>OX326957.1:21573553-22286053 GCA_946800325.1 Luzula sylvatica | reverse complement strand
AAAAGTCAATTAAAAAAATATATATATAGACGAGCGTGACGGAAAAAATATCACGGGGGAGTATCGAGAGAAAAATTTATAAGAAAATTAAAAAGGGGCAATTGCCCCTGTGGGGGTCTCTCTCTCCATGTTCTATTTAATTAAAGCTTCCATTGGTTTTGATATTGATCCCCCAATATAAAATCCCCATATTATCTCCAATCATATGAAGTCCAAATTCTAACACACAGAAGATAAAAACACAAACACAAGTTCACGCTGAAGCAAAGAAAAAGAAACAGAAACTCCGATTAATAATGAGAATCTTCTGCTAGGACAGAAGTCATCATTACGGAGGACTGAAGTAAGCGAAAATGGAAAAAAAATTTGCACAGAGGTAAGAAGAAGGAGAAAGGTTGCTGCCCCAAGGGAGAACACGGACCAAGGGTTGCTGAAGTAATCTCGCATCAGCTTTGCCCTATTTCTATGGCTTGGTTTTTTGCAATACTCATTTATGTTCTTAAACAACTCGGCAAGGTAGTGGTCCTCATCTATCTCGACATATTGACTTGATTGGTTGAAGTAAAGGGCCACTTCCTCTTCACCAGATAACATATTCTCAATTATAAGCAGGCGTTCAAGTATCATTGCATCGTTTGCCGTGTTCACTATTGCATCGATAAACATAACATATGTTGAGATTAGTTGAGGCACTTTTGAGGATCCTTGCTCAAGGGCTATAAGATTCGCTATAGTGACAAGTGTTATGTCCCCCATAAGAAGAGCAGGGATCTCTAGTATTCCAGATTGGAAGGTTACGTCTGTCAAATGACACGTGGTTTCTTTTTTTTGATGTTAACTCCTGCTTCCTGCAACTCTGCAACACATGGAAGGGACATTGTGGACAGACTGTGGTATATCTTATGCTTCTTTTCAAGGTTTAGACATCTCTCAATCAGTTCTTTAGGTCGTCGTGGGATGAACGGAGAGATCGATGGATCTCATTTTCTCTTTGATAAATTTGTCAATGGCCTTCTTTCACTGGCAGGATCGACGTGGACGAAACCCTAAATCGATCAATAACCGGTGAAAAATCCGAGATCGAGTTTTCAGATTTCTCTTCTTGCTATAAAATTCTCAAATTTGTGATGTTTTTCTCTAAATATCTGCAACTCGTTAAGCTATATTTTTTGCAAAAAACAAAAACCTGAAAAATCTCAGATTTTACAAAATCTTCAAATTTATCTATTTCTCTAAATTCCCCTGTACAAGATTTTGTTACTTTTGATATATAAAATCCATTATGCTGTTACTTTTGAACAAGGTCCCGAAATTCTTAAAATTTACAAAAACCTTCCTTTTTTTCTTCCTTTTTTTTATCTTGTTTAATTGGATGATTTTTTTTAATTATCAACATTTTATGGTACTTTATGGATATTCATGTATATTTCTGGAATTCATGTTAATTTTTTCAATTTTTCTTTTGGTATTTTAGGCTTGTAGGGTCTAATTAGCAATTTTCAGATTATCTAGATTGAAATTCTTACAAATATGAGAAGTAATTTGCCAATTTTAAGTGATTATATATTTGTGACAACTTTATATACTGAGAAGTAATAGCTTGTTCTTCTATCTATTTTTTGTGCCTATTTTAGTGTATCTATTTCGAGTACCAAGGAGTATTACAATTTTTTTTGCTTTCTCTTATATTTCTTTATTGTATTTGCATTTGTTAATTTTCCGGTTATTATTATATATGTTGGATTTAGAATTATTTGGAATAATTGAGATAATTGGTATGATCATTTTGGACTGTTAATTAGTACTTGTGTTAATTTTCCAGTTATTATATATATAAACTTGAATACTAACACCTAAAACACATATTTGGAGTAAATATTATATATTCACACTAAAATTAATGTATTGAGACAAAAAAAAAAATAGTATATTGGCATGGAACAATCCATATATCATTTTAAATATTAATATGTTAACTTTTGAAAAATTATGTCCCGATATATTATTTTCATTGTTTATACAATGTTGTCAATTTTAATATATTGTTTTTAGTTCTAGACTGTCGTTGGGATCTTTATTTTTTTTATACTAATATAATATTTCAAATATCATTATATTATTTTGGATATCAAATGATAATACGTTCTTTGGTGTACCAACATTCTAGTTTCCGCGTCATTAACAATTATTTAGTTAATATATTGTTATTATGTTAAGTCAATATATCGTTTTTGTTGTCAAGATACCATTTTTAACGTGTGTATAATGTATTAAGCCAATACATATTTTTCAGTGACAGGACACATTTTTCCAACTTTTTTTTTTTTTTTTGCAATTTCAATGTACCATTTTCAGTGATATTATATTGTGTTTAGCACTAATATATTATTTTTGGGTGTTGATATATCAGTTTGTACAATATATTGTAATTCAAAAGCTACCCAAATACAAATATAAATAAATATTCGGATGTTGATACATTCATGCATAAATATAAATCACCATATTTTGTTATTAATCTTTGTTTTTATGATTTAAATTATTATTATTATTATTATTATTATTATTATTATTATTAGGGAAATTTTGGTTTGTAGACGAAATAAGTTTGCAAATGATCAAAATATCCAACATAGTTTGATAATTCCTGAAATAACACGAGAGATGTTAAAATGATTGACTTTTGAAAAGTCGAGCATTCTGAAACATATTTAATTACAATTAACAAACCTCTCGACTTTTGAAAAGTTGAGAGAAACCTCTCGACTTTTGAAAAGTTGAGAGATTCAAAATATGATATATTTCCCCAGATTTTACCATAACATCATTTATGTTCTAATTAGTATATTTAATTAAAATGATAATTAGTACACGTTAGCTATTAACTTAATACATAATTAATATTTATTCGAATTCATAAATTGGAATAAATTTTAATGAATATTTAATGATATGTTCTAATTATCACGTTAATTAAATGCAATAGTACAAATATGGAGAATACGGCAGGTACATTTTGGAGGAGACTAATTTTTTTTTAATATCAGTTTACTGTCGATGCGTTGAAAAAAAATATATAAAATTTTATTGTACTCCAAAATGAACCTGCCGTATTTTCCATATTTGGACTATTGCATTTAATTAACGTGATAATTAGAACATATCATTAAATATTCATGAAAATTTATTCCAATGTATGAATTCGAATAAATATTAATTATGTATTAAGTTAATAGCTAACGTGTATTAATTATCATTTTCATTAAATATATTAATTAGAACATAGATGATGTTATGGTAAAATCTGGGGAAATATATCATATTTTGAATCTCTCAACTTTTCAAAAGTCGAGAGGTTTGTTAATTGTAATTAAATCTGTTTAAGAATTCTCGACTTTTCAAAAGTCGATCATTTTAACATCTCTCGACTTTTGAAACGTCGAGAGCGTTATTTCAGGTATTATCAAACTATGTTGGCTATTTTGATTATTTGTAAACTTATTTCGTCTACAAACCAAAATTTCCCTTATTATTATTATTATTATTATTATTATTATTATTATTATTATTATTATTATTATACTTGAATATGTAAAATGATGTACACGTAGTATACATCACTATATTTTGTTATTAATCTTTGATTTTTTTTTACTTATTATTATTATTAGTATTATTATTATTAGTATTATTATTATTATACTTGAATATGTAAAAAAAATATTGTACTGTAATTGGCATTCTAGTTGGTAATATTTTATAAACTAGCAATATTATATTTATATAAAAAATATATTTCATGATATAATTCAATATTTGAATTGAGACATATATTTTTCACATTTCATAATTAATTTTGTCAATAATATTAATTACAATATAATATTTGTTTGGATATCAGAATCGAATATATCCGGGTACATTTGGATTCGTATTTATATTCGAAATATTATAAGACACAAATAATATATTATTTTCATCGTCAACTGTCAAAATTTTAATATTTTGTTTTTACGGTAATAACAAATAATATGTTGGTACCACAAATAATGTCAACTAACTATTTGAAGTGTTAATATATTATTTTTGTGTCAATATATTATTTTTATTGTCATTAAATCATTGTATTGTCAAAAAAATATTTTAAAAGCTCATATATCCTTTTAAGTGTCTATATATCATTTCAAACATTAACAGACAACTTTTATGGTGAATCATTATTTGTAGCATAGTACAATTATATTGTATTTGAGTGTCAAGCGTCAACATATCATTGTTAGTGAAAATTTATGTTATCTGTTAAATCAATATACCATTTTTAATGTTTACATACTGTTTTCTTTGTTAATAAATATTTTTTAACATTTACTATGTTAATTTTAATATATTATTTTTCGGTCATATTAAATTATTTTGAACACTAACACACACTGTTGTCATTATCATTCTAAATCATATTAATGACAATAAATTATTTTTCGTATTTATATGTAGCATTTTCATTTTGAATGTACCATTTTTTTTTAATACACATTAAAAAACTTGAATATATACCATCTCTTTACATACTCAATGCAGCATGGTCTCTGTCATATAGTTATTAGTTACTGTGTAATGACATATTCAATGCATTATTATTAACTCGTCATTTCCCGAGAAGAAAAGTTCAAACTTTGCAAAACTCTTTAGTCTTTACTTCATCAAACAACCGGTTGATTAACTTGTATTTGATCCTTCCAAAAATACCCTTGTTTGAATGTAAGGCTAGGATTTAATCCATTCTAAAGAGAAGTAAAAGATGTGGTGTATGGAAGAAAAACTCTATTTCCTTGGGGGGTGTTGGGAGCTTGGTTGAAATTAATTCGGGTGTTGCCAAATGACTAGCCATACTTTCCAAATCGTCAGAAGAAAAGGCTTCACCATATAAATAGGAGCACATCTTCTCTAAAATAAAGAACGGGATTTGATTCTCGATCAAGATTAAGTCGTTTGGTATCATAATAGCATTCCAACCAGCATCCTTGTAAGGTGTATTCTTTTCTGACCCTTCCTCATCAAAGAACAAAAATTGAATAATGAAGGACCCATCCAATAGCATCATCTCGACGAAGGCATCACTATCCATGCTAATAGTTTCGTAATAGCACCTACACTACTAGAAACAACACTATCACCGGCGGGCAAAAACCGCCGCTAAAAGTCGAAAAACCGCCGCTGATACTATCAGCGGCGGTTAACCGCCGCAGATATCCGGCCGCTGAAAATGAGTTTCTCCGGCGGTACCGCCGCTGAAAACTTTCACCGGCGGTATGTGTTTTTTTTACCGGCGGTGAATTTCCCGCCACTGAAAAAGTGAACCGGAATAATATTTTTACCGGCGGTATTTTTAGCGGCGGTTTTGTTATTTTCACCGGCGGTATTATACTTTCACCGGCGGTATTTTTAGCAGACTTTCACTGGCGGTACTTTCCTTCACCGGCGGTACCTCCACTGAAACTTTTTTTTTTTTCAATTTTTTTTTAATTATTCAATTAGTTTTCTAAAATTAAATTTAAAATATTTGATGAATTTAAAATAATCATAAAATATAATCAAAACACAATCACACAAATTGACACATCAAACCTTAAATCATCATAAACTAAATCGTAATAACACAAATATAATCCACAATAATAATAAATTACATAATTCACAATAATACTATCTAAATCATACATAATCAACAAAAAATCTGAAATATCCATTTTACCCTTCTCAAAATATGTAGTTAAATTCCTGAACTACGTGATTCTTGCCCTGGTCTCTGACGCATCGCATGATGTGGCCGTCCAACTCGACCCTAGGAAATGAAAATTTGTGTCAATAAAATGGATGAATAATTGGCTAAAATATTAAAAATAGATCAATCAAATAAATTAATAAATACATAATATGAAGTAACCGAGTCTTAATGGAAATAAAATTGAATTAAACTTAATTAAATTAAATCTCAGCAAGTATGTAAAAAGCTAATATATATATATATATATATATATATATATATATATATATATATATATATATATATATATATATATATATGAAATGACAAATTGCCTCTTTTAGAAATATTGTATTTACCCTTGTGAAATATATGAAATATCATATTAGAAATGACAAATTGCCTCTTTTTGTGATTCAGAAACTTAAGGGACTGAATTGCAAAATTACCTCGGCAGCGAGACAGCATTTTTACGGTCTTCGAGAGACGAATTTCGTCCCATCCAAACATAAATCTCGGCCCCACAATCAATAAAGAAATATTTATTTGTTTCGAGCAATTCTCTCAGCAATTCATCCGTACCGATCTCCTCCAACTTCCCTTTCTTAACCCTAAAATAGTAAATATCACATAAACCAAGGACCAAATTGCACAATGTTAAAAAAGAGGAGGAGAAGGAGGAGGAGGAATTAAAAAAATAGCCCCTTGATTTTTATAGTAAATTATTATTATAAATTATTATAAATTCATATTCTTCAAAATTCAACTGATTTTTAGAATTACAGAAATAGACCCCTGATTTTACAAATTACAAAATAGCCCCTGATTTTCGAAAAAAAACTCTAATTCGAGATGCACCTGATTTTTAAAATTACAAAAAAAACCCCTGTTTTTTACAAATTACAAATTAGCCCCTGATTTTCGAAAAGAAACGAATTTAGGGTTTGAAATTACAAAAATAGCCCCTTGATTTTTATAGTAAATTATTATTATAAATTATTTTATAAATTCATATTCTTCAAAATTCAACGGATTTTTAAAATTACAGAAATAGCCCCCTGATTTTACAAATTACAAAATAGCCCCTGATTTTCGAAAAAAAAACTCTAATTCGAGATATCGCAGATTGGAAAACCCTAAGTCAACCCTAATTTTCGAAATTCAATTTCTGCCTAATTTCGTAAAATCAAAATCCCTAATTTCAGCAAATTAGGATAAAAAAAACCCTAATTTCTGCCTAATTTCGGCCTAATTTCTGCCTAATTTCGTAAAAGCCCTAATTTCAGCAAATAACCATTAATTTCACCAAAAAAAACCCTAATTTCAGCAAATAAACACTAATTTCGGCACAAAAAACCCCAATTTCGGCACAAAAAACTCTAATTTCAGCACACAAAAAAAACCTAATCGATTTCAGCACACAAAGAGAGCGAGAGCGAGCTAGAGAGAGAGGGGGATCACCTGAGAGAGAAGCCCCTGGCTCGAAGAAGAAGAAGAAGGAGGAAATACGCCCCTGACTTCAGCGAAGAAGAAGAACGACGACTCGACTCGAAGAAGAAGCAAGAAGACGACTCGGAAGACTCGAACAAGAAGGAAGAAGACGACTCGGACGAAGACGACTCGGAAGGCTGACTTCAGCGCGAAGAAGAAGGGGGGCTCGCGATGTGAACTCAGCGGCTGATAGGGTTTTGTGTTCGTGTGAGGGGCTGCAGAGGATTGAAGTAGTAAGAATATCAGCGGCGGTATATATGTTCTACCGCCGGTGCAAACTAACTATCAGCGGCGGTATATGTGACCCCGCCGGTGAAAATTAATTATTCAGTGGGGTATTCATTTTCAGTGACGGTACCGCCGCTGATAGTAAATATTCAGTGGGGGTTATTTTTTTTAAGGGCGGTACCGCCACTGAAAATATTATCAGCGAGGGTACCGCCGGTGATAGTTTTAACCCGCCGCTGAAAAACTGTTTTCTAGTAGTGCTACGCGCTTGTGCCTCTAACGCCTTCATCTCTATAATGCAGGTCTCCAAACTAATGTTCTCGGCTTTGGCAAGAAAATTTCGAAGAAGTGGCCACTTCTTCTCTTCGGTACCACGCAGATGTTCTTTGTGCCGGTGATATGGGCCGATAGAAACAACAGCAGGCTCGAATAGGGTGTGGCCTACTCTTTCGAATATTTTCAGGAACCCGGAAAATAGTGCACCTTTGTTCACCCTCTTCCGGTAATGCTTCGAGCCTTTTACGCATACAATTCATCAAGCTATCATCTGCACCTAGAAAAATTAATATGAGACCGGTTAGTCTATATTACGGTTATGTATGTACTTTCTATTGAACAAATCAAACATCCTTTTAGCAATAAAAACAAGTTCATTAGTTAAGCTTGGCACCTTTTTGATCTTCCACTTTCTGACCTTGTTCCGGACCAAACTCTTCTAACTTAGAAGAAGAACCTTGTTCCATATCAACTTGTTCTATCTCTTCCATCACATAAAAAGAGAACAAAAGCTTGCACCTCTAATTTGTTTTTGACTTTACTGTGTCAGGGGCTCAATGGCATCTATATATAGAGTATTGTCTCACATACTTATAACAAATAGAGTACTGTAATTAAAACTTCATATCTAGAGATATATTATTTCAAATGAATTTTAGATAAGTTCAAGTGTGATGAATTAATTAAGAAAAAATATTTTTGAACCAAATTAGTTTATTTTTTCAGTCGTATTTCGTAATTATAAGTTAAAACGATGAAATTAGTTTTTCGGAAAAAAAAATATAATTACGAATTTATTTTTGTAATTTTAAAATTATTTACTTTTTGGTTTTCTGATAATATAGGATAACATGCTATATTGGGTTGGATGGCTCTGCTACTTATTTTGCAAACTTTCATATCTAGGGATATATTATTTATTTTCCGGAATGGCTCTACTAATCCTAATTTTAACATGTAATTTACTAGCTATAACTCGCGCCATTGCGCGGGTCTGTTTTTGTTGATAACAACGTGATTTTTGTGTTGTTGCGGTACTTATTGGATTATTTTTTTTGTTGTGTTTTATTGCGCTTGTTGTGTGGTGTGTGTGGGACATGATTGTTGTGTTTTATTGCGCTTGTTGTGTGGTGCATGCGGGTCAACATATATTCTACAACACATAAAAGTACAATTTATAATTTTTATATTATCACAATATATAAATTAAGAAAATCTTATACGATGGTAATGCAAGATTGATATCACAAAAAAGTTCTTCGGCATTGTGTATAGTATGTATATCAATGGCCTATAGATGTATTGTATGTACAACTCAAATAAACAATACATAAATCAGAATATTTAACAAAAAAGAAGGCATATAACATTACTTCACTTTTAATAATGAGAGGAATCACAATCATTGCAATAATACAAAGATTTAGTTAATTCAATTATTAAAAATTAACGCAGTCAAATGTGTTCAAAGAACGAATGCTTTCACAATAATATTTATATATGTCACCATGTTGTGTTCGCCTCAGTAAATCATGATTTGTATAAGTTTTAAAAGAATAACATTTCAATCTTTCAAGGGTCGTCTTCCTTTAACGATTGAAACAATTATTGTTTCATAATTCATTTACTTTCTATATATCACAGGCAAAATAAAAACGAATAAGCCAAAGAATTGTCATATGTTTTGTTTTTGTATTTGTATATGTGTACATGTTTGCAATCCATATTTGTAGTGGTGATTTATGTTTTTCGTATAGCTATTCGTAATAGTATTCGGATCCCGTCTTCGTATTCATATTCTTATTCTTAATTCGTTTTTGTATTTTCTATTTCTTATTTTGTTTTTCTTATTTCATTGTCCGTAATGCGTATTTCGCAGCTTGTATAGTTCTTTCTATATTGGTGTTTTTTTTTCTGTTTTCAAGTTTGTATTTCGTATTCGGCAATCCGTGTTTTGTTTGACACTTGTATTTTGTATTTGCCGTTTAGGGTTTAGGGTTTAGCACTTATAGTTTAGTGTTATGACTTTATGGTTTAGCACTTATAGTTTAGTGTTATGACTTTATGATTTAGGGTTTAGATTAAAATATGTCATTATTATGATATGTTTGCATCAGTAAATCATGATTTTTATACATTTCAAAGCATAAATCACTTGATACTTGAAGGGCCGGCTTCCTTGAACGATTCATACGTTCTTTGCTTCAATTTTTTTTATTTTCTATACATCATAGACAAAATGAACGATATAAACAAAAGAATTGTTATATATTTCGTTCTCGTTTTTGTATTTGTGTCGATATTCGACTATTCGTATTTCGAGTTTATAGTGGTAATTCAAATTTGCATTGTGTATTTGTGTTTTGTATTCTTGTTTGTACTTGTATATTGTTGTTGTCTTTGTATTTTTTTTTGTATTGATATTGTTATTATATATATCTTTTATTCATTCTCATATGTGTATGCCGCATGTCGTATTTAATCAAAATTTCCTATATACCCTAAAAATGCGTAAAATGTCGAAAGTACCCATGCAAATGAGAATATTATCATTCATTTACATCCTTGGAATTAACCAAAATATCATACATATATATCCGTGAAAATGGCGAAAATATCAAATCATCCATATCTTTGATAGAGAAAATATCAAATATATCTTGGGCTCCAAAAAGAACTTACTTAAACATATGGATCTTGTGTGTTATGCATATAAATCTCATATATTGATTGATCATGCTCGAACAAAAAGCAAGTAACAACAAAGAATAAAAAATGCAATGCCATATAAAGACTTTAATTGCAAATTGGCCACGTCATCGAACATAAAAAATACATACCTCGAGGTTTTGTATAACCTCTGTGATCCCTTGATATCTTATCCAATTGTGATTGTTCTCTCCCTTTGTTGGCAAAACCTGAAAATACATTTACAATACAATCACAGAATAATATTGTAAAGACATTAGATATTATTCTTTGACGTACAAAAGTTTTGTTTTCATAATGACATCACGTCTACACAAAATCAAACTAAACTCGAACAAAAACAGCAAAACTACACTTCTGAATTTCGAACAAAATAAATTTCATTAAGCATACGTTATAATCAACATTAGCCCCATCCCAAGCTTTTGCACAATCAACTCATTGACTTTTTTGTCGAAAATGTTTCCGAAGTGCTATTCTTGTTCAAATCATAATATATTACTTTCACAAATTTAGACATGGATTTTTTTTAGAAAAAAAAAGAAAACTTGAAAAAATTATACACTGACCATCATTTAATTCATTTGGAGTTAATTCCTGCAAAAATTCAATTAAAAAATAAAATAAAAATTAATGCTGAAAATGATATAAATTTGTAATTTTCAAAGCGTACTTTCGTTTCCTTTAGAGATAATAAATAAGCAGCCATAAAGCATTGAGTTCCATCGACAATATCTTCTTGCTCAACTAACACATATCCAAATATTTACAAAACATATAATAATGAAGTAAAAGAAATAAAGTGAAATTAATCATAATAAATTTCGAACTTACTTAGCAAGCACAGTTGTGGTTCTTTAGCGTATGTAAAGTTGCGCTGCAATGAGAGAGAGAGAGAGAGAGAGAGAGAGAGAGAGAAGAGAGAGAGAGAGAGAGAGAGAGAGAGAGCAATCAGTGATAAATTAAATAATTCATCTAAAATTATGTTTAATTAATATGAAATTAACTGAAAAATGTACTAATCGAACTGAATTCGATTCTTAGCAATGTGAAACATTACAAACTTGCATACCCGTCAAGCAAGGAAGAAATGTCACTCTCAGGCATTTGATCGAACAGTGCGAGTGCGTTTACGATCTTACCAGCCCCTGAAAGCACGGCTGTTGAAGAAACCATGTCCTTGTCACATATTTCGTCACACCGCAATGAAAGATAGAGATACAGAGAGCAATCTGCCACAAATTAATCATAATTCATCTAAAATTATGCTTACTGAGCAATGTGAAATATTACAAACTTGCATACCCGTTAAAGCTGTTAGTAACGCGTTACATGAAGAAATATCTATCTCAAGCATTTGATCGAGCAGCGTGATTGCGTTTCCGATCTCACCAGCCCCCGAAAGCAAAGATGTTGAAGCAACAACGCTTTTATCACGCATTTCGTCGAACAGACATTGTGCAGTCTCGACGCCACCAAATCTTGCATACCCATGAAGTGAAGCTGCTCGTACCACGTTTATCCAGAGAGAGTAGCGGCGCGTATGTGTCGGATAGAGAGATAGGTGAGGCGATGGCGTGGCCGTTTATTCCGATTTCGCTAGGGCTTCGTCCCTTTTGTCGCCAGCTTTTTTGTTTGTTTTCTCACGCCATAGAGTAAATGAAAGAGAGAGAGAGAGCGGTCACATAAGGGAAGGAAAAACTGGAGAAAGAGTGGGCAGAGTGGACACGTGTCGATTTCTCGTGAAACATTCAAAATTATAACTATGGTAAGATTCCGTTTGTTATTGCATGATGCACAATTTTCACGATTTTTTTACATGTAATCTTATCAAAAGTCCAATTTGTAAGAATAACTACGACGTTACACAATTTGTAAATCTAACCCTTTCATCAGGATGGCTAGCGTAAGAGATTAGTTTTCGTGAGGAGGTTTGGCGAAATAGTTTAGAGATGGATTTGAGTTTTTGAGAGGGGTCTAAATATGAGCATTGTGTAGAGGGATAGAAATCCTAGATTTGTTGGCCTTCGCCGGGCCACTTGACGAAAAACAACAAATCCAGTATTTCTCATTCATCTACGTATTGCTTATATTTAGACCAATTGTACTCTGTTTCGCCAACACTCTTGGCAAAAGAGAACACTTTATTTTCCCTATTTCTCCTGTTTCGCCAAGAGGGCTGGCGAAAAAGAGTTCAATTTTATGTTTTGTACTCATTCGTATATAGATTTTGGCAATCATAGGTTGAGATTTAGAAAATTTGTTTAAGATGAAATTATAAATCGTATATTAATTTCGTTTGATGACAATTAATCCTTCTGAACAGTCCAAATTCATTTTTATATTTTTTCGCCAGACTTCTTGGCGAAAGACTAATATTTTCTATAGTTAGATTTGCAAATTGAGTTAGATTTACAAATTGTAGAAATTGTTAATTATTTTATATATTGAGCTTTTGATAAAGCTATATTTAAAATAGTAAAAAAAATCAATTTCCCCACTTAATGTCAGTTCCCTACGGGCAGACGTTGACAAATTTGATCTTCACGTCATTACAATCAATTGGTGCTAAACTATGTTGCGCGGATACTCCAAAAAACCGAATTTAACCGTATCGCCGTATCCGTATCGTATTCTAAATCATATGTTAAATTGCCGTATCCGATACGCGTCGCCGTATCGCCGTATCGCCGTATCCGTGCAACATAGGTGCTAAAGCAAACCATAATGATTAGATCCACGTCTCATTATAATTGGAAAATTTTGTTTTATCCCACATTTTATCATCACATTTTCTTTATTCTAATTAACATATTTAATTAATATGACAATTAAATCTGAATATATAATTAAAAATTAATCAATACTAATTAAAATGTATTAACTAATATGTATTTTAATACATATGAATTAATAGTTAAATTATGAGCCATGTTAATTAGAATATGATGGATGTGGTGGTGAAATCTGATGGATAAGTAAATGGCCTCTTATAAATTTATCATTCTGCATATCTACAAATTTAAATATATAATATATAATAAAAATTGACCAACTCGAATATCTGATGTTGATCAAGCAACTAACCAGATTAACTATTAGGCGCATGATTAACGTTATTGTTGATATTCTTAAATTAAATTAAATCTTTCTTATAGTTTCGGAAGTCAAAGTCACGGCTTAGCTTGAAAGGATTACACCTTTTTTTTTATAGGAAATTTGCTTTTTTTACGCGCAATTGCGCGAGAGTTTTCGAGTTTGTCGTGATTTAATTTTTCCTAATATGTAATTGGATTCTCCGCAATTTTGTCTGATTGTTCACACATCTATGTTTTGTTATATTTTAAACCCCCTACAATTTTCGGATATTGTAAAAAAATTCCTATCTTTCTGTAAACTCCTTAGAATCTCCCTCTACCGCACTTTTATTTCTAAATAGCCCCTATGGATGATATACATTTTATAATAGTTTCATGATATTTTTATTTTGAAATATTTGCAATGTATTCTTTTAATAATTTTGTTCATCTTATTATAATTTTATGTTAGTTTTTCAAGAAAAAAATATAAAAGTCAAATATATATAATGTATGAAATATTAAAATTATATAAATATAACATATAATAGCTTTTTTTAATTATTATATATTACAAAAAATTTAGGATTTTTTAAAATTCATATAAAATAACAATTAATTTTTAATTACTACATTTGTAAATTTGAGGGCTTTTGACAATATCCAAAAATTTAAAGAGTTTTTTTTTAATTTCACATATTTATTTGAGACAAAAAAAATATATGAATGAAGTTGGTCCACAATGGACCAAGGTTCGTGCAACTTTTAAATTACTTGGTTTATATAAATCATGTTCAAATGATGAACCAAGTAATTTGGATTTTTTTTATCAAAATCAAATGGTTCATAAATGAAAATGGGCCTTCTATGGAAATAACAATTTTCTCAAAATTATATATATTATTACTAATTATTACTAATTACTAATTAGTAATTAATAATAAATAAATAAAAGTAGACACCAATCAATGTCACACGGTTGATAGACATGGTAAGAAATCATAACGGCTGTGAAGCAATCAATCAGAATCACATGAGAAATCAAATATCAAAGGGCCAGAAAACACATGATGACGTGGAGCAACCGTCCTTGAATTACAAGGACATCCACGCATCTCTATGCTTTGGATTCCCCGGATGCTCCGAGCATCTCTGATTCAATTTATGTTGCATCTCATGCAATTTTAGGAATCGACTTATCTATCGAATGCATATGATATTCGTTCACGAAGATCAAATCTCATACCATCAACACATGAATGTTAATCAAAGACTCACAAGGCGTCTCAAAATTAACCAACTCCTTGAGCCGTGTTGAACCATTCAACACGCTCTAGCTCTTGAAACCATTTCTTGAGCGTTGCGTTTCACTTTCTTATGCATCCGAATTCTCAAAACAATTTTGAAAATTTGCGTCTATACATGCCACCACAAGGAACGTAATATAGTTCGATTCCTTCTTAAGTTTATCGAACCCGGCTTTCTCTAAAGCCAAAGCCTCGAGCCCCGAATCTACCATTTATGCGTCCAACACGTCCTTTTAAGCCTAAGAACTATTCTTAACTATCAAGGTTAATTACGGTAATTCCGGCCCAAAAGCCATCTATCATATCGATCTTATCGATATATTTGGTATTGCTAGAAAACATGATTCTAATTGGATGATGAAGAATAAGCTCCTAACCGTGCGTACTTAATCTATATGCTTACATGATGAATAAATAAATGTATTATTTTTATCGAACCGGTAACCCTCATACCGATGCGGGACTCCCAAGTCCATAACACTCAAGACCCATATTTTCGTTCCTCCCACAAGTGACTTTAGCATATCGGGTGGGATCCCGTTATTTAAGTAGGATTATATCCAATCGTATCCAATACGACTCTTGAACCTTTATAGAATTTCGGTGATGGATCGTATCATATACAATCCCATTTCCGTGTGTGCATTATATCTATGCCCCGAACTCCAATCGGATTGGTCTGGACGGTTAAGTCAAAACCATATCCAACGTATCGTTCAAATACACTACTAGTGAGTCGACTTTAGCCTGGGTCTCACGAGTCCTTATTTAACGCTTGCCACCCTTTCGATAATTACAATAACACGTGCCCGACTTTATCCTGAACCCACGTGAAACGTTACACCAAACCCGGTGGTTGTGGATATGGAAGACATTTCCATGACTTAAATATTAAGAGGGATCATGCCAATGCATGTTGAATTTTGACATAATCTAATTATATCAGTATATCACAAGATTTGTTGATCATTAACCTTTAATAATCATTTTATATGCAAGTATGAATGATGCCGATTTTATCGATATAAAATACTCAAAATTTCGAGTTTGTAGCCAAAGTTATCGCGAAAACAAAAACAGCATCCAGGGGCCATGCAAAATGTCCAGGGGCGTGAAAAATGGCTCACGCGCCCCTTGCATAAGCCCCTTCACCCCACGCTCCGTTATGACGCTGGAGAGGTCCGTTGTGACGGAAGACCCCACGGGGCGCGAGAAAACCCTCCCCGGGGCGCCAGAAACTGCACCCGCGGCCACAAAAGTGCTGATTTTCTGCAGATTTCGCCGTTTCTTCCGTTTTTGCTCGTTTCCAAAACGATAAATCATGAAACCTTTTCACGATCATTCATAGATATTCTCAATCAATTTTTGATTGATCTCTAGTGAATTCCACTTGTGATTTTAATCGAAAAATTCAACTTCTAAATATCTAAATCATGCAAACGTGCGTAACTTTTACACACGTGCGTATAACTCTTATACGACTATGATGCCACTGAAGGGAATCGATCCGAATTCGGGCCCACGCAGCGGATATGAAGGCCCGGTCCGGTTCCCAAATCTCAAGATCACGCCTCGACTTCGAGAGTACGATGCAAAGTAGGATAGACGATTACCAGCATGAAATTGATCACGCACGACGGGTTGATCGCTCGCATCCTTCCCTTATGCGGTGTCACGTTGGTGACTGGCCCGTGCGTCCCATACCACACGTCTCCCACCGTTTGGACTCCATGAACGTCTCCGGTTTGATCACAACTAAGAGCCACATGTGTCGCTCCTCTACTCGTATCCACCGTGAGTCGTAGCACCTCGGTCGCGGATGCACCTGCCTAGACGATGTACCGGCGAACTTGCTTGATCGCGTTTGATTCTCTAATCCGAGAAAACTCATTTTCTCTTTCTCTCTTTCTCTTCGCACCCATTCAACCATTGATGGTGTTAACACTTGTTCAACCATTGAACAATTGTGTCTCTAATTAGTCTAATCTGAATTAGATTCAGGATTAACACATTGATTGACTTTTATTCACTATTTAGATCAGAGAGAAATATCCTATATATACTACATAGGATAAGGATGGGCCAAAATGTATGTATATCAACCATACACATTTTCAAACAAAAAACTGCATACACCCTTTCAGTATTCTGTTGAAACAAAATTGTTAAATCGTTCCAACCGACTTCAAACCTTCACGAAAGTTGTAGATAATCTTATTATCTTTCCAACCCAATTTTGTCCAGTCCAATTGGAGTTCGGATGCGAAAGTTATGATGGTTTGACTAACTGTATGTCAAACTGTCGCATCCTTTCGGTATTTCATTAAAACGAAACTGATACATCACTCAAATGAAATATATTTCTACATGAAAGTTCTAGATAATCTTATTATCTATTCAACCCAATTTGAACCATTCAAATTGGAGTCCTTATCTGAAAGTTATGCCTGGTTTACTAAAACTGTTTAAACTAATTTTCTGGTTTTCTTAATAAAACCGTTTCTTATCAATTTAACTATGTATATCTAATATACATATGTGCATCTAATATACACATTATTTATGCCCACGAACGCGTGCGTTCGTTTATCCTTATGCGTAGCATTTTATCGTTGATCCAAAACTGTATTTCCTTCAGAAATTCAGCATACTCTTGGCCACCCTCAGTCTTCTGCAACTGAAGCACAAGAGGTCTCCTTGTTACAATACCTATTCATCGACACAAATTCATAAATCGCAATTAACCAATGGGGCAATTTCAAGTATATCCCTCAAAAAATTAACAATATCATATTTGTCCCTCTAAATTTGCTAATATCATATATGTCCCTCTAAACTTCTATTTATTACAAATGGACATAAAATGAACGGAACCGTTAAACATGACAGAAAATTTGTGAAATGACTTTTGTACCCTCCAATGAACCATTAACCTATCTTCACAACCCGCCCGATAAGATGATGTTTTCTCTACAGCGATTTTGACTGGTTTCGTGATTTTCTGGTTAATTGAGGATGAATTAATATCTCCATTGTGAGTCCATTATGTTAAGTTAGGATAATTAAGGCTATATTAAGGTCAATTGGAATTATTACACTCAATTGGGGACAAATTAAAGTGAAATTAGATTAATTATAATTGTAGTAATGTCAGTTACAAGTTCATCATGCCTGATTAATGCAAATTCAAGTTGTAAAAGGGTTAATTAAGACGAAATTCTATGAAAGTTTTGTTGATGCTTAATCACAATATTGACTAACTAAGACTTAATTACCCAATTTAGACTCTAGATGATACAATTCACAAGTTCATATTATCTCACAATTTGTTCCAATTTTGTCTCAGATAAAATCATTATTGTTTTAATTATCCTCTATTATAATTTATTCTTGCAAAAGACTCCCGAGGATGATAGAGTATTGCTATTACGTTTTGTTTTATTTCTCAGATTAGGAATTTTGCAAAATATTACATGTCCTCTTTAATATGCAGGATGCACTGGTGTCGAGTAGCAATGCACTCTTTTGCCAAATATTTCATGTCCTCCTATGGTCTCAGTTTAGGGTTTTGGTGCCGCAATGACCCGTGATTATATTCGTTTAAATAAATTGGTCATGTTGGCTCACAGTTGTCAAAAAGATTTTTTGTGAGAAATATAATTTGTAAGTAGGGCTGCGTAAGGCTTTGTAAATATGATATTGTAAATTAGAATCGTATAAAATATATATGATTTTTTGAATTTTAATTTTTGCAAGTTGTCATTATAGTGATGAGTTTTGATTGATATTATGTTCTTATACTGTCGATCTGATAATTGGTATCCAATGTCGCCAACACATACACAAATTCAAAATCTTAAATAAAACGTATGTGTTGTAATTTGATTTGGAATATAGAACACGAATACTTTTATTCAATTCAATTATACTCCAAAGTAATTTGATGTAAAATTATTTGTGTTGGTAGATTAAATTATGATGTTATCATATATTAATCTGCATCCTGTTGTAAATTATCTCAATTTGGTGTGTGAGATATGAAGCGGGAATAAGTACATCAAAATGTGGCACTTAAATTCATTCTCCCAAACATAATGTCAAAGAAAAACAATAATATTTGATCCAACAAATAAGAAAACAATAACAACATAATTAATCTTCTCAGCTTTGTAATATCGAATAACAAAACAAAATTTGAAAACTCCGATCTCTTTGAAAACATAATTACTTTTCACTGGTACATAAATCTATTGTAAATGAATTATCTAATAAATTTTTCATTCGTTATTTAAATAGTTGAAAGTTTTCTGAGCTGGGTTTTAGAGATCCTTTTGAGATATAAACCTTTCTAATTTCAGTAAATTCATAAAATCGATCGACGAGGGTATTGAAGAAAGTAACCCCAATTTCGGCCCATCTGAATCGAATGGATCGAATGAGAAAACTTTCCATCTTCTTTAGCGTTATTGTACAAGCGAATCTATGCTTTGGTAGTGCCTCGAGCCTCTAGGGCCCATCTTCCTTGGTACATATTGAGTACCAAAATCAATATGATACGAGCTGGCGCTTTGTTTTTCATCATTGTGCTGGTTTTTGAAATTCAGTGATGGTTTGTATGGGGGTCGGATTGTTGGTAGATTGGGGGTTTGTTAAGGGGTGGTTTTGGATTTGTTATTGGATTTGGACCCGTTATGGATCTCGGATTGGTTGCGGAAGGTAATATATGGTTTCCTATTTTGCTGTGACGAGGTACCATTACTCGCATGACGAGGATCACAAAAAAACAGCATAATTGAAATGTATGAAATTGGAATAAGAAATTTTCATTAAACAAACTTTGCGCAATTTTTACCTTAAAAACATAAAATCGAACCCAATTGCAGGTTTCTACTAGAATTGTCCTTAAACACAGTTTGCGCAATTTTTACCTTAAAAACATAAATCGAACTCAATTGCATGTTTCTACTAGAATTCAAATAAAATCTGGTAACAACAAGGCCGGCAACTAAGATTTCAATTCAATTTCACTAAAAATAAACGTATACTTCGAGAAGAAAATGCAAAAAAATCAGATCATACTTGTAAGTCTGAATGTTACCGCTCATATACTCAAGCAGCTGAACAACAGACGAAGAAGCAAGATGAGAACTAAAGCTCTCTCTTAGTAAAAAGAATAAAGCTTCAGCTTAAAAACATCAATCACCCATCAAATTGAAAAAAATTAAAAGAGGAGAGAAGAAGAGAACGTGGGAGAGGCGATTGGGGAGGAACATATACCTTGAAGAAATATGAGGTGTCGAAGAAGTATGGGCTAGTACTGAAAGGGAGGGCGGAGTTCACCTAGGGCAAAAAAGTATCATCTTGACGAAGAAGAAGAAGAGTAAGGTTGAGACTTGAGAATTGAGATGGCAAAGTAAATGTCAAGGGGGTATTTTAGTCATTTAAATTATAATTATTGACTTTGCACTAGTTTAGAAATTTAATCATGGTTATTTTAACAAAGTTAACAGTAAATTAACAGTTCAGGATAAATTTGATATATTGAATGTTTAAAAGGGACAAATTTGATATACAGTAAGTGTTCAAAGGATAAATTTGATATTTGTAATTTTAGAAGGACATATTTGGTATTTTGAATTTTTGGAGGGATATACAAAAAAAATTATTTTACATTTTGCACTTCAGTCCAAATTCAAAAATAAACTCAATTTACAAAAAATAAAAGGGCATATGAGATTAACGGCACAGCAAGCTCCCTAAGCCGGTCGTCGTCCTCCTAGTGCCGCATCTGCAAAAACCAATTTGTATTAATACCAAGGGCTAAATTGAAAAATTACTCATAATAATACCTGGCTTCGAATTCTCGAATCTCAACGAGTTCTTTTTCGAATCTTAACAGTTAACAATACCTAAAGGGAAATTAAATCGATTTGCGAGTAACTGGTTTCGATCCAATAAATCGTTTGGTTTTGAAGAAACACGAAAATACCTGATTCATCACCTGATTTTGCCGTGTCCAGTACCAGTCGTCGCCAAGATCTCCAAATCAACCTCATTTTTCAGCACCAAATCAGCCAAATCCAGTAAAAGAAACACGAAATATCATGAGTTCAATATTTACAAATTAATCCCTCAATGTTTTCAAAATCATATTTCTAAAGCAAGTTTAGGAAGTGTACTTTCCATATTTCATGAAGAAAATCATATTAGGTATATGAATCAATAGAAATAGCATACGAATCAATCCAAATGGTAAATCGAACTCGAATTAAAATCACATATTATGTAAGATTCAACAATTTACCAACAAAAAATGAAAAGAAAAACGAAATCAACAAAAACCTGATTTTCAACATGAAACCAGCAAGAAACGATGAAATCATGCTGCAACCGCGTTGCCTTTTCAGTCGTCTAGCTACTGCTGCCAACCGTCTTCCTTCTCCAGTTGTGAATCGTCCAAATATGGCAGCCGTTTGCCAGTTGCCAGGTAAGGCTTTCTTCTTTGCTTCTTTTCTTTCACGAAAGGGGAAACTCCTTGGAGAGAGTCTTTCTGCCCACCGTAAGCCTTCTTTTTACCCTCTACTAACCGCTATTTACACCGCTGCAACCCGCTCCAACCCGCAATATTCCCCTCTATGGCGCCGCTATAGCGGTTGTAGCGCCAAATCGCCATTTTCGCAAGAGATTCTGTGCGGTGTGGCGTTCTTCTCATCGTGGCCGCAATATCCGATATAGTGCCACCGGCACTATTTAAAACACACACACACACACACACATATATATATATATATATATATATATATATATATATATATATATATATATATATATATATATATAATCAGTGACTCGCCGACGATTAACATGGCCAAGTCCGACTCAACTATAATCTTATATTTTATGCCATACATTTTCGCCTCCATATTTTGGAATGTACTGCTAATACATGCATTCGGAGTACTACCCGCTCTCCTTCCGTTTTTTATTATTTGGAGTATAACGATCGGAGTGCGTTAAGCTTGCGTGATTTAGCACATCTCTTATAATAATTTGGTTTGATATCGTAGTATTTTAATTTTAACAAAATATTAATGTTTTATTTTATTTAATTCTAAGTAATCGCAATACTAAGTAATCTTGATAATTTCATATAATATTATTTTTTTTATAATAAATTTATTAAAGTTAATGATAGAATGACAATATTTAAAAATACATAATTTAATAAATTTCAAATTATTGAAGTATTCATGCTTGAAAGTTGATACACTTGATTTAAATTTATTTAGTCCTGTAATATTTAGAAATAATAAAGTTCAAGAACATATAGGAAAAACATCATATTTTATACAGGGGTGCTTCTATAGTAAAGTTCAAGGACATATAGGAAAAACGTCATATTTTATACGGGAATGCTAGAAGCACCGAAAATTTCCATCAAAATCATCCCCAATGCAATTTTGACATATCAAAATATGTGGGGCCAGTTTCAAAATTATTCCATATAGTTGGATTCGGGATCATTTCGGTGAGATTGATATTTGATATTACATAAATTTATGAAAAATTTATGTTGCCATTAACTTTCACAGCCACCTTTTTTACATTTCTATTATTTCTTTTTTTTCTGTGGTTCCCACGTATTCAATGATTGGGATGTTATCCTTACGTATTCAACAGAGAAAACGAACTCTTTTTTTTAGTTTGTGGGACTGCTTATGTAACCCCAAAATAAAATCAGAAATATTTCTCTCTCCGTGTATTCTGATTTTTTCGGTGAAATTATTTGTTAATCTTTGTTATCCATGTCCAAATTCAAATCCCCCAATTAATCTCCAATCAACAAATCAACAAATAAACCCCGAAATATCTTCTAGTTCTTCACAATGATAAAATTCACATCAATAATCTTTTAAGTAGGAAAGTAACACAAGCAACTTATGAGAATGTTCAATAAAAATTACAGGATAAGTAGAAAAGTAACACAAGCAAATAAGTTGAAGCACAAACACAATTGAAATTTATTGGTCTCAAATTATAAATTTAGGCAGACAAAAGATATTAAAAAACAAGAGAAAATTCACACCCAAGCAAAAGAAGAAGAAAAAACGAAAAATAAAAGCACAAATAATAATGAGAATCAGCAAGGACATGAAGCCATCAATGAGGAGGGAGGTGGTAAGCGAATATGGCATAACTGGTTTGCGTACATGTGAGAAGAATAAGAAAGGTTGCTGCGCCCAGCGAAAGCATGGACCAAGGGTTGCTGAAGTAATCTCGCATGAGCTTTGCCCTGTTCCTATGGCTTTTTTTGTTGCAATACTCATTTATGTTCTTAAACAACTCAGCAAGGTAGTGGTTACTCTCAAGCAGGACATATTGACCTGATTGGTTGAAATAAAGGGCCACTGCCTCCTCGCTGGCAATCATATTATCAATTATATCCAACCGTTCAAGTATAGTTACATCGTTTGCCGTGTTCACGATTGCATCCATGAACCAATTGTATGTTGTAATTAGTTTAGGCACATCTGACAAAGCTTGCTCCAGAGCTACAAGATTCATCATAAGGACAGGTGTAATGTCTTGAATAATAAGAGCAGGAATCTCTAGTACCCCTGATTGGAAGGTTACGTATGAAAAATGACATGGTGGTTTTTTTTTTTTAATCTTAACTCCTGCTTCCTGTAACTCTGTAGCACATGGAAGCGACCATACGGACCCACTGGGTTTTGACTTGTGAGTATTTTGTAGGTTTAGACATGTCTTAATGAGTTCTCTTGGTCGTGGTATCCAAGAAGGACAAAGCTGACTATGTTTTTGTGTTTTATCAGGAATAATTGGTGTATCCTGATCAAACATGTCAGTTGGAACAATATAATGGTGACAAAGATGGAGCAAATGATAGATTTTCTTAGACGGTGTTGCGATCTTGGGTGACGATATTAATCCTTCTGGTGCAAGTAGACCAACGATACTATCCAAGTTGTCGGAACAAAAGACCTGACTAGTAAAACATGAGAACATCTTTTCTAAAATAAAAAAAGGGATTTGATTCTCGATCAAGATCAAGTCGTCCGATATTATGGCATTCTTCCAACCAGCATCCTTATAAATCGCATTCCTATCTGCCCCTTCGTGGTTCAGTATGATCAAAAATTGAATAATAAATGAACCATCCAATAGCATCATCTCGATGAAGGCATCACTATCCATGTGAATGGTTTCGTCATAGCACTCACGTGCTTGTGCCTCTAACGCCCTCATCTCTGTAATGCATGTCTCCAAAATAGTGTCATCGGCTTGGGCGAGGAAGTCTCGAAGAAGTGGCCACTTCATCTCTTCAATAGCACGGAGATGCTCTTTATCTCGATGGTATGGCCCGATGGAAACAACAGACGGCTCGAATAGGTGTGGCTTATTCTTTCGAATGTTTTCGGGAACCCGGAAAATGGTGCACCTTTGTTCACCCTTCTCCGGTAATGCTTCAAGTTTTTTGTGCAAACGACTCATCAATCTATCATTTGCACCTAGAAAAATCAATATGAGATTCGTTAGTCTATATTGACGGTTATATAAGTACTTCCTATCGAACAAATCAACCATCTTTTCAGCGCTAAAAATAAGTTCATTAATTAAGCTTGGTACCTTTCAGGTCTTCCACTTTCTGATTTTGTTCCGGACCAAATTCTTCTATCTTCGAAGTAGAACCTTGTTCCAGATCAACTTCTTCTATCTCTTCTCCCATGACAGAAAAAAAAACCTTATTCGAGATCAAACTCTTTTTGCTCATCCACGACAGAAAAAAGAGAACAAAAGTTTGCACCTCTATTTTGTTTTTAGATTTACTATGTAATGGCATCTATATAAATACATCAACCATTTGATTTGTTCTATGTAAAATATTGGTGTTGATAATATTATCTTTTACGAGAGGCAACAATTCGAACAATATTTCGAAAATGAGTAGAAACACGAATTAGACCAACCAAAATATCAAGCCGACCCTCGAAGTCATTATCCTTGCTTGTCCAACACTCTAGCAAATTGGCCCCAAAACTGATTCGAACCCCAAAATAACACAGTATACAAAACATGCCAAATGATGGAGTCTGTATCGGAGGCCCGTACCGTATATTTTACGATCATTCTCGAAAATGATCGGGCCAATATTTTCTTCGAAAACGGTACTTATCCTCAGTGAGACTGACAGGATACTGAAATTCTTCATGGTCAATTATCCCATTAATTAAAACCTGTAGCCCACTAAAATTGTACTCACAGCTCAAATCACATGGTTTTGTCCCTTGTCAGATTCTATTTATTCATCATTTTCCGTGTATTGATCGCAGAAAATAACATATCTCAAGACAAAATTGTGATTGTGATACATTAGAAAGAGATTAAAAATTTCCGAACTCACAAGAAGTCGACACCTGTTTTTTTTTTCTGATATTCTGTAACATTGTTTGTGTGATAAATCATGCAAGGAGTCATTGGTTAAATGATTTGTAAAAAAATCTGTCAAACCCCACACAGTTGGCCACATAACACTAATGTTAGACAGCCACATATTCGGTCTTCTTACTTCTCAGGTGTGTTCGCGATGGCATTAAGGAGAGACCATCCATGAGTAGAGCTGGCAATCGGACGGGTCGGTTGGGCTCGGATCGAGTCATTTCAGGTTCGGATTGTTTCGTTTTCGGGTCGTTTCGATTTTCGGATCGTTCGGTTCGGATCTTTCGGGTCTTGGCCATATTGATTTTCGGATTTCGCAAAATTTGATTTCGAATTATTCGATTTTCCAAAAATTTAATTCTTGAAAAATTTGGGATTTATTTTATTGATTCCAGGATATTTTAACAATATTATATTGATTTTAACAATAATATTTTAATTTTCGGATCGTGAGATTCGGGTCGATTTCAGATTCGGATCATTCGGTTTCGGGTCGTTGACTTTTCAACATTTTCGGTTCGGGGCGGGTTCGGGTTCAGGCGGGTCGGATCTTTTTTTCGGGTCGCTGAGCGTTTTACTCAAATTTATATTTGTCACTGAGCCATTAACTCGAATTTCTTACTAAGTTTTGTACTCCGAGTTGTGAGATCTTCAAATTGTACTCAATCAAGTAACTGAGCTTAGTTGGGATTACGAGTTTGTTACCGAGTTGTATACTCTAGATGTGTAATTGTGCTCAATCATGAGTTTGCGACACGAGGTGAGGTTGTAATTGAGTTTGTAAGCGAGTTTTGTACTAGATTTGTGTTGTGAACTCCATCTTTGTACTCTTTATCGAATTTGCAACTGAGTTTGTAACTCGAGCTCAATCATGTACTTGTTGGTAATACGGGATTCGAATATGGATTCAAATATGGATTTCTAATAAACAAAACTCTCTCTTATAATTCTAATAATCTCTTATAAGTCTTTCTCTCTTTTCTAATTGATATTTGATGATATGATTTCAATGTGATTAATCCCTAAACATGTAAGGCCTATTTATAGGCTCCATAAACTTGCATTACAAGGAATTAAACCTTGCCTTAAAACTTATTTCCTAAATTACTTTCCTATAATAAATCTTGCCCTATAATAATTTCCTAAATTACTTTCCTTAAAACAACTTTCCCTAACATTAATTGGGCTAATTAAACTTGATTTATTATTTCGGGCTTGGGCTTATCAACAAATTCCTCCCTTAAGCACAAGCCTCTTCATCATCCCGATCATCGTCTTCAAATTTTTTCTTTTTCTTGTACACCCGCTTGACTCCTATGGGCTTGCATCTTTTTGATAATTCGACCAAGTCCCACGTCTTGTTTTTCTCGATAGCCCCAATCTCTTCATCCATCGCGGCTTGCCATTTCTTGTTCCTCACGGCTTCTTCAAAGGGAATATTCTCCGCATCTGCCAAAAGACAAACAAGATGTACCTCACTGGTTGCATCGTATAGCTCCTGTAGGCTCCGTGTGCGCGTCTATCTCGGTTCGTCTTCTTCATCAGGTATTGCGGGGCTAGTCGGTACAGTAGCTGCGGATTCTTCTTTCTCGGACTCGTATGACTCGGCGTCCTCATCCTCCATCTCGCACTTCTTACTCCAGTCCCATGCGCTCTTCTCATTCACATGGACATCTCGACTCACCACAACTTTTCTTTCAATGGGGTCATACAACTTGTATGCCTTCGTTTTCTAGTCATATCCACTGAACACGAACTTCTTGCTTTTATCATCGAGCTTCGTTCTCCTTTGATCCGGTACATGTGCATATGCCACACTTCCGAACACCTTGAAATGCGACACCGTCGGTTTCTGACTGCTCCAAGCTTCTTGAGGTGTTTTCTCGCCTAATTTTGCATGAGGACATCGATTTTGTACATACACCGCACACTGTACCGCCTCGGCTCAAAATTCTTTTGGCACTCCTTTGCTCTTCAACATCGATCGAACCATGTCGAGAATGGTCCGGTTCTTCCTCTCGGCCACACCATTTTGCTGAGGTGAGTATGGCGCAGTCATGAATCTCTTAATCCCTTGCTCCTCACAAAATCTCGTAAATGCGGTTGACGTGTACTCACCGCCTCTATCTGACCGCAAGGCTTTGATGTATCGCCCGGTCATCTTCTCGACAAGCACCTTGAACCTCTTGAACACTTCGAATGCCTCGGATTTTTCCTTCAAAAAATAAACCCAGGTCCTCCTGGTGTAATCATCAACGAATGTAAAAAAATACCTTTTCTCACTAAACGATTTCGGTGTGATCGGACCACAAATGTCGGTGTGCACAAGCTCGAGAGGGTTTGCTGCTTCATATTTCGCCTTCTTCTGAAATGGGACTCTTGCATGTTTACCGAGTACGCAACCTTCGCAAAATCTGCTCGTGTAGTCCATATCTGGCAGACCGTGCACCATGTCCTTCTTGGCCAACTCTCGCAAGCCTCCATAGTGCAAGTGTCCAAACCGCAAATGCCAGAGCCAAGCTTTATCCTCCATGTCGACTCGTAAGCACATTCTCTGCACATGATGAGCGGGTTTTTGTCGTGTAAAATATCGTTGTGTTAAAAACCCCGATCAATCAACAAAATTTGTAATCTAAGTTTGTACAGTGGCAAATGTATAGATTCGTTCCACGGGGAGCAATTGCGTCAAAATTTGGATCAAAATGGATGAGAAATAACGAAGAAAATTCACAGAAGATAGTCCGTTACAACGGAAGTAAGTTCCGTTACAACGCACTTGAGTGAATTTTCTGGCGCTAGTGTGAGATGAACGTCCGTTACAACGGATGAAACTCCGTTATAACGCACTAAACTAGTCCGTTATAACGAACAGTGGTTGCGTTGCAACGGATTGGTTAATACGTTACAACGGACCTCAATTTCCGTTACAACGCACTAGTATTGAACTATTTGAGTGGAAATCCTGGTGAGTCCGTTACAACGGAATTAAGTTGCGTTACAACGGAGTACCAACAGACTGAAAGTCAGGTACAAACCGTTGAGTCCGTTGTAACGCAGTTCAAGTTCCGTTATAACGGAAGTATTTCTGGAATTCTGGTTTGAGTTTTGATTTGAGATTTGAATTAAAGGTTTGATTTGAGATTGAATTAAGTGAGATTAAACTGAGTTTTAAGGCAGAAATTGAGAGCAAAAGCTTAAGTAAAAGAACAAGTTTTAGAACAAAGATTCGATTCAAGTAAACAAGAAACTAAAGATTCATTAAACCGAGAATTCTTTACACAAACCCAATTTCGAATTTAAACTACAAGAATTACAAGAAAGGAAAGAAAACACCTAGAGAGATGAAGAAAGCTTCGAGTCTCGTCTTGGATGCCTTCTCCGTTGCTTGAGATGCTAGAAAGCTAGTCGCCTCACACAACGTTTCCTTTCGTACCGATCCACTCGCCAATCGAAGAAAGCTCCGTACCGGTTGAGTGAACTCGAGATTGCAAGAAGTCCAATTGGAAGAAAGCTCCCGAGTGGAATAGTGAATGCTCGACTCCTTGCTTGCGTGGATTCGGATGAAGAAAGCTCCACCTCAATCCTCGCAACTCGATCTTCGTCGAAGTGTAAACCGATTCACCGAATGAAGTAAGCTTCTATTCGGTGATCGATCTTAGAAAATTATCGTTCGTAGTTGCAATTCTTGTGTGTTCTTGAAAGTTCTTGGACTTGCTTAAGAGGGAGAGAGAGAGAGAGAGAGAGAGAGAGAGAGAGAGAGAGAGAGAGAGAGAGAGAGAGAGAGAGAGAGAGAGAGAGAGAAAATGGGAGAATGGGCGTAAAAGAGTGTGAAAAAGAACGTCCAAACTCGTGGCCCTTGTGGTCATATTTATAGCACTCATGGAGTCTTCTTATTGGCCACGAGTTGGTGGAGAGGATTGGGGGTAAGGAAGTAATTCCCACCAAAGGTAGGTGGGCAGGATAAGGGCTAAGGGTTGAGTGGTTTTCGTGTAAACTTTTGTGTAAGTTTTCATCATGATAATTGTTTGCCTCCCGTCTCATTCATGTACCGAATATATCGATGTAATATATCGTTTTTACTCCTCTTGACGTGTTGGAGACAACTACACTCTCCAAATTCCCAGAAATTCCTTCTAATTCCTGTGATTAAGCAGTAAAACACACTTAGTGAAGAAATATTCATGTTATCTCAAATATGATTAATAAAGTATATAGAATTGTTCTTCACAAGGGCTAAAACCCCCAAATTAAGCATTAATTTTGTTCCTTATTTGCCTCACATCAGCACACTTCTCAGGTTGAGCTTGAACATTCGATTCTTCGCCATCTCAACACGCGCAACTAGTTGACCTTGCTTGTCCTTCAGCTGCATCGTTCGATCTTTCATGAAAACCGAGTACCCTTTCTCCAATAGTTGCCCCATGCTGATTATGTTGCTTTTCATCTCAGGCACGTAATAGACATTTTCGATATGTCCTTCTTTACCATCCTTCTGATAGAATCGAATTTTACCTTTGCCCTTCACTTGGACCTTTGACGCATCTCCAAATGAAACGTGTCCATCGTCTAGCTCCTTCATCTCTACGAAAAGGTATTTGTGCCCGCACATGTGGTTGCTTGCGCCAGTGTCGAGGTACCATATCGTATCGCTCTCCGATGTGGTGTCTTTGTGAGCCATCATGAGAACACCATCATTTGCCTCCTTCTCTACTAAGTTGGCATTTTCTTTTACCTTTTTCTCGGACCAACACTCCTTCGCGTAGTGTCCAGGCTTGCCGCAGTTGTAGCACTCGACACTTGCTCGACTCGACCAGCTTCCTCGTCCACGACCTCGTCCTCGGCCGCGCCAATTTTGCTGATTCGGTTGCTTCTTTTCTTCGGAATTATAGTTTCCGCCTCTGCCTCGACCACCAAATCGACCTCCTCGGCCGCGCCTTCTTCCTCGATTGTTCTCAGCGTACATCGTCTTCTCCTCATCTATGGTCGCCTTTACTTGCAGAGCCTCCTGGTGTGACTCGTTCTCCTTCTTTTTCTTTCGCTGCTCGTGTGCTTCAAGTGAACCTGCCAATTCATCAACGGTCATTTGATCTAAATCTTTCGACTCTTCAATAGCGCACACCACGTTTTCGAACTTCTCGGTCAGAGATCGTAGAATCTTCTCAACAACTCTTGCGTCGATTAGAGCTTCTCCGTTGCCTTTTAACTGATTCGCCACTCCTTGTACACGCGAGATGTAATCGGACACTCCCTCCGATTCCTTCATCTTCATGGACTCCAATTCGCCTCGCAAAGTTTGAAGCCTCACTTGCTTTACTCGGTCGGCACCCTTGAACACTCTCTCCAAAGTGTCCCATGCTTCCTTCGAAGTTTTCGCGTCGGCAATCTTCTGAAAACCCGACTCGTCTACAGCTTGGTACAACAGGTATATGGCGGTCTTGTCTTTCACTCGTTTCTCTTTTATTGCTTTTAATTGGTTTACCGTCTGCTCCGTTTCGGCAACCGGTTCCACGTAGCCAGCTTCGACTATCTCCCAAACATCTTGCGCACCGAGTATACTCCATACTTCGTAATTCGTCTTCGTCAATCGCGGTAGCGGTATATGGCCAAAAACACTCCCAGAACTCGCCATTGCTCTGATGCCAATTTGTTGGTAATACGGGATTCGAATATGGATTCAAATATGGATTTCTAATAAACAAAACTCTCTCTTATAATTCTAATAATCTCTTATAAGTCTTTCTCTCTTTTCTAATTGATATTTGATGATATGGTTTCAAAGTGATTAATCCCTAAACATGTAAGGCCTATTTATAGGCTCCATAAACTTGCATTACAAGGAATTAAACCTTGCCTTAAAACTTATTTCCTAAATTACTTTCCTATTATAAATCTTGCCCTATAATAATTTCCTAAATTACTTTCCTTAAAACAACTTTCCCTAACATTAATTTGAAAGAAAATATGGCTTAAGAATTAACTTGGAAGAATTTATATAAATAGGCAAATCTGCAGTCAGAATTGGACCCGTTCAGAATTATGGGTTTTAACCTAATTTCAGATAATTATGATTTAATCTAATTTCGGGCCCATTCAGATAATTAATGTTTTAACCTAATTTGGGCCCAATCCGAAAGCTAGGGTTTTAACCTAATTTTTGCCTATATATATATTCTGATTTCAACTTTCTCTCTCTTCGAGGCTGCCATTTTTCTGACCTAATTTTGGCCGCCGAAATTCTTCTTTCTCCCACAGAATTTCAAAGTGAGATCGAGAGAGAAATAGAAGAGAGATCTGAGCAATTTGTTGAGAGAAATAATCGTGACACCGGCTAGAACGGCGTTGACGGTTCCGATCGGACGAATATCAAGGTGGACACGAGTAGAGGGGCTGCACGAGCAATCCTTGGAGAAGGTTCAACAGATTGGAGAAGAAGACATCACGTACTAACTTGTACGAGGTAAAATTCTGATTACTCTTCCTTTTTCGATGTTTTTCGAGTGTGATCCAGGGTAGAATTAGGTTACGCATGCGTGAATAATTCCGCTGCATACTCTAATAATCGTATGCGTAATCCTACAGTGGTATCAGAGCAAACGCTCGTTAAAACCATCGAAAATTAGATTTTCAGATTTGTAGATTAGAATTTTATAATTTGAGAAATTTTAGAATTTTTGGGCTAAATTGCAAAATTACATAATATGAATTCTGTTGAAAATTAGATTTTCAGAAAAATTAGATTTTCAGAATATATTGTAATTATTACAGATTAGATCTGGTTAAAATTGAATTTTCAGAAAAAATTAGGTTTTCAGAATAAAAATGGAAATTCAGAAAAAAATTAGATTTTCAGAATATATTTTGTACAGATTAGATCTGTTGAAAATTGGATTTTCAGAAAATTAGATTTTCACAATATATGGTAATAAATACAGATTGGATATGTTATAAAAATTTGGATCTGTTAAATATTTTTAATAAATACAGATTTTCAAAACAAAAACAAAAAAAAAAAAAAAAAAAAAAATATATATATATATATATATATATATATATATATATATATATATATATATATATATATATATATATATATATATTCACATGAAAACTAAAAAAATAATATTAGTTTCTACCTCCAAAAATTAATATTATCAAATTAATTTTGAGTAATATTAATAAATTTATTGCGTTCGTGATGTTGGGATAAAATCTTAACGACTATACATTGTCTTTAAAAGCATAGCGACTAAAATCTTGTTTAAGGGACGGAATACGTCGGTCCTTAAACTATTTTTTGTAATAGTGAATGAAGACTTGTCTAAATTAATTATAATTTATACCTAAAAATTTATATTTGTCAAATTAATTATGATTAGTATTAAATTAATTTATCGGACTCACGATGTTAAGACAAAATATTAACGACTACATATTGTCTCCAAATCAATGGCGACCAAAATCTTATTTTAGAGACGGACTACACCAGTCCCTAAAATATTTCTTGTTGAATTGAATTAAGACTTGTCTAAATTAATTACAATTTCTACCTAAAATTTAATATTTTTTAAATTAATTATGATCAGTATTAAATTAATTTATTGGACTCACGATGTTAGGACAAAATATTAACGACTACATATTGTCTCCAAATCAATGGGGACCAAAATCTTATTTTAGAGACAGACTACGCCAGTCCCTAAAATATTTCTTGTTGAATTGAATTAAGACTTGTCTAAATTCTTTACAATAGTATAAAATTAAGGTATGATTATACGGCCAACTTTCGTCCCAATTATTTTTCATTTTATAAGTAACCTATTTTGAGACTATTGTTTGTTTCAAAATGTACGGACTTAAAATCTTAATCTTCTTCTGTGACAATTGTAGTGCCAAAACAAAATCTTTGTCCCAAGAGACGTAATTGTTTTGGGACAAAGCGAAATGTGCTCCTAATAACCAACATACAGACTCTAAAATAACTTAGTCACTAGGATTTTCGAAGCTAATGAGACTTTTTGTAGTAGTGTTTCTTCTCATGGAAGACAAATTATGCGCAAATATGTGTCATAAACCTAAAAATTGACAGAAAAAAAAACATGGTAAGTGAATAATTAGAAAAATATATATAAATCAAGGAAATTAGCAGAACAAAAAATCAGTAAATGACAGAACAACCCTTTTCCTTTTAATTGAATGAAGGAAGTCAGAAAAATCAAGACCCAAAAAAACCCTAGAAGCGAAATTTAGAGAGGAACTCAAGAACAACCTGAAAAATCCATCGAATCATGCACAAATCGAACATGAATCAAACAAAAAGCTAAAACTGAAGTGGAAAAATCGAATTGACCAAAAATTACCTTCACCTCTGCTCAAATCGTTGTCGGGGAGATATGTTTTTCTGCGTAGCGGAAGCGGCAGGAAGAAAAAACTTACACAGGGACGGTAGGCTTGGCAGAGAAGGCTTCGTTTCAGCCGTGTTTCCGGTCTTCGTCGCGGTGTGTCGCGCTTCGTCTCGATTTCATTTTGCGTCTAGGGCTTCTTTTGCATGGCATTTCTCTATCCAGCTTGAGTGTCGTGAATGGTGAATGAAGAGACAGGGAGAACGACTGTATGTATCATTGTTTAATCGAACGGCTGTAAGGAAGGAAAGCACAAAACAATCAAACGGCCAAGAAAATATAAATGTGGAAGCACCAAATAAAGGCCCAATGTTACCTATTAGGACTATAAATAATGACGGGAATCTCAAATTTGTCAACGACTAGCCACAAGGAACTGACATTAGGTGTGAAAATTGATTTTTTCTTATTTTAAATATAGTCTTATCAAAAACTCAATTTGTGAAAATAACTGCGAAGTTTTACAATTTGCAAATCTAACTCAATTTGCAAATCTAGCTATGAAAAAGATTAGTCTTTCGCTAACCGAGGAGTCTCGCGAAAAAATTCAGAAATGAATTTGGATTGTTAAGAAAAGTTAATTGTCATCAAACAAGATCAAGAATTACAAATCCTTAATTTAATCATTCGTCAGACTCTCTAGCGAAAGAGAGTATGTATGCTTCTGACTTTCTTTGAGTTCCAGTAGACATTGGAAAGCTGTGAAAGGAATTCACCTGACCCCGAGCCCCACGCAGCGAAAGTGAGGGCCCGGTCCGGTTCCCAAAACCCGAGATCACGCCTCGATTCCGAAAGTACGATGCAAAGAAGGATAGTCAATTACCGGTGCAAAATTGATTGCACTCGAAGGGTTGATCACGTTTCCTTCTTTCTCCTGTCAGGTTGGTGACTAGTCGTGCGTCCCACGCCCACACGTCTCCCACCACTTCGTTGACGATAAACACGTCTCCGGTTTGATCACAACAAGAGCCACAAGTGTCGCTCCTCTACTCGTATCCACCGTGAGTCGTAGTACCTCGGTCGTGGGTGCAACTGCCTAGACGATGCACCGGCGAACTTGCTTGAATTTGTTCGATTCTCTAGACGGAGAAAACTCCTTTTCTCCTTCTTTCTCTTTCTCTCTTTAGTCACACTCTTTCAACGCCTTGATAGAATGAATGCTAAGATTGGATTACTTTAGGAGAGAGAAAACATCCTATTTATATGTCATAGGATATGGACACCCAAAAGGCACATTTTAGACACACCAACCCGTGTGTGAAAGAAAATATGGCTTAAGAATTAACTTGGAAGAATTTATATAAATAGGCAAATCTGCAGTCAGAATTGGACCCGTTCAGAATTATGGGTTTTAACCTAATTTCAGATAATTATGATTTAATCTAATTTCGGGCCCATTCAGATAATTAAGGTTTTAACCTAATTTCGGCCCAATCCGAAAGCTAGGGTTTTAACCTAATTTTTGCCTATATATATATTCTGATTTCAACTTTCTCTCTCTTCGAGGCTGCCATTTTTCTGACCTAATTTTGGCCGCCGAAATTCTTCTTTCTCCCACAGAATTTCAAAGTGAGATCGAGAGAGAAATAGAAGAAGACATCACGTACTAACTTGTACGAGGTAAAATTCTGATTACTCTTCCTTTTTCGGTGTTTTTCGAGTGTGATCCAGGGTAGAATTAGGTTACGCATGCGTGAATAATTCCGCTGCATACTCTAATAATCGTATGCGTAATCCTACATAATTGGGCTAATTAAACTTGATTTATTATTTCGGGCTTGGGCTTATCAACAGTACTCCATCTGATTTACTCGAGATGAGTCTTCAGTTGGGAATTTGGAACTTCTAACTGTGTCCGATACTGAGTTCTTCATCAACACATTACTCATTTCTCGAAATCAAAGTTACTCAGTTCTCTATTGTACATTCTTGTGAATTGTTGGACTAACCCGATCCGAATATTTCTGGAACCGATTTCTTTCAAAGCTTCTGAATTCTACCACATTTCAGTTCCCTCCTTCCTACTGGCTCATATTCCCAAACCCCCATCCAAGTCCCAATCCTCAATCCCCACACCGACATCGAAACTCCGAGAACTTCTCCTCCGATATAGAGATCCTTCTAATTCGGTACAACATCGACTAGATCAATTCGTTCCCAGAGATCATAACTGATTGGTCTTGGTTGCATGAACCACCGAGTTGGATGTGTTGGAACGAATTCTCAACGGATTTTCAAAACTTGAATTTCAAAAGTAGCGCGAATGAACAAAAGGTAAAGAAGGAGGCGGTAAAAACAAAAAATGGGGCGCTTGTTTATGGTCAATATGGAAAGAACGAACAATAGAATCTTCAACCATACCGGAAAAACTCGAATTCTCCTACTTGATAACATTATGAATTTGATTCATAGCTGGATCCTAACAAAGTTTTAAATTTTTTTTATTCAATTCATGAACTAGGCATCTTATTAGTTAAATTTATTTCTCAAATTATGTAAGATCGTGTAATTGTATGCTTTACCACATTAATACAACTGAGCTTAAAAGAGCACGTTTCGTGCTCCTTGCTCTTTTCAAAAAAGTTTGTTATCGATAGTGAATGGCTATTAGCATATTGTCGTTGTGGTAATTAGTATTTGTAGTTATGATTTACTTATTACTTTGGGGCTGGAAAACTTTGGGACCGAGCCTGAAATTTCATCAGTATTTACTTTTTTTTATTGATTTTAGGTGTTTCATAGATTTTCAAAACACGAATAAAACATCTTAGACTCCAAGTATAAATATAAATATCTTTGATTTTCCGTACAGAAAATATGTAAAATATTGGTGTTGATAATATTAACTTTTACGAGAGGCAACAATTCGAACAATATTTCGAAAATGAGTAGAAACACGAATTAGACCAACCAAAATATCAAGCCAATCCTCGAAGTCATTATCCTTGCTTGTCCAACACTCTAGCAAACTGGTCCCAAAACTGATTCGAACCCCAAAATAACACCAGTATACAAAACATGCCAAATGATGGAGTCTGTATCGGAGGCCCGTACCGTATATTTTACGATCATTCTCGAAAATGATCGGGCCAATATTTTCTTCGAAAACGATACTTATCCTCAGTGAGACTGACAGGATACTGAAATTCTTCATGGTCAATTATCCCACTAATTAAAAGGAGCATTTCTACATATAACCCTCTTTTGAATCAAAATTTCAAAAATAACTCCCTTTCTCAAAATATTCCAAAAATACCCCATTTTTGATAATATTCAAAAAATAACCCCAACCAAGATTTTAAATCTCGCCGGAATCTTTTTGATATTTTAAAAAAAAATTAAATATGATATATTTCCCCAAAATTTACCATAATACCTTTTATGAACTAATTAGTACACTTAATTAAAATAATAACTTGTACATGTTGTCCGCTAATTTAATACCTAATTAATATTTATTCGAATTTATAAATTTGAATAAATTTTAATGAATATTCAATTATATCTTTTAATTAGTGCGTTAATTAAATATGCTAGTTATCATTTTGAATAAACTAATTAGTTGTCATTTTGAATATACTAATTTGTTATCATTTTAATTAAATATGCTAGTTACAACATAAAGAATGATACGGGAAAAATTGGATAATTTCGGTTAGTATATTTAATTAAATGTTTAACTAGTACATGTTAACTGTTAACTTAATACGTAATTAATATTTGTTCGAATCATAATTTTGAATAAATTTTAATGAATATTTAATTATATGTTTTAATTATCACGTTAATTAAATGTAATTGTTCGAAATGATAAGAACACTTTAATTTAATTTCAGTATATCAACAATTACATTAATCATGCGCATAATATTTAATCTGGTTAGTTGTTTCATCAACATCAATTCGAGTTGTTCAATGTTATTATGTATTATAAATTTAAATTTGTACATCGATGACAAATTGATAAGAAGGTATTTATCCTGCCCAGTATTCATCGCCATATTTTCTATATTCTAATTGACACACTTAATTACATGATAATTAACACCTGACTCATGATTTAACTATTAATTCATATGTAATTAAAATTCATATCAATTAATATTTTTGAATGGTCAATTATTTGTTCAGAGTTAATTGTCATGTTAATTAGAATATCGAGAATGCGGTGGTAAAATCTGGGGGCAAAAATAATTTCCCAATTTATAGTGACAAACTAGATGTGGATCCAATCATTATGGCTTTGCTTCCTAATCAATTGATTGTAATCATGTGAAGCTCAAATTTGTCAAATCTTCCCAGAAGGAACTGGCATTCGGTGTGGAAATTATGTATCATTCAACATCAAACAGAATAAATTAAATTATGGTTAGTTGTTTGATCAACATCAATTCGAGCTGTTCAATATTATTTTGTATTATAAATTTAAATTTGTACATCAATGACAAATTTATACGAAGGTATTTATCTTGCCCAGTATTCATAGTCATATTTTCTATATTCTAATTAACACACTTAATTACATGGTAATTAACACATGACTCGTGATTTAACTATTAATTCATATGCAATTAAAAATCATATCAATTAATATTTTTTAATGATTTATTATGTGCTTATAATTTATTGTCATGCTAATTAGAACAACGAGAATGCGGTGGTAAAATCTGGAGGCAAACTAAAATTCCCGATTTATAATGACAAATTAGACGGGGGATCCAATCATTATGGTTTGCTTCATCATCAATTGATTGTAATCATGCCAAGCTAAAACGTATCAAATCTACCCAGAAGGCAAACTAAAATTCCCGATTTAATTAGGTCAAATAATTTTAGGAAAAATTTATTTTAAGGAAAGTAATTTATGAAATAATTATAGGGCAAATTTCATTGTAAAGAAAGTAATTTAAGAAATAATTATATGGCAAGTTTCTAATAACTTATAGTGCAAGAATAAGTGAGACTAAAAATATGACTTAGATATTTAGCAATTAATTATATTAAAAATAATATATCAAACATCAATTCAGAAAATATGAAACATAAAGTCTTGTAAGAGACTATTAGAATTATTAGAGAGATATTTGTTTATTAGAAATTCTATTTGAATTCATATTTAAATATCTTAATACCAACAAGATCTTCTACCGGCAGCCCGGCAGCCCGGCGCATTAGTTCTTACTCCCAATCCAAAAGTTTGCTAACTGAAGTGAGCGTCATCAATATTGCAGAGGTTTATGTAGACTGAAAACGGCCTAAACTGGATCGATAGAATATAACACGGAAGAAAGAGTCCGCTTTGAAGTGGATAGCAGCAGTGGAAATCCACACGTTGTTTTGAATGGATCGGATCATAAACTAGTAATCACGGATAGGACCCCTGTCATTTTGATGAATTTGATAGCCCTGGAGCAAGAATTTTTAAAAACGACTAAAGTAATATCAACATATTGTATGTTCATGGATGCAATTGTGAACACGGCAGACGATGTAATGATACTCGAACGCAAGGGCATAATTGACAATATGTTTGCCAGCGAGGAGGCCGTGGCCCTTTTTCTCAACCAATCATGTCAACACGTTGAGATAGAGCTTTTCCATTACCTTCGTGAGTTGTTCATGAACGTAAATAAGTATTGCAACAAAAAAAGCCATGGGAACAGGGCAAAGCTGATGCGAGACTACCCTTTTTCTATATTATTTTACAAAACATGTGACAAAATACTAATTTTGAACTTGAAAATAAAAAAGTTGATATTTAGTAATAGAAATTTAGCAATTAAAGAAAGGAAATTAATTCCCATAAAAAATTCTGAAAATACACCCCCAATAACACAATTTTATATTTAGCTCAAGAAAGAAATATTATTTGATTTATACTATGTTTATATTATTTACTCTATGACGTGTTTAAGATTTTTTTCGTATTTCTTAAGGTCTTGTCAATATACTCTTATGATATGTTAGGGTACGAATGAAACTATGAACACCCTTTACATAAATAATTTTAAAATTTTCAGGTTTTACATATTTTGTAGGGCTTTGATGTTTTATATTTTTCACGTGATATACACCTCCCTAGTACGAATATCGATGACGTGTATATAATTTAATATCTTAAAAATTAACACATAAATACACTAATTTAACATATTAATTTATGATTTGATTATCTTAATTTATGATTGAACATCCAATCAAAATATCAAGCCATGAATCAATATGATAATTTTTAAATTGTTAAATCATATTATCGTCATCAAAAAATTTGAGAGAGATGGGGCTATGTCCAACATTTTCCTATTTTATATAGCGTATGGTGCATCATGGTGCATGTGAAAATTGTACATGCATACATGGTTATATATTATGTATGTATATATTTGACTTGATCTCACCCGATCATGTGGCCCCTTGATGTCCCAAGAATTGAATCGAACGAAAACATGAAAATCTCGAACCAAGAATTTGCAGTTTACGAGTCAAGTTTATTACCATACTAATACATAATTATTTATGATTATAATTTTCAGAAACAGGTTAAATAGCACTGTATAGAAGGACTGATGTGATCACTGATCGTGCCGTCTATTTCATTAAACTTTAATAAATATAAATATTAGTCAGGAGAATTTTTCTATAAAAAATGAGAGCTTGATCCTTGCAAGTTAAGCCATGTCATTTGACTTTCCAAACGAAAAGAACGCTTTAATTTAATTTCAGTATATCAACAATTACATTAATCATGCGCATCATATTTAATCTCGTTAGTTGTTTCATCAACATCAATTCGAGCTGTTCAATGTTATTATGTATTATAAATTTAAATTTGTACATCGATGACAAATTTATAAGAAGGTATTTATCCTGCCCAGTATTCATCGCCATATTTTCTATATTCTAATTAACACACTTAATTACATGATAATTAACACATGACTCATGATTTAACTATTAATTCATATGCAATTAAAATTCATATCAATTAATATTTTTGAATGGTCAATTATTTGTTCATAGTTAATTGTCATGTTAATTAGAATAACGAGAATGCGGTGGTAAAATCTGGGGGAAAAAATAATTTCCCAATTTATAATGACAAACTAGATGTGGATCCAGTCACTATGGTTTTGCTTCCTAATCAATTGATTGTAATCATGTGAAGCTCAAATTTGTCAAATCTTCCCAGAAGGAACTGGCATTCGGTGTGGAAATTATGTATCATTCAACATCAAACAGAATAAATTACATGTGGAAATTATGGTTAGTTGTTTGATCAACATCAATTCGAGCTGTTCAATGTTAATATGTATTATAAATTTAAATTTGTACATCAATCACAAATTTATAAGAAGGTATTTATCCTGCCCAGTATTCATAGTCATATTTTCTATATTCTAATTAACACACTTAATTACATGGTAATTAAAACATGACTCGTGATTTAACTATTAATTCATATGCAATTAAAATTCATATCAATTAATATTTTTTAATGATTTATTATGTGCTTATAGTTAATTGTCATGTTAATTAGAATAACGAGAATGCGGTGGTAAAATCTGGAGGCAAAATAAAGTTCCCAATTTATAATGACAAACTAGACGGGGATCCAATCATTATGGTTTGCATCATCATCAATTGATTGTTTGTTATATTGCGAAGCTCAAATGTGTCAAAGTGTACCCAGAAGGAAGTGGCATTCGGTGTGGAAATGAAGTATCATGCAACAACGAACAGAATAAATTACATGTGTAAAAACAAAATATCAAGGTGCATAAACCTAATTTTGCCATACTTTTTCCAAACTACAGATCAATCTATTTTTTTGATAAATAAATGAACCAACCGATCTTTTTTTCAAATTTTGAGATAATTTTGCAACATTTTTTTTTCCACCGAGCTTCATCACAAGGAGCTCCGTCGCATGCACTGAGCTTGAGCTCCGTCGAATGCAAGTCAAAGTCGATTTATTTTATAGATAAACATGATAACATTAATTACTCTTACAGATAGGCCATATATACAAGCTTGCCAGAGTCTTTTTTTTTAGATTAAATATGAAAAAAATCAAATGGTTTGTGTGTATATATAGATGACAGTAAAACTAAAAACAAAATAGAGGTGCAAGATTTTGTTCTCTTTTTTCTGTCATGGAAGAGATAGAAGAAGTTGATCTGGAACAAGGTTCTTCTAAGATAGAAGAATTTGGTCCGGAGCAAGGTCAGAAAGGGGAAGATCTGAAAGGTACCAAGCTTAATTATTGAACTTATTTTTATCGCTACAAATATTGGTTGATTTGTTCAACAGAAAGTACTTTTACAACGGTCAATAGAGACTAACTGATCTCATAATATTTTTTCTAGGTGCAGATGATAGCTTGATGAGTTTTATGCGTAAAAGGCTGGAAGCATTACCGGATAATGGTGAACAAAGGTGCACAATTTTTCGGGTTCCTGAAAGCATCCGAACGAGTAGGCCACATCTATTCGAGCCTGCTGCTGTTTCTATCGGCCCATACCACCGTGGCAAAAAACATCTCCATGCTGTTGAAGAGATGAAGTGGCCACTTCTTCGAGAATTCCTCGCCAAAGCCAATAACATTAGTTTGGAGTCCTGCGTTACAGAGATGAGGGCATTAGAGGCTCAAGCACGCGAGTGCTATAATGAAACCATTCACATGGATAGTGATGCCTTTGTCCAGATGATGCTACTGGATGCATCCTTTATTATTCAATTTTTCTTCCCACAGGAAGAAGAGTCAGAAACGAGTGCATTGTATGAGGATGCTTATTGGAATGCTGCCCTGATACCATTCGATTTGATTTTGATCGAGAATCAAATCCCTTTCTTTATTTTAGAGAAGATGTGTTTCTATTTATATGATGAGGCCTTTCTTTCTCAAGATTTGGAAAGTATGGTTTGTCAACTTGCAAAAGAATTAATGGCAAGCAATATCCCAACGAATAATGATATGCACCCCGCTCAAATGATCCCGCATGCACCCCGCACAGTTATATATGGAATCTAATTAATGCATAATGAATAGATTGGTAAATTATATTTGAAAATTAAATAGGTGCGTGTCACTTGGGGGTTTCTAACTGCGGGGTGCCTAGCACTGCTGGATCCCAACACCACCTAAGAAAATCAATCATTTGCTCCATCTCTGTTACCAATATATCGTCCCGGCGGACTTGTTTAATCTGGAACCACCAATTAATCATGATAAAACACAAAAACATAGTTATCTTTGTCCTTCTTGGTTGCCAAAACGACCAAAAGAGCTGATTAAGACATTCCTAAACCTTCAAAACAATCACAAGTCAAACCCTAGTTGGTCCCCCTGGTCGCTTCCATGTGCTACAGAGTTGCAGGAAGCAGGAGTTAAGATAAAAAGAAAGAAATCACCATGTCATTTTTCAGACATAACCTTCCGATCAGGGGCACTAGAGATCCCAGCTATTTGGATTACAGACCAAACAATTGTCGTTATAATGAATCTTGTAGCCCTAGAGCAAGGATTCCCAAAAATACCTCAACTAATGTCGTCGTACTGTGCGTTCATGGATTCAATAGTGAACACGGCAAATGATGTAACGATACTTCAACGCCTGGATATAATTGACAATATGTTATCCGGTGAAGAGGAAGTGGCCCTTTACTTCAACCAATCAGGTCGATATGTCAATGTATACCAGGACCACTACCTTGCTGAGTTGTTTATGAAAATAAACGAGTATTGCAACAAAAAAAGCCACAGAAACAGGGCAAAGCTGATGCGAGATTACTTCAGCAATCCTTGGTCCATGCTCTCCTTGGGCGCAGCAACCTTTCTTATTCTTCTCACATGTACGAAAACCATGTATGCCATATTCGCCTACCACCTCCCTCCTCATTGATGGCTTCATGTCCTGATTCCCATTATTAATGTGTGCTTCTGTTTTTTATTTTTATTTTTTTGCTTGGGTGTGTGTACTTGCTCCTTTTTTGTCTTTAATCTCCTCCGCTTTGCCTAAGTTTATAATTTGGGACCAATAAATTGCAGTTGTGTTTGTGCTTCAACTTATTGCTTGTGTTACTTTTCTATATCTTTTGTAATTTTTATTGAACTTTCTTATATGTTGAATTGTGTACTGAAAATAAGAAAATTCTATCAGACTCATTTTACCTTCACTACTAAAAACTGAACTATCACCGGCGGGGAAATATTATTACCGGAGGTACCCCCACTAATAATATTTTCAGTGGCGGTACCGCCCTTGAAAAGAGATACCCCCACTGAAAGTACACTTTCACCGGCGGTAGAAACTAATACCGCCGCTGAAGCCTTCAGTCTTACAAAGTCTTTGATTATCACCGGCGGTAGAAACTAATACCGCCGCTGAAGCCTTCAGTCTTACAAAGTTTTTGATTATCACCGGCGGTAGAAACTAATACCGCCGCTGAAGCCTTCAGTCCTACAAAGTCTTTGATTATCACCGGCGGTAGAAACTAATACCGCCGCTGATGTTCTTGACAGCTTTAAGTCCTGCAGCCGCCGCGATTTCTTTTAGGAACATAAACCCTTCTTCTTCGAATCCGCGAGTGAGTTCTTCCAATCCGCTTTTTCGTTGATTTCTGCCCTTCTTCTCCAATCCGCGAGATCTGTCCGCGAGTTCTTCCTTTCTTCTTCGAGATCTGTCTGTGAGTTCTTCTCCAATCCGCGAGATCTGTCCGCGAGTTCTTCCCTTCTTCTTCGAGATATGTCTGTGAGTTCTTCTCCAATCCGCGAGTTCGTTGATTTCGTTGATTTCTGCCCTTCTTCTTCGAGATCTGTCCGCAAACAAAGATTATTCACGATTTTACATGCCCCTTTTTCATCATCAGGTTCTTCGTTCAGTGAAAGATTCAATTTTGGCTCTGCATCACAACAAAATCATTGGGGTTCAATTGTTGCTTTACTGTTCTCATCTCAAGCCGGTTTGTTTCTCTTTTGTAATTTAGTGAATCAAGGGTAAATACAGACAATATTGAGTTTGTTAATCATCTAATTGGGAATTAGTTCATACCTAACTTCATAATTTGAGATAATTGGGTTAACCGAGTTTAATTTAGGATTCATTACAAAGTTTCTCTCTTTGTGGGCAGCTATTCTTTCCGACGAGGGCAAAATTGTCTTTGCGCAAGACAATTCGAACAGCGAAACAATTAATGAAAATACACAAAATGGAGATCAAGCATATGTGACTGATTTAAAAAGAATCGAAGACGGTTCGGTAGTACGGTACGAAACTTCTTTAATTTTAATTATTTTGGAGGAATTGCTTGGTTCTGACGATGTACGGTACGAAACTTCTTTAATTTTAATTATTTTTTAATTTGAGAAAAAAACAAATGAAGAGATATTGATTAAAGTGTGGAATTTGGAATTTAATTAGGGTTGGTGCTGCGTTGCATAATCTCGGCCAATTTTATCTTGCCCAGCCTAGGTTCGATCAAGCTCAGACTTGTTACGAGGTAAAAATGGTCAAATGCTTGATATTCAGACTTCAGAGTAAAATTAAATTATTGGTTGTTGAAGCTTGCTAAAGTTTTCATTTTGGTCCTTTAAATTTGCAGAATCACAAAATAACATGTATTCTCCATTTTTTTGTTCTTGAATTTGTAGAAAGAGGATTTGAGGAAAATAACAGACATGCTAGCATTACCAGAACACCACGCAAGAACTATGTTGATACATGGAGAGAATCTTCGAACTTTTAGATCAAAAGGGACGAAATCGACTCTTTCCTACATCGAGGACAAGCTTTCTGGTAATTTGGTGGAAAAGCCGTGGAGAAAAATGGTATTATGGTGGGTGTAATTTGGTGGCCTGTATCTGCGGCCAAGCTTTCTGGTAATATTTACCCAAAACCCCCAATTTTTTTCATAATTATGATATATTTTTTTAGAATTGAGGGGTATATATGAAATTAATATCTTTTAGAAGGGTATAGATGAAATTAATAAATTTTAGAGGGGTATAAATTTTTTAGCATCAACAGCTAGAATTCAATGTGGAGAGGTTATCAGGATTCCTGGAAAAGGAATTCCAGGAATCGAGCGACCCGGAAATCAAATACATGATGGATAACGTCATCAACCTCTCTGACGTCGCCGACCGCCTCTGCAAACAAATGTACGTTCAAATATATCATTTTAATAACTCAAGGGCATTTTAGTAATTTCACACTTTTTTGGGGGGTGTGTGCAGGTATTAGTGGAGAGGATGGAGATTATGTGCCGCTAGGGTTACGAGAGAATGGAGAGCAAGATGATGTACGCATAATTGTGTTTAAAACATTTGTATGATTTAGAAAAAATTATTGTTGATTATGTATGATTTAGATAGTATTATTGTGGATTATGTAATTTATTATTGTTTATGGAAATTTTTTATTATTGTGGATTATATTTGTGTTATTACGATTTAGTTTATGATGATTTAAGGTTTGATGTGTCAATTTGTGTGATTGTGTTTTGATTATGTCTTATGATTATTCTAAATTCATCAAATATTTTTAATTTAATTTTAGAAAATTAAAAAAAATTGAAAAAAAAAAAAAAGGTGGTTTCTAGAATAAGCTTATCATACACTCTTTTGCGATTAGACGATCGGAATTAGAAGATCGTATCAATTCATCAATCCTAATTAAATCTTTTAATCTATAATTTCATTACTATACACCCCTAAAAGGTAAACATGTAATCTTTCTATCCATTATTCAGCACCCTCCAACCATCCTCTCCAGGAGTAATTATACGCAATATATGCTCCCAGCCGGATATTGATCATACGTTGGATATTGTATGCACACTATAAAATTAGTTTAACTTAATTCAATCAATCCACACGCTACAGCTCATCATTATGTTGTCAATCATGTTTTAAGAACATGTTGTGTAGAATTATTCTACTCTCCAGTGAGATCTCTCTCTCTCTCTCTCTCTCTCTCTCTCTCTCTCTCTCTCTCTCTCTCTCTCTCTCTCTCTCTCTCGCACGCGCGCGCGCTTGCTCGCTCGCTCGCTTGATCGATCGATATCGATCAAAAAGTATTTTATTAACGATATCGATCAAAATTATTCTACAAATTATGTAAATGTATTGTTAATTGTTAATTTGTAATTACCAATGTTGCAAATAGCGTGTAGCGGTCCGTAGCGTGGTGATCATTTTTCTTAACGATAGCGAGTAGCGTGAGCAATTGTGAAAGCTATTGCGGATAATATAATTTGTAGCGCATTAAATAATTCATGAACTATATGAAAATGAGCGTCTCCCACGAGTCAAAATATCTCTATCTAAATAATAGACGGGGTTTTTGGTTTATTTATCAACCAAAACACATTTTAATTATTAAAAATTTCATGAAATAAATTTTCTTAATTAAATTCATTTGATTTTTTATAAATTAATCTAAAAGTATTTTATTTGGCCGTAGCGAGCTACAAAATTGCAGCGCGTATCGTTTTGCCTCTAAACTAATCTATCGGTGTTGCGTGACGTTTATCGAAGCAATTTGCAACCATGGTAATTATTATTAAGGCATTGTTACTGTAATTAAATGTTAATCGGTTTTGTTATTTTTTTTAATGTAATGTTAATTAATGTGTTAATTGTTATCTCATTGTTTTGTTAATTAAAGGTTAATTTGTGTTGTTAATTTAGAAATGTTATATGACGGTTTTTAGTTATCAATGGTTATTAAAAATGGATTATTTCAAATATTAACAATTTTGTGCATATTAATTAGCATATATTTAAAAAATATGAATTTGTACATATTAATTAGCATATATTTAAAAAATATGAATATTTATATAAGTTAAGAAAGGAAAGGAAATTAAGGGAAAAGAAAGGCAACAAATTAAGTGGAGAGATTGTTAAAAGCGACAAGGAAAAAAAGTATGTAATACCTAACTAATAATTTTAATGCCGAAAATACCCTTTTTGTCAAAAGGGTGTACGATGGAAGCCCCTTGAAAATAATATAAGAACATATATGGACGGGTGTCAACGGGATGGGTCGGGTTTGGATAAACCTTCCCTATATCTAAATCCGAATATTCGAATATTATCCGAACCGAACCGAAAATATCCGCGAGAAAAAATTCATACCCGAATCCGAACCCACGGTTAAATTGGTACCCTCGAGTATTACCTGTTATCCCTAAATCTCCAATAACAAAAAATAAAAAAAAAATTTATTATATAAATAGATAAAATCACCAATAATTTTAAATACATAAAACGAACAACATGTTCAAATACATTAAAAATCAAAATATTACAAATAATTAAGTCATAAAACATAGTAATATTGAATTTCTCAAACTTCAAATACATTAGAAATTTGTTTTTATTTATGTAGTTGTAATTGATATTGTCTTTAATATTGGGTTGGTAGTTCTTTCTTTTTTTGATTGAGGCAGGTTCTAAGTCGAGCACCCAGACTATATTAATATAATATAGTACATTCGTACCACGGTATTTGCAAAGGTATATACAATATTCCCATTCTTGTTAAATAACCTAACCCTATCAGGTTCTAATTTTTCGTAATTTTAGCATTCTTCGATATTTCCAACCATAAATCAACCTCTAGTGTGATGTCTTCAACTAGTTTTCAGCTTACCCTATTTTTGTCTTGAAATATTCTCACACACCTTCCTTTCCAGATATCGAAATATGATATAGGATACGGTATATCGTATTCATATCTGTATCGTGTATCGGATATCGTATTCGTACATGTATTTATATCGGATACCGTATTCATATTCATATTCGAAATCTGATTCGGATACCGTATACCGTATTTGTATACGAAACATATACCATATTCGTATCTAAAATCGGATATCGGATACCGTATATCGTATTCGTATCAGATACCCTCTAAATAATATTCTATAAAATTTAGTTGTATAAAAAATAATATTTTCTAAAAACTAGTTGTATTAAAAAAAAAATCTCTATAAATTTATGGGGTTAAAAAATAGTATTTTCTAAAAATTAATTGTATTAAAAAATTTAGTAATTAATATTTGATATGATTAAAAATAAATATGTTAGTTACAAAATTTCATACAAAATAACACATTTTTGCAATATTTTATTCATTTCCTATATCTAATTCTATGATTTTCATCACACCATTTAAACATCCTACACTCATAATTTGTCAATATTCCTGCTATTATAGTTTCCTGATATTCATATATTGATTTCCAATAACTACTAGTTTTCTGCTGCTATACAAACCCGTCCTAGCAAACACGTCCTTAGAATGATCCGGTGAGAAATGCCTTAAGGGCATTATTCACCTGTTTGTAATTATTATATTATATTAATTCAAAATCCAAGCAACGTGTTTTCGTTGCTCATTCAAAAAAATGACTAAAATATACATAGGATAACCGGTGCAGGCAAAATATTTTGAGGTCATTTACTGTGCCCTCCAGATTTCCCCAAATATTGCCGATCTGGAGGATTAGTGGTTAATGAGGTTTTTTATTAACACAAATAAATTCGATTAATGATTAATTAGTATTGAATTAAGGTACATGTGGATTAATTTAATATTTATTAACTGTTAATTGAGTGGAGTTGAATTAATTAAGTAGGGGATTAATTGCTAATTTCTCATATCGAGGGTGCGGGAGTGAGTTTGAGGGGGCACGGTATAATTTCCCAAATATTATTAATAGTACTAATCTGGAACATTGGGCCGAAAAATCCCGCTTCCACGTCACCAGTTACTGTATTGCTTCTCTAAAAAAATTCTCCACGTATCTTGCAATTTTTCGATTGTATAGTTTGCATGACCCAGAAAAAAAGGAGCCTCACAAAACCCTCACGAAACCCTAGCGGCCGGCGAAAAAGGGAGGAAACGGTGTGGACGACCCGGACGATTCCGACCTTCATGGCGGCGTGGACGACGAGGAGCTGCCCCTGAATAAAAATTCCGTTTGTTTTGTTGGCTTGCGCGTGGGTCTGATGTCGTCTTCCCCATCTCTTTGTTTTCTCAGTTAGTGCTTTGCTTCTCTTCTGGTTGATTCAGATCCCATTATGTTCTTAACATATGTGGATTCATCATTAATGCCAATCTTAATTTCAATTGCGTTTTTGGGTCCTTTTGTTCTTTTCTAATTGATTTAGTGTTTTGCGATGAGATTTAGGGTAGTTTAGCCCTCTTTTTCGGAAAAATTCGAATCCAATTGGATTTTTGTTCGATAAACTGAAGGAAATACAATTTTGGATCAACGCTAAAAGGGTACGTAGAAGGACAAACGAACGTACGCGTTCGTGGGCAATAAGAAACAACTTTAGTAAAACTGGCATAACTATCAGATAACGACCCAAATTTGAATGGTTCAAATTGGGTTAGATAGATAATGAGATTATCTAGAACTTTCATGAAGAAATATTTTTTATTTGAGCGAAGTATCCGTGTTGTTTTAATGGAATACCGAAAGGGTACGACAGTTTGACATACAGTTAGTAAAATTGTCATAACTTTAGGATCCGAACTCCAATTGGGCTGGGCCAAATTGGGTTGGAAAGATAATAAGATTATCTACAACTTTTGTGAAGGTTTGAAGTCGGTTAGAACGATTTAACAATTTTGTTTCAACAGAATACTGAAAGGGTGTATGCAGTTTCTGTTTGAAAAGGTGTATAGTAGATATACATACCTTTTGTCCCATCCTTATCATATGTTGTATAAATATGATGTTTCTCTCTCTCTCTACTCAGACAATTCAGAATAAGATTATTCAATCAATTGAAGTCTAATTCAGTCCAGGAATTAGAGAGACTCTTATCAAAGTGTTGAAAGAGAGCGAAGAGAAAGAGAGAAAGAGAAAAGGTGTTTTCCCAATTTAGAGAATCAAACGCAATCATGCAAGTTCGCCGGTGCATCATCCAGGCAGGTGCATCCGCGACCGAGGTGCTATGACTCACGGTGGATATGGGTAGAGGAGCGACACTTGTGGTTCTTCGTTGTGATCAAACCGAAGGAGCAAAAGACTGTGAAAGCGTGTGGACATGGAACGCACGAAGAAAACCAGAGGCGTGTCAAGACGGTGGGAGACGTGCGATATGGGACGCACGGGTTAGTCACCAACGTGACACCGAAGAAGAGAAGGATGCGAGCGATCAACCCGTCGTGTGTGATCAATTTCATGCTGGTAATCGTCTATCCTACTTTGCATCGTACCCTCGATATCGAAGCGTGATCTCGGGATTTGGGAACCAGACCGGGCCTTCATATCTGTTGCGCGGGCCCGGGGATGGGATAATTCCCTTCAGTGATATCAGAGCAAACGCTAAGATTCGAGGGTCGAATCATAGTCGTATATTCGTTATACGCACGGATTATCAAAGTTCGTATCCGTTTGCATGATGCTAGATATTTAGAACGTCAATTTCGTTAAAATCACTAGTGGAATTCACAAGAGATCAATCAAAAGTTGATTGAGAGTATCTAGGAATGATCGTGAAAGAAACGGCAAAATCTACAGAAAATCAGCATTTCTGCCGCCCAGGGAGCAGTTTTTGGCGCCCCGGGCAAGGTTTTCTCGCGTCCCAGGGGCCTCTGCTTTACAACGGATGGGACAGTCCATTATAACGGACCCTCCTCTGGATGCTGTTTTTGTTTTCGCGATAACTTTGGCTACGAAGCTCAAAATTTTGAGTTCTTTATATCGATAAAATTGGCATCATTTATACTTGCATATAAAATGATTATTAAATGTTAATAATCAATAAAATCTTGTGACCTCATGTCCGTTGTAACGGACTATACAGAAAAATCAGATTTTGGGAAGGGTCTATGTGTTCTATAAATAGAACCCTTCCCTCATTCTCTCTACTTACTTCTACAATCTTATTCATACATTAAAAAGAGAGAATACTTGCTAAATCTTTGAGCCAATAATCTTCTAAACATTTCTTAGAGATTAATCCCTTTCTCTTCCAAATCCAAGGATCAAAAAGCAAAATGAGAGAACAATCGAACAAATAGTTACGGGAATGCTTTTATATACCATGACTATAACAAGGGTAAAAGTGTTAAAATGGAACAATCTAAAAATGATAGATTTAATAATAGGGGTAATCATTTTACACAAACCGCATCCCATAGACGTACCGATTTGGGACGAACCGATTGCTTGTTCAAACGGGGACCAAATGGGTATTTCTATGAGGTGGATTACCACACCGACCATTCATATCAAACAAGGGCTCCCAAACATTTCAACAACACACACAAACAATTTCAACCGAAAAATTATTTTGCAAATTCGACCAAACCGGTAACTCAAAAGAGAAACTACACAAACCAACTCTCAAGTCATTTTGTCAAGAGTTTCGAAATCACCAAAAAACCAACAATTGCTTTTTGCAATTATTGTTGTAAATTAGGACACATTTCCACTAGTTGTGATCTTCGCAACCCGAAATCCACTCCAAAATTCATATGGATGCGTAAAGATAGACACACCATGGGTCCCTCCACCTCAAAGGGTGTTGGACCACCAAGGACCTAAATCATGTGTGAAAAACTCACTCCCTAACCTTACTACCATAAGCCAAATATTGAAGGGAGTATGAGTATAAAAATTCATATTAGATTATTGTATCTTTTTGATCTATCAACTAATATGAATTTTGTGTAGATGTTACGTAAAGTCATGTCTCTACATTCCCTCACAGAGTGACCAAAATTTGAGGGGGGGAGTAATAAGTGTTAAATGTCAATTATTTATAGCTCAACACTATAATTGTCTATGCACTTACAAAAAGGCCAAGAAAGGTATTTTGCTTCAATGTAGGCACACAAGAATGAAGAGAAAAGTTGAGAGCTCATCTTACACGAAAAATTCAAGATCTACCGTAGAGAAAAAATGAGCTCTATAAATCGATCAAGATTTCCCTTTCGTAAGCATGGATCTCGGGTCCATGACCCGAGCAAAGGTATAATTGCTCTATAAATGACTTAAGCATTAGAGATATTTGTACGTATACAAGTATCATCGATTATCATGAAAAACGCATACTCATTTTGTACGATTTTTCATAAACAAATATTTTGAAAATTATGATTTTTAATATATAAAACCTATTTTAAAAATTACTATATCACTTTTAAAAATTTTGTGACACATATCTCCCTCGAAATCAAAAACTGGAAAAATGATCACAGAAGCATGTCCGTTGTAATGCACCAATGTGCGTTGCAACGGAACTCCACAGCTCGAGCCAAAACATGCTTCTCTTTAAGTTCCATTTCAACGGATTAACCAATCCGTTGCAACGGACATGGCCGTCCGTTCCAACGGAATACCCTGCGTTGTCACGAAAATTCAGACCAAATTCAGTACTCAAAATCCCAGACTTACGTTGCAACGGACAATTGCGTTACAACGGACATTCTGCATTGTAACGGACCTTTCAAACAACAGTTTACTGAAACCCTATAAGAGCTGCGTTACAACGGACCATAATTCCATTGCAACGGACTACGGGAAAAACTGTTTTTAACCCAGGGCTGCCCCTTCTCTCTCTCTCTCTCCACTCTTTTCATCTTCTTCAAAGAAACTTCTCACCTCTCCACCTTCTCCAAATTGCCTCTCCACCTTTTCCACTTCAAGAAACCGAAAAACACTCAATATTGCCTATTTAAACTATGTTTCTCTCTCTAATTCAAAACCCTAACCCTATTATCTCTCACAAACCTCTCTAAACTCAAAACCCTAATCTCCAATTCGAAAATGACTACTACGAAGAGAACCAAGCGTCCATTGCCTACCGGTGCTCCTCGATTCGAGTTTCAAAACACGGATAATCACTACCTTTACGAATCGATTACGAAAGCACGAAAATATCAAGACGAGTTTAAAAACCGACCGGTGATCACATGCTTCCACGTCGATTTCCCTCCCGAGGCAAACTCACTACGCGACGCCGTACTACCTCGCATCCGAAATTGGAGCCTTGGCGGATTATGTGGGTTCCAATATCCTGTTGGGAATTCACCCGACCCCGGGCCCGCGCAGCGGATATGAAGGCCCTGTCCGGTTCCCTAAATCCAAGATCACGCCATGACTTCGAGGGTACGATGCAGTAGAAGGATAGACGATTACCAGCGTGAAATTGATCACGCACGACGGGTTGATCGCTCGCATCCTTTCCTTCTCCGGTGTCACGTTGGTGACTAGCCCATGCGTCCCATACCACACGTCTCCCACCGTCTTGACACGCGTCCGGTTGTCTTCATGCGTCCCGTTTCCGATTCGTTCGTTTCCGTCTCCGATAGATTTCGGTCCTCCGAATCGATCACAACCGAAAGAGCCCCAGATGTTGCTCCTCTACTTGTATCCAACTTGACTCGTAAGACGTCGGTCGCGGGTGCAACTGCCTAGACGAAGCACCGGCGAACTTGCTCGATTAGATCGATTCTCTACACCGAGAAAAACTCTTTTTCTCGGTTTTCTCTCTTCGTACTCTTTCGCTCTCTAGAAAGATGTCTCTCTATATTTCTGGAATATTCTGAATAATACCATAGATTGATCTGAATAGAAGAGAGAGAATTATCCTATTTATATCACATAGGATTAGGATGGGCAAAAAGGCATGTATATCCAATATACACCCTTTCACACAGAAAACTGCATGAACCTGTTCAGTATTCTGTCCATACGAAATTGGTAAATTTCTCTGACAGAAACTCACCCTACACGAAAGTTGTAGATAATCTTATTATCTACCCAACCTAATTTGACCTGGCCCAATTGGAGTTCGTATGCAAAAGTTATGATTGTTTTACTAACTGTATGTCATACTGTTGCACCCTTTCGGTATTTCATAGAAACGACACTGATACTTCGTTCATATGAAATATATTTCTACATGAAGGTTGTAGATAATCTTATTATCTATCTAACCCAATTTGAACCATTCAAATTGGATTTTCCTACTGAAAGATATGACCACGAATGTACGCTTGCATTCGTTTATCCTTGTGTACATTTTTACGGTTGATCCGAAACTGTATTTCCTTCAGTCTCTCACTCAATTTCAGATCTACCTAAAATGTACTCATGCATATCCAATATGCACGATTTTAGAGAATATAGCTCGCGTATCAAAATACCAAGCTATAGAGGTGGCAATCGGGCGGGTCAGGTCGGGTTCGGGTCGGGTCGTTTCGGGTCGTTCGGGTCATCGGGTCGTTCGGGTCGCGGGTCGTTCGGGTTTCGGGTCGTTCGGGTTCGGGTCGTTTCGGTTTTCGGGTCGTTCGGGTTCGGGTCGTTTCGGTTTTCGGGTCGTGACTATTTTGATTTTCGGGTAATTTAGATTTCACAATATTTGATTTCGAATCATTTGATTTTCCAAAAAATTAGTTTCACTACAACAATACAGGCATTTCGAAGCATTCGCATATGCTGTTGAATGCATGTATTAATGCTGCCATTTATATTTGACAGCATATGGTGAAAATACAGTCCGAACTGGTGCCCTCTATTCCTACAAAAACATTTCAAGTAATGCTACGTAATTGTGAAAAACGTAGGTTGTGGGTTGTGCGGGGGCGAGCTCCTGCTGTAGAGAAGAGAAAGAAAGAGGTGCGTAGGATTGGATTAGGGTTCTCACACAGAAAGGGATGAATTTGAAATTTATGGGTCCAAAGAAATTTTCAGCGGGAAATTATACTTTTGGGTCAAAAAAAGTTAGAGCCATTTGTCTTGATATTTTAAACACTTTACCCCCTAATTTTACATTTAAAAAGCATATATATTTAGTTACATGGAATTGAAAATTATATATTAAGTATAAAAAATAGTTATATATTAAGTTTGGGTGTGACTTGTGAGTGATATATTTTATAACTATTAAGTTTCAAACAATACTGACAAAATTTACATATTTGTTTTTTTGAAACTTAGGAATAACATATACATTCTTCTAAAAATTAAAATATCATATTTATCTTCTTGTAAATTTAAAATATCATATTTAAATTAAAAATTAAAATATCATATTTTTATAAATTATTTTATATGTTTTAAATTGGAGAGTAAATATGATATTTTATTTCCGAAGGGTATATGAGCTAATTTCGATTATTGAGAGAGTAAATATAATGTTTTGGACTTTTAAAAAAATAAATATGTAAAAGATAAAATAATAAATTTAAAACATTATATTCTGGAATTTGGGAGTATGTAGGGAGGGCTAATTTCCCTATAAAATATTCTATAAAATATTGTAGATATATACAAAATTATTTGATTACTAAATATATCATATATAAATAATATATGTATAATTTATAGAACATTGTAAATATTTAATTTTAAACATAACATTATGAAATTATAAATGTTATTAACAAAACAATAATAAAAAAATATCATTTCTACATGTAATTATGTAATAGGTGAAAGTTAATTCTAATCACATATATGTTATTTAAATTGATACATTTTTTTATAATATTTTAATTAATTTTGACAAATATTAGTTTTTGGAGTTAGAAATTAATATTTATTTTTAGTTGTTATGTGAAATAATATATATGTGATTAGAATTAACAAAATATTAGAGGGAATTTTCTCTCTAAATTATCTTTTCATTGTTAAACTAACAAAATATTTTGGAGGAAATTTAAATATCTCAATTTTACTCAGAGTTGGAAATATATAGTTGGAAATATATATATATTTTATATTTTATTTATTTATTTATTTTAGTTTTTAAATAAACTATGATAAAAATTAAGAGGGAAATTTTGCCTCTAATTTTTTTCATTTTGTATTTGCTAAAATAGTAGAGGGAACTTTCCCTCCTTATTTTTTATATACAGAAAACAAAAATTAAACACTAAGAAAAATGTTTGTATTTAGATCGCAAGAAACTATTTTGGCGGCAGACCAAAATTTTCATTTCCCTCCCATCGTCTCTTTCTCAATGACAAAACACCTCTCTCTCTCTCTCTCTCTCTCTCTCTCTCTCTCCCCGAGGGGTCTCCATGGCTGGTCACTGTAATCGCCCTCTCATCTCCATGGTTGGTCGCTATTTTAACCCCCTAGCTCCCTTCCTAATTTCTCTAGTTCTCCGCCCAGAAATCGTCTCCCTTGTAACAACGAAACCCTACCTCCGCTGCTTTTTCAAAATTTTGGGGCTGATTAGACTTTGATTGATGCAGATCTTACCTAAAGACCCTTGCTTGTTCGGTTGCCGTGCAAATACACATCAGGCCAAGCATGCCCTCTCGATTAATCTCTGTTGAAGTAAAAGTGTCTTTCTCCACTCGCCACTCTTGAAGTTACAGTGCATCTCTATATTCTCTGTTGATTAATCTCCTCTCTCGTCGAAGTTGTTGTACCTCGTTGACACTCCCCTCTCTCGCATGCCTTAGAAATAAGTAAGTGTGTTGCTTCGACTTGTTCATTGATTTGTTTCTTTCACGTATAATGATGAATGCTTAATTAGTGTTAATTGGTCACAGTTAGTGTCTTGATTAGGATTAAATAGTCATATTTAAATTTGAGTAAAATAGATGGATTAATTTGCAACTCAATTATATTATTAAATTCACTGATTTTCACTGACATTTTTTCAGTGAATTAGTTCATACCTCGGGAAAAACACATATATGATTCCAATTTGAGCATAATACAGGGGGGTTTTTGCACAAAAACATTGCAAATTTATCTTCTTGTATTTGTAGCAAAGGTGTTCGACAAAATGACACCTAATATGTAGATGCAGTATTTGTGCAGTAATTTTATAAATCGGATCGTCCACCGTCTCTTTGTGCATTAATTTTGGAATATAATTATAATCCTGAAATATGATTCCAATTGGATTTAACTGTGATTTATTTTTTTATAATCCTGAAATATGATTTATTTTTTTATTTACAGGCAGGGGCGAATCCGAATATAAATGCAAGTGGGGCTACTCCTTTACACATAGCTTCTGATATTGGGAATTCAACTAATTGGTTAAATTTTATTCCTTTAATTCTTGATTTATTTTGATTGACAGTTACGTAAGAATTATTATGCAAAAGATTGGGCTTTGTGTTCGCGAGGATAATGTTGGTAACACTTTCAGCCCTTGGTAAGTTTCGAAATCAATTATGTACTTTTAAAAATTTAAATTGGCTAATATTGGACTTATTTTTAATTTTGAGATTTTTCAGGGACGGCCATGAAAAATACTTCGAAGTGGTTGTAGTGGGCTCGCATATAGGTACAATTTCATTTTCGGGGAAAAAAGGTGTTGGTATTTTAGTTTCAGGTGTGGTTGAAGCAATTAATTTATATTATGAACTTAATACCAATAAATTATTAACTTTTATTTACAGATCGTGAATTTGAAATAAGCGAGATATTTCTCTAACAACACTGGATACATCTACGTCTTCAAGGTTCTCTCTCTCATATTAATTTCATATTTAAATCATTCTTATTATTTTTTATATAATTTATTTTAATCTAATTTGTATAAATTACAACGGTGATCGCTATCGGTGGATTTATTACCGCATCCAGATATATTCACCGACGCGAGATTTAATTTCTCTTTGAACAGAAATTAAAAAAGTACAAGAGACAGCAGGGGAAGTGCTGGTACTTGGCTTTTGATGGAATCGGATCCAAGGTTAATTACTTATTTTATAATTTGAATTTAATTAATAATTATAAGCATATGAATTTTAATTAATTAATTAATACAGGAGTGGAAGCGGGGAAGAATGCAGCAGGAGAAGTGTTGGCTCTTCAGAAGTGTGTCCTTTCAATTCTGAATGAAGCAAGGTTTGCTTTATTTTTAAATTCTCAAAAATATCACATACACCTCGACAAAATTTAGGGTTTAATAGCATATTATGTTTGAATGCTATTTTTAGTTGTAAACAACCATAGGCGTACAAGGAACTCGATAGCGAAATACAAAATACTGACATTCACGCAAGAAAACTCTCTGTTGGACAACACTGCTAGAATCGAAGGATGGCTTGCACGGTTTCGGATGTTCGAATGGGTCGGTGGCAGAACTCATTGCGGCTCTTCTGGTCCTTTTCACAATTTCCACAATTTTTAGGGACCAGATTGAAAACAATACTAGCATTTAACTATTTATAATGTTATTATTGCAGGGAATTAGTATAAGAGAAATGCTGGCCGGAGCTGCTTTTACAATTAGGTCAAGTTGTTTGTAATTGGTGCTCGAATATATTGGTAACATGAATTAGCATATATTTGTTTTTGTAATTTGAATTTTATTCGCGTGATGTATTCTCACAAGGCTCGAAAATCACACGACCAGGCCTGGATGAAGGAACAAAAGCATGAACCTGCAAAGAAGATGAATGTAAAAGTGAGACAAGTTGAAGTTTGTTATCAAAATCATGAACCCTCAAATATTGTTGTAATTATGTTGGCATGGCTGGTGTATATTTTCATTGATTTTGGTTAATTTTGTTAATTGTTGTTTTATATTTAATTTTTTAATTCTTAATGTGTGTATTTTGTATAATAATTATTGAATTTAGTATTAAAATGAAATGAAATTTTATATTCTAATATAATATATTTATTTTTGTATAATTATAGAATTATAAATATATTTGATTTCTATAAATGTCGGCTAATGATTATTGGATGCATTTTTAAATGTTGTTGCTTTTTACATTGCAAGTATTTTCGTATGTTGTGGATTTATACAATAAAATGCATTTTAAAATGCTACCAATTTTCTCAATTGAAGCATTTGAAATTGCTATTATTTTTTCATGTCCATGCCCATTCCAATGCATTAGTAAATATCTAAACCCTACCTCGTGAAGAAAAAGGAACGGTCTGTCTCCCTCTCTTTTTTTTTTTTTTTTTTTTATTGCATATTATGCCATATGATGTATTATTATGTCCATTCATTCAACTTAATTAATACATGTATTAAATATCTTTTGATAGCATTTTTTTTGCTATGATTTTATTTTAATAATAGCATCAGTCATAAAATGTCGTTATATAGTAGTATTCTTGACATTTTACACAAAATGCTGTCTTTTATAATACAATAGCAGGATAAATCCGTTAATGCCGTCTTTTATACAAGTAATGGCAGCATATAGTCAAATGTCAAATAACAAGTGTCACCGTATATAGGTATTGTTATAGTGTTTTTGGATAATTTCTGATTATTTTATTGATTCCGAGATATTTTAGCAATATTATATTGATTTTGACAATAATATTTTAGTTTTCGGGTTATTCGGGTCATTCGGGTCGTGAGTTTCGGGTCATTCGGGTTCGGGTTACTTCGGGTTTCGGGTCGTTCGGGTTTCGGGTCATTCGGTTTCGGGTCGATTTCGGGTTCGGGTCATTCGGTTTCGGGTCGATTTCGGGTTCGGGTCATTCGGTTTCGGGTCGATTTCGGGTTCGGGTCATTCGGTTTCGGGTCGATTTCGGGTTCGGGTCATTCGGTTTCGGTTTCGGGTTCGGGTTCGGGTCGTTGACTTTTCAATATTTTCGGGTCGGGTCGGGTTCGGGTTCGGGCGGGTCGGGTCATTTTTTCGGGTCGGGTCAGATTTTGCCAGCTCTACCAAGCTATGCACATCTTATGTGCCAATTTTATAATCAAGCCCGACTTAGTACGACTCGTTGTGTGACCATGTAGGTTCGGTTAACGATGGCAGTAAGCTGTTTCCAAAGCACTACAAGCCCATGAGCGGGATCTAGTCACTCCATCATGGCTACCCATGTTAACACGAAAAATGATTGTGATCATTGTGCCTATCTGGAATAGCGGTTATTAGTTCTCTTGTTAGCGATATCCGTTAATCAAAAGGCATGGTGGTAGTCATCCTTATATTTTGATTAACTATACTTATTCCTCGTTTCTGAACTGATTTAACAATTTCAATCGATATTAACCATTAATATCATTGACCGTGGCCACGGTTTTCGTTAATCAATTCATCGAGTGGCCTAAGAGATATCTCTTCCTTTCGGAATAAACAATTCCTATCTTGGAGACTCATATTGAATTCCGTGTTTCGGACAATACCCAATGATGACCGTTTTAGCTCCCTGTTACGGTGAGCGTAAGGTCATATCAAAGTATTGTGTTACGCACGTAACGCAATCGATGGTCCTCTCAAGTATGAAGAACCTAATACCCTACTCGTCGCGAGTCCATCCATAATGACTAAACCATGTCATGGTCTCGCGGCTTCGGTCATATCCAATATATGTCACCTAGCATATATCTACGTTCCCGATTCGACAAACACCTTTGTCCCATGATTAGCAAAACATAATCATCTCCTCGGCTAACGTACCAGTGTACATGTTCAGTCTATTATCTGATAATGTAAATGCTTCACTCTTAAGCAAACTGAATCATGACTAGGGATGTTTAGAAATGAAACTTTAAGTGTGACGGTTTCGCTGCACATAATCCTCAATTATGTCGACGTCCACACAAGTTCAAATCAGGGTTCATGTAATCAAATTACACAACCCGCACACAGTTTTCATATAAGGTGAATCCATATTAATTTAAGTAAACAAAATTTTTAAAAGGGATGCATTTATACAGATTTAGTATTTGGGTGATACAACGTTTACCTATGAGTATCTCCATACCCATAACCTGCGAGGACTATCGTATTAGATAACTAAACTCTACTCTCTTCCTCCTCTAGGTATCTCCATACTCATAGTCATCGCATTACAATCATGCGCGACTAGAGAGAGCGGTTTTGTAAACGGGTCCGCACGTTGCTGCTAGTGTTAATCTTCTTAAGGTTTGGAACATTTCCAATACCTATGATCACATCTTTCACAAAATTTCATGGATCAAATGAAATTTTCCGAGTATTGGCTAGAAGTGGTTGTGACCTCGGCATTTTTGGCTTGTATTATTGCGTTTCACGCAATACACAACCATAAATCCGATAACTCGCGACTACTCGAGTTTGGTCATGTATCCTTGATCCACACCGCTTCCTTTTGCGATTAATAATCGCAATATACTCACCTCCATAAATAGAATCATTAATTATTGGTCATGTGGAACCTTTCCACATAACCATGTTTTCGTTTAAGCAAATCATGTACACACTTTGTGATCAAAAGTCGTGCTACATATTTGGACGTTCTATATTTGGAAACTGTTGTTGTTATAACTCTTTATAACCAACACGTCCTCCACACCATTATAGATAAAATAAAATCCTGAATTCTTTTGCAAAGTATTCATGAATAACATTCACCGCTATCAATACAAATCCTAATGGATTTAAATATACATAACCATTATGTATATATATGTATAACCATTATACATTCACAAGAGTTAGTCTCATGTAATCGCATTACATTCAAACTCGTGTGATTACCATGGATTTTATTGATGGTGAACTAGACACTCTTTGTTTACGACGTATAGTCACATACATATCATGACAGATATAATAGATCCTCACATCAAATGTAAAGCATCATATTATTATTTTTTCGCCCTACTTGATGTCACACATCGAGCCGTAGAAAATTTCTGTCATTCGACATTTCGATTTAACTCCTCCAAGGAGTTATATGTTGAAAATCATTTTCAACATTATGTCGATATACGTGATATAATCTAGAACGAGAAACTTCTTAGATCTTCACGCTTAATTTATATGCGGTCTCGCCTAAATTCTTTGTCGTTACAAGAAATATAACGCGGCTCCCACTAACCTTCATGTGTACACAAAGTTTCCATTCGTTCCGACAGTGTTATAACAGTTTATAACTTCATCAAAACGAATATTCCAAATCCGAGAAGCTTTTTCTAATCCATCATATGGATCGTTAAATCGTGCATAACCTATCCCCGATTCTTATGAATCGACAAAACCGTAAGGTTGTGTCAAGTACACATCCTTTCATAAAATTTCTGTCAAGAAATTTGGTTTTGACATCCATTTTGCCACATCACATAGTCATAATATGCGACCATGGCAAGCAGAATTTCGAGAATGTGAAAGCATGGCAACATGCGAAAACGTTTCTTCATAGTCCGACTATGAATTGCATGAAACTTTTCGCAACAAGCCTCGCTTTACATATATGCGTATTCCTATCCGTGTCAGTTCTCATCTTGAAAACCCATTGCCATTTCACGGGGCTAACCCGGAAAGTAATGAAATCAAGTTCTAAACTTGATAACTTACACGGATCGAATCTCAGATTTCATGACACCATGTCATGTGGAATTGTTATTCTCATAGCCTCCATGTAGGATATCGAATCATCATATGATTTCGATCTATAATCATTAGCAACGATAAATCCGTATTTACCGGCTTATGATATAGCCTACTTGATCTACGAAAAATTCCTTTGTGTGCTCGACTCGTATTCATAAACTCTTGATGAAGTCGTGTCAACTTTCATCGGTACAATGTTCATTTTCCAGATCTCGAACTATTTCGAGATTTATTCTACTCCCACTAGCCCGCATAGAGATAAACGACATCAAGTTCCAAACTTGTGCGCATCCAGTCCTCCTCTAAGAAGGCATCTCTTCTAGCCACGAAAATCTCATTTTCGTCGGGACGTTAGAACTAATACCCTTTAGTTTCCTTTGGGATATATGATAAACGAACAATTTTCAGATTTGGGATTGAGTTGAATCGAAACCAATTTCGAAAATATACTCACACCCTCAAATCTGTACAAATGAGAACTTCGGAACCATTCCGATCCATATCTCATATGGCGTCTTTTGTACCGATCAGAAGGTTTATGGTCCATATCATATATGCATCCATTCATTAGTGCCGCTGTCTCAAGGGCGTATCCCCAAAACATTTTTGCGATATCCGTTTGACTTATCATTTATCGAACCATGTCAAATATGCGTTCATTTCCTCTTTTCGAATACATCCATAATGTCCCGAATGAAGATAATCGTGAAACGATTCCACAATCATAAATGATAATCAATACTTATAACTCAAATATCGCCTCCTCGATCCTATCGAAGTGCGTAGCTCAAATACTTGCCTCCTCGATCCCATCAAAGGGCTTTGATTTTCTTGCTTAGTCGATATTGTATTTCGTTTTTGAAACTCTTTGAACCTTTCAAAAGTCTCTGTTTCGGCACGCATTAAATAGATATTATCATATCTACTTTAACCGTCCGTAAACGTAATAAAATACCGATAACCTCCTCTTGCCTCAGAATTTATGGGGTCTTTTACATCTTAATGTAATTTTCAATAATTCGTTGGATCTTTCTCCAACCTTTGGAGAATGATGCACTTTGTTGTCTTGCCTAATAAACAAGTAGCGCGTTAACCAATCGAATCTAATTCGAATGATTCTAGCAATCCATCTCATGGAATCTAGATACGCCTATCTCGTTTCAATGGCCATGACGACAATGCCAAAAGAAGCAATCGACTTCTAGGTTTAATCCTCCTCGGATTTCACCGTTCTTTGAGTCATTAGTTGGGACAACTCCTTGTCCGAACTTTCTGTTTGGAAAACAATTTCCCAAAATACCCTTAGACATTTATTTCTTTCGATCCCCCCCTTGAATTACAAGGACATCCACGCATCTCTATGCATTGGATTCCTCGGATGCTCCGAGTATCTCCTATTCAAATTTACATCGCATCTCATGCAATTTCGGGATCGACTTATCTATCGAATGCATATGATATTCGGTCACGAAGATCAAATCTCGTACCATCAACACACGAGTGTTAATAAAAGACCCATAAGGCGTCTCAAAATTAACCTACTCTTTGAGCCGCATTGAAGCATTCAACGCGCTCTAGCTCTTGAAACTATTTCATGAGCGTTGTGTTTTACTTTCGTATGCACCCGAATTCTCGAAACATTTTTTAAAATATGCGTCTTTACATGCCACCACAAGGCACGTAATTTCGTTCGATTCCTTCTTAAGTTTATCGAACCCGGCTTTCTCTAAAGCCAAAACCTCGAGCCCCGAATTTACCATCTACGTGTCCAACACGTTCCTTTAAATCTAAGAACTATTCTTTAACTATCAAGGTTCATTACGGTAATTACGGCCCAAAAGCCATCTATCATATCGATCTCATCGATATATTTGGTGTTACTAGAAAACATAATTCTAAACGGATGACGAAAATTAAGCTCCTAACCGTGCATACTTAATCTATATGCTTGCATGATGAATATATGAATGTGTTATTTTTATCGAATCGATAACCCTCATACCGATACGGGACTCCAAATCCATAACACTCAAGACCCATATATTACGATCCTCCCATAAGTTGTTTTGGCAGACTAATGGGATCTCGCTATTTAGGTAGAATTATATCCAATCGCATCATATACGACTCTTGAACCTTTACATGATTTCGGTGATGGATCGTATCATATACAATCCTATTTCCGTGTGTGCATCCTATCTATGTCCCGAACTTCCAATCAAGTCGGCTTTGGCCTTAACCCTTACTGGCTTGAACGGTTAAGTCACAACCATACTCAACGTATCGTTCAAATAAACTACTAATAAGTCGGCTTTGGCCTTAACCCTTATCAGTCCCTATTTAATGCTTGCCACCCCGTCGATGACTACAATAACCCATGTCGGCTTTGGCCTTAACCCATGTGAGACGCAGTACCGAACATAGTGGTTGTGAATATGGAAGGCATTTCCATGACTTAAATATTATGAGGGATCATGATATTCATGTTTCTAAATTCGTGACATAATCTTATTATATCACTATCACAAGATTTTTAAATGCATATGATTTATATAGGGAGAGTAATTATTCTAAATAAATACTAATCTATATGCTAGTATGATTGAATTAATTGATTAGAGATAAAGATATGTCAAAAGGTATGTATATCTAATATACACCTTTTCAAACAGAAAACTGCCCGCACCCCTTCAGTATTCTGTTGAAACAAAAATCTTAAATCGTTCGAACCGACTTTGAACGTGAACGAAAGTTCTAGATAATCTTATTATCTTTCCAATCCCAGTGTATTGGACCCGATTGGAATTAGGATGCGAAAATTACGGACATTTTACTAACTGTATGTCAAACAGTCCCAACCTTTCGGTATTTCATTCAAACGACATTGATAATTCGTCCAAATGAAAACACTTTCTATATCAAAGTCATAGATAATATAATTATCTAACTAACCCAATTTGATCCAATCAATTTGGAGTTCCCCACTGAAAATTAGGCCAATTTTAGTAAAATACGAACAAACGAAAAGGTAAGTATATCCAATAGACACCTTTTCAACCAGAAAACTACAGACACCTTTTCAGTATTCTGTTGAAACGAAAATATTAAATTATTACAACCGACTTTGAATGTGAACGAAAGTTCTATATAATCTTATTATCTAACTAACCCAATTGGATTGGACTCAATTGGAGTTTCGATGCGACATATACGGACGTTTTAGTCTCTGTATGTCAAACAGTCGCACCCTTTCGGTATTCCATAAAAACGACACTGATAATTTGTTCAAATGAACAAACTTTCTGAATAAAAGTCATAGATAATCTCATTATCTAACTACGCCAATTTGATCCAATCAATTTGGAGTTTCCCACTGAACATTATCTTAGTTTTACTCACTGTTTCGTATTCTAATTTTCTGCAGATTTTGCCGTTTCTTCCGTTTTCGCTCGTTTCTGAAACGATAAATCATGAAACCTTTTCACGATAATTCCTAAATACTCTCAATCAAATTTTGATTGATCTCTAGTGAATTCTACTTGTGATTTTTAACGAAATTGGAATCTTTATATCTATCATCATGCAAACGGGTACGAATTTTGATAACCCGTGCGTATATCGAATATACGACTATGATTCGACCCTCGAATCGATGGCGATCGCTCTGATACCACTGTTGGGAATTCACCCGACCCCGGGTCCGCGCAGCGGATATGAAGGCCCGGTCCGGTTCCCTAAATCCAAGATCACGCCATGACTTCGAGGGTACGATGCAATAGAAGGATAGACGATTACCAGCGTGAAATTGATCACGCACGACGGGTTGATCGCTCGCATCCTTTCCTTCTCCGGTGTCACGTTGGTGACTAGCCCATGCGTCCCATACCACACGTCTCCCACCGTCTTGACACGCGTCCGGTTGTCTTCATGCGTCCCGTTTCCGATTCGCTCGTTTCCGTCTCCGACAGATTTCGTTCCTCCGAATCGATCACAACCGAAAGAGCCCCAGATGTTGCTCCTCTACTTGTATCCAACTTGACTCGTAAGACGTCGGTCGCGGGTGCAACTGCCTAGACGAAGCACCGGCGAACTTGCTCGATTAGATCGATTCTCTACACCGAGAAAAACTCTTTTTCTCGGTTTTCTCTCTTCGTACTCTTTCGCTCTCTAGAAAGATGTCTCTCTATATTTCTGGAATATTCTGAATAATACCATATATTGATCTGAATAGAAGAGAGAGAATTATCCTATTTATATCACATATGATTAGGATGGGCCAAAAGGCATGTATATCCAATAAACACCCTTTCACACAGAAAACTGCATGAACCTGTTCAGTACTCTGTCCATACGAAATTGGTAAATTCCTCTGAAAGAAAATCAACCTACACTAAAGTTGTAGATAATCTTATTATCTACCCATCCCAATTTGGCCTGGTCCAATTGGAGTTCGTATGCAAAAGTTATGACTGTTTTACTAACTGTATGTCATACTGTTGCACCCTTTCGGTATTTCATAGAAACGATACTGATACTTCGTTCATATGAAATATATTTCTACATGAAGGTTGTAGATAATCTTATTATCTATCTAACCCAATTTGAACCATTCAAATTGGATTTTCCTACTGAAAGATATGACCACGAATGTACGTTTGCATTCGTTTATCCTTGTGTACACTTTTACGGTTGATCCGAAACTGTATTTCCTTCATATCCTTGTTACAAAGAGATTGTGCGCCTCTTCTACGCTCACGCTACGCATGACGACGATGCCAAGTCCATCCGAAGCTATCTTCTCGGTAAGGAAATCACAATTTCCGAAACCGATTTGTGTGAATGGTTAAATTTGTCCCCGAATGGTGAACGATTCTACATTAGTCGTGGTGACTCGTATCACACGATTCGGAGGAGGTAGAAAACGTTACCACCAATGGTCGAGAGTACCTCTATGCCACGAAATACGAACCCAATCTTCGGGTCGCTCGGCAAATCGGGAACAACATTCTCACTCCGGTTGTCAAACTAAAAACAAATCTCGAAAGCCGAAACAAGGTACTAATCTACAATCTTTGGTACCAAGATACCCCTTCCATCAACATCCCAAACTTGATCATCAAACATATGGAATACTCGTTACAAATCGGCACCTCCTCTCTTCCATATGGACATATCATCACACTCACATGTTTCAAATCCGGTATTATCATACCGGACTCGGAATGGTCATTCGGGCGAACCACCACCGAAAATCTTGTGTCCCCGGATCGCCTCGGATTTTTCGGACTCACTCGAAAAGACTCCGTTGGAGTCTCGAATCACTATTTTCGGAGCCGCCGAGCCGGTCGTTATTTCTTTCCGGAAATCCCCTCCGCATGGGCTCCATTTAACCCCCCGGCGCAAGAGACCAACGACCCTCCTGAACCATCACGCGGCTCAAAACGACGTGCACTCGGCAACCCTAGTGATCAATCGAGCTCATCCACTCTCCCTCCGTTTACTCTAGATGACATTCGATCACTTCTCGAGGCATCTACTCTCCAATCCCAAACTCACGCCGAAACCATGCGCGATGAGATCTTCGCCAACAATGCATTGACCCGTGATGGCGTCAATGCGGCCCGCGATGAGATCTTGGTCGACAACGCACTCACCCGTAACCATGCCGTTCAACTCCGTGCCAAATTATATGACCACATTGATCGCCAATTCGACACCTTGACCCGTCGTTTCCAATCCCACAACAATCCCGATGGCGAAGACGACACCTCACCCGGAGACGATTAGAGCGGAGTGTGTCCCAAAGAGCTCATTAGAGCCTAAATTATTTTTAAGCTAAAAACTAATAGTATGTATGCATGACATGTGTGTTTTGTTTTTAAAAAACTTTTATTTTGCTTTGCGAGTGTTTGTGTATGCATTGCATGTTTGATTTGAAATATGTATGAACTTGTTTTCTTTATATTGATATTTGCTTTGAAATATGTGTGTTAAATTAATTATCGATTTAATTATGTAAGAACTTCCAAAATTAACACTATCTATTGTATTTTTCATCAAAATCATTCATGATGTGCGAATTTATCACCTACATCAAAGCCTATAAAATTGCGATATGCAATTAGTTAGGGGGAGCTTGTATGTAGGGGGAGCTTTCCTTCATGATTTTTCCACTTCGTTCTCTTTTGATCCTTATTCAAAAATGGGGAGAAAAGATAATCATATTGGAAAGATACCTATAATCGATGTATCTCTCCAAATCGACATTGTTTTGAAATGAATCAAAAGGGGGAGTTTGTTGGTTCAAATTTTCGGTTGTTTGATTATCTCAAAAACAATGTCGATACTACTAACAAAATCTATCGAGAACATTGTATAGGATACATAGGTACAAAATGAAATAAGAAGATCAAGATAAACAAGCAAAAATCAATCAAGAATAGCAAGGAACAAGACATCGAAGAATCATGAAGGAGATCAAGACATAGAAGAATCAAGATGACGAAGACTAGAAAAGAAGATCAAGACATCGAAGATTCCGCAAGTTGGGATATCAATCTAATCACCAAAACTAAGTATAGGTATCTTTAAACTTGTTTATGAATGATTAAAGCTCAAATTAAGTCAAATAAACATACTTGAATTACATCAAAATGATGAAATAATACAAAAGACTGAAAGAAGTATGTCCGTTGTAACGGACCTCACTGTCCGTTGTAACGGACATACTCGTCCTTGTCAAGAATGGAATCACAGTATGGTCCGTTTTAACGGACTAACCAATCCGTTGTAACGGACACCACCAAACCGTTGTAACGAAAGTTTGTCCGTTGCAACGCTAATTAAATTCCAATCTTGAAGGATGTCACGGGATGATGTCCGTTGTAACGGACATCTCAGTCCGTTGGAACGGACATTGAAGTCACTTCAGTATAAATTTCTCTTCATGTCCGTTGTAACGGATTAACCAATCCGTTGCAACGAAGTTCCTCACAACGTTGTAACGGAATACTCTCCGTTGCAACGGGAATTAAATCCAAACTAAAGTGAAATCCCAGTATCATGTCCGTTGTAACGGACTCACGAGTTCGTTGTAACGAACTTGTTAACACAGACTTCCGTTGTAACGGACCATCTTCCGTTACAACGGACTGTGTAATAATTCGAATATGTCAGCCTTAATGGCTAGTTTTGACTTTGTGTCCGTTACAACGGACCTCATGTCCGTTGTAACGGACTATACAGAAAAAGCAGATTTTGGGAAGGGTCTATGTGTTCTATAAATAGAACCCTTCCCTCATTCTCTCTACTTACTTCTACAATCTTATTCATACATTAAAAAGAGAGAATACTTGCTAAATCTTTGAGCCAATAATCTTCTAAACATTTCTTAGAGATTAATCCCTTTCTCTTCCACCTTCAAATACAATTCCCAACTTGCGTGACCGATCACGTTTAGTTCGTATTAGACAATTGTAATAGGCTAGTACAAAGTTATCGCGAAAACAAAAACAACATCCAGAAGGGGGTCCATTATAACGGACTGTCCCATCCGTTGTAACGCAGAGGCCCCTGGGGTGCGAGAAAACCTTGCCCGGGCCGCCAAAAACTGCCTCCGGGGTGGCAGAAATGCTGATTTTCTGCAGATTTCGTCGTTTCTTTCGTTTTCGCTCGTTTCCAAAACGATAAATCATGAAACCTTTTCACGATCATTCCTAGATACTCTCAATCAACTTCTGATTGATCTCTAGTGAATTCCACTTGTGATTTTAACGAAATTGACGTTCTAAATATCTAGCATCATGCAAACGGGTACGAACTTTGATAACCCGTGCGTATATCGAATATACGACTATGATTCGACCCTCGAATCTCAGCGCTTGCTCTGATACCACTGATGGGGAATTATCCCGTCCCAGGCCCATGCAGCGGATATGAAGTCCCGGTCCGGTTCCCAAATCCTGAGATCACGCTTCGATATCGAGGGTACGATGCAAAGTAGGATAGACGATTATCAACGTGAAATTGATCACGCACGACGATTTGATCGGTCGCATCCGTCTCTTCTTTGGTGTCATGTTGGTGACTAGTCCGTGCGTCTCATACCACACGTCTCCCACCGTCTTGACACGGCTCGTGTTGTCTTCGTGCGTCCCATGCCCACACGCTTCCACAGCCTTTTGCTCCTTCGATTTGATCACAACGAAGAGCCACAAGTGTCGCTCCTCTATCTGTATCCACCGTGAGTCGTAGCACCTTGGTCGCGGATGCACCTGCCTAGATGATGCACCGGCGAACTTGCATGATTGCGTTTGATTCTCTAAACTGAGAAAACACCTTTTCTCTTTCTTTCTTTCTCTTCGCACTCTTTCAACACGTGATAAGAGTCTCTCTAATTTCTGGACTGAATTAGACTTTAATTGATCTGAATTATCTGATTTGTCTAGATTGAGAGAGAGAGAGAGAGAGAGAGAGAGAGAGAGAGAGAGAGAGAGAGAGAGAGAGAGAGAGAGAGAGAGAAATATCCTACTTATATAACATAGGATAAGGATGGGCCAAAAGGTATGTATATCTACTATACACCTTTTCAAACAGAAACTGCATACACCCTTTCAGTATTCTGTTGAAACGAAATTGTTAAATGATTCCAACCGACTTCAAACCTTCACGAAAGTTGTAGATAATCTAATTATATTTCCAACCCAATTTGTCCCAGCCCAATTGGAGTTCGGATGTGAAAGTTATGACGGTTTTACTAACTGTATGTCGAACTATCGCACTGTTTTGATATTCCATTAAAACGACACTGATACATCGCTCAAATGAAATATATTTCTTCATGAAAGTTCTAGATAATCTCATTATCTATATAACCCAATTTGAACCATTCAAATTGGAGTCATTATCTGAAAGTTATGCCAGTTTTACTAAATCTATTCCTTATGCCCACGAACGCGTACGTTTGTTTGTCCATGTACGTACCATTTTAGTGTTGATCCAAAACTGTATTTCCTTCACTAGCAGCAACGTGCGGACCCGTTTACAAAACCGCTCTCTCTAGTCGCGCGTAACTGTCATGCGATGACTATGGGTATGGAGATACCTAGAGGAGGAAGAAGAGAGTATAGTGTAGTTATCTAATACGATAGTCCTCGCAGGTTATGGGTATGGAGATACCCATAGGTAAACGTTGTATCACCCAAATACTTAATCCATATGAATGCATCCCTTTAAAAAATTTGTTGACTTAAATTAATATGCATTCACCTTATACGAAAACTGTATGCGGGTTGTGTAATATGATCGTTACATGAACCCTGATTTGAGATTGTGTGGACGTCGGCATAATTGATGATTATGTGCAGCGAAACCGTCACACCTAAAGTTTCATTTCTAAACATCCCTAGTCGCGGGTCAGTTTCCTTAAGAGAGAAGCATTTCTATTACAAGAGAATAGACTGAACGCGTACACTAGTACGTTAGCCGAGGAGATGATTATGTTTTGCTAATCATGGGACAAGGTGCTTGTCGAATCGGGAACGTAGATATATGTTAGGTTACATGTACTGGATGTGACCAAAGCCGCGAGACCATGACATGGTTTAGTCATTATAGATGGATTCGCGACGAGTAGGGTATTAGGTTCTTCACACTTGAGGGGACCATTGATTGCGTTACGTGCGTAACACAATGCTTTGATATGACCTTACGCCTGCTGTAACAAGAGGTCAAAACAGTCATCATTGGGTATTGTCTGAAACACGGAATTCAATATGAGTCTTCAAGATATGAATTGTTTATTCCGAAAAGAAGAGCTATCTCTTAGGCTGCTCGATGAATTGATTAACGAAAACTACGGCCGTAGTCAATGATATTAATGGTTAATATCGATTTAAATTGTTAACTCAATTCAGAATCGAGGGATAAGTATAGTTAATCAAAATATAAGGATGACTATAACCATACCTTTTGATTAACGGATATCGCAAACAAGAGAACTAATAACCGCTATTCGAGATAGGCATAATAATCACAATCATTTTTCATGTTAACATGGGTAGCCATGATGGAGTGACTAGATCCCGCTCATGGGCTTGTAGTGCCTTGGAAACGGCCTACTGCCATCGTTAAACGAACCTACACGGTCACACAACGAGTCGTACTATGTCGGGCTTGATTGCATGTTTTTGCACATGGGATGTGCATGGCTTTAGCGTATATGATACGCGGGCTAGATTCTCTGATATAGCGTATATTGAAGGAAATACAGTTTCGGATCAACCGTAAAAGTATACACAAGGATAAACGAACGTACGCGTCCGTAGGCATAAGAAACAGTTTGGTAAAACTGGCATAACTTTCAGTGACAAACTCCAATTTGAATGGTTCAAATAAGGTTAGATAGATAATAAGATTATCTAGAACTTTCATATAGAAATATTTTTCATTTGAGCGAAGTATCAGTGTCGTTTTAATGGAATACCGAAAGGGTGCGACTGTTTGATATACAGTTAGTAAAACGTCCGTAACTTTCGCATCCGAACTCCAATTGGGACAGATCCAATTGGGTTGGAAAGATAATAAGATTATATACAACTTTCGTGAATGTTCAAAGTCGGTTGGGACGATTTAATATTTTCGTTTCAACAGAATACTGAAAGGGTGTCTGCAGTTTTCTGTGTGAAAGAGTGTATATTGGATATATATGTCTTTTGACCCATCGTTATCCTATATGATATAAATATGATATTTCTCTCTCTCTCTCTCTAGACCAGATCATTCAGACCAATCTATGGTATTATTCAGAATAATCCAGAAATATAAAGAGACATGTTTCAAGAGAGTGAAAGAGTGTGAAGAGAGAAAGACCGAGAAAAAGGAGTTTTTCTCGGTATAGAGAATCGATCTAATCAAGCAAGTTCGCCGGTGCTTCGTCTAGGCAGTTGCACCCGCGACCGACGAACTCCGACTCACGGTGGATACAAGTAGAGGAGCGACACTTGTGGCTCTCCGATTGTGATCAAACCGAAGGAGCAAAACTGTTGGCTGTGCAAGAGTGTGAATGTGGGACGCACGAAAGACAACCGGAGGCGTGTCAAGACGGTGGGAGACGTGTGGTATGGGACGCACGGACTAGTCACCAACGTGACACCGGAGAAGGAAAGGATGCGAGCGATCAACACATCATGCGTGATCAATTTCACGCTGGTAATCGTCTATCCTTCTATTGCATCGTACCCTCGAAGTCATGGCGTGATCTTGGATTTTGGGAACCGGACCGGACCTTCATATCCGCTGCGCGGGCCCGGGGTCGGGTGAATTCCCAACATATACATATTCGTATTTCATTTTCATATTTTGTACTCGTGTTAGTATTTCGTATTTGTATATATGTATTTCGTGTTTGTATTCCGTAATTGTATTAGGTGTTTGTACTTGCATTTGTATTTTTTATGTATTTGTATTTGTATTTTTTTTCGTTGTTCGTGTTTCTCATTTTGTATCCGCATTTTTATGATAATAATCAGGATGATGATGATGATGATGATGATGATGATGATGATGATGATGATGATGATGATGATGAAGATGATGATGATGATGATGATGATGATGATGACGACGACGATGATGATGATGACGACGATGATGACGACGACGACAATGATCATGATTATGATGAGAATGATGATATGATGATAATGATGGTATATGATGACGATTATATGATGAAGATGATGATGTGTATTTTGTTGGTATTGTCTATTCTTATTTACATTTCATTTTCGTTTATGTAATTTTATTTGTATTTTCGTTTGTATTTATATTTTCTATTTGTATTTCATCTTTTCTATTGGTATTGGTATTTGTTTGGTTGTATATGTATTCTTATTTCATAATAGTATACACATTCTTATTCGTATTTTATATTTCGTACTTCTTAATTGTTTTGGTATTGATATTTGTTCTCGTTTTTTGTTTTCATATTCGTATTCTTATTTCGTCTTCGTCTTTGTCTTTGTACTTGCATTTCGTACTGAAAGAAATATGGCTTAAGAATTAACTTGGAAGAATTTATATGTATAGGTAAATCTGCAGTCAGAACTGAGTTCATTCGAACGGATTTTTTTGTGCGTTCGGAACGAACTAATTCGTGATAGTTAGAGCTGCTGAGTCCATTAGAACGGACTGCAGAACGGACTGAGTTCGTTCGGAACGAACTGAGTCAGTTCGGAACGGACTCAGCAGTCTGTTTCCTATATATATGAAATTCTGATTTCGTTTTAGGTTAAGCCTTTTTAAGAAAAATTAGGTTTAGCCGCCGTCGTTTTTCCTCTTTCTTCCACAGAAACTCTAGATTAGATCTAGTGAGATTGAGAGGGAGATTGGAGCAAAGATCTTGAGAGATTCAATCGTGACGTCGACTAGAACGGCGTTGGCGATTTCCGATCGGTCGAAATCAAGGTGGACACGAGTAGAGGGACTGCACGAGCATTCCTTGGAGAAGGTTCACGGATTTGGAGAAGTAATCGACACGTACTAACTTGTACGAGGTATTTTCTGAGTGGTTGGCCATAGTCACCTTAAAAATACGTTAAATACGGATCTTGTCCATTATGAGATTTAAGGTATCAAATCTCCGTTTCAATAGTGGGGGCTATTTGAAATGATAAAATAATGGGTATTTCAAGTTGTTTAAAATGAATTTTAATATATGAAAGACCACGTTATTAATTATATTATTTTTCAAAAATTGTAGAATTCATGGCTTTACCAAGTAACAACCGCTTTAGTTTGCGTTCTATTTTGGAAAGGGAACGAATGAACGGAAAGAATTTTCTCGACTGGCAGAGGAATCTGGGATTCGTTCTGAAACAGGAAGGAAAGGCACATGTCTTGGAGACGCCTCTCCCTCCTGTGCCAGGGGATGACGCAACTGGGGATGCCATATTCGAATATCAGGCCATGATGGATGATTCGAATGATGTCACTGACGGGGAATATCCTCGACCCCGGGCCCGCGCAGCGGAATGAAGGCCCGGTCCGATTCCCCGATTCCCGAGATCACGCCATGACTTCGACGGGTACGATGCAAATAAGAAGATTAGATTCATACCAGTGCAAAATTGATTGCACACGAAGGGTTGATTGCTATTCTTCTTTTCCGTGTCACGTTGGTGACAATCCGCGCGTCCCACACCACGCGTCTTTCACCGTTTGTTGACTTCGCCGATTCGCTTGATTTCGTCTCCGACTGAATTCACGCGTCCGAATCGATCACAATCGTAAGAGCCTCAGTTGTTGCTCCTCTACATGTATCCACCTTGAGTCGCAAGACGTCGGTCACGGATGCACCTGCCTAGACGATGCACCGATGAACTTGCTTAATCAAATTGATTCTCTAAACCGTAAAACACCTTTTCACGGTTTATCTCTTTTATACCTTTTCACTCTCTAGAAATTTGTCTCACAATTTTCTGGATAATTCTGAATGAATTGCTTAGTGATGAGAGAGAAAATATCCTATTTATACCTAATAAGATCAGGATTAGCCAAAAGGCATGTATATCCAATATACACCCTTTCACACAGAAAACTGCATGAACCTGGTCAGTAATCTGTCCAGACGAAATTGATACATTTCTCTGACAGAAAATCAACCAACATGAAAGTTGTAGATAATCTTATTATCTACACGACCCAATTCGGCCCAGCCCAATTGGAGTTTGTATGAAAAAGTTATGACTGTTTTACTAACTGTATGTCATACTGTTGCACCCTTTCGGTATTTCACATAAACGACACTGATACTTCGTTCATATGAAATATATTTCTACATGAAGGTTATAGATAATCTAATTATCTATCTAACCCAATTTGAACCATTCAAATCGGATTATCCTACTGAAAGTTATGGCCACGAATGTACGACTACATTCGTTTATCCTTGTGTACATTTTTACGGTTGATCCTGAAACTGTATTTCCTTCAGTCACATGCCTCATGTTCGCTACTATGACTCCTGAATATCAAATCCAGTTTGAGAAACAGGATGCATACGAGATTATGAAACAACTCAGGGAGATGTTTCAGGTTCAAGCAAGGGTGGAAAAGTATCAAGCTCTTGGCAATGCGACGCAATGCAAGATGCAAGAGGGTACACCCGTTAGCTCTCATCTTCTCAAGATGAAAGGATATTTCGATCATCTTGAGAGGCTTGGCATGAAATTCGAGTTGGAGTTACAAACTGATTTGATCATGTTGTCACTGCCACCGAGCTTCGATTCGTTCATTTCGCATTTCCACATGTCGGACATGACAAGGACCATTCCCCAGCTTTTCGGAATGCTCAGAACATTCGAAAGTGACAAGAAACCGCGGTACATGAAGTCTAGGACTTCGGAAGTATTGGTGGTTGATGGGAAGAGTCCAAGCAATGGGAACAAAAACAAGAAGAGGAAGGCAAAGGGCAACAAGGTTGCGCCTAAGCCTGTGGGCAAGAAAGCTAAGGATGACAAGAAGTGTTTCCACTGCCTCAAGGAGGGGCATTGGAAGCGTGATTGCGAGATCTTCCTGAGGGAGAGCAAGCAAAAGACCGCTTCCTTGGACACATCGGCATCAGGTATTTCAGTTATCGAATCTCATTTCTTTACTTCATCATCATGAGTGTTGGACACTGGATGTGGGACTGATATTTGTAATAATATGCAGGGCCTAAGAAGTAGAAGATCTTTGATTCGTGGCGAAGTTAATTTACGCGTCGGGAATGGAGCTCGAGTAGCAGCATTAGCCGAAGGGACGTATGATTTAACTTTGCCAAATGGACTTATATTCGTTTTGAATAATTGTTGTTATGTACCTACTTTGAGTGGGAGTATTATTTCTATTTCGAGACTTGTTGCGAATGGATATGAATTAGTTATTGGTACTAATGATTGTTTTATTTGCAAGAATGACATTTTCTTTAGTAATGTTCTAGTTGAAAATGGTCTATATGTCTTGGATTTAGAAAATAACGACAATAATCAGTCCATTTATAACATTAATACTAAACGTTTAAATACTCAAACTAATGAAACATACTCATGGCATTGTCGTCTCGGACACATAAACGAGAAACGCATTGCTAGACTCTAAAAGGATGGAGTGCTAGATTCTTTTGACTTAGAGTCAATAGAAAATTACGAATCTTGTTTGATGGATAAGATGACAAAGACACCTTTCTCCAAGAAAGGAGAAAGATCGAAAGATGTGTTGGCCCTCATACATTCAGATATATGTGGACCGATGAGTGTCGAGGCTAGAAATGGGTATCGCCACTTTGTGACTTTTACTGACGATTATAATAAATATGGTCATCTATACTTAATGTGTCACAAAAGTGAAACTTTTGAGAAATTCAAAGAGTTTCAACACGAAGTAGAACTTCAATTGGGCAAGAAAGTAAAGGCCATTCGATCGGATTGAGATGGTGAATACTTGAGCTATGAGTTTGAAGACTATCTTCGAGATTGTGGTATAGTATCACAATGGACTCCACCCGGTACACCCCAATGAAATGGAGTGTCCGAGAGGAGGAATCAGACCTTGTTAGACATGGTTCTCTCGAAGATGAGTCGAACAGATTTGCCAAAGTCATTTTGAGGTTTAGCGCCTCAAACAATTGCTCATTACTGAATAGAGTTCCGTCCAAATCATTTGAAAAGACACCATATGAATTATGGCATGGCATGGTGCCATTATTGTCTTATCTTAAGATTTGGGGCTGTGAGACATACGTCAAAGGAAAATTGACGCCAAACTCAAGCAAGATCCAACAAGTGTTTATTTGTGGGGTATCCTAAGGATACTACTTTTACTTGCCTAGCGAAAACAAGGTTTTCGTGGCTCGACGAGGATACTTCTTAGAGAAGGAATTCCTAGATCATCAAGCCAGTGGGAGTACAAATTGATCTCGAAGAAATTCGAGAACCACATAGTGAACAAGTTGATATGGAACAAAATTCTTAGTTACCATTGGATGGTAAACAAGTGGTTATGTCTTCATGCTCCATTGGGGAGCTGTTGTTTGGAAAAGATCCAAACTGAAGACGGTGGCTAATTCTACGATTGAAGCGGAATACATCACGGCTTGCGAAGCCGCAAAGGAGACTGTCTAGCTACGACAGTTCGTGATGGAACTTGGCATTATGCCAAGCATCTCTGGTCCCATGGATGTGTATTGTGACAATAACGGAGCAATAGCACAATCCAAGGAACCGCGAGCGCATCACAGGTCCAAGCATGTACTCCGGCGTTACCACTTGATTCGTGAGATTACGAAGAGAGGTGACGTGAAAATAATAAAGATACCTACAGATAATAACGTGGCCGATCCATTTACGAGCACTATCACGTGCCAAGCATGAGCAGCATGCTAGGGCGATAGGATTGGGATATCTATCGTAGTGTTAGATTGGGTGTTTTATTTATGTTTCTCATTGCATAAGGGAATTCGATCGGCCTAGTGCAAGTGGGAGAACATTTATGTTTCTCATTGCATAAGGGGATTCAATCAATCTAGTGCAAGTGGGAGAACATTTATTATGCCCTAGGCCTGTTATTTGGATTGTATTTGTTTGAGAAACAGATATCTATATTACTATTCATCATATGACCTAAACCTTCATATTTCAAAAATTTTAAATAACAAGAAAGTGTGTGAGAGGTTATTCGATTATAATAATCGGATAGACCTTGAATTTTATTCTAGTTTAGTGCATCGAGTCAGTTGAGAATAATATGTTGCATGGCCATAGTCTGGCATATTGATTCGTCAATTGAATGATAGTAAAACCACTAAACGGAATGAATATAATTCTAAAACATCCCTGGTGTATAAAGTTGTTCATAGGTTTGAACCAGGTAGTCTATTCACTGAATGGAGACTTTTACATACACTGGCATATTCGTAGATGAGATGATCAGGTTTTACTGATCTGGGACGGTAGCGTCGATTCTAGAATATGGATATACGCGGCGTCGTATATTGGACTGACCACTATATGAGTTTGTAACATGGTCAGAGTCATTGGAGACGAACTCATATCCAGATAGAGCGTTTTGGTTCTTCATACTTGAGTGGTCTCATGGATACCTAGTATGTGAAAAGGCAATGCTTTGATATAATTGACCCTACGCGTAACTGTGTAGCAGTGATTACTATTGGGTATTGTTTTTAGCATAGGCAAAGGATGTGAGATTGCAAGAAAGGAATTGTTCCTTTCTAACCTCGAAAAAGGATAGAGGGAGATATCTCTCGGGCCCCTCGATTGAATTGAGATTGATGAAATGCTTGGCCAAGCTCGATGGAACTCATGGAGTTCGCATTGTAATTATCAATCTAATTCTTATCGGGAAAGAGTATATCTGATCAAAAAGAATAGAGGATGACTTGAAGTCTTAGGCTTCACCGTGACTCTTTTGATCGGAAGATATCGCGAACAAGAGGACTAGTAACACTTATCTGAGCTAGGTATGAAGATGTACTGCATCTTCATAAAGGTGTTCTCCACCTTTTTCGTGTTAATTCTGGGTAGGTATTAACGGCAGTCTAGTGCTCGCAATACCTTGTGGATTGCTGCCATATCCACTGTCAGTCTTAGACGAACCTACAAGGTCACACCAAGATTTCGTAACATATCGGATTCTCAAGATAATGCTCACCAATACGTTTGTTGGACAAACAAAATGGAATCACGTGAGATTAGATCTTACGACATATGTTGGACATATGGCCAAGTTGATTAAGTCTTAATCCAAGAGGGAGTTTGAAAGAAATATGGCTTAAGAATTAACTTGGAAGAATTTATATGTATAGGCAAATCTGCAGTCAGAACTGAGTTCGTTCGAACGGATTTTTTTGTGCGTTCGGAACGAACTAATTCGTGATAGTCAGAGCTGCTGAGTCCATTAGAACGGACTGCAGAACGGACTGCAGAACGGACTGAGTTCGTTCGGAACGAACTGAGTCAGTTCGGAACGGACTCAGCAGTCTGTTTCCTATATATATGAAATTCTGATTTCGTTTTAGGTTAAGCCTTTTTAAGAAAAATTAGGTTTAGCCGCCGTCGTTTTTCCTCTTTCTTCCACAGAAACTCTAGATTAGATCTAGTGAGATTGAGAGGGAGATTGGAGCAAAGATCTTGAGAGATTCAATCGTGACGTCGACTAGAACGGCGTTGGCGATTTCCGATCGGTCGAAATCAAGGTGGACACGAGTAGAGGGACTGCACGAGCATTCCTTGGAGAAGGTTCACGGATTTGGAGAAGTAATCGACACGTACTAACTTGTACGAGGTAATTCTCCGAAACTCTTCCTTTTTCGGTGGTTTTCGGGCGTGATCCCGGTAGAATTAGGTTACGCATGCGTAACAAACTTCCGCTGCACACTTTGATATAAGCGTGCGTAACCCTACACGTACTGCGTAATTCATATTTCTTATTTCATATTCGTATTTTAATTTATGCATATTTATATTTTTGTTTGTATTTCTACATCGCATTCATATTTCATATTCAAATTCGTGTATTATGCATATTCGTATTCATATTTCATATTGGTAATCGTATTACTATTTCGTTTTTGTATCATTATTTATGAGCTCATTTTGTATGTATATAATTATTGCAATTGCACTTGTGTTGGTATTGCTATTTGTATCGATATTTATTCAATTTCGTATTTATCAATAATTGGTGTATATTTATATACATACCTTTATTTCGTATTTATCAGTAATTGATGCAAGTATTTATATTTATATTCATTTTCATACTTGTATGAGTATTTGTTATTGCTTACTTCGCAATTTTTATTTCATATTTGATTTTTCTATTCCAATATATATTTGTATTTACGTTTCGTATATTTTTATTTCGTATTTCGTATTCCGCATTTTTGTGTTTGTTTTTGTATTCGTACTTCGTATCGGTATAATAATCATATTTGTATATGCATTTTAATACTTGCATTGCATAATTCCTATTTCAGAAGTCATATTTTAATTCGTATTACTAATGGCAAGTTCTGGAGTCGAGAGACCATCACCAAACCTAATGTCTTCACAACGGTTCATATCGTACCAGATCCTATACGCGCACAATTTAATGAAAATTCATCTCGTTGCCATTTTTTAAATAAAAAATATAACAATTAACATAAAATAAATACCTTAATTAAAAATATTAACAAAATAACATAAAATAAAATACCTCTAATTAAAAATATCACACACTCTATGAAACACCAGAATTTAACCCTTTGGTGACATGGCTGTTTGGAATAGCTAAGCAATCAAATTTGCATGAAAATTATTAATTAAGCCCACGGCAATCACATAATTTAATTAATTATGAACGAAATTTAAATTTTAATATATATTACACTAACATGTAAGGATTAGCGTCAACAAACTTTCCTTGGAAAGAAAACCGCCCGACATTGCTTCATATGTAACTTAATTAAAAATTATTGATTGAATTAATTAATTAATTAAGATGAAAATTATTAACTAAATCCACTCAAGTCACAGAATTTAATTAATTACTAACCAAATATAAAATTTAATACATACACTAACCATGCAAGGATTGAGCAAGAACAAAATCTCGTTGTCAAGAAAACACCCTAATATCGCTGCCGTAAGTTTCGAAGTCGTTTAGTTTGTCTTTATATGTGAATTATAAATATCGGAGGGCCTTTGAGGACATTTCGCACGACAGAACTGTCATGGAGCCGTATGAATGTGCTGCTATCCAGTAGATTCTCCACTGCCCCCTGAAAAAAATAAGCAAATTTGTAAAAAGGTCCTTAAAATACCATAAAATTAGATGGCAAAAAATATGGAATTTACCAATTTATCAATATCGCAAAAAAAGATGTAGCAATTGGAAGATAAGAACCTCGAAAAACCGAAATGAGATAGTTAATTAATTACTGGGGTCCATTGAGCTGGAAATATCACAAATCGCCTTGTAACTTCGACGCATCTCCAAAGAATCATTATGATGCGAAAAATACCTTCCAAAAATAAGAAAAAATTCAATTCAATATATAAATTTAAAATAAAATAAAATAAATTATAAAGTACCGAATCATGTGTTTGTAATTAATGTGTTTTGAGTTACAATAATGAAGGAATATCTGCAGGGGCATCTTCAATAAGTGTGTCTCCTTCTTTGGGTTTCTTTTTCTCTTTCGATGGATCGATTTTGAAAACTCGACGACTAATTTTGCGCGATAAAATTTGGGCTCGTATGTAATCCTGCTTATCTAAGCATAAACATACATACGAAAATAAATAATTACAGTTTAACCCTTGTCAAAGTTAGAATGAAAGTAAGTAAATACATACTTGTTCAAAAATGAAAGCGATTTTCTCTGTCTTTGCCATGACGCCAAAAGTTTCGACCTAAAAGAATTGAAAGAAGTCGAATTTTATAAAAAATGTTATTAAAACAAATTATAGTAAAAATATTTACTTACAGCAACTTCTTGCATTAAATTTGCATCCTCACCAATTTGACCTTGTTCTTCTTTTATTTTGGCGAGTTCTCTCATAAACCTTGCTCTCTCTATCTGTACATAAATCTGGAAAAATAAAAATAAATGAATAAATATGAAATTTCAAAATTAAAAATTTGAAATGTATTATATTTAAAACAGTATAAATTGTAATGAATATATCTTGCCGTGAGAGATGGTAATTGATAAGCACAATACGCGAATTCAAATCAGGAGATTCGTCAATATCGCATTGCCTTTTGACCCATCGCAGTCACGGCCTAATAAAACAGATGGCAAAAATGTATTAATAATAATTCATCTGAAATTAGCCTAATTAACTTGTAATTCATCCAAATGAGACCTCAACCGAACTGAAATCGACAATAATGATAAAATAATCATACAATTAAGTCATGATTTTGCTTTTCTGAAGAAGACAATTTAATTAAGCGAGAAAAAAGACTGAATGAAGGGAGAAAGAGAAAAATGTTAATCAAACGGACAAGAAAACGCGAGCAACATCTGGAGGCAGGGGTAACTTTCGAGAAATAGCAAAAAGTTTTGGAAAAGGAGAAAAACAAAAATCAGGGCAGAAACCGAAAGACTTGACAGGAACTAATCGTACATGTAGCTGCTTCGAGCTCAAACGAAAGAAATCGGAGGGTTCAAAGCCGCCATCGACGCCAGTATATCGACATCATTGTCCCCTTCGAAAACCCTACAAATAAGCAAAAATCGGAGGGTTTCGTCGTCATCGTAAGATAGGGTTTTGTCCTCGTCCGTCAGCGCTTGGTTTTGACTGCCTCTCTCCAGGTCGTGAGCTTGTGCAGCGACAAGGCATCAATGGCACCGGTAGGGTTGCACGGCGGCTATTTTTCTTTTTCTTTTGGGTCGCCAAAGTGATGAGAAAGGAGGGGGAGTTTATTTTATTTAGCAAGCAACAGTAAAAAAAGAACAGTAAATGGAGACGCGGCCAACTCTGAGAAGAGGCCATGTTAAACTTTAGTACTATTTTAAGATATATAATTAATAAAAATAATAAATATTATTTATTTATTTCATATATTAAATATATATTTAATTTGTATAATAATATATAAATAATAAATAATATTTATTTATTATATTAAATAAATATTTAATTTGTATCATAGTATATAAATAATAACTATAATATATGTATATCTATAAATATTAGTATTGATCATATATTTTTCCCATATAGTATTTCTATTCTTGCAAATCAAACGAACCCTCTATGCAAAGGCAACAAGGAAACTCGTGGAGCACAGTGTGCCAACCCAAGAGTAAATGGGGCATGGTCATCCTACATCTCAAAACATTCAATACAACATTAGCTCAACATTCTAATGTCGAAAAATCACTCGAATTATTTTACATTAGTTCAACATTCTAATCGGGTAATGTCCATAGTTAGTCATTCGTTATACGCGAATAATACGGTACGTAATACGTTCGTGTATAATTCGAATCAAACGTTTTTCAAGTCGGTCAAATATTCTGTCAAACAAAACGCAATACGCTAATAATTCGTCAATTCGCTTATTCGTCTATAGTTATGTTGGATGGAGGCCCATATAGAATTTTATTTTGGATGGAGGCCTTTGAACCCTCTCCAAGCCCTAAAAAAACAACTTTTGAAAGACTATGATACCATGAGCTTTTGAAAAGACAAAATATTATTCTGTATGCCGAACAGGCACAGGCAAAACATTTTTCAAAAAAAATTGAACCAATTTAAAACTGTATCATGGCTGGAAACAGCTAAAGATTCAACAATCTTTTGAAATTTCAAACTAGTAGAAAAAAGAATGGAGACTTGACCGGTTGACCCACCAGTAGAATAAGGTGAGTGTGTTTGGAATTGACTTGACTACAATTGAAAATTATAAATGTCACTGAATTTGAATTTGAATTTGAATTCGAATGAGCATGTATACTATACAATCTTTTGTGCAGCCAATGTTACCTTATCAATAAGCACCATTTAATTATTAATTTATTAATAATTTACTATACTCTTAGTAATTGTTATTATTATATGGTTCGTGTAATAACATGTCTCCTATATTCATGGTTCTTCAAAGACCGAATCCATGAGAGTTAAGCAATCAGTACAAAATAAAACAGTAACCTGGTAACGGCTAAGGATCGAAGAACATGAAATGGCCAATTTCAACTTTCATTATGGCAGCAAGCCAGTAGAAAAGTGTGTAGAAATCATAAAGTATCAACAATGTTCATGTAAAACATGATATATAACAAATTGCAACAGTCCGACACAGAAAATAACACGATGAATACCTTCAAAAACTCTTATGAACGCACGAGGTTTGATTTGTTTTTTCAAACTTTTGATTCTTCTTGATTCGATCACTGTCAACAGTGTGTGAATGAGACATATTTGTGAGCATGTTGAGACTTGAGAGACCAAGGAACCGTATTAAACAATTTTCTTGGCCTATAAATACCCCCTAAGACTTAATTTCTTAGTCCTCAAACCCAAGAGAGAGAAAGGAAAGGATGGAAGGAGAGTCCTGTGTACAGGAGAGATGACACCTGTTATCCGATAGATTGTGTCTCGCTGTCTGAATTCACGATGTTATTATGGCGTGCGCATAATGCAGATCATAGTAAGAAGCACGGGGAATCAGATCGATGGCGAGGCATCGATATTGTGAAATGGGGGTCATCTCTTCTGGATGCAGGACTCTCTAGCTCCAAACTGCTAACGGATCTTTAGGTGCATGATTTTTGTACAAGTATTGATAATTAGAGATTTAGTGTATTAATTATATATTATATTTAGTTATGTCCAGTGATGAATCTTCAGTAAATTTGTTGGAAGAGCCAAAATATAACCAAATCAAAGAATAATACGGAAAAATAATCTTGAAAACGCCGGTCTTCGTAAATTTCAATGTCAGTTTCAATTTCAACATAGTCAGTATACTAAAATTTTAATATTATATACTATTGATCAAATAATCATGGCTCAGTGGGAGCACAAAATCAGGTCTTCTTATGCACGCAAAAAATCATCTCCCTGTTGTTAAATTAATTGGAAATATAAACTTTTTTAAAGGCACGTCAATGGATCGGGTTCGGGTGGGATATAGACTCATTCATATCCTTACCCATCTTAATCGGATAATACTCGTACCCGATCCGTCAACTAAACGGGTAATTTTACCCGCCCCGTTTAGTATCCGCGAGTTTTCGGGATTATCCACCGAAAATTTTACCCACACCTAAACATATACAAAAACATTAAAATATACTTACGAAAAATATATTTTTTCAAATTAAAATAACATCATATATTCGTATAACATAATAATATCACAAAATCACAAAATAAACAACAAAATATTTATAAACATAAATTATGGACCGTGAAATAACAGAAATTGTATAATGAAACAAAAATCGGTAGAAATGTAAATTAGCAGTAAAAACAAAAATAAATAAACATAAATTTAGGAAATTATTTATTTTAATTTATTTACGAAACAAATAAAAAATAGGTTGTATAATAAATAATCAGTACAAAACATAGATTAAAACCAATAAAAATAAAAAAATAAAAAAATGAAAATATTAATATAACGAGGGTTATTAAAAATCGGGTTCGGATACGACCTCATCCATACCCTACCCGTACCCGAGTCGGATATTTTTTAATCAAGTAATATCCGACCCGCGAGTAAGCTTAATCGGGTATTATCCGACCCGTCCGGGTCGAGTACCTGTTGGGCGCGGGTATAACCCAACCCATTTGACATCCCTACTCCTTTAGAAAATGGAAATATAAGCAGTAATACCATGGCTCAATGGGCTCAATGGGCTCAATGGGATCTTTGGGCCAAAGAAATATCCCATAAATGATACATTTTCAGTTACTTTAAATAAAAAACCGTTCTAATTTCGGTTATTATGACCAACCAATCACTCTTACTTGCTTTAAGCTCCAAAATTATGGTCAAACCTTTCATCTTTTTATTACCATTTTCATTTCTCTTATTTTTAATCTAGAAGAAAAATTCAGAAAATTGTTCAAAATGGCTCATGTTCTTGTTCTTCCGTTCCCTAGCCAAGGCCACATAAACCCTATGTTGCTATTCGCAAAACGGCTAGTTTCCAAGGGCATTCGAGCAACTCTAGTCACCACCCATTATTTGACCACCGTTATTAAGACTCAAGTAGATTCGGTCTCCATCGCTTCCATCTCTGACGGCTTTGACAAAGGTGGAGTTCCCGCAAGCGTCACTATCGACGCCTATCTCGATTATCTCAAGGTTAGTATAATACAAGAAAAAAACATGAAAATATTATTCCAAATCATTTTCCCTTTTATCCAATCACAGTTTAATCTATGGACATTTTCTTTAATGAAGGTTGAGGGTTCAGAATCCTTGAAGAAGCTCATTGAGGAGCAAAATCAGTCAAATGATCCTTTCACATGCATGATTTATGATCCGAACGTGTTATGGTCCGTTGAAGTCGCGAAAAATCTCGGGCTACCTCGGGTTATCTTCTCCCCGCAATCATGCATGGTTGGCGCAATTCTTCTTCATGTCAACAATGGAATATTTGATGTACCGGAATCCGGTACAAAGGTTCCAATTTTTGGACTAACTCAAATTGAGCGTTCTGAGTTTCCAACATTGGCATTTAAGAATGGACCACATCCTACTTTTATTGAATACAATTTGAAGCAATTTGAATTTGATGATGTGGATTGGGTCCTCTTCAATTCCTTTGATGCACTAGAGTCAAAGGTAAGCAAGCACAATTTTCCAATTCATTTTGTCATATTCAATATATAATTACCTCCTTGCATGAAGTTCTAAGTAGAAATTGTTTTGGATCTCAAGGTAATATCAATTTTGAAGAATTATATCCCCGCGAGAGCAATCGGGCCATGCATACCACTCGTACCAACCATCGATGGGTATACAAACTCATATGGTATGAGTTGGAAAGGAACCAACTATTCTTGCCTGGAGTGGCTTGACACGAAGCCAATTGCCTCGGTCATTTACGTCTCATTCGGCACATTTTGCACATTCCAAACCAATCAAATTGAAGAACTCGCAAAAGCCCTAAAAGCTAGTGGAAAATACTTCTTATGGGTCGTAAGGGAGACGGAACAAACGAAACTCCCTCAAAACTTCATCGAAAATACTATCGAAACGGGACTTATAGTTCCATGGAGCCCACAACTCGAAGTCCTGAAAAATAAAGCAATAGGGTGTTTTCTAACGCATTGTGGTTGGAATTCAACATTGGAGGCGTTGAGTTTTGGAGTGCCGATGATATCTATGCCGTCATGGACCGACCAACCAACGAATGCCAAGTGTGTGGAGGATATTTGGGGAGTTGGCGTTCGAGTGAGAGCTAACGAGGGAGGAATTGTTGAAAGGAATGAAATAGTGAAGTGTATGAAAGAGGTGATGGAAGGAGAAAAAAGTGAAGGAATAAGGAAGAATGTGGCAAAGTGGAAAGAAGAGGCTGAAAAGGCGGTGAGTAAAGGAGGAAGTTCCGACGCAAATTTGAACGAGTTCGTTGAGTATTTGAATGCAATGGCTTAGAAAAAATAGATTGCATGAATTTTAAATTTGATAGTTACCAGTTATGATTTTGTTTTGGATAATTGTATTTGTTCAAGTATTGCTCTTCAATTGAACCTATTTAGATTGATACAAAAAAGTGACCTATATATAACTTAGAAGCATATCTATTACAAAATTTGAGATAACAATCCAATCTAATCACCACAAATCCTTTTAACTTTTCAAACCAAGAAAAAATAATCCTATTTTCTCTCTCTACGCCTAACAACCAATCTAACCAACCCAAAACCCCCCTTCTAAAAAAAAGGTTAAAATCAAATAAATATTCTCAGCCTCAGGGATTCAAACCATCCTCTCCTCTCCTCATAATCCACTAATTTCATCTCCTCTATACAATCTCACCTAGAATCTTCTAGAAGATTCTGGACTGGAGAGAGCGACACGTGTCCATGTCATCGCATGTTACAACAATGGGGTCTCCCGGCCCGGAGCTTCTCCCACATGCAAAGCATCTGACGTGGCGATTGATAGTGCGCCGTGTAATAATCGTCTATGCAACCAAATTGGCAAAATTTCGTACTATGAATGTATTCTACTTTTCTCGTCTTGTTAAATTGCTCCACCCACATCCCCATGCTCACGTCCTCCATCTTAAATAACTACACACCAATCCCAAAAATCATCAAAATTTTCCAAAAAATAAATAATAATAATATTAAGTACTTACTCGTAATTTACTTTTATCAAACTCTGAAACGATGTAATTAGCAATATCTGAAGATACAACATAACCAGGCCCGTTCGCATATGGCGGATACTCTTCCTCCGGCCATTCCTAAAAAAAAAAAAAATAATAAAACATTTATATATGATAATATGAAATAATGTAGGGGTATTTTTGGAAGTTTACCTCGTAAGTGACGGCCCATTTGCCTTCTCGTAAAGGCTTGTGGTAAAAATTAACGTTACCAATGTAGAGACTTTTACTGCTCGGGATTTTTCGAACTTCGTTCATGACGGACTCGAGTCTTATGAACGTGTCGTCGTCGCATTTCATTATGTATTTCGCCGATACCACATTAACCTTTAAATTAATATAAATATAAATTAATTAATTAGATTTTAAATGGAATATTTGTATTTTTTTTAAATATTGAACTTACGCCATAATCGCAAATTGCGACGGTTTTTAATACGACTAGATCGTAACTATCTAGAAACGGTACGATTACAATGTCACCGAAATATTCTGCTTCTTTTTTCAATTCCAAATTCACTTCTTTTCTTCCATGCTACTCGCCAAAAATAAATAAAATAAAATAAGCAAGTCAATTAAACATGCAAAAATCATAAAATATTAAATATACCCTTACAATGCATAACATAAATAAAAGATAAATGAAGAATCAGAGGAGAAGGATTTGATAAAATTTTCTAATATTTTTTGTAGGGGTATAAACGATATTTTTCATGTGCTTACCAAGGCGACGAAAAACCGGGAAACGAAATTCCGGGATCCACGAATGCCGGTCATCCAGGATTTACGAACCGCCATGCGTTCGGCGAAATGGTTTCCAGCAGAAAGAATGCCGATGAACAGCTCAACAGGCTCGTCAGGGAGAGGTGGGGACCGCCACTCACTGGACATCTCCAGTTGCTTTTGCGGCGCGTAACTCGGATGAGAAGTTGGCAACGAAGCGGCAAATATGGACTGAACGTCTAAATCGCCGTTTAGTGATAATCCCGTCGCGTCCTCCAAAACAAAACCCTATATTTTATAGGAAGGGGAAATTACGAACATAACCCTAAAATTGGGGGTTGATTGAATAATTATTGCTTAATTGGGGATAAATTGGGGGTGAATTAAAAGAGGGTACCGTGCGATAGGGGAAGGAGGTGATGTGGCGGCCATCGACATTGACATGATAGCCTTCGAGACCGGCACTTAGGGTTAGAACAAATAATTTCTCCTCTGAAAAAGGAAAAGGCCAATCTATCGCCACCTTTTTGGTTCGGCCAATCAGACGGTTCAACCACCAGCTCGTTTTCGATTCCTCTGAATGGTTATCATCGTCTCGGATCCATTTCTCGCATTTCACCAATCCATCCACTAAATTAAAAAATAATACGAAATTGAAAGAGGAAAAGACGAATTTTGAATCGAATTGAAAAAAGGAGGAAGGGTGAATTCTTACCAGCTTCTTCGTCGGCTCTGGATTTCCACCCTTCACAACGCAATGCTTGGCCCCATTGCATTCTATAACAAGTGTTCATCTCAATTACGGGTGTATTGCTCCAATCGCCTTTTAATCGAGGGTTAAAATGCAAAATTCGCGGTGGATCCTCTCCATCGACAGTCCTGAGTCCTTGCAACTCGAACATAAATTGCGAAACCATGATGGCTTTATCACCTTCTCTCAAAGTTGTGATCTTTGGATCGTATTCAGGATGGGCCGCATATGGCCGTGCGACAATGGTGATGTGGGACCCGAGTGTCAGGCCACAGGGGATCACCATTACTCTCCCCTTCGAGTTAAATTGGTTCCCAGTTAGCACAATTGAATGGGGACACTGCTCTTCTGTTCGATTCTGCGTTCTATCCGACTCTGTGCTCATTTGTATAACAGGTTTCTTCAATTCCTTGAAAAGATTTTTACCAATCTCCCATGCATCCTTAGCAGTATTATGTAGCTGAGAATAAGAAGAATTGAGCTTTGAGAAATCCAGGCTGGAGAGCGGGTACGGATGCTTGACGGGTCGGATCGGGGCGGATTTTTCAAGCACGGCACGTGCAAACGATCCACCTCCGGAAGAAGGATTTGGGTATCCGACGGAGAGGCGGGTGGTGAGGAGAGGAAATTCAAAGAAAAAAACGAGAAAAAGGTAAAGAACGGCGAGTACAAAGAGGATTTGCAATGATCGGAGACGGGTGAAGCTTTCGAGCTGCTTGGCCTTCCTCATGGCGACGATTGAAACCCTAGCAGGCTAGCCCTGTAGTAAAACCAACTTTAGTGAGGGAATTTAGTGGGGAGACAGGTAGAGAGAGGGAGGGAGGAGGGAAGGAGAGGTGGGAGGGCGTGGTTTTTTAATTTTGTAATTTTCGAGGGGAATGATGTAAAAAAGAAATTGACTCTGGTATGAAGTGTGTTTTTTCGAACAAAACTGGGTAGAATTGCATTTTTCTGGGTGCACTTGGTCTATGAATGGATTTCTATGTATTTATTTTTGATGATTTTGTATGAAGAATTTAATTGGAAAAATAGTAAAAAATATCATTAAAGTCAGTTGTTTTAAAGAGATAATTTAATATCAATTAATTGACGTTTCAATTATATTTATAAATTTCATATTTGATTAGATATTCATTATACATTTTATGTGTTTGTTATAATTTTTTCCGTGTACATTGTAACATTTTGGAATAATGTTAGATGAATTTGAATGAAAATACCTATTATCATTTATATAGTATTTTTGTATATATTTATTATATTTGTTATGCAACTGACAATATTTGTCACAATTATATTTTTGTGATAATTAGTATTGTACGCTATGTGATATTTTTTTTGTAATGTTATGTGTTATCTTTATGTATTTTTAATAATTTTATGGGGTCGACGATACTTGTAATAATTAAGGTTGGAGGTGAATATGAGTTCTTTAAAATAAATAACGTATTTTTGGTGTACAATTTTTTTGTGATAATTTGTACTATAAACTATAATTTATGTGATTTTATAGTACTTTTTTTTTATTAATTGATTTTATAGTACTTTGTGTTATTTGTAAGTAATTTAGTTTTATGTTATATGAAAATAGTACAAAGCGACAAATATTTCGAGAATAAGACTTGATATTTTTGTTTTGTTATAATCATAATACAATGAAGATAATATTGCATTTATTATTTTGTTTCGATCCATTTTTTTCTTACCCATTACACATTACACGTGTCATCATTCAAACAGTGTTATCATATAATTGTTTATTTCAAATAGATTCAATTTAACCGAATAAATAAGTAAGAAAACTTCAAGCATCAATTCATAAATTATCGTTTGAATACATAACATAAAAAAACATATTATAACAATTCAACACTATACTAAATGGAGTTTATATACCAAGTCTATACAAAATGAGTATTATAATAGAAGGGACAGTTAAGATGTGTGAAAGGGAGATGAAAGGCATGGTGGCCACATTTAATGCTTTATAATTCTCTATTAAATCACAAAACGAGTCATAATTTATGACCAATAATTCTCAGTGACTTGCTATACTCAAAATTACATAGTTCTTAATGTATCTATTTGGATTTGTTATCATATAACACAGCATTTAATTCTGTATTAATTAACCCATTATAATTATAATTTCTTTTAATGTAGAAATATGAGAGTATATTTTTGGAGTGATCCATGTTGTGGGTCATACAATCATGGTTAGTGATCCACTAAAGGAATGGCCATAGAAATGGAGAGGAATTCAATTCAGGTTAAATTTGAGACATGATCTAGTTTTTTTTTTTTTTTTTTTAATAATGAATACTAAAAATGTGTATTTTTGTGTTGAATATAAGTCAAGAAGACCATTAGACCACCTAATTTTGCCAACCAAATTTACGAAATTAATTAATATGTATTTAATTTTCTTAAAAAATATATGAAATCAAATGAAAAGATAATTAACATGATAATAATAAACACATACACGTTGTAACTATAAATAAATTTTGCTTTCATGGCCTCTTCTACAATCATAAATTAGATTAAAAAAATATATAAAACAATACTAAATAATATACAATTGGAGGCACGAGCGATGCAGTTATGTTCTTGGTTTTATGAATTTATGAATTTTAAAAATGCTCATATGACTTTTCAAGGTTGACTATTGTCTTATAAAAAAATACTTATAACTTATGATTATGTAAAATTTATCTATTATTAATATAATAATGAATGCAATTATATTAATACAACAATAGAAAATCTTGAATAAAAAAAAGGGTGAAATTTTGACACAATAGAAAATCTTGAATAAAAAAAAAATCTTGAATACAATTATACAATTATAGTAATGAATACAATTATACAATTATACAACAATATAAAATCTTGAATAAAATTATAAAATTATACAATTATACAATTATTATTAATGTAATAATGAATACAATTATACAACAACAGAAAATCTTGAATAAAAAAGGTTAAATTTTGACAGCCTTATGAGTTTATGACATGATATGGTGGTGTTGGTGGCCTTGTGGCCACCACACCAAAGTCCCTTTTTCTAACATTTCGATTATTTAAAGGACCTTTGTGAAAATTAAAGCTGGCACAAGAGACAACAGACAAGTCCCTGAATCTTGGTTTATTTTAATATTCTAAAGTACATCATTACAATTTACAAAACAGTTGGAGTTTGGACCATATCTATCTTGAATGCTTATGAAGATTGTCATTTGTTTAATTTGTTTTATATAAATATATAAGGATACTGGATATTTATTCATATAATGAAATTAAAATTAATATACAAATCAAAATATTTGCTCCTTAATTTTCAAAAATAAATGAATAAAAACTAATAGGTAATGTTATTGCAAGAACTAACATATGCAAGAACTAATAATTTACAAATATTAAATTGGATATTCTTGGATAGTAATTTCTTTTTTCAAATATGAAAATCGAATACAATTTTTTTTAATTTTGAAAATTAAAGAGCATATTTTGTTTTATTTTGTCTTATAATATTCCCTAACAAGAGAGCATATACGAGTAAATTTATTCATTTATGTTTTCGTATTTGTTAGATTTTATTTTGTACATTAAAAATAATAATATATATTGTTTACATACAAAATAATAAATAACAATCATCATAAATAAAGATAAAATAATCATTAGTTTGATTTTTTTTAAATTGTTTTTTGTTAAGTAATGTTAGGGTTTAGGGTTTAGGGTTTCTTAGCTCTTGAAATAGCGTCATCCAAACTAATTCATTTGATTTACCGATGAACAAAGACAATATAAATAAATTTATGCTTGATTGTGCATGGTATATGTTTTCGATAACCAACTAAAAGAATCATTCGGACGAGACTCCCAATCAGATCGCAACGATGAGTACCATAGTCCATTTCATATTGTGTTATTTTAACATCGATTTCCTTCAATGTTTGAACTAAAAATATCCATTTTATTTTACCAAAACCAAAGTATATATTTAATTTAATATAGATTTATCCGAAGTGATTGAACGAGTAACATCATTTTATATCACCAAAACAATGTGTAAGATAACCAAATTTGCATGACTTATCATGTTTTGTGCATGTACTATATTCATGGCTCATATATTAAATACTAAAACTAGTAATAAGTTAATTGTTTTATATTAATGTCTAAACCCAAACTCAAATCCAAACCCAAGATTTGAAATCCTAGATTATGTAAAACCTGATTATATTCTTAACACCGGAAATGCAATCTTGGATTTTGGTGTTGTATACAAATACATCACTGTGCAGGTACCGGGTTTTAAAATCCCGATCCACTAATTATCTTAGAAAACGTGTTGTGTCAGGTTTTACAGTATTAAACTAATATCACCGGATTTTAAAAACTCGAACCATTAAATTCACTAAATTACTGGTTTTAAAATACCGTAGGTTTAATTAACACTAAACACCATGTTTTAACATCCCGTATCTGTGTTTATTGTTTAACACTAACTTCCGGGTTTTAAAAACTAGTAGGTTTAACACTTAATTAACACTAGGTTTAACACTAAGTTAATTAACACTACGAAGGTTCTGAACCTGCCAAACTCGATTCGACACGGATCTTCGGTTGTGGTCTAGTGATGAGGCGGTTTGTGCGGCGTTGGAGCGACGACGAACAACGGAGCATGTTGTTTGCTTGCTTGTTGGGGGAGACGAGGAATGAAGAGAAAGTAGTCGGTTTGGGAGCGGCAGCAATGGGTTTTCTTGCGTAATGAGGGATTGACGAGCTCAAGAGAAAAGGGGAAAGATGGGATTGTTAATTAGGGATGAATGCTGGTCCATGTGAACCGTAGTCCGTAGACCATCATTTGTAATTGTGTGAAGGGTTCGCATGGAACAAGTTCAAATAACTCAGAAATAAATGATTTGAGGTTTGAATATCCTGTCAAGTTGTGAATGGTTCTGTGTAGGTAAAAAAAAATTTGGTACTATTCTCACATTCCCTCTATTATAACCAATGTTACATATATCGGATATCGCTTACAGATCGGTCGGTCACCGATAAGAGATATGATTGACATAGCGGATTCATAACGGAAAATATCAGTGGTATATCGGTTGTGTACTTTTTCATATTAATATATTAAATTAATTATTATAACATTGATTTATATTAAGTTTCTTAAACTAATTTAAGTTTTACATGATTAATATTCAACAATACAACAATACAACATAAATTTCAAATTAAATTAAAGATACATTTAAAATTATACCATAAAATTCATAAATAATATAATAAACTAAACCACGAAATCGTGTTCATTAACCATCGATATAGATGCGGATGTCCCCAATGAAAGTCTAAGCTCGTCCGGATCAAAATCGATTTCATCTCCGGCCATCTCTTCATCCGAGTCACTCGAATCGAACTCTTCATTATCAACATCTCTTGTATCGTCGTTAGCCGTGTTGTAATTCTCATCAATTCCGCCAACTAACCAATGTTGAGCCGTGTTGCTTGTACCGTCCGAAGCAATAAGCACATCTTCGATCTCTTTCATTTGGGTTCTTTTGTCGGGGAAGTTTTAGGTTAAAAGAAGAAAATATACACACTCTCTCACGCTGTTGAGTAATTATAATAAGAAAAGAAGAAAATGGAAAGACTGGGCCAAATTTTTTAGCAAAACAATTATTATAAAATGGGCCAGCCCAAATCATTATTCAAAATATATTATTTTTAAAGTCCAAATCGGTTCAAACCGGTCCAATATCGGCCCATATCGGCTCATGTATCGGTCGACCGATTTACTCAAGTGATACGGGGCATATCGTAACGGAGGGGCACTGATTAGATATATGAAACCGACATACCGGTCCATATCAGTGATATTTAGAACAGTGATTATAACAAGGATATATATATGAAATCACTGTCTATAACTTTCTTAAGAAGAAATATATGAAATCAAATGAAAAGATAGCTAACAACGATAATAATGAACACGTACATGTTGTAACTATAAATAAATTGTGTTTCTACATTCATAAATTAGATAAAAAAAAGTATAAAGGGATACAAAATATTATACAATAGGAGGCACAAGACAAGAGATGCAGTCATCATATTAATTAATTATGTTCTTGATTAATTGTGGATTTGTGAATAGCTCATAACAGTGAAATTACCATATCATATCGGCCCTTAACTAATTAAGGATTCTTTTAATGGAGATCGTGGGTACAAGATTGCTCCTTGTGTACTTGTGTAGCTGATTGTGTGTATTCTAACATTACAAAAATGACCTATATCATCTTATAAATACTTATCGTATAAACAGTTTCGTGGTTTATATTGGTTTTTATTTTTGAAGAATATTTTACATAATCATCAATTTTCATTTAGCGCATATTAATGTTATACATTCAGTATAATTGAGATAGAAAGTAGGAAATTTTTTCAAAGTAACCAAGTTGGAAAATTTTATACCCGAAATAACCAAGTTTTGAACATAATTTCCAAAATATCTTTTGCGGGGTACCATTCCGCGCCGGGCGGAGAATGGTTGTCCGCTTTTCCTTAATTACTGACCTGGGGAGATTAAAAAACAATTAAGGAAAAGGCGGAGAATGGAAGTCCGCCTGGTTTTAATTGAAAAATTAATATTTGCTTCCAAATTTTACCATAACATTATCTATGTTCTAAAATAGTTTATTTAATTAAAATAATAACTAATACATGTTGGCTGTTAACTTAATACGTAATTAATAATTATTCGAATACTTAAATTTGAATAAATTTTACTGAATATTTAATTATATATCTTAATTATCAATATAATTGAACGTGATAACTAAATAATGGATAATTCGGCGGGTAAGTTTTGGAGTAGAATAAAAATTTTATATATTTTTTCAAACGTTTCACATGGTGTTTGTCGGATATTAAAAAAAAAAAATTATACTACTCCATAATGTACCCGCCGAATTATCCATTATTTAGTTATTACGTTCAATTATGTTGATAATTAAGAAATATAATTAAATATTCAGTAAAATTTATTCAAATTTAAGTATTCGAATAATTATTAAATATGTATTAAGTTAACAGCCAACATGTACTAGTTATTATTTTTATTAAATATATCAATTTAGAACATAGATAATGTTATGGTAAAATTCGGAAACAAATACCAAATTTTATCATAACGTGATTTTTGTTCTAAATTAATATATTTAATTAAAATAATAACTAGTACATGTTGGCTGTTAACTTAATATGTAATTAATAATTATTCAAATTCATAAATTTGAATAAATTTTAATGAATATTTAATTATATATCTTAATTATCAATATAATTGAACGTGATAACTAAATAATGGATTATTCCGCGGGTATGTTTCGGAGAAAATTAATTTTCTTTTAATATCTGACACACGCGTTGGAAAAAAATATATAAAAAAATTATTCTACTCCCAAATGTACCCGCCGAATTATCCATTACTTAGTTATTACGTTCAATTATGTTGATAATTAAGAAATATAATTAAATATTCATTAAAATTTATTCCAATTTATGAATTCGAACAATTATTAATTACGTATTAAGTTAATAACCAACATATATTGGTTATTATTTTAATTAAATATACTAATTTAGAACATAGATCATGTTATGATAAAATTTGGTATTTGTTTCCGAATTTTACCATAAAATTATCTGTGTTCTAAATTGGTATATTTAATAAAAATAATAACTAGTACATGTTGGCTGTTAACTTAATACATATTTAATAATTATTCGAATACTTAAATTTGAATAAATTTTACTGAATATTTAATTATATTTCTTAATTATCAACATAATTGAACGTAATAACTAAATAATGGATAATTCGGCGGGTACATTTTGGAGTAGTATAATTTTTTTTTTTAATATCTGACAAACACCACGTGAAACGTTTGAAAAAATATATAAAAGTTTTATTCTACTCCAAAACTTACCCTCCGAATTATCCGTTATTTAGTTATCACGTTCAATTATATTGATAATTAAGATATATAATTAAATATTCAGTAAAATTTATTCAAATTTAAGTATTCGAATAATTATTAATTACGTATTAAGTTAACAGCCAACATGTATTAGTTATTAGTTTAATTAAATAAACTACTTTAGAACATAGATAATGTTATGGTAAATTTTGGGAGCAAATATCAATTTTTCAATTAAAACCAGGCGGACTTCCATTCTCCGCCTTTTCCTTAATTGTTTTTTAATCTCCCCAGGTCAGTAATTAAGGAAAAGCGGACAACCATTCTCCGCCCGGCGCGGAATGGTACTCCGCAAAAGACATTTTTGGAATTATGTTCAAAACTTGGTTATTTCGGATATAAAATTTTTCAACTTGGTTACTTTGATAAAATTTCCTAGAAAGTATGTATAAATCATTGTGGCAGCATTTAATTTTGTTATGTAGTCTCGAGACTCTCACTAGTATTATTTTCCAACATATATTAAATAGTATATTATTTAAATACAATAGGTCAATATATGCGATATTTCTTTGAGATACTAATTTATTAGTATGTTATAACTGAATGGCTAACTAAATTTTATATCAGCATTTATTTATATTTCTTACACCAAATGGTATTCTATAACATAATTAACATTCTGTAGACATAATGCTCATATGACTTTTACTATCTTATAAAAAAAGACTGTTGTAAGTTATTGATTATGTATAATTTAGTCCAATAATATAATAATATAATAATTTTTACGAGGACTTTTTTTTTAAAATCTTGCATATTTATTTTTATGAGGGGTTTTTTCCATGATCTTTTATTTTGGATTGATACAGACCTTTTCGCATAATCTTCCAGTTTGAATTTATAAAACTTCCTTCTTTCTCGCACTTTTAGCCTCAATCTCGTCACCATTGTAGAGGCTTCTCTTTACGCTCACGCATTATGTGTATAATTGTATTAATTATTATATTATTATATTATTACATTATTAGAAAGAGGTTAAGGAAGAAAACCCTCTTATGAACGAGATTCTGACGGAATGGGGTCTAATAATATAATAATTAATACAATTATTAGATCCCATTCCGCCAGAATCTCGTTCATAAGAGGGTTTCCTTCATAAGCCTCGTCAACACATCTCTCGCCAGACTACAAAGAAGAAGAAAAAAGTAGCAAACTGCTTGGATGCAGGATTGCAAGCCGTTTCGAACAAATTGTCGAGCATGGCTTCAGTGGTGTTCATCGGTCTGATCAAACGGGAGATTTCGTTCTTGAGCAGTGCCCAATGCCTTTGCTAGATGATTGATTGTTTCTTCGCTCCTTTTATACATGTAACATAGATTTAGTCAAGATCATATCTTTTTTTCTTAGATTATCTTGAGTAAGTATTTTTTTTGTTGGAACGCCCATAAATTTTTTTAATGTGTAAAGACAGTTTATGGCCCCAAATTTTCCCTAGATTACGGGCATGTTTGATTTGGGGGATACTGATATACATGGATATGAAGTACACGTATATCACTATCCATGTATTTGATAATTCATGTGGATTGTTTGAATTGTTGTATTTTGAAATAATGTATAAATCCCTTGTTTGATTCTTTTGTACAAAATTCATGATTTCAATATTTTAATATTTTCTTATTATATTATATTATATCCTATTCTTTTATATTATATTATATTATTTCGTATTATATTATATTACATTGTATTAAATTATAATATATTGTTTTATATTATATTATATTATCTTATTTTTCATTATATTATATTGTATTATTATATTATATTATAGTGTTTTATTTTTATATTATATTATTTTGTATTTATTATATAATATTAAATTTTTTATATTATATTATATTGTTTTGTATTATATTATATTATATTATTTTATATTATATTATATTATAATATATTTATTTGTATTATATCATATTATAATAGTTTATATATATATTATATTATATTATTTTGTATTATATTATATTATATTATATTATTTTATATTATATTAAATCATATTCTATTGTATTATATTATATTATATTATGTTTTTATATCATATTATATTACTTTATAATATATTATATTATATTGTATTGTATTATACTGTATTATATTGTTTTATATTATATTTTATATTTTGTTTTATATGAGATTATTTTATATTAGATTATATTGTATAATATTAGATTAGATTAGATTAGATTATATTGTATTAGATTAGATTAGATTAGATTAGATTATTATTATTATATTAGATTGTATTATATAAGAATATTGTGTGATTTGGCAATTAGATTAGATTATATAATATTAGATTACAAGGATAAGAAAATAAATGGAATAAAATACTAAAATTGTAGATGGATGACAAAATATATGGATAACAAATTTAAAATACAATACACCATGAAATCAAACAAACGTTTTTGAGTTTATCCCGCATTTTAAAATACATCTCCACCCAAATTCCTCAAATCAAACATGCTCTATATGAATACACTTCTTCCAGAACTCTATAAAACAATTTATGGCTCCAAATTGTTGGTCATATTTGCATCTGATCAATTGCTTTAATAATGTTTGTATCGAGTTTGTTAATGTATGAATAGAATTGTGTTTCATAGTTCTTATATTTTATTATGGATGCATTTGACAGAGAATGGTCAGTGAATGGTCGATTGAAATTTTTTTGTGAGAAAGTACTAAATTGATTGATTCACAAAATTACATATTTACTCATATTATCTTCGCGAATTCTTCAAAAATCCCCCGATATTTTTGAAATTCATCAAAATTTCCCTAACTTTTAGATTACTTCAAAATGCCCTAAAAATTGACTTGATTTTTTTATCCCTCTACTTAGTGTTATCTTTAAATTTTCATCCAACTTATTCTTTTTTGGTCCAAAATACTCTCACACTTTATTTAATAAACAATTAAATAAATAATATTTTATACAATATAATATTTCATAACATTATATTATGATCTTTATTACATTATTCTATAATTTTTTAAATGATTTTTTATATAAAATTATTTTATATAAGAAATTTAAAATATAATATGAAATAATACTTTATCTTTACTATTAATAGTAAAATAAAATACGCAGTTGTAAAATATTATCATAAATCATTTTTAAATATCATAACATGAAATATTTATGTATTTATTCATTTATATTTCACAATAGAATTTAGAAAAAATCAATCAGAGTATTTTTGCCCAAAAAAAAATGTATGAAATGTTAAAGTTAAAATTTGTAGGGCAGTAAAAAATATTCAATTCAATTTCTAGGAGATTTTTGAAGTAATTTAAAAGTCGGGGACTTTTGATAAATCCCAGAAAGTTAGGGTTTCTTTGAAGAATTCCCTACTATCTTTATTTATCTATTTACTATTTTCTTTTTTCAAATGTATTGTTTAAATCTGGGTTTATTTTAATATTTTTAAGTATATTATTATGACATGGTTGGAGTTTGGATCGTTTATTGAGTGCTTATGAAGATTATTTTTTTTTTACGTTTTTTATATAAATATATAAGAATACTGGATATTTGTTCATATAATGGAATGAAATCAAAATACAAATCAAAATATAAGTACATATTAAAATATGAATACATATTGTTTCCTCATTAGATTGTCTTCTGCATGTTACTATAAATTGGGCGTAACCTTTATTTTCAATTGTCTTTGCTCCTTAAATTTCAAATATAAATGAACAAAAACTAATTCATTGATTTACCTATGAACAATGACAATACAAATAAATGTATGCATGCTTAATTGTGCATAGTATATGCTTTGGATAACCGACTAGAAGAATCACTGGGATGGGACTCCTATTCAGATCACAATGATGAACGATGGAGACAGTTGAAGTTTGTGTTATTTTAGCATTGATTTCCTTCAATGTTTCACCTAAATATATCATCAATTACTATTATATTTTTACCAAAGTATATATTTAATATAGATTTATTCGAAGTGATCGAACGGATAACATCATTATATATCACCCAAACTATGTGTAAGATAACAAAATTTGTGTGACTTGTCATGTTTTTTGCATGTACTATTTGTTTAAAAGTATGAGAATACTCATGGCTAAGTATTTAATTCATGGCTAAGTATTTAATTGTTTTATATTAATAAGCCCAAACCCAAACAAATTCAAACCCAATATCTGCAATCCTGGATTATGTAAAACCTGATTATGTTCTCACAGGAAATGCAATCCTGAATTTTGTGTTGTAAACAAATAGATATACATATACACAGTGAGTCGAGGGAGTGGAATTCAGACCAACAATGGCCGGCGAAGAGGGAGAAGCGTGGTGCACAGAGACGGTGATGAAAGTGATGGCCATCATAGGCGCGAGATTAAATCAGAGGGATCTCCACTCTCTTCTCAACATGAGTCAATGACGCTCTCTAGCCCTTCTCTTCCAATCCTTAGCTCTGGAACTATGATTTTTCATTGTTCTAGATTTTAAAGTCCGAATCTTACTTAAAAGAAAACGAGTAAATGGAGAAGACTCGGTGTCTCCATCCATTAGTGCCAATGACACTCGAATCCACAAACTCTTACAACATATGATTTTGTATCTCACTCTCACATCTAATTACTGAGTTTTGAATCCATTGGCTAAGTCCGAATCTTACTTGTTTTGTGTATTTTGGAGAGGTGAAAAGAACGAAGAAATTTGTATCTTATATCTGGAAAAAGTTTCTTTCTCCGTCGACGAAGCAAACCCTTAGCGAAAGAAACTCGTATCTTTCTCCCCTCTCTAGCAGTTCCATTCCATGAGACCATATCCTCCTTGACGAAGAAACCGGTACCAAATAGTAGCCTGCGACTCAAAACCCTCGATTTGGTCTAGTCCTGATCAAGGGGAGATGGTGCTGCTACCAGAGACCAATGTAAAAGATTTGCTGATTTCAAGTACTTTCTTCGATTTTTTGCTCAAATTCTTAATTGGGTTTATTAATCTTCAAGGTCAAGGTCAATCTCTATTTATATTCCAGGTCTTTTATTTTTTAAATAATGAATACTTAAAATGTATATTTTTGCCAACCACATTATCCCTTTTTGTTCCACACTAGCCTCGGTACGTGGTACGTGCTTCGCACGTGTTAACTTCCATCGTTTAGCACCATTTTTCATTTTTATGTTTCTGACAAAATGAAAAATTCTATTTTTTTTTTGCAAAATAGATGTTCTGTTTTTGGAACTGAAAATAAAATTTTATCTTGATAATTAATAAAAGTATTTTTTTTCATTGTAATATGTTTATATTTATATTTCATAGTGTCGATAGCACATTCTCCTCAAATAAATATTTTAATATCTATATCATTTTCAACAGAAAAATAGTATTTTCATTTCTCATATATTATTTTCAGCATTAATAAAATATTTTAAATATAGATTTTAGTATGATAATTCAAATTTGACATAAATGTTCTATTTTCATGATTAATATATCATTTCAACGTCAATATATTATTTCAAAATTGATACATCCTTTACGGTGCAAATATAACTGTTTGGTGTCGCTGTACCGATTTTAGTATACGTAGCTATACTATTAATATGTACTAATATACGGTTTCGATGTTAAACTAATACATCTTCATTCTTGTAACATGCTTTTATTGATAATGTATATCGTTTTTCGTTTTTTTTTTTTGAAAAAGTTTAGAGGGCTTTTTCATCCCTCTTCCAAACAAGAAACCAATTTTTATACTCAGAAAATATACTTTTTACAACTATGACTGGGTTTTCTTTTTTCATTTTTAGTGCTAATATACCATTCTAATGAATAATATATTATTTTCAATTCAAATTTAATTATTTAGTGTCAATTCAATATTTCCAACCCATATTTTCCGATGTTAATATAACCTTTTTGTGACAATATACTCAGTGATAATATTTCATTCTTAATCACGGATACTATTTTTTTTATCCTAGTGCACCATTTTTCTTTGTCGGTGTACCCTGTTACATATGACCGGTATTGGTTCAAAGTTTTTAAGGGCTAATATTACTCTTTTTCCATATCAACGTACAATTTGTATGACCAACACAACATTTTCAATACCAGTATAATTGTTTTGTTTTTCTAATAAATAATTAATTTCATAGTAAATATGAATTTAATTTCCAAAAATGAAAGCGAGACATCTTTTTCTCGTTTCGAAAATCGTGTTTTATATTTGTTATTTGAAGAAAAAAAATGAAAAGTGAGGTATTTACCCACACATGTTTTCATTATTTTATATTTGTTTTTTGGAAAGAAAAAAAAAAACACTACCAAAACTCTAATAAAATTCTATCTGTAAATTGTATATATTTAAATTAGTCACTTTCAATTTTTAATTGTGCGATTTATTATCACTACACATTTCATTTTTAGATCACTCAATTAAGTTATGATCAATTAACATTTAATTATTTGTGTTGTCATCTTTTAATAAACCTGTAATTTATCAAATTTTAGTGACTTAACTTTCAATTGTTCAAGTTAGTTACCCGTTCAAATTTTCATTAAAAACATTATTTATCCAAATTGGTATTATTATGCCCAATGTCAGTTCTAAAATGTGTCCTAATGTGACCCACATTTTAATTGTCTTCATATTATCACTAAATTTTAATTTGTTTAAATATGATCATTTTTATTAACTTTGAGTTCTTTTACCGTTAATTTTTCCTAATTAAAACTCAACTTTTATTAGTTTTGTGTTCACTAAACTTTCAATTTATACAAATTAATTCACTTTATAAAAATATATTCACTCAATAAATTGTTAATATTAACCACACGGGTTTTAGTTTTTTTTTAAATGTTCACGTAAAATAATATTAACTTTAATTATAACTCTAATTGTTAATATTAACCACACGGATATATATTAATTACGTATTAATTAATTATTTACTCTAATTAATTTCAAAAATATAAAAAATATTAAGCACGTAAATCAATATACATAACTAATCGGAAAAGAGGAATCAACAAGAAAACAAGAAATATTTAGAAAAATCGTCAACAAACTCAACAACACCCGTGTCAAGACGCGTGAACCAACCTACTTATTAGTTATTTGGGACGATAAATATGTTGCTTTCGTTTTTAGAGAAATATACAAAAATTCAGTAAAAAAGGTTTAAGAAAAGAGAAAAGAGAGAGCTCGAAAACTTTTCAAATCAATGGCTCGAGTTTTTACTAACGGAGAAATCCGGTTCTCGCCGGTTACGAGGATTCAAGACAATATTAAAGGATTTTGTTCTGCTTCCTTCCCTCAAGGTTCTCGGGAGACCAAACGTGGCATTAGTGACGGGAGGTTGGTTTTACGTACAAGAAAGACCGAATCGATCAAGCCTCTTGCGAGTTCTTCCCCTGTCCCGGTATGCTTCTTTCTTCTTTCTTACCAATTAGATTTTTTTGGATTCTTAGATTGTTTGTGTAGAAAAGTAATTTTGTTTGCAATTTTTGGGTTAAAAATCCCTTTCTTGTTGGCAACACATTCCCAAATTCTGTTCATAAATTTTATTATTCCTGTGTTTACGTATTTCAACTTGAATTCTTGTCGAATTTGAATTAAAAAGGTTCTTTTTGCAATTTCAGAGGGGATACTCAGTTGGGCCAAAATACATGAGGTGGTGGGAAAACGAGCATCAACCCAACATGAGAGAAATCGAATCCGCTCAGGATTTGGTGGATTCTTTACTGAACGCCGGGGAAAAGCTTGTAATCGTCGATTTCTTCTCTCCAGGCTGCCCTGGTTGCAAAGCGTTTCACCCGAAGGTAAAATTATTTCATCCCAAATTTATTTCGAGGGTTACTTAATTATCTAAATTGTACTAATTTAATTTCTTCTCTCTCTTTTATAGATCTGTCAATTTACTGAAAAAAATCCAGAATTTCAATTCCTTCAAGTGAATTACGAGAAGCACAGATCAATGTGTCACAGCCTTCACATTCACGTTCTCCCCTTCTTCTCGTTCTTCAGAGGGGCTGCAGGCCGCCTTGCCGGATATAGTTGTACGAATCAAACGGTAAGATTCGAAACCCGTAAATCCATTACCCGTTCACACCTAACTCCCCTAATGAACTGTTAATTTCGCTTAATCCTTTCAGATCAAGAAGTTTAGAGATGCTTTGGCAAAGCACGGCACGGAAAGATGCAGTCTCGGGCCGACCAAAGGGTTGGATGAATTGCAATTAATCGATTTAGCGGCAAACACAGAGTTGAACTTTAATTACACAAAAAAAGAACAAGTCGAAACAGCAATGTAAATCAACTCTGGAGAAGGGCAAATTCATAGGTGCTTTGGCAAAACATGGCGCAAATAGGTGCAGTCTCGGGCCGATCAAAGGGCTCGACAAATCCCTCTTAATTGCTTTCGAATACAACAAAGAATTAGACTTCAATTACACAAAAAAAGAAGAAGTGGAAACTAGTGCTCAAGGGAGTCCTCCAGTGAAGTCTTCGTCGCCAGTCTCGAGTTCGGCTGAGCAGAAGGAATTGGTTTCATCAGAACGACAAAAAGATAATTACTGAAAAAGAAAGGGTTTTATCAGTAATTATCATTTTCCTTTTGTACATACTTTTTCATTTCAATTTTTTTTTTTAGTTGTGTAAGGTTTCAGGATTGTTAGGGTTTTTGTTATCTATATATATTGCTTATTTTTTTATTAATGGTCTGTATATATTGAGTGGTTTGCTTAGTTAGGGTGTGGAATGTGGATTGAATTATTAAAAAGTTTAAGTATTGTTAGCAATATTATTATTAGGTATTTTTGTTATTGCTTGAATTTAATGAATTTATAGATTGTTTTGTAGAATTTTTATTCGTGTATGTTTATTTACCCACACTGGGTAACTATGTTCATTATTTAACAATTTCAAATAGCACAATGTGTAACTATGTTCATTATTTAACAATTTCAAAATAAATATTTTTGTGTTATTTGTTTCGGTATTGTTTTTTTTTCTCTAATTTATTTACGCTTCCGCCCAAATTATAATTGTATTCCATTACCGCGAAAATTGGACATTAAGGCTTCCTATTAAAAATCATTCATTCTTTTACGTATTAAAAATTAATTCAATCAATCAATTAAATTAACATCATAAAAATATCAACATAACTAATTTTAACATACCAAATTATCAACAACAATCAATCAATTAATTTAATTAACATCATTAATATAACATACAATCCAAACAAATTTAACATCAAACAAAAAACATAAAAAAACATAAATTTGGGCGGACTTTCATACCCCGCTAGGCGGGATTTCAAACTCTGCCTTTTTTTAATCCCTTCATTATCTTTTAATTATCGTTTATTTATACTAAGCAAGCAAAATGAAAAAGGCGGGGAATCGCACTCCGCCTGGCGATGTTTCAAACTCCCCAAACGACATTTTCCAAATATATTTTAACGATTGATTATTTCGTTAATTAACTTATTTGACATGATTATTTGTAAAAAAATTCCTATAAATAAATGTATGCTTAATTGTGCATAGTATATGTTTTGGATAACCGACTGGAAGAATCACTGGCGAACGATGGACTCTTGTCTAAATTTGTAAATTTGTGTTATTTTAGCATTGATTTCCTTCAACGTTTCACCTAAATATATCATCAATTACTATTATATTTTACCAAAGTATATATTTAATATAGATTTATTCGAAGTGATCGAACGAATAACATCATTATATATCACCCAAACTATGTGTAAGATAACAAAATTTGTGTGACTTGTCATGTTTTTTGCATGTACTATTTGTTTAAAAGTATGAGAATACTCATGGCTAAGTATTTAATTCATGGCTAAGTATTTAATTGTTTTATATTAATAAGCCCAAACCCAAACAAATTCAAACCCAATATCTGCAATCCTGGATTATGTAAAACCTGATTATGTTCTCACAGGAAATGCAATCCTGAATTTTGTGTTGTAAACAAATAGATATACATATACACAGTGAGTCGAGGGAGTGGAATTCAGACCAACAATGGCCGGCGAAGAGGGAGAAGCGTGGTGCACAGAGACGGCGATGAAAGTGATGGCCATCATAGGCGCGAGATTAAATCAGAGGGATCTCCACTCTCTTCTCAACATGAATCAATGACGCTCTCTAGCCCTTCTCTTACAATCCTTAGCTCTGGAACTATGATTTTTCATTGTTCTAGATTTTAAAGTCCGAATCTTACTTCAAAGAAAACGAGTAAATGGAGAAGACTCGGTGGTCTCCATCCATTAGTGTCAATGAGACTCGAATCCACAAACTCTTACAACATATAATTTTGTATCTCACTCTCACATCTAATTACTGAGTCATGAATCCATTGACTAAGTCCGAATCTTACTTGTTTTGTGCATTTTGGAGAGGTGAAAAGAACGAAGAAATTTGTATCTTATATATGGAAAGTTTCTTTCTCTGTCGACGAAGCAAACCCTTAGCGAAAGAAACTCGTATCTTTCTCCCCTCTCTAGCAGTTCCATGAGACCATATCCTCCTTGACGAAGAAACCGGTACCAAATAGTACCCTGCGACCCAAAACCCTCGATTTGGTCTAGTCCTGATCAAGGGGAGATGGTGCTGCTACCAGAGACCAATGTAAAAGAATTGCTGATTTCAAGTACTTTCTTCGATTTTTTGCTCAAATTCTTAATTGGGTTTATTAATCTTCAAGGTCAAGGTCAATCTCTATTTATATTCCAGGTCTTTTATTTTTTAAATAATGAATACTTAAAATGTATGTTTTTGCCAACCACATTATCCTTTTTTGTTCCACACTAGCCTCGGTACGTGCTTCGCACGTGTTAACTTCCTTCGTTTAGCACCATTTTTTATTTTTATGTTTCTGACAAAATGAAAAATTCTATTTTTTTTTGCAAAATAGATGTTCTGTTTTTAGAACTGAAAATAAAAATTTATCTTGATAATTAATAAAAGTATTTTTTTTCATTGTAATATATATATATTCTTATATTTCATAGTGTCGATAGCACATTCTCTGCAAATAAATATTTTAATGTCTCTATCATTTTCAACAGAAAAATAGTATTTTCATTTCTCATATATTATTTTCAGCATTAATAAAATATTTTAAATATAGATTTTAGTATGATGATTCAAATTTGACATAAATGTTCTATTTTCATGATTAATATATCATTTCAACGTCAATATATTATTTCAAAATTGATACATCCTTTACGGTGCAAATATAACTGTTTGGTGTCGATGTATCGATTTTAGTATACGTCGATATACTATTAATATGTACTAATATACCGTTTCAATGTTAAACTAATACATCTTCATTGTTGTAACACGCTTTTATTGATAATATATATCGTTTTTCATTTTTTTTATGACTAACACAACATTTCCGCTATTTCCATATCAACGTACAATTTTATGACCAACACAACATTTTCAATACTAGGTTTTGTTTTTTTAATATATAATTAATTTCAAAGTATATATGAATTTAATTTCTAAATATGAAAGCGAGACATCTTTTTCTTGTTTTGAAAATCGTGTTTTATATTTGTTATTTGAAGGAAAAAAATGAAAACTGAGGTATTTACCCACATATGTTTTCATTATTTTATATTTGTTTATTGGAAAAAAAAAACCCTACCAAAACTCTAATAAAATTCTATCTGTAAATTGTAAATATTTTAATTAGTCACATTCAATTTTTAATTGTGCGATTTATTGTCACTACACTTTTGATTTTTAGATCACTCAATTAAGTTTTGATCAATTAACATTTAATTATTTGTGTTGTCATCTTGACTTAACTTTCAATTGTTCAAGTTAGTTACCTGTTCAAATTTTCATTACAAACATTATTTATCCAAATTGGTATTATTATGCCCAATGCCAGTTCTAAAATGTGTCCTAATGTGACACACATTTTAATTGTCTTCATATTATCACTCAATTTTAATTTGTTTAAATATGATCATTTTTTATTAACTTTGAGTTCTTGTACCGTTAATTGTCCTAATTAAAACTCAACTTTTTATTAGTTTTATGTTCACTAAACTTTCAATTTATACAAATTAACATGGTTCTGAATATCGGACTCGGACTCGGACTCGGTCGGCCTCCGAGACTCGGGACTCGGTCGACTCGGACAAGACTCGGGCGAGTCAAAAAAAAAAATCGGACGGTTAATAAAAAAATCTGAAAAAATAGAAAAAAAAATATTTAAAAAAAAAAATATATATATAAACATTCATAAACATGATACACACTAATTGAACTCATAAAAAAAATACATTATATGACCTATAAAAAAATAAAATAAGGCAATTGAAATAATATGACATAATATGTTGGTTTGTATCTCAAGATTATAAATAATTTAGATAATTTTAGTATTTAATTAATTACCTCTATGTCGGTTTGTATCTCAAGATTATAAAAAATAAAGCAATTGAAAAAATATACCGAGTCTTCTCGGCCATAATATGACATGATACTGTACATTTTTTTTTTCAAAGAGTCATTAAAATAGTGTGCATGTTTTTTCGAATAGGTACAAGTCTACAAAGTTAGAAAAGAGTGCAAAGAAATGGGAACATAGAGTAATAATATACAAATATTACAAAAGAGTGCAACTCTTTGTAATTTTTTCGAAGTTAAAAAAATGAGAATAACAAATAGAAACATACATCATAATATTCATAGATTCATATAGTGTATTCTTAAAAAAAAAAAAAAAAAAAAAAAAAAAAAAAAAAAAAAAAAAAAAAAAAAAAAAATAATAATTCGGATACTCGGATCCGATTTTATCGGCCCAAAATCGGCTCGGTGGCCACCGAGTCCGAGAATATCGGCCGAGTTTTTTTTATCTCGGCCGATATTACGAACCATGCAAATTAATTCACTTTATTAAAATATATTCACTCGATAAATTGTTAATATTAACCACATGGGTTTTATTTTTTTTCAATGTTCACGTAAATTAATATTAACTCTAATTATAACTCTAATTGTTAATATTAACCACACGGATATATATTAATTACGTATTAATTAATTTCAAAAATATAAAAAATATTAAGCACGTAAATCAATGTACATAACTAATCGGAAAAGAGGAATCAACAAGAAAACAAGAAATATTTAGAAAAATCGTCAACAAACTCAGCAACACCCGCGTCAAGACGCGTGAACCAACCTACTTATTAGTTATTTGGGACGATAAATATGTTGCTTTCGTTTTTAGAGAAATATACAAAAATTCACCAAAAAGGTTTAAGAAAAGAGAAAAGAGAGAGCTCGAAAACTTTTCAAATCAATGGCTCGAGTTTTTACTAACGGAGAAATCCGGTTCTCGCCGGTTACGAGGATTCAAGACAATATTAAAGGATTTTGTTCTGCTTCCTTCCCTCGAGGTTCTTGGGAGACCAAACGTGGCATTAGTGACGGGAGGTTGGTTTTACGTACAAGAAAGACCGAATCGATCATGCCTCATGCGAGTTCTTCCCCTGTCCCGGTATGCCTTCTTTCTTCTTTCTTACCAATTAGATTTTTTTGGATTCTTAGATTGTTTGTGTAGGAAAGTAATTTTGTTTGCAATTTTTGGGTTAAAAATCCCTTTCTTGTTGGCAACACATTCCCAAATTCTGTTCATAAATTTTATTATTCCTGTGTTTACGTATTTCTACTTGAATTCTTGTCGAATTTGAATTAAAAAAGTTATTTTTGCAATTTCAGAGGGGATACTCAGTTGGGCCAAAATACATGAGGTGGTGGGAAAACGGGCATCAACCCAACATGAGAGAAATCGAATCGGCTCAGGATTTGGTGGATTCTTTACTGAACGCTGGGGATAAGCTTATAATCGTCGATTTCTTCTCTCCAGGCTGCCCTGGTTGCAAAGCGTTTCACCCGAAGGTAAAAATATTTCATCCCAAATTTATTTCGAGGGTTACTTAATTATCTAAATTGTACAAATTTAATTTCCTCGCTCTTTTATAGATCTGTCAATTTGCTGAAAAAAATCCAGAATTTCAATTCCTTCAAGTGAATTACGAGAAGCACAGATCAATGTGTCACAACCTTCACATTCACGTTCTCCCCTTCTTCTCGTTCTTCAGAGGAGCTGCAGGCCGCCTTGCCGGATTTAGTTGTACGAATCAAACGGTAAGATCCGAAACCCGTAAATCCATTACCCCGTTCACACCTAACTCCCCTAATGAACTGTTAATTCGCTTAATCCTTTCAGATCATTAAGTTTAGAGACGCTTTGGCAAAGCATGGCACAGAAAGATGCAGTCTCGGGCCGACCAAAGGGTTGGATGAATCGCTATTAATCGATTTAGCGGCAAACATAGAGTTGAACTTTAATTACACAAAAAAAGAACAAGTCGAAACAGCAATGTAAAATCAACTCTGGAGAAGGGCAAATTCATAGATGCTTTCGCAAAACATGGCACAGAAAGGTGCTGTCTCGGGCCGATCAAAGGGCTCGACAAATCCCTCTTAATTGCTTTCGAATCCAACAAAGAATTGGACTAAGAAGTGGAGACTAGTACCCAAGGGAGTCCTCCAGTGAAGTCTTCATCTCCAGTCTCGAGTTCGGCTGAGCAGAAGGAATTGGTTTCATCAGAACGACAAAAAGATAAATTCTGAAAAAGGAAGGGTTATATCAGTAATTATCATTTTCCTTTTGTACATGTTTCAGGATTGTTAGGATTTTTGTTATCTGTATATACATGCTTATGTTTTTATTAATGGCCTATATATATTGAGTGGTTTGTGGAATGTGGATTGAATTATTAAAAAAATTTAAGTATTGTTAGCAATATTATTATTGGGTGTTTTTGTTGTTGCTTGCATTTTAATGATTTCAAAATAACACAATGTGTAACTATGTTCATTATTTAACAATTTGAAAATAGCTTGCCAAAATATTAACAAAAGAAAATCTTAACATGGTGGTAACTGGTAAGTTTGGCGATCTTAAATTTATCGTTTTCATGTCATTAATATGGTGGTAAGTTTGGCAATCTTAAATTTATCGTTTTCAAGTCATGTCTAGATTAAACGTTAATACGAAGCTCATATGTTAACGAGCTCATGATCCTGTATAATATTTAATGTCATTTAATTCTCACAAAAATTTGGGTTTGTCAAAATTAAACATTCATTATTTAATTGTTTAAATTAATTACTCACATTTTTTGCCACAAGTATTTAGTAGATAAAACATTGACTTTCTTTAAATTAGACCACAATTTTTTACCGGTCAAGAGATGATGAATAGGCACGAGTATCTATCTTTCCAAACATCAACTCCTCGTACAAATAGTTATTTAATTACACAAATCAGTTTTTCAACGTATAATTGCACAAATATTATTAGTACATTTTTAGTTTATCCAAAATATATCTTTTTGTTAAATTTTAATTAGCGAATTGTTTTATTGTTTAAACTAATTCATTGAGTTATCGACAAATTAATGTTTAATTCTGCATGGAATATGATTTCGATAACCGACTCCGGTAATCATTCTCGCACGAGACTCCCAATCTGATTGCATTGATGACCCGTTGCAGTGATCTGCTATTGTGTTATTTTAGCATCGATTTCCTTCAATGTTTCATCTAAAAATATCATCAATTACTATTTTATTTTACCAATATGTAATTAGTACAGATTTATTCGAAATGATCGAATGAGGAACACCATTTTATATCACCCAAACCATTCGTAAGATAACTAAACTTGCATGACTTGTCTTTATAAAAAAAACTAAATTTGCATGACATGTCATATTTTCTGCATGTACTGTCTGTTTAAAAATTCTAGAATATTCATGACTAAATATCAGATACTAAAACTAGTATTAATTTAATTGTCTTATATGAATAGTCCAAACCCAAATCCAAATTCAAGATTTGAAATATAAATCCAAATTCAAGATTCCAAATATAAATCCAAATTCAAGATTTGGAATACTGATTATGTGCTTAACACATAAATTCAATCCCGGCTTTTTTGTTGTATACAAATAGGTATACATATACCTAGATATACATAGGGATGTCATTGAGACGGATATTGTCCGAACTAATTCGAATCGTATCCGAAAAATCATCTGGGCCCGAAAAAAATATCCGAATATGAATAGATCAGGTCCATAATCGTATCTGTTATTACGGATATGAATTCGGATCTAGGAATTAAATTTTCAGTGGCGTCCGAATCCGGATATAAATAAAATTTGTAAATAGATACTTTCTTGAAATCATGATCCCATTTTTTTTTAATACTAATAGATGAAACTATATTTCAGTCCATAATAATATCTACAATATTTTGTTTCAATTCATAGTAATATTCAACATATAATAATTTTATTTCATTTTTCAATAGTATACCTACAAATTATTAGTTTTTCGTTCTCTAAATCTATTTTCATTGACCACTCAGTTTTATATTAATTTATAATTCAATATAAATTTGAATGTATTTATTTATTTTAAAATTACAAAATAATTAAAAGATGAGTTTTAAAAACTACTAGGAGCATAACTGCGCTACGCAGCGAGAATGTTAATTATGTTTTTCATTGTAATACAAAGTACATTAAATATGATATAAATTCATTTCATAAGATAATTATTTGAACTAATTTGTTTATGATTATATATATGTTTTACAATCATTTTATATTATGATGACAATAAATTTCATTTTTTTAATTAAATAATAACTATATTAATGACATTGTATAATACTAATATAAGAGGTATACCATGATTTTAGAAAAAACACAACAAATATTATATCATTGTTATTCACAGTATTCCATACAATATCAAATATACAAATAACGAATCATACAACATGTGTAGCAACCTATGTTGCACGGATACGGATACGGGTAGCGTATTCGATACGATACTGATACGGCGATACGACAATTTTCAAAAAATCACGGATACGGATACGGCTATATAATTATTAGTTTAATATATTTATATTATATATAATTAATAAATAAATAATAAATTAATAATATTTCTAAATTAAATATTATGACAATAAATAATATCAACCAAACAATACAAGTATCATAAAACTATCATAAACTTGTTCTAGAAATATTTTAAAACTAATATAGAAGTATCCTAGAAGTATCATATATAATTTATTTAAAAATATTATGGGCCAAAATATATAATGGGCTAAAATATCATAAATGTAGTATCCCAGCCGTATCCTGGACGTATCCCCAGCCATATCTTGCCGTATCCTGCCGTATCCCCGCCGTATCCGGAAAAAATAAATATTAAAATATTCGGATACGCCACGTGACGTATCCGAGCCGTATCGCACCCGTATCCGTATCGGATACGCGTATCTTCATGATACGTCTGCATTTTTGAAGTATCCGCGTAACATAGGTAGCAACATATCATTAGTTACATAATGCAATGAAAATTATAAATAATATCAAACTTAATCGTGAAAGTAATTTAATAAATAATATAAAAAATAATTTAGCATAAACATAAATTATTTTATATCATATTATTTTTTTTAGTTTTATTTTTAAAATAACATTATTATTTGATAAGTGTTTATAAATTTAAGAAATTCTTTCAATGGATAAACGTTTTTTATTTCTATTATTTTTCAAAAAACAATATGATTTTCTTTTATTAGAAACACAAATATAATAAACTGAGTATTATATAGTATTAGTATAGTTATATTTTTTAAAAATAAATATTAATATTGAAAATTCTAATGTGTAAATGAAATAATTAAAATTTTATTTTGTAAAATACACTTTTTGCATTGTATTTTTTACATAATATTTTACAAATTCAAATTATGGAAAATAGTAGGTATGAATTATACTAATGTGGATGTCAAAATAAAGAGAAAAATAAAACGGATATATTTGATGAACTTTTAAAATTGAAATTCTGAAAATAATACTACTATATGCTAATGTATGTTTATAATATTACATATTAAGTTATTAATATTTCATATATAATATTTTCATCTTCTATTGGATTCACATTTGATCATGTAATTTTATGTGAAATGATAAATAATTGAATAAACTTAGTATAGCTTGAACCTAACCAATAATAACAATAATAATCCACATCATTAATATATGATGATGTGGCTTAATTTCGAAAAAATCTTAAAACGTAGTGTAAAATAAAGGACACTCAAATGGTTACAAACATAAAAAGTTTATAAAAAAACAATGATTAATCAATGTACTAAATTTTCTCACATATCATAATCTCATGGTTAAAAAAAGAATGGTGATTTGGCACAAAAAAATTGCATAAAGTTGGATCCAAAATAAGAGTTTTGGTAAATTACATTGTAGTATCAGCTTTTTTTTTTATTAATTGAGACGGGCTCAAGGTCCCGTACCCAAACTATATTGAATAATATAGTGAACAAATGTGCAGGGTTATTTACAGATGAAATAAATATGAAAAAGAAAAATATAAATGAAAGAGAAGAAAAAGATAAAAAAAAAGAGTTGTAAATATTATTATTCTACATTTCTTATGACTATGGCCTTCTTCTTCATACTGGTATGTAGTTGTATTTTCTCTCTTATTTTTTGGACCAAGTCTTTGTATCATGTGTTTTCTTCTCGGAATATCTTATTGCATCTTTCTTTCCATATATTGAAGCATGTTATTGCCATTATCTCCTTTTGTTCCGTTGTGAACCTTGTCATCATTATTGCTCGAAGGACATCATTTTCTTGCAAAATCTTAATGTTGAATTCCGCATCAATAGCAGTCCATACCGCCACAGTGTATGGGCATGTATTTAGTATATGTTTTACCGATTCTTCCTTTTGTTTGCATAAATAGCATCTATTTGGTATTAGCCATCCTCTCGTATTCAAGTTGTCTATCGTCAATATGCTATTTTTTGTGTGCAAATCATATGAATGTTTTGACCTTCGGTTGAGTTTTCATCTTCCATATATGTTGATGGTGCGTATTTGTGTGAACTCCATTATTTAAAAATTGATACATAGATTTGGTGCTAAAAATTCCTTTCGTATGCCATCTCCATTTTACTTGATCTTGTTCTTCTGTTATTGTGATTGATTGCTCATTGATTATCCTTATCCTCAACTCATGATATTGTTGTTGTGCTTGCCATGATAATGGTAATTTCAATCCTTGTATTGTATTATCTTTCCAAATTTCATGCACCATGTTAACCTCTTGCATCTTGTACGTATATAATATAGGGTATTGATATTTTAATGGTATCCCCATCCAATTATTATACCAGAATTTTGTTTTCTTCCCATTCTGACAAGTCATCTGAATCGAAGTGTTGAAAGAAGGAAATAATTTGTTGCAAATGTTCCATAATCTCGATTTAAGTCCTCTTTGATCTCCCAATTTCTCGTATATTGCAGTTCCATATAGTTGATTCATTAAGTCTTTCCATATGTTTTGTCTGGAATCATATAATTTCCACAACCATTTGTACAAGAGTGCTTCATTAAAAGCTTGTATATTTAATATCGATAGTCCTCCCATGTTTTTGTCTCGACATAATTTTGTCCATGAAACTAGTGGTAAACCCTTGCCATTTGGATCAACTCCCTTCCACATAAAATTCTTCATGATCTTTTTCATTTTTCTAATTACCCATTTTGGTAATTTGAACACTGACATGAAATAGATGGGTATTGATGTTAATACCGATTGTATTAACACCATAAGTCCGCTTTTGGATAAAAATCTTTGCTTCCATCCAGCTAGCCTTGAAGCTATTTTATCTATTAGTATTTGATATTCTTGCTTCCTTAATTTCCCTGGCTTTAACGGTAATCCTAGGTATTTAATAGGGAAGTTTCTCTTGGGACATTGTAATATGTTTTGAATTTGGTCAATTTGTTCATCTTCTGTTTTCATAGGGACAAATTCAGATTTGGCATAATTAACCTTTAATCCAGTGGACGTTCCAAATTGATCCATTATAAATTTAAATCTTACTATTTGAATCGTTTGATTCTGCATAAAATAGATTGAGTCATCCGCATAATATAATCCCGTTTTTGCACCTGCAAATATTGGCCTTATAAACGCTGTTTCGTTCATTTTCTGAAAAATCCTTGCTAGCACACCCATATATAATATGAACATAAATGGAGATAATGCATCTCCTTGACGTACGCCTCTTTCTAATCTGATGGATTTTCCAATTGTGTTGTTCAATATTATTTTTGTATATCCCTTCAAAACCGAGTTTGCTATCCAATTACATAGTTTTGGTCCACAACCTCTTGCTTCCAGTACCTTTAGGATGAATTCCCAGGATATGGAGTCAAACGCCTTGGCAATGTCCGCTTTAAATAGAATCATTGGGATTTTGTTTTCATTTGCTGTGTCTACCATTTGTTGTGCGTAAGCAAAACCATCAGTAATATTTCTATTTTTGACAAACCCAGATTGAGTTTGATCTACTAGCTTTTGAATGTGCCGCTGTAATCTAGTGCTAGTATTTTGGAGAAAATTCGTTGGATGGCATGTATTAAGCTAATAGGTCTAAACTCAGATGGCATTGTTGGGCTATTTATCTTTGGAATAAGAGCAATGTAGGATGAATTTAATTGAAGTAGTCCATGTTGTTTCATTTCTTCCGAGTTAAAAATTGTAAGTAAATCATCCTTGATGATGTTCCAATATTTTTTTGTAAAATTCTCCCGTGAAACCATCAGGCCCCGGAGACTTATTATTTACCCATGACCAAACAGCTTCTTTTATTTCCTCTATCAATATTTCTTGCTCCATCTGCAATAGTTCTGGATCCTTGGTATATAAACGAGATAGGTTTATTTTTTCTATTTGTAATCTATCATCATTTCTTCCCAAAATTTGTCTGAAATGATTAAAAAGTATGTTTGCCTTAGTTTTATGATCAGTATAAACCTGTTGATCAACCATTAGCGTTGCTATTTTGTTGTTTCTCTTGTGATTAGTAGCAATGTGTTGAAAATATGATGTATTCAAATCTCCTTCTTGTATCCATTTCGTTTTGGCCCTTTGCTTCCATATATGTTCTTCCTTTTTACTCAACCCATTGAACTGTTGTTTCATTTTGCACCTTATCCATTTCTCTAGGTTTGATAAATTTCTTGATTCCATTTTCACATCTAACCATTGAATGACATCCTTGCAATTTTGCAATTGTATGTTTATATCTCCTATTTTTTGTTTGCTCCATTGCTTTATTCGCTTGGCAGTATTAGTTAGTTTGGTGCTTAATTGCTTCAAAGTGGTTGCTTCATATTGTGACCACTCTTGTTGCACAATATCATCTATTTCTTTATACTGTAACCAGTAATTTTCAAATCGGAAGTAGTTAGGTTTTGGAAAAGTCGTTGTTGCCGTGTATATTAGTGGCAGGTGATCCGAGAATGTGTTTGCTCCGGTTTTGAGATCTGAGTTGGGGAACATTTGAGACCATTGAGTTGATATGAGTACTCTATCTATTCTTGACATCGTTTGAGCCCTCGACCACGTGAGTTGGTTCCCATTTAATGGTAAATCAATAACTTGTATATCATTAATCAGTCTTCTGAAATTTGCTGAAGATCTCCAATCATTGCTTGTACCGGTTCTCTCTCCGTCATTAAAAATAATATTAAAATCTCCTAAAACCATCCATGGTGTGCCATTTGCCTGTTGAATGTCTCTTAATTCTTGCATGAATTGATGTCTCCTTGATGATTCGTTGGGCCCATATACTCCCTAATTCGTATTTCTTTTAAATCCCATCTACACTGCAATTTAATTGTTAAAGAAAATTCTTCTTTGGTTACTTGTATGAGATTAAACATGCTTAAGATCCCTCCTGATGCTCCTCTTGATTGTAAAAACTCAAACCGAGAAAGTTGATTGCCACATATCTGTTTTTGCGTTGTAATAGGTATATCTTGTAGTTTGGTTTCTTGTAAACACAATATATAAGGCGTCTCCATGGTTATATTCTTCTTGATTGCAGTTCTCTTATCAGGGTGATTTAATCCTCGCACGTTCCATGATATAATTTTGATCTTCCTTGTATTTATCATAGAGTCCTTACTAAAACATCTTGGCCTTCCTTGTGAGTCCATGGAGTCCATGACCAGTGTGTATTTTTTGTAGCAAGACTCAGTTTATATTTTATCAGAGTATATGATCCTGACTTATGTTTAGAATACTGACACTCGAACCCTATTTGTACTTTTCTTACAGAATTTGAAATGATACTCATTGAATCAAGAGAACTCTGACATAACCTACTGATACTCATTGAAACACTAGTGATACTCATTAGACCAAGTAAAACTCTGACATAATCTATCTTAGTGAAAAAGAGTACTGGTTCTAAATTAAAACTCTCATGATATTTGATTAAGCACAAGTACTCGAAATTGTTCTTCTTGACTACATAGAAGTATAGAACCAAAACTCAAAGATTAGACTTGCTGATTTTCTTTGTTTCCATTCAAATATAATCACTATCCGTAGCCGTATTCGACAATAGCCGAATTGTATCTGTTTAATATCCGATATCCGGATTCGGGTAGTTCCGTATCCGAATCCATATCCACAAAAAAAAGTACGAATATGATTATGGTAATTGGTAAGACCACTATCCGAACCGTTGACACTCCTACATATATCACTGCGAGTCGAAGGAGTGGAATTCCCATGTTCAGAGCAACAATGGCCGGCGAAGAGGGAGGTGTGTGGCGCAAAGAGACGGTGCCGAAAATAATGGCCGTCTCGATGGAGTTTCGATGAAGTGCACGTAACAGTGAAACTACCATACGGTTTCCATGAGGAATTAAGGATTCTAATGGAGATCGTGGGTACAAGATTGCTCCTTGTGTAGCTGATTGTGTGCATTCTACATAATAAAGCATTTATTTTGAGATTAGTGTGGCTTGGATCATATATTAATATTATAATATATAAAGAGTTTGTATTAGTTTTTATTTTTGAGATTGCAAGCATACAGAAAATTAGTGGGGCTGCATTGAATTTCGTATAGCAGTATATTAAGTCAATAAATATGTAGGATATTTGTTTGATATATTTATTTATGTATGTGCTATAATTGATAAGAATGATAACTGAACTATTATCTCTAATTTATGTCAGTATTTATTGATATCTTACATTTGTGTATTCTATAATATTAGTTATCATGTTAATGTATATTATATATTACTAAAAATGGGGCTTCTATCATACACCCCTTTCCTTATCATACATCCATTTTCAAGGATATTTGGAGTAATTATCTATTTATGAATATTTAAGGTAAAATATCAAATATATTTATCAATTAATTTTTGACTAAATTGGAATTTTTTTATGTTCATTTAAACAAAAATCTCCATAAAAGATAAATTTTATGATACACCTTTTATAAATATAATTAATTGTTAAAATACCCAAAATACCCTTGTAAAAGGGTGTATGATAGAACTCCCCTACTAAAAAAATAGCGGTTAAAATATATTTTTCAAGATGTTTTGTATTATTGACATTTATTTTATTATTATATGATAGTTAATTTTTTCTAAAATACAAAATATTAAAATAATATAAACATAACTTATAATAATTATTTAAATTATTGTATGTTAAAAAATAATGATGAAATTTTTAAAATTATTAAAGAATATGAAAAATTAATTTTTTCGGAAATCCTGTAATGTAATATTAATTAGGTTTTGTATTGAAAGGTTACTTGGTGGGAGATTAGAGACGAAGCGAATTCTCACAGAAGTTCTTCTTAAGGTAATAAATGGATATTTGCGAAAAGAACCCTGTATTGTTGGTAATTGCAAATAAGCCATTGAATTGTTGATATAAAATATTTGGATATTTCGAGGTTACTCATTATCTTTTTTATGAAAGTGCCGCAAAGATTTTTATCGAAGAAGATTGATCTATTCAAGGTATATACTATGATATTAATTAGGTAGGGTTTGTGTTAAAAAATAGCAAGGTACAAATGAAAATCGTTTCTCTGTCAATTTAATTTATGATCAATTAGATAATTATGTCATTTACATATGCATTGTAATTTCACACAAGCTTAAGAGTGCTCCTTAATCGGAAATCAATGATGAAATAACTTCCTTATCCGGGATTTCAGGTTACATATCCCTCAAAATCCCTGACATGGATCATGCCCATAATGGAGCATAGTGCATCATGATAAGGAAGTTATATTAAGTTAACCACTTGATTTTCTGTTATTAATCGTTTCTCTCCTCATTTCACATCTCATCAAGATATATCCTAACCTCTAACCCTCCATATACTCTGTCAAATCTGATGATTGTTGTGGCCAACCCAGCCATCTCTCTCATCACAATCCTCACCTCTCAGATATAATGCAAGTCAAGTTTACGGAGCGCATGAGACGGATACAAAGGTCACATTTTCATTCTCTCATCGTGAGAACGAGAATCAAAATTTTCCGTTTAGTTAGCCATCGCGAGGAGCACTCCATACTTGATGAAACCATTTTAAGATATTTCGACATCAAAATTGGCCGAAAAGATGAAGTAATTAAATTTAGGATCTCATTATATGATCTCTATATCGTCGCCTTTTTCGTCAAAGGGCTTTGGTTCTATTTTGATTTGCCTGTGCATAAGGAGAAGTTTGAATCGATGAAAAATTCGGGCGAAGCTATTGGTTTAGATAATAAAGGGAGTTATGGGAGTTTGGGCGGATTATGCGAATTGATTTTTAATACAAAATCATTTGAAAATGCCTTCAAGGCCCTCATAAAATTCGAGAAAAACCGATTTACAAACAAGATTAAACGGGCCCTACGTTTCTTCATCATTGCTTTGTCCGAGAGTTTGCGTTTTCCTCGAATTCAAGAAATAGTGAATATATCCTTTTGTCCTTATAGCGGTGGCTCGAAACTGTCGAAAGTGCACAGAGGTATGATTTTAAGATGGAAGCATTATTCTAAAGAAGTTTTCGACGGTTTATATGATGATGTGAATGTAATTAGAAAATCAGACATTTGTATCTTAAAACATTAAAAATGTTTCATATTACACTTTGGTATTATGATTGACTATGAAAATTATTTTGTTGGTTGTTTGTTGAAATGAAGATTATTTTGTTGGTTGTTTGTTGAAAGTATCATACACTAGGAAATACCCTCTGCACATTTGCGCGGGCATTAGTGTATTTTTGTGACTAATTTGTGTTAATTTGTGTTGTTTTCCAAAAAGATTATAGTATTGCTGTTTTTTTTTACAAAAAAAATGGTCAATAAGTGTCGACAAATCATGCTCTTGTTAGTTTGGTCATTTTACTCGTATTGTTTTATCGAATTTTGAATACACATAAGTAAAGAATACATGTTTCATTTCACTCGCATTGTTTATCAAAATTTGCAATACACATAAACAAAGAATGCATTTTGTAGCCACAAGCCACACGTAAATTAATATTAACTCTAATTATAACTCTAATTGTTAATATTAACCACACGGATAAATATTAATTACGTATTAATTAATTGTTAACTCTAATTAATTTCAAAAATATAAATATATTAATCACGTAAATCAATATACATAACTAATCGGAAAAGAGGAATCAACAACAAAACAAGAAATATTTTAGTGCCGTTTACACTGTTAGGGTACTGGTGCCGTCTGCCAAAAAATATAAATATCATACATCAACTTTGATAGAGAATATAAAATTAACATTAGATATAAAAATAACCATTTTGCCAACTTTGACAGAAAATATAAAAATAACCATCATATTTTTGAACTTTAAAAACGATGTAGAATGTAGAATTATTGATAATAACAATTTTCATGGTACATGAAAATTACCAGTAACCCTGAGTCATCTTCCCCAACCCACTCGAGTCACTTCAGATACCGGTACGACTGAACACTCAATTCAGATCGTGGAGCGATGCGACAATGCGACAGATCAGAAGATGGGGTCGCTGTCAGACGAGTGGACTCACCCTAACAATTAAGTAATTCGAGATCGATTAAGAACCGGAAAAGATCCCGAACAACGCGAGGACGACGCAATCGGGACGAACTTTGGAAACGAATTAACGACGAATTTTGAGATCTATTGGAGACGAATTCCGAAAACAAACGATCGGAGAAATTGGATATGTTAGCTCCTTGGCGACGCAATCGGGACGGCATAGGCGGTTATGGGATGCTTTTAGGCTACAACCGACCCAGCAAGACCACGAGGGAGACCGAGTCAGTGACGACGCGAGGGAAACCGAGTCAGATCTTCAAAATAGCGTAATCCTCGACCCGAGTTGCTATGAAGTGCATCTCTCTGGCGACGCGATCGATATGGCATAGGTGGTTATGGATTGGTACTAGGTTATAGCAGATCTAGCAAGACTGCGAGGCAGGTCCGACGCGAGGGAAACCGAGTCAGGCTAAGACGAGAGCATCATCCTTCATAATTCCGACGACAAAGACAATGAACATCAATGACTAGAAATATTTTAACAATTTAGATCACCTTGTATCTTTTTTCGTTTCGCATCTTTTGTATCGAAACTTTTTCTTTTAATATATCAAAACGAAAAGATTGAGCACGTATCGTGCTTGCTTTTCTTTCAAAAAAAATAACAATTTTCATGGAAGGACTTCTTTTCTTTTAAGTTCGTAAAAGGCCAATTTCATGGGCCAACCCAAAAGTCGTTTCCATGACCCAAGAGACCCGAAAGACAACGTATAATGATATTGAAGAAAACAAAAGGGGGTACGGAATCTAGGTTTTCCCAATTCGTTCGGTTTTCGCCTTCTCTCCCTTAATTCCGATCATCTCTTTCCTTCGGTTTTCGCCGCCTCTCCCTTAATTCCGATCATCTCTTTCGTACGGTTTTCGCCGCCTCGCCCTAAATTCCGACCATCTACTTGTTCCTTCGGTTTACGCCGCCTCGACCTTTATTCGGAGGCATCTACTTGTTCCTTCGGTTTTCGCCGCCTCGCCTTTGTTCCGGACGCCTCACCTTTCTGGCGTTTCTGTGAATCTCCTTTCTCATGGATGCCATGATATTACCATCACAGTACAGTAAGCGTTTACCCCATATTGAAAGCAGACCTCCTCTCAGCGACGAAGAAGCCAGGTCGGTCTCCTCTCTTTACTTCTTCCTACTCGTGTGTATGTTATGCGGACTATTTGACCCAATCTGATAGGGTAGAATTTGGAAAGGAATGTCCCAATTGTTATAATTGGTTTTGAATTTGTATATAATATAATCTGGTTGTCGTATGTTGCAGGCTGCTGAAAGGTTCAGATTCTCGTATCGTTGAGAAGAACAATAAACACAGACTCTTGAAACCCGTTGTGCAGGTTTACTCAATTCAGTTCACCGATTGTACAGATGACCCCCAAACCATAATTGGCAATATCTCGATGGGGATTCCATGTCATGAAGATGTGTTATTTGACCGCCAAATTGGACACGAATCCGATCATGACATTAGCCCGCAGGTAATCACACATTCACACACACACACACACACACACACACACACACACACACACACACACACACACACACACACACAGACACACACTTAATTTGTTCCTTTTTGTACTTACTTGCAGGGTTTGGTGAGGCTGAATGGACCTAGGCAGATGGGAGTACTCGGAGGTAACGTTCTCCTATATTATAAGTTGTTCCGAAATAACCAGCCAGGTCTTCTCATTTCCCCGACATCAATTTTGGATGATGACGACGATGATGACGAGGATGATGATGACGATGATGACGAGGATCATGATGACGAGGAGTATTATAGTTTGGAGGAGACGTTTTTGGTATGTGAGCGCAATATAGAGAACTTGATGCATTCGGGCTCGGAGCTGCCATATAATAAGATTTTACATAGATCGGTTCGGACCACATGCGGACCTATGGCAGTAACTTATTCAATATTCCCAAATGGTGGTGATTGCTTTGTGTCATTTAAACTCCTAAAATGGGGTCGAGACGAATGTCAGTCTGCCAATATATATGGGACAGTTCGTGCGTCGAGCACAATGGAAAGTGTGTGTGATGCTGAGAGCTTAGTTCTGGACCGAAATAGAGACGAGCACATCGTTGTGAGGTCTGGACAGTTCATCCCTTTGCACAGACCTATCACTGCAGTCCCAATGGGGCATAATGTAAAGTTTGATTTGTGCATCATGCATCGCGACATGATTTCAGAAAAAGATGTAGTTGTTGTCGAAGGTGGTGTCAGTTTCGAGCCTCAATGCTGGTTTAAGAGCACTGATGACAAGTACATCAGCGAATATGCTGAAATTAAAAATGAAGATTTTGCTTCTGTTGAAGTCATGGTTTGTTGGTCCCCCTGGTGGTGCCGTTAATAATCCAACGGTATGCTTTCTCTCTTAAGTCTCCCCTCTTTTCTTATGTACAATTATGTATTATTTCTAAACAGGTCTTTGTTACATCCATTTTCTATACCTATATTTGTACATTGTGTGAGAATAAGTGTAATCTTTTGGAACAAGTTTATTTGCAGGAGCAAGTTTATCTGTGGTTTAACATGTCGCACAACTCGAATCATATCTCCCAAGGGCAACATCATCTCTCTTGCACACCACTGCCACTCTATTCGGGCAATTAATATCATTTCTCTTCTCTTGTTTAGCGAAATTGACAACCAAGTGTTTCTCCACGCCGTGAAGTCTACCTCGTCAAACCAATCTATCCTTCACTCATCGAGACTGTCTTTGTATGAATGATCTCAATAACAAGTGATTTATCTTGGTGTTTTGTCGCAATGATCTCGTTTATATGAAATCAAAATCATATTGTATGGCAAAATAGGAATTGATTTATGTTGTTTATTTTGGATCATATACCTATTTGTTCTGATTTGTGTGTTGAATTTAGTAATCAGTGAATCACTTGTTTGGAACCAATTTAGTGAGATTATGTTGTGTTGATTCTTATTCCAAAATCAATATTGGTGTTTATTTCGGATTAAAAAAATTTCATTGAATTTCGTATTTTATGTTAGACAACAGAGAGTGCATTGATATGGATATAATTGATATGAATATTCAACATACAATATTGACCAGTATGAAATAATTATCGGTGTTCATTTTTCTGGGTTTATGTACCTACCTGTAATAATGATATTTTCACTTGGATCTTCCAGGTCCTTATTTCTCCTAAAATTTCTGCGATTTCATCATGATTGCAAACAAATAGCGTTATTTTCAGTTTTTTATATGCTGAATCTGCAACTTAATTTGACTCCTTTAATTCAATGATGATAATCAAATAAATGACAAACTTATAAAATATAAGCCATTATAAATCTAACCAAATTTCAATCAATTACATAAACTCGAACAAAACACTAATCATAGTAAAATTATACAAATAATTTTGGTCAGTGCAAAATATAATCTGAGAATGCTATTCTGGAAAAAAGAAATACCCAATTATTTGAGACATATTTTGCAATTTCACCATACAAAATGGGCTTGATTTACAAATTTTCTTTAGTGATGTAGGGAGCTTTTGTAATTTCAGTATATTCAAAGGGCTTCTTTGCAATTTCTTTGAGTGATTTAAAGAGTTTTTGCAATTTGAACATAATAAAAGGTTCTTTTTGCAATTTTTCTTTACCATTAAAAGAACCTTGTGTAATTCAGCATGATAAAAGGGTTTGCTTTGCAAAAATATTTACTGGTGTGAGGTTTTTGCAATTTCAGCATAGTTTACAGATTTTTCTTAATGATGTAGGATCTTTTGCATATTCAGTTTAATTAATGAGTTTTTTTGCAATGTCTGTTAGATACTCAATTTACCCTCTCAATTTAGATAATTAATCGAGTAATCATGTATATTAGATACTCAAATTAGATACTTTTTTGCATCTTCAGCTTGCACTTTTGCCGATACGGATCTACCAACCAATCGAGTAATCATGTACGTACACCTGTCCAAATTGGGCGACCAGCGATTTTGTGGGCATCAGGGGCCAAATGTGCGATCATTATGTTGAGCGTTTTTTTTTTGCATTTTTAGCTTCTTTTCTTTTGCGTAAAGGATTTCCTAGTGCTTATAATTGTGATCTCCATATATTTAGCAAAGTGATAATTTCATATATACCCCTGGAAATATATTGAATTTGTAGGGACTAATAAATTATCTTTTTTAATTTTCTTTGTTTTCAGCATGAAGATTATGAGGAATGATTATTTGATAATGTGGAGGGTATTAATGGAGATGGAGTAAATGGCTTTTTGTTTCATGCACCATTAATGGAGATTGAGTAACATGCAAGATTTTGGGTCAATTTTGTGGGATTAATGAATTAACATTAATGTTTTATTGTTTTTATTTATAATTATGTGATTCAATTTGAGACCGAACGATTCTGATTTCGTGAAATTTGAATCGTTTTGTTTTGCTAATTCATCTTTAAATTAATTGAGATACCTTACAAATGTTCATCTGCATGTGTTTTACTTTTAAATGAATTTGTATGTTTAATCGATTTATCATATATTTATATTTTTATCTGAAATTTATTGTCCTGTTAAACAAAGAATTAATATTTGTGCAGGATTTAAGACAATAATCAAAATACAAATTTGTAAAATGGATTGTCAGATACACCAAATCAAACAAACATCTTGAATTTAAAAAATACATGAATTTTCATGTACATGAATATCTAAAATACATGTTTAATAGGAGAATACTCGCGCTACGCGGTGAGCATGTTAATTATGTTTTTCATTTTAATACGAAGTACACATTTGTATTGTAATATTGATAATATCATCTCAAAATAACATTATTTGAACTAGTTTATCTATGATATCCATATGTTTTGCAATTATTTTACATTATTATAACAAATATGTAATTTTTCAATCAAATAATAACACTTATATTAGTGTTATTATATAAAAATATATAATATATAATACAATTTTACGAAAAAACATAACAACAAATATTATGTCATTATTTACAATATTTCATACAATATCAAGTATAAAAGTAATAAATCATACGACATGTGTAGTAATACATCATTAATTATACAGTACTAATATTTTTTATTGATTAAAATTGTAATAAAACTTATAAATAATATCAAACATAATAGTTAAACTAATTTAAAAAATAATATCAAAATTTAATTTATAATAAACATAAACAAATTATTTCATATCAAATGACTTTTTTTAAATTTGCATTTTTAAAATAACAATATATGTTTATAAGTTAAAGAAGTTAGTTAGATGGATAATTTTCTTTTTAATTCTATTAGTTTTAAAAAAAGAATATTAAATTTGTTTGGTTAAAAACATAAATATAACATTTTTGCATGGAGTTCTTATAGTTAAAAACAAAATAATTTTTCAAAAAAATAAATAATAATAATTAAAATACTATTATGTAAATAAAAGACTTAAAATTATATTTTTTGAATATGCATTTATTTGCATTGTATTTTCTTGCCTAATATCTTTACAAATTTAAATTATGAAAAGCAGTATGTATGAACTATGCTAATATGCGATTTTTTAAAGATGCTTAAAACAATGTGCAAACTAATTACACATAAATATACAAGATATTGCATGACTAACTACACCTATATACGCACATACAAATTCTCTAATTGTATACATACATACAATGTTGTAAAAAACACCGAAAAACGGTCGAAAAGCGGTGTTACGGTGGAAGACCGTACCGTTTTTTTGCCGTAACGTTTCAAAAAATGGTCAAACGTTTTTTCACCGTGTTTGACCGTTTTTTTGACCGAAAAAACGTTTTTAACCCGTTTTACATACCGATTTTTCTTCTAATTATTTTGGGCCCATATTTTTCTAATTATTTGGGCCAGTTATTTATCTCGGCATAACATTTCTTCTTCACCGAGTCTCCGTTTTAGTTATTCTTCATCTTCACGACAATTGTTGGAATGCTCCATTCTTCAGTTCTTCTTCACGATTGACAAAAGGTTGACGACGGCTCGGTTTAATTTGCGACAATGACTGCTCTCTTCTTACAACAAAGGCTAATCTCTTCTCCATAAATTGTGATTGTGAGTGTTAAGTTGATTCAAATGATGTTAATGATTTTACGCTTTAGTTTTTGTTTGGATTTGAATTTATATTTTTATGTTACGTTCATGTTGGACATTCGTTTTGATGTCGCGTTTATGACAACGGATGAAGAGAATGTTGAATTCGACATTAACGAGGGATCAACTGCGACGGATTTGGTCTCAAACGATGTTAATGATTTTAGGCTTTAATTTTTGTTTGGATTTGAATTTATATTTGATGTTACATTTATGTTGAACATTTGTTTTGATGTTACGTTTATGTTGGACATTATTTATGTTATTTTATTTACTATTAAAAAGTTGAATTATTATAATTTTTTTGTTTTATCTATAAATTTAATTATTACCGATTCCGGTGACCGTTTTTTCACCGTTTTTTTTTACCGTTTTACGGTATTCCCGTGAAACGGTCCCCGACCGTTCCGTACCGTTTTCCGTATTTTACAACATTGATTATTACCAATTAGGACGACCGTTATATTACCGTTATTTTATCGTTATGTCACCGGTAAACGATAATTCATGTATCGGCACATCCCTCGATAATGACGCTTCTAATTCTTGTATTTTACAGCCTGTAAATTTTCAAAAAAATTAACACATTTTTATTTTATTTTTATAACAAAGACGACAAACAAAAATGCTATACAAACCAAATTCACTGGCATATCAAACTTTTCAGGCAACACAAATGAAAGAAACAGGAATATATTTTTTTTAAGAATTTAAAAGAATACAAGAATAAAAATAGGAAACGCATATATAAAACAATCAAATAACTGCAATAGAATAATCACATTTAACATCAACATAAAGTAGAATTAATGATTACATACATTTAGTAGTGAATGTACTAAATAAATCGCTCTATGTTCACAGGAGAAATCAATGGCTTATTCGCGAAAAATTCAGTTATATTTGCAACACATATATTAAACATTTCTGTAAAAGACTCGGGCGTAAAGATACCCCGGTGCGGCGTGAGGACCACATTCTCCATTTCTACCAATTCTTTCGGTACAAGTGGTTCGTGTTCGTACACATCAAGTCCGGCTCCTTTAATCTCCCCTTGAGCCAGTGATCTTACCAACTCGGGCTCGTCTACGAGTGCCCCACGACCTATATTTATGATTATACCCTCCTTGCCTAAGGCTCGTAAAATTTGCTTGTTTACGATGTGGTGAGTTTCTTTGGTTAGTGCACAAGAGATAACTAAGATATCATTCTCAGTGGCGAGATCGTAAATATTAGAGAAGTATTTGTAAGAATAGCTTGATTTTGGTTGTCTGGAGAAGTAGGAGATGATGCATCCGAAGGCGTCGAGTCTCTTAGCGATCGCAGATCCGACACTGCCCAACCCGACAATTCCTACACATTTTCCTCCCATCTGTAAAAAGGATCACATGATTTGAATTAAGCATGCCTATATATTGAAAAGTTTCACTAGAAAGAAGAAAAGAAGTACCTTTGATCCAAGTGGGTAGTCTCCTCGTACCGGCCACAAGCCGGCCCTCACGTACCGATCAGCCATAGTCACTTTTCGCAAAACATCAATCAACAAAGCCACAGCATAATCCGCCACATCAATAGAATACGCCTCTCCAGCGTTTGCCACTTGTACACCTCTTCTTGCACACTCTATCAGGTCTATATGATTAACTCCAGCACTGGTTGTCACTACTAATTTCAAAGATGGGTACTGTTCAAGGAGAGCCGAGTCTACCTTGTTCAGGCGGCCAGAGACAATAGCAACGCGAGAAAAGAAAGCAAGTGGGGAGGAAGGGAGGACGATTGTGAACTTGGCCGAGAGGATCTCGGAGAATTGGGGTGATAGTGGACGAAGGGTAAGAACTACCGGCAGATCCGATGGTGGAGAGTCATCCGTGGAGTTCATGTTTTGGTACTGAGCGGAATTTCGTTGAACAGTTGGTGGGTTGCCTCTTTTTTTTTGCTTAAAACTTTTGTTGATTTCTAGTGGATAATTTATGCTTATTTTATGAGGCCATATACAGTTAGGGGTGTAAACGGTTCGGATCCGGTTCGGATAGTGGTCATACCAGATCCGGATCCGTATTTTTTTCCGGATACGGATACAGAGAGGTGGCAAACAGGCGGGTTCGGACGGTTTTGGGCTAAACCCATCGGGTTTCGGGTTAATTATCGGATTCGGATCTTTTCAGGTTAAGTCAACTCGGATCAGGTCGGGTTCTGCTCGGGTCATATTTGGTCGGATCAATTTCGAGTTGAAATTATAGTCGGGTCGGATTTTCATGTTCGGGATGATTCGGACTCGGGTTAAATCGGGATTTTGGATTTAATCGGATACGGGTTCGTTCCGGATTCAGATTCTTTCGGAATTCGGGTTAGTTAAATTCGGGTTGTGTCGGGTCTTTTTTAATAATCCACTAAATTTTTTTTTTTTTCCGAAATATTGGATAAAAAATTAAAATTAATTTTTTTAAATCGGGATTTCGGATATTTTATGGTCCATGTTTACATCTAAATTATGTTTTTCATTAAAATATGAAAAATATTGCCTCAAAAAATATTTGGCGCCATGTAGTAGTATAATACTTTGAAATAGGTGGCGCCATATATGTAAATAAATAATTTTCTTAAATTTGGCGCCATATATGTAAATGAAATAAACAATGTTGTTAATATAATTTATGTCACTGTGGCCATTTTTTTTCCATAATGTGAAAGTTTCTGTATTTTTTAGTTACTATTTCTCCATCATTTCCTTGCTATTTATTACCATACTTAGTGTTAGTATATTATATGATTATATATGTGTTTGTTTTGATGTTATATTTCATCATCTCTAAATTCTAATCAATTGAATTCTGAAATTTGTTTGAGAACAACAAATAAACAATATATTTTTTTTAGTTTTACGTTGCAATTTTGAAGCTTAGGGTATTCTTTTTCCTTCAAATATGTATTTTTTTCTAAATCTTGTTGAAGTTGATTATTTTGTTTATTTATATTTAATTTTTTTTGTTAGCAGGAATAGATTCTAATAATGAAGTCTCTAACGATTTGGAAAATAGCATCAAAACGAGATCAACTATCATGTCAATTAATGTTCCAAAAAAGTGAAAGAGAACATCTAATGTTTGGGACGAATTTGTTACTCTCGATGCACAAGTATTCGATGACCAGAGAGAAAGAGCAAAGTGCATCCACTGCAAACATGTATGAATTTTTTTTAAAACACCTCCTTCAAAAAAAAATTAGTTTATGAATTATGTGAACCTTGTCCGTAAATAATATTTGTATTCAGAGAAACAATCTTTCACTTTTTGTATACCATAAATTATCTCTAGTATGATCTTAATCGGGTCAACTCGGGTTAATATGATTTGAATCGGGTCAATTTCGGTTCGGGCTATTTGGGTTCGGGCTTGTCGGTCTCGGATTTATCGGGTTTCGGACAACTCGTATTCGGATCGAGTTGGGTCGGACTAATATGTAACACCGGGTCAATTTTGGGTCGGATTTCTCGGGTTCGAGTCGGTCGGGTTCGGTCGTTTGAATTTTCTATAATTTTCGGGTCGCGGACGAGTCGGACCTCGGGCGAGTCGGGCGGTTTTATCGGGTTCGGGCTGGATTTGCCACCTCTACCCCTAGATACAGATACGGATATTCCCGGATCCGGATATGGTTCGGATATTAAACGGATACGGATTCGGTTCGGATATCTCGGATACGGATACGAATCTGGATATTATTCGGATAGTTCATACGGATATTTTGTATGTAACATAACTATCTATTTTACCAACGAATCTCAAACAATATCAAAATAATACTTAAATAATACATAAACGGACATTATAATTTTACGAAACAAAATCAAGTATTTGTCAAATATTTTAGGATTTAGAAAAGCATACATAAAAGATTCATTTTCTCTTAGAATGAACTTGGTTTATCAATTATAAGTCATACAAACATAAATTTATATTGAGTTTATAAGACCATAGTTATTTAAAAACATAATAAATTTTCAAAAACGGTTATCCGTTTTATACTATTATTCGGATTCGGATCCGGATCCGATCCCTATTATCAAAACCGAATCCGGAAAAACGGATCCGAGTCGGATCCGGATCCGTTCGGATCCGGATATTTAGGCGGATTCGGTTCGGGTCGGTTCGGATAATATCCGAACCGTTTACATCCCTATATACATTAACCCCTCAATCCCCACCCCCCAACCCCCACACACCCACCCACCCACACACCCCCACACACCCCACCCAACCCCACCCACCCACCCACCCACTTCCGACACACAATTTCCTAATTAATGGTTAATTAGGATAGTAATTAACAAAATGATACTCCATTAACAGTTAATTAATATATAATTAAAATACATATACATTAATACTTCTTAATTAATATCAATTAAATGTTACTCTGACGTACTTTCGTTAATTACCATACTAATTAATCATCAATTAATGGTTAATTGGTGATATAGATGATGTGGTGGGAAAATGAGGAAGTATGATATAATTATCCTTATTTTATTAGGTAAAGTGATATATTTTTACGAGTGTTTAGTGGTAGTGATGTGGTAATCTGTGTTGTACGAATAAGGATCCGATACGATACGAATACGGCAATACGATCATTTTCAAAATTCATAAATACGGATAAAACCATATAATTATTATTTTAATATATTTATATTATATATAATTAATAAATAATTAATAATTTGAATAATTATTTTAAATTAAATATCATGACAATAAATAAAAAAATCAATCAAATAATAAAAATATCATAAAAGTATCCTAAATTTATTATGAAAATATCATATGAACTAATCTAGAAATATCCTAAAATAGCATATATAATTTATTTAAAAATATTATGAACCAAAAAATATAATGGACCGAAATATTCTAAATAAAGTATCTCAATCGTATCTTGTAAGTATCCCAGCCGTATCATGTCGTATTCTGTAGTATCTCTGTCGTATCCGGAAAAAAAAAACAAATACTAAAAAATTATGATACGTCATGTGACGAATTCGATACGTATCCGAGCCGTATCGCATCCGTATCCGTATCTGATACGCGTATCCTCAGGATACTTCTGCATTTTTTTTAAATACTAGCGTAACATAGGTGGTAATGTTTTAGTGTCTAATATTGGTTGTTGGCTGGTCGTGTAACATGATATCAATTTCGGAGTTAATCGAACTGAGCCGAGTTAATTCAAAAACATATCGAGTCAAGTTAGAACTTAAAATTAGACCAATTCGTTCCAAATAAGAGTGTGTGAAGAACCTCACATGTGGAGAGAAAAAAATGAAACTTCGGATTTTTACTCAATTATTTTAATTGCAATTAATATTTATATAATATATAATGAATTTAGTGAGTTTTATAATGCAGTTCCTTTACAAAAAAAATAATTTAGATAATAAATACATCAACATATTTCGAAAAATTGAATACACGAAGGCTTTCATGAAGGCTTTTTTTTTGTAACAAGAGAAATTATGAAGGCTTTTCACGAAGGATGATCAATGGCTCAATGCTTTCTTAAGACGACAAATTCTGATGCTATACCACTGAAAAAAGATACCGAAAATATTACTAATGTTTGACTTCATGAATTTTTTTTGATAGGGTTTCGTGGCACTTTCTGAGATACATTCTCAAAGAAAAAAAGTTGCAAAAAAATGGATCGACCGGATTTCCTTGATACTATCGACTTCCAGATCATGTGTACAAACAAACGAAATTAGATGTGGCTATTTCCAACATCTAAGAAGCCTTAGACAAGATCAGTGGCGGATCTTGACATGATTTCTTGAGAGAGAAAGGGAGGTGGGAGAATGAAAATCTGATTCTGAAATTACACTGCGCGATTTTTTTGGAGGGAGAAACAATAAATTTTACACTATTATACTGATAAAATACACTGTATCAGAAGATACATACACTGTTCGGCGAATGATACGCTGTATCAGAAGATCCGTCCCTGGACAAGACGACTTATTATCATCAATGCTTTTTAACATCTTTATAGATTCTTTAAATACGATCATCAAGAACATCCCCTCCAAATAATCTGCCCCAGTAATAGTGCTACCTGAAATTATTCAATACGCAAATGATACGCTCATCTTTGTTGAAGCTGCGACACACAATTTGAGATGTGTCGCCCATGTTTTAACAAAAAATTTCAAAATATTCGGGTGAAAACTGGTCACAATCAGGTTTTGTCCCTGTTTCAATTCAGATGATCCAGTACAAAACATAACGCAAATTCTAAGATTCAAACTCTTGCTATCTTACAAAAAACCAACAAAATTATCTTTTCAACCTCTGCTACAAAAAAAAATAAAAATAAACTACTGACATGATTCACTGTTATTTCCGGGAGAGTAGAACAACACTAATAAAAGTTGTCTGACAAGCCTTATCAGCATACTACATGCAAATTTTCCTGCTGCCCAAATGACTGATCAATACAATATCATTCTTAATAAGAGCCCTTCTACCGGGGGCGGAGAAAAAAATCTCTAGTGAAAAATGTTTGGCAAAATGAGAAAAAATGATCATTTCGAAGAAGCATGGTGGAATAGGCATCATGGACATCGAAACGCTTAATCAAATGGCTTTTTAAAATGAATTTAGATAGAAATGCTCTATGAACAACTTATATCAACGAAATGTATAGGATCACATATCCAAATAAAATTCAAAATATCTCATCTTCATTCATGTCTTACTTCGTAAAAGACATAAACAAATTCATAAACATATACATGATTTGGAAAACCAACTTGCCAAAAACATACTACAAACGTTGCCCCTCATACACCACCGAAATTCAAAACAAAACTTTTCTAAAATGTCATCCTTAATCCCGGAATCCTAGTCTCATGAGCACCACAAACATTCCCTCTACAAATACCGTTAAAAGTTAGGCTATTCATTGGGCTAGCCTTACAACAACGGTAAATTGTCCAAGACAACCTCATCAATAGAGGTTGGCAACACCTGAAAGCTTGCATTATATGTTCTTCGGTACAAGAATGCGTCAATCACCTTTATACATCAGACAAATTGTATCGAACTAGAAGAGCCCACGAAACGGACCAAACACAAATCGAGGGGCCACAACAATAAGCATCAACAATATGGTGCATTTGAAAAAAAAAAATAACAAAATCTTCAGAAACAAAAATCAAAATGTCAAACTTTGTATCTCGGAAAAAGAATCACTTGAGTAGATTTTGGAAATTAGAAAGTGTTTAATTTAACAATTAGAAACAACAAGAAATCTAGGATTGTAATATTCGAACTTTAATAATAAATAAATAAATAAATGACGCTATTGCAAGAGCCAACATGACTAAATTGAAAGCGGTTTCAATTTTTTTTAATCAAATCATTATTATACTCCTATTTATTGTGATTGATATTTATTATATTTCTATACTATTATTTATATCTTTCATGAATAATGCAAAAAAAAAATTCATAATATTATGAAAAAATCAAATCTAACCAATATATATTAATTTTCATATTTGAATATATATGACAAGTTAAAATTTAATTGTTTTTTTATGATGATAAAATTAAGAATAAAAATATTTTTTATATATGAAAGGTTTTATTTTCAAAAAAAAATATGAAAGGCTTTATTTACATGATTTATGAAAAGTGATAAATTAATATATAAATGTAAGAAATATCAAGCATCAATACATCATGAAAAAGATATAACGATTATTTGATAAAATCTTCATCTATTTTTTTCCTTTATATTATTATGTTCCTGAGTTAATAAAATACATAAAAGAAAAAAGATTTTGCACACGAATAAAGTGTAGTACAAACGGGCTCCAACACATTTTGAAATGCACTAGAAAATGTATTGGAGACCGTTTGGAGTTGAACTCCATGGGAGTACCAAATCTTTCTCTAATGAAAATTCTCTTAATATAACAATAATGAATTATACCTATTTTACTATTTTTCATGTAACGGTGAAACAAAAGACGGTTAATTTTCCACTCAACATAGACGAAATATCATTCAACATCAAATACCATGAATAACTATCATTATAGAATGAAATATGATAAATAACAATCTATATCTATGAAACGAATTGTCAATTTATAATACACATGTTAATCAATAAACCTAAAGTTTACAAATCAAAATAATTACAAAATTATTTTGTTTTGTTTTGTTTTGTTTTGGAGATCTAAAACTGCACATTAGTATTTTGACCAATGTTGTAAATAACGGTTCAAATAAAGATTAACGGGGAATAACGTTACGTTTTTGCCATAACGTTTTGAACGTTATTTAACCGTGTTTGGACATTTTACGGTTTAATAATGTTAAGGCGATCGTTTTTTACATCAAAAATATTTGGGCTGAGAAATTTTTTATTTGGGCATGTAATTTAGACAACCTTTTCCCTTCCATCTATTTCTTTCTCTCAATTTTTCGGTAGTAACTTTATTTTTCAGATGTTGCTCTTTCATGTTTCATCCTCTAAAAGCAACTACCGCAAGTGAGATAGTTTGGAGCTTGGAGGAGACTGTGGCCGGCGACTTTTTTGGAGGTCTCCCTCTTTCTTTTATCCTCTTTATTTTACCCGTACGATTTAGGTATTTCATCCGTTTTTTACTTGTACGATTTAGGTATTGCTTTGTACCGTGGAGTTAGGCGATAAGGATAGTAGTGTGGTTGGTTTTATTATAGAGGTCGTATATGGTACCCCCAGACATCACAAAACATCCTTTACATGGGGACCAATTCACATCTCCCACTTGTTGTATCCAAAAATGTATTAATCGTTAATTGAAATTATTATTTTTGTTAATAAATAGTACAATTGTATTAACCGATAATTAATTTTGAATTAACCATTAATTCAAATTTAAATTAATAAACAATTGAAATGGTTGGGTGCAATTTGGGATTCCATATAATCACCAAACCCATATAGAGGGTGTTTGGTGATGTTTGAGGGGTAGGGTATAGTTACCCTTTATTATAGTCATGCCAATGTAGATTTATTGCAATGCATCTGGAATTAATTATTGTTCATATCTCATCATCGAGCCACTATTCAAACTTAGTTGGTTTTATTACTCGTACGATTTAGTTGATTTTATTATTTTGACTAGTGTAATTTGTTTTTTGTAATTTGCAATGAATCTTAATTCTTGAATCAAGCCAATGTCCAAATTTATTGAAGGCAGTCAACAGTCACTTATATTGGAGCTTGGAGGAGACTGTGGCCGGCGACTTTTTTCGAGGTCTCCCTCTTTCTTTTATCCTCTTTATTTTACCCGTACGATTTAGGTATTTCATCCGTTTTTACTTGTACGATTTAGGTATTGCTTTGTACCGTGGAGTTAGGCGATAAGGATAGTAGTGTGGATGGTTTTATTATAGTCATGCCAATGTAGATTTATTGCAATGCATCTCGAATTAATTATTGTTCATATCTCATCATCGAGCCACTATTCAAACGTAGTTGGTTTTATTACTCGTACGATTTAGTTGATTTTATTATTTTGACTAGTGTAATTTGTTTTTTGTAATTTGCAATGAATCTTAATTTTTGAATCAAGCCAATGTCCAAATTTATTGAAGGCAGTCAACAGGATTTTTTGTTTAATTATTATTATTTAATTAGGAATGTTTCTAATAATGATTTATCTGAGAGACGGTCAATTGATTGTTTCAAATTATATTTTGTTTTTTTGTTGAAATTTTTGATGTATTGTGTTGTATCTGTTTAGATTTTATATGTTATAATGTTATGTTTGTTTAGAATAAAAATTGTGATATTAATGATTATTCTATCTTTGAATTTGAACTATAATTCTAATAATTTCAAAAATACAATTATGATGTATTATTACCAATGTTTAAAAAACACCGAAAAACGATCGAAAAACGGTGTTACGGTGGAAGACCGTACCGTTTTTTGCCGTAACGTTTCAAAAAATGGTCAAACGTTTTTTCACCGTGTTTAACCGTTTTTTTTAACGAAAAAACATTTTTAACCCGTTTTACATACCGATTTCTCCTTCTAATTATTTTGGGCCCAACTTTTTCTAATTTTTTGGGCCAGTTATTTATCTCGGCATAAGATTTCTTCTTTACCGAGTCTCCGTTTTAGTTATTCTTCATCTTCACGACAATTGTTGGGATGCTCCATTCTTCAGTTCTTCTTCACGATTGACAAAAGGTTGACGACGGCTCGGTTTAATTTGCGACAATGACTGCTCTCTTCTTACAACAAAGGCTAATCTCTTCTCCATAAATTGTGATTGTGAGTGCTAAGTTGATTCAAATGATGTTAATGGTTTTACGCTTTAGTTTTTGTTTGGATTTGAATTTATATTTTTATGTTACGTTTATGTTGGACATTCGTTTTGATGTCACGTTTATGACAACAGATGAGGAGAATGTTGAATTCGACATTAACGAGGGATCAACTGCGACGGATTTGGTCTCAAACGATGTTAATGATTTTAGGCTTTAGTTTTTGTTTGGATTTGAATTTATATTTGATGTTACATTTATGTTGGACATTTGTTTTGATGTTACGTTTATGTTGGACATTATTTATGTTATTTTTTTTACTATTAAAAAGTTGAATTATTATAATTTTTTTGTTTTATTTATAAATTTTAATTAAATTATTACCGATTCCGGTGACCGTTTTTTCACCGTTTTTTTTACCGTTTTACGGTATTCCCGTGAAACGGTCTCCGGCCGTTCCGTACCGTTTTCCGTATTTTACAACATTGCATACATATATTACATGATCAATTGCACCTATGTACAATTTATACACACATATTATAAGAAACAAAAGAATGTCCTCGAGTGTGTCGATATCATCCAAAATAATTTTATGAATTTCAGTTTAATTTATGAATTTAGGGTTCTGATTTTCTGTTATTGGGGGGAATACAGCTAACAATCTTCATATACATATCCTCTTCAGAGATTATTACACCAAACCCAAATTAAAATTTAATGTGTAGATAATTCTTAATTAAGTGCCAAATAAGATTAACAGTCCTAACCTTCAATCAATTATTAATAGGTTATTCGGTTCTTTCATCAATCATCGTCTAGAAAAGCTACTGATGAGAAATTAAGATTAAAATCGAAGGAATAAAAACTAACAAGATACTCCAAATAAAAATCAAAGTAAATCACCTAAAAGAGCATGCGTCGAAACAGAGAAAGACTAGCAATTCATATTCGAACATTTGAAAAACCCTTTTATAATTAGACAAAACAAATGATATAACAAGACTATCATATTCGAAAATCCTAACAAGAAACAAAAGCCAAGTTCTTACAAAAATATATGAACTGAGTACCTGAAAGAGTGGTGTAGGGTAGCAAGAGTTTTGTCAAGGTTAACTGGACCTAGTAGATGAAGAGGATGGAGGGGTTTTCTGAAAATCGAAATAGTTTCCAAATAAAAAGAAAATCTAGAAATTTTGAGAGAGGGAGAGAAGGATGCCGCCATCAGATTAGATTCGAAGAAGATGGAAGTTAGGTCATTTCCTTTCTCCCGCCAAAGAGATGTAAGTGCAGGAGATGGGAAGCTGGGAGAAACGAGCAAAGTTCTAATCCCTGCAATTAGATGCCTAGGGTAAAGAGGACTGCAGGGGTTAGGATGAATGCAGAGTCCCAAACAAGAGAATTTGCCTTATTACAGCAAATCACATTACTAACTGTCGTTATTGCAGCATCCCAAACAGCCCCTAAGTCATTCTCTTACACCATGTTGTTTTTTATTTTCTAAATCCAGATCGTCATGTTGTTTGATATAAATGTTATGTTCACATGACAACTAATATGAAAATAGATGTTAAATCTATTTTTTTTACACACACAAGTTATAAATTTTTATTATTTTAAAAAAATTAGTATTTAATATTTTACACATGATCTTTTTCTCTTTTATCCTATTAATAAATATGGATAATTTTACATTATGACATTTTTGTAAAAAATATATTAATAATATTTTAAGGATTTTAATTTCAAAAAATCGTTAAATATATTCACTTCAGTTTTGTATTTATTTTGGCAAACATATTAATATATTTCATGCATAACGCTTTTTTATTTTATTTTGTGAAGATATTATGTATGAAAATACAAATGCAAAAGAATGCATATTTGATAAGTAAATAGTTAGATATAAATAACTAGTATATGGTTCATTAATATCAATTTTGCATCTACTAAATGCAGAGAATATAATCATTAAAAGGATTAGAAATCCTAAATCTAAATGTTTGTCAAAAGATTTCTGAATTGAAGTCATGACCAGTATTTGCCCGAATCTTCATTTTATCTCATTATATTTGATATGCATATTGGTCAAAAAATGGAGGATGATGTACGTCTTTGTTTTCCAGATCTCGACGATCCAACCAATCCTATAATCAATATGTTGAGAGGTCGGCAAACGCCCGCGGGTTGCATACTCACTCTCTAACTCGGTGGCCTAATTTTTGTTCGACTTGGAATCAAGAAAGAACAAGCTTTGTAAATATGAATTTATTCTATTTTGGACCAAAATAACTTCACAATTTTTTATATATTTGAATTTATTCTTAATAAATAATATTTTACAATATAATATTTCAAAATATTATATTATAATATTTATTACATTATTCTATAATTTATTATATGATTTTTATAAAAAATTATTTTATGTAATAATTTATAATGTTATATGTAATAATAATTTATCTATACTATAAATAGTAAAATAAAATATCATGTTGTAAAATATTATCATAAACCATTTTTAAATAATAGTTAATTAAGAAATATTTTTATTTATTTATTTATATCTAACAAAAAAAATTAGAAAAAAATCAAATTAAACATTTTTGTTGAAAAAATAAAAATTGGATAGAATGTTAGTCTCTTTTTTCTAAAAGTATAATTATTCAAAGAACCTCTCTACAAATTAAAGGGGGCACAAGTGACAACAGACAAGTGTCACAAGTCCACCAATATTTGTTTATTTTAATATTTTTAAGTATATCATTAGTTTGGACCATATCTCGAATGCTTGTGAAGATTGTCTTTTTAAATTTGTCATATATAAATTACAAGGATACTGGATATGTATTCGTACAATGGAATAAAATCAAAATACAAATAAATATTACTTCATTCCATTCAGAAATATCAAAGGAAATTTTTTTTTTGTCAAGTATATATCGTGATGATAAAAAGAAAGAAAAATATTGGATATATCCCATCTCTTCTCCAAATATGAATTAATAGTTTAAAAAGTAAGCAATACATTTATTGTATTTTGTCCTTAATTTTAAAATATATATTACTATAAACTAATTCATTGATTTACCGATTAGCAAAGACAATATAAATAAATTTATGTTTAATTGTGCACGGCGTATGTTTTGAATAACCGACAAGAAGAATCATTCGGACGAGACTCCCAATCAAATTGCAATGATGGATAGTGGAGTCCACTACCTATTGTGTTATTTTAGCATTGATTTCCTTCACTATTTCACCTAAAAATATATTATTTTTATTAGACAAATAATTAGACAAAAAATAAACAAGAAATTTTTAACCGATGATTAAACTATAATAAATGGTTGTTATTAACATAATATCTCACTACCTCTCCATCCAAACATTTATAACCATTTGTATTCGATCTTTTATCTACTTTTTTGGTCCATAGATCCGGTTCGTTTTTATTTTACCAAAGTATATATTTAATATAGATTTATCTGAATGATGGAATGGGTAACATTATTTTATATCACCAAAGCTGTGTGTAAGATAATCAAATTTGCATGACATATCATGTTTTTTTCATGTACTATCTGTTTAATAATATGAGAATATTCATGCTATATATGAAAGGAAATTTTCAAATAATCCCCTAACTTTCTTGAATTTGTAAAAAAAAATCCTAACTTTTAAGAAACTCCTAAACCCTTCTCCGAACAAGGTTTCATTTCCAATTACCCTTTTATAGGAGTATTTCATGGTGTTACAATTTTTTTGGACCAAAATACCCTCTATTTTCCATATTTAAATTTATTAAACATTTTTGTGTATTATTTTATTAATTTAAAATCAGCAGAACTATTTCTTAACATATACTAATTTAAAAAAAATTATATGTCATCTACATAATTTTAATCTTTTATTCATTATATTTTTATCATAGAAAACTAAATTGTTTTATATCAAGATATTTAATAAATTTTATTATGGAAACTAATTTGAAAAAATATATTTTATCAATATTTTTCCAGCCTTTTAGGCATATTGTTTTATATCGTTTTTTTTTAATTTAATTTTAGTTTCCTATGATATGACTATATCCGAATGTCAATCTGCCAATATATATGGGACGGTCCGTGCGTTTAGCACAATGCTAAGTGACCGTGATGCGGAGAGCTTAGTTCTAGACCGAAAGAGAGACGAGCACATTGTTGTGAGGTCTGGGCAGTTCATTCCTTTGCACAGGCCTATCACTGCAGTCCCAATCGGGCATGAAGTTAAGTTTGATTTGTGCATCATGCATCGCGACATGATTTCAGGAAAAGATGTAGTTGTTGCCAAAGGCGTTGTCAATTTCGAGCCGCAATGCTGGTTTAAGAGCAATGATGAGAAGAATATCAGCGAGTATGCCGAAATTCGAAACGAAGATTTTGCTTTGGTTCGAGTGATGGTTTGCTGGTCCCCGTGCTGGTGCCGCTATTAGTCCAACGGTATTAATTATTTGCAGAAGTAAGTTTATATGTGATTATTCTTTTGGAACAAGTTTATTCTACAGTTTTCTCCTCGAAACATATTGACCTTGTGCAGGAGATCTTCGAAACGAACATGACGACTTTTCATGCATTGATCATGGATCCAACAATTCAAAAATTCAAAATTGTACTCTTTGATATTTTTACTTTGTTCTAGCCATTCAAGTATTACAATAAAATGAATAAATATTAAAAATTGGTTGTAGCAAAAAAAAAATGACTTATCAATGTTCAATGACTAGTTATCAGCTATGTTGCACGAATAGGGATACAAGTAACGTGTCCGAGATGATACGAATACAGTGATAAGATAATTTAAAAAATATTAGGATACGAATACGATACGTCTATTATATATAATATATTATTATTATTTTATTAATTATAATTTATATTTTTATATTTTTTATATATTATATATTTTTTTTTTTTGACATAAAATATACTACAAAAATGTTTCTACAAAAATAAATTTCTATTAAGTAAATGTTTACGATATTTAGTTATTTAATAATATGTATTATTCATTTATTTTGATTTAAAATTTATATTTTTGTTTTTCAAGTATACTTAATGATGCGTTAGAAGTATCCCGACAAATATCCGAGAAATATATGATATTATTTTGAAATAAAATATTTGAATACGTCAATCAGATACGTATTCAACGAGTATCGTCCGATAGAATACGGCTTGATTTTTAAAATTTTCCCATGACATATGTTATCAGGCCCAATTAAAAATTTACTAATGGGTAAAAAAATTGGAGAAATATATAAAACTAGCAGGACATGATATAAAGCAACAAATGCATTATTATTGGAGTCACACTATTTTCGTTGCACTATTCTTATTGCAGACACAACATTTGTATGCTCTAATCATATCACATGCATATAATGGTATGGTCTAGGCTCGTTCATTCACGATATTGCAAAAATCTGATAAAATGTAAACCAGTCAAGATAGATATAAAATGTATGCTCGAGATTTCGTGATATGTTTAATTTTGAAGTAAGATAATGGAGAAAGCTAAAATAATAAGATCATTTATGCATGTGATCTTGTATGGAAAATAAATTCGAAAAATAATTTATTTTTTCAAAAAATTCCAAAATTAACTCAAAACTGGTTTTAAAATTCCGGTACCAGCTGAATTTTAAAACCAGTTGGTTTAGTTAGTTTAAAATCATTGATTAGCGTTAATTAACGCTGTGGGAAAAAATGGAGAAAATGATCGAGTTTTATAAACCCGGTAAATACTTTAAGCGAATACACATATGTGTTTCCAAAGTATATCATTATATTTTATGTTATAATTAATTCATTTAATTAATATAGTAATCAACATATGTTATGTAATCAATAATTAATTTAATACATAATTGACACTCATTTGAATTCATATATCTAACTCAATATTAACTAACTATTAATGATATATTATTTTAATTATTATGTTAATTATTAATTATGTATTTTTAATAATATCATGCTAATTAAATTTGTTAACTACATTATAGAGAGTGTTTTGGGGAATTTTTGAGTAAAAAAATATATTTCTTTTTTCTTCTCTGTACAGTTGCCATCTTTTAAAAAAACAGAAATTTTACTTTACCGTAAGTTTTCCCTGCCGAATACTCCATATTTGAATTAATGAACTTCATTAACATAATAATTAAAACAATATATCATTAATAATTAATTAATATTGATTTAGATATATGAATTCGAATGAGTGTTAATTATGTATTAAACTAATTATTAATTTTGTAACATATGCTGATTACCATATTTATTAAATGAGTTAATTATAAAATAAAAGATATGTTGATTGTCATATGATTTCAAATATGGAGTATTCGGCGGGGAAAACATGGGGTAAAGTAAATTTTCTTTTTTTTTCTTCTAAAAATTGCAACGGAAGAAAAAAGAATTAGACTTTTTACATTTACTCAAAAATTCCCCAAAACACTCTCTATAATATAATTAACCAATTTAATTAGCATGGTATTATTAAAAAACATAATTAACAATTAACATAATAATTAAAATAATATATCATTAATAGTTAATAAATATTGAGTTACGTATTGAATTCAAATGAGTGTTAATTATGTATTAAATTAATTATTGATTATATAACATGCATTGATTACTATATTAATTAAATGAATTAACTATAACATAACATATAATGATACATTTTGGAGATATATATGTATTTAACTTAAAGTTTCCACCGGTCATTTTCTCCCATTTTTTCTTACACGTTAATTAACATTAATTATTAATTTTAACTTAATTAAACCAACTGACTTTAAAAATCAATTGGTACCGGATTTTTAAAATCAATTTTGAATTAGTTATGGATTTTTTGGAAAAACATATTATTTTTCTAATTTCTTTCCCATACAAGATCACATGCATAAATATTCCAAAAAAATATTCAAATATACAAAATAATTTACGTATTATATTATTATACGAAAAAAAGGGATTATAAACTCAATTATTATCTCCAAATTTTGCCCTTCTCTCCCACAATTTTGCACCTAACAAAAAAACAAAATTATTGGTGTCCTATGTTGCACGGATACGGATACGGGTATCGTATCCGATACGATACGGCAATTTTTGAAAAATCACGGATACGGATACGGCTATATAGTTATTATTTTAATATATTTATATTATATATAATAAATAAATAAATAATAAATTAAATAATATTTTTAAATTAAATATCATGACAATAAAAAAAATCAACATAACAATACAAGTATCATAAAATTATCTTAAATTATTTTAGAAGTATCCTAAAACTAGTTTTAGAAGTATCCTAGAAGTATCCTAGAAATATCATATACAAATTATTTAAAAATATTATGGGCCAAAACATATATTGGGCCGAAGTATCCTAAATGGAGTATCCCAGCCGTATCCTAAACGTATCCCAGCCATATCCTAAACGTATCCCAGCCGTATCCTGCCGTATCTCCGCCGTATCCGAAAAAAAATAATATTAAAAAATTCGGATACTCCACGTGGCGTATCCGATACGTATCACAGCCGTATCGCACCCGTATCCGTATCGGATACCCGTATCCTCAGGATACTTCGGCGTTTTTGGAGTATCCGCGTAACATAGTTGGTGTCCCTTTAAAATCCGGTCCCCAAGACCTTTTATCATTGTTGTCTCAACTGTTTTTTTGTCCCTTACCAAAAGATCATGAAATATAATTTATTACTGTGTATAATGAAATAAAATTGAAATTATCAAAAGCTGGAAAGGAATATGTATCAACGGCATTGACCATCAAAAAGAAAATGATCTTCCAAACAAAACAAAATATATCACATTTCCAAATAATTTGACACATTTCAATCAAAACAATCACCATATATTCTATTAACTTTTATCTTAAAATCTCGTTGTTTGGCTATTAATTTTTATATTAAAAATCTCATTGATTGGCATAATCTAAAAATTTAAAATAAAACAAAACAATTGTTATGTCAATCATAACAATTTCACTTTTTTAGGCAAAATCCTTAATCAAGTTTTATATTTAATATTTACATACAAATTAATTCCAAATGAATGCATTATGATATACAAATCAGAAATCAAGACATGACTTGGACAACTAAATTGAATACAAGAAATATATGAATCTTACATATGGAAAATATGCAATAAAAAATAGCAAACGATAATAATAATAGTCATAATTCATAAGCAATCATGATATTATCAAAACCAGAAAAGAAATTTTGAAACAAAAAAAATCTCAACCCTGTCAAATTAGGAGAGAAAATATAATAATGAGACTCGAGCATAACTTCTTAATAAACAAGGAACGATTCAAAAACTAAAACGATCAACATATTCGACAACTAAAATCAATAGCATAATTAGAAGATTTCCTAAAATATAACAATTTCGGAATCCAATTTACTTATAAATTGGATATGTATATTAGGAACGAGGCTTTGAAATTTTTTCGGAGTCTATACCTAGGCTTAGTCGGCCTAGGTATGCGAGCCTCATCGACAAGTCTAAACCTATAAGTCCAATCCAATATGATGTTCATTTGAAATCCGCGGCCCCAACACCTCTTGGAACCACATTTTCGATCAAATTTCAGATCCTTTGCGATCTAATTCGACACTTTTTGATATCATCAAAAAAGATACGGGTCAAAACAAAAAACCTCGACCGGAACTCATTCGACACTTTTTGTGTTTTTCAAATGCCCCCGGTTCAAATTTCTTCATCCTCAACAATTTATTCTATTTTGCGTATCAGTCTTTTGTTAGTGGCTTTCTGAATGTTAAATTGTTTTCTGTTTTAGGTTGTTAATTATTATTTCTTTGTTTCAAACGCTAAATTCAAAAATATTATAGCTCGCCCAGAGATGGTTGCTTCAATTGTTTTCAAAATCTTTATTATATATAACTAAGTGTGATCCGAAATGCAATAAAATGGTCTTTAATTAATCAATTGACATAATTTAGTCAATTAATTTGATAATGCATACAATTTTATACAACATAGTTGAAAATAGTGAAAAGCAGTGAATCACATCGACAAGATCATGAATTGTTGGTTTATTTTTATTTTTTAAGTATATATCATTATAAGACAGTTTTTGTCCATTTATATCATTAGAAGATTATGTTCAAAATTCTTCATATTTATCAAATTACTATAGACTTAAACTGCGTGTATCCTTAAAAGTCAAAAGTTCGGAGGAAATTTCGTTCCTTTTAATCTGATTTACTCCCTAATATTCAAATATAAATGGACAAAAACTTCTGAACAAGAACCACAAAAATAGATCAATATTTGGTTGTGCATAACATTAGATCTCCATATTCGACGAGAAGAATGATACGTGCGTGAAAGTCCCACTCGGATTGCAATTGATGCTACGTAAATTAACTCACAACATTTTAGTGTTGATTTCCTTCAATATCTCTCCTAACAAAACTGAAAATTATTATTTTTATTCATCAGAATTTATTTAGTAGATTTATTCAAAATGATTGAATGAGTAATTTTTTTTTATACCACTCAAACCTTAGTCTTACAAACCGTATGCGTGAAGATAACTAACTTTATTATTGTTATTTGTTAGCCATGTAATTTGCATGACATGTCATCTTTTTTTTGCATTCACTGTTTGCTTACCAAAAAAATTATGTCTAAATATTAAATACAAATATTAGCAATAAAATGCTAATATATATAAGTGATTGTTCATTATTAGTAAGTCCAAGCCCAAACCAAAGATTTTGAGATCCAGGATTATATAAAACCCAACTATGAGTTTAACACGAGAACTGAAATCCCGGATTCGGTGTTGTATACAACTAGATATACATACACGTTATACCAGTGTGAGCTGAGGGAATGGAACACAGAGCAACATAATGACGAGCGAAGAGGGGGAAGCGTGGTGCAGAGAGACGGTGCCGAAAGCTATGGCGATCGTCGGCGTGAGATTGAACTGATTGACAAGTAATTTTTCATTCCTTTGGTGTAATGATTCAATTTTACATGCCAGGTTCTCGATTTTCACGAGGCAAGACAAAGTATAATCTGAAGTGCTTCAAAATGCCATGTTTCATTGTTAAGAACTTCGATATTCCTTTTGAATTCTTCTCGTATAATCCGAAGCAATATTACAGAAATCGCTCGACGCTCGCTAGTCGGCAGGGGACCATTAAGCGCCAAGGATGATTAATCGAGATTAATCAGAAATCGCTCGACGCTCGCTAGTTGGCAAATGAATTGTGTAGTTGTGCGATTGTACCGGTAGAGTTGGACACATGTGTATTATTTACAAATTTTAAAATAGGTTTTTGAAGTGATTTAGAATCGGAATCTTGTAAGAAAGGAATTTTGTAAATTTTGCAAAGTATGTATGTAAAATTACACCGATAATATTATTTTATTTTATTTTTGTATTATTTAGACTAGGCAATTGTACAAACAAATTTAATAAATGAAAATCAATAATAAAAAAGATGGTTTGAGTAGCATATTGTAATTGATTACTATTAAATTTAAATATTTAAGTATGATATTTTGTAGGGGAATTATTCAAAAACCCCATAATTGTTTTGGAGATTATGGAAAACCCCCTATTTTTTTATATTCTCTCAAAAACTCTTTATATTTTTTATTTCCTCCAAAAACTCCTAACATTTTTAGATTCCCTCAAAAATCCCCTATATTTTTGTTATGATTTTGAAAATAACCATTATACCCCTTTTCATAATTTTATTTTATAAATATCCATAATTTAATAATAATAAATAAATATTAAAATACAAAAAATAAATAATACACATATATTAAAATATTATAATAAATAATACATAGATATTAAATTATTATTATAAATAATACATAGATATTATAATATTATAATAAACACTACATAGATATTAAAATATTAATAATTGTTGAAAATGATATTTTAATATCAATGTATTATTTATTATAATATGTTAATATCGATGTATTAATTATTATAATATTTCAATATCTATGTATTATATATTTTTTAACATTTTATTTTTATTTTTTTGTAATAGTTTAATAGATATTTATTATTTATGAAATTATAGAGATTTATAAAATAAAATTATGAGGGGATAATGGTCATTTTTAAAAACATAACAAAAAATAGGGGTTTTACTTTTTTGAAGGAATATAAAAATGTTAGGATTTTTTCGAAGAAACAAAAAATATAGGGTGTTTTTGAGAGGAGGTTTTCTAAAAAGATGAGGAGTTTTTTATAATTTGCAGAATAGTTAAGGGGATTTTGAAAAATTCCCCTATTTTGTATAAAAAAGACTAGAACCGCCGAAATTAAGCACAAATCCAGTCCCGAAGTGATTTTTAAGGGAAAAATTAAGCGGGGCATATTATATGCAAAACTTTTCAGTAATAATCAAAAGGTGAAGAATTTGTGTTTTAATTGGGGAGATCAAGCATTTTTGTATTTGCATCGTGAGTATATTATTGTAATTGAATTGTAATATTATAATGTTAAGATAGTATTGTAGTATATTTATTTGTTTATTTGTATATTTTTTATGTTACTTCTTAACAAAGGATATCATTCCATGTTATTAAATTTGTATGGTAATTTTTGTTATTTAATTTTTTCAGTGATGTTAATTGATGAAAATAGCTAATAAGAGTACTTTGATCATTCAAATTATTACATTGAATTTGCCAAACAAATATGGAATGGAAAAAATAATTACTATTCTCTATTATACGATTTACACCAATTCTTCTATTATACGATTTACCGAACGAGGCTTTATCAATAAATTCGAACGAAAATACAAATAAATATTATTTCAAAGAGATACTCCTCTATAATGTTTCCCAAACACATACATGATTCAAATTCGACAACGAACAAGTATATTAAAAGAAACAAATAAGTTTATATCTAAAGATTCATCATCAAGTATAAGAAAAAACGTGGTGACGGTAACGATGTTCGATGGTGAACTTCATCTCAACAAGATATTTGTCCAATTTTTTTTGAAGAAGATTATGTCCGAAGTTTTCCTCAGTTACATGGTATTTTTCATATTTATGACGATACCCTTTGAATTTGATTTGATCCTTAATGTTCAATTATAGATGAATAAAACTAATCCGATCAATTTACCGCTGAATAAAGACACATAAATAGATCTATACTTGATTGTGCGCGACGAATGTTTTCCACAATCGACTAGAAGAATAACATGAACGAGTACTTCAGTCCTTTTGCGGCTACCGATCTATAATATATCACCAAAAATACATTTCGTGACATTAGAACTGATTTTCTCCAATATTTCACCTAAAAATATCGCTAATTACTATTTTCATTTGAACATAATATGTTCAGTAGATTTTTCGAAAATGCTCGAATGAGTAACTCCTTTTTATATCACCCAGTCTTATGTGTGAAGACACTAAATTTGCATGAAATGTCATGTTTTTTGCATGTACTATACTTTCAAAAAATATATAAATTTGCATGACATGTCATGCTTTTTTTTTTTGCATGTATTGTATATTTAAAAAATATAAGAATGTTTATGCTAAATATTAAATATTAAAATTAGTAATTAGTAACAAGTGAAAGGTCCATTAATAATAAGCCCAAGCCCAAACCCGAGATTTGAAATCCTGGATCATACAGAACCTGATTATATGTGTTAACACGGGAATAGAAATCCCGGATTATGTGTTGTATACATGTATCACTGCGAGTCTACGAGTCGAGGGAGTGAAACAATGGCGGGCGAAGAAGGAGAGACGTGGTGCAGAGAGACGGTGCCCAAAGCGATGGCCATCGTCGGCGCTAGACTGAACCAGAGGGATCTCTATGCTCTTCTCCTCGTGAGTCCTTGGTGCTATCATGCCCTTCTCTCCGATGCTCAGCTCTGGAAGGTTCTGTCATATTTCATTTTTCTAGATCTCACAGTCCGAATTTCACTTTCTTTTTGCATTTGAACCTTCAATTTGAACTGATTTAAAAGAACTTTTTCACTGTAATAATTCAATCTGCATACCAGGTTCTCGACTTTCACGAAGCAAAACGAGCAGGAGATCGCCTCATTTCGGCTCTTTCACTAGTACAATTTCATTCCTTGAGCTTCAATAATCCTTTTGAATTCTTCTCGTATAATCTGAAGTGCTTTAAATGCTATGTTTCATTTCGTGTTTTAGACAAGATACCAAAATATCAAAGTAATTAACTTGGAATTCGCTCAAGATATCGAAGACAGACATCTTCTTGATCTTAAAACAAAGGTATTTATATAATATATCCTCATTTTGAATCTCAAATTTATCTACTTAATTCCTTGTACTCAAATTTGATCTATTATTATTGATTTTTGCATCAATTTAATGCAGGGATTTGAATCACTAAAAGGATTAGAAACCCTAAATCTAAATGCTTGTCAAAAGATTTCTGATAAAGGAATCGAAGCCATAACCAGTACATGCCCGAATCTTCATTTTATCTCGTTATATTGGAATGTCGGGTAAGTTAATCGCTTATTTATATATATCATTTTAATATGACCTTATTTTTTCTATTTTAGTATAATTTTACAAATTTTAGTTAAAGGGTTTTTATTGTTGATTTAGGTTAACAGATTCAAGTATAAAGCATATAGTGAATAATTGCGATCATATATTCAACCTTAATTTGAGTGGTTGTAAGGTAAAAATTAAAAATTAAAAAATTATTTGTCATTTGATTCATATTTTTGAATTATTATATTATAAATATATCATCATAATCATTACTATTTTATTTGTTCAATATGTAGAATATTACAGATGAAAGTTTGGTACTAATATCTGATAAATATCCATGTCTTGAGGACTTAAATATTACCAGGTATAATATAATTAAATACAATTTAAATACCTTTTTTTCCTAATATATATTATTACATTTTAATATCAATTTTTTTTCTGTGTATAATAGGTGCGTTAAGTTAACAGATAAAGGATTGCTACATATTATTCGAAAATGCTCTTCTCTTCAATCCTTGAATCTTTATGCTCTCTCGAGGTATATTTACAATTATACCCCCTCTTCATAAAATTTTACACAATTTTTTTTTTTTTTTTTTCAGTTTTACAGAAACGGTTTATACGCAAATGGGTTCATTATACAATTTGAAATTTTTGGACTTCTGTGGGAACCAGGTTTGGTATACTTTATTTTTCACAATAATTATTTATAATATATAAATAACAATTTTGATGTTAATTTTTAGAATTTGACCGATGAAGGGCTTTCATGCATAGCTAAACACACGCACTTAATTTCCTTAAATTTAACATGGTAATAATTAATTTATCAATTATTTTTGCTTTAAAACCCTAAGCCCTAAACCCTAATTGCATCACAGGTGTGTACAAATAACTGATTCGGGCGTAATTTCCCTTGCTCAAAATTGCACGTCCCTAGAATTTCTCAGGTAAAATAAAAATGAAATTAATTTCTAAACTTATAAGATTGATTTTATTATGCGCGAATTGCAGTTTATTTGGAATAATTGGAGTTACGGATAATTGTATCGAGGCATTGTCGAAAACTTGTTCAGAGAGTCTAACTACTCTCGACGTTAATGGTTGTGTTGGCATCAAGGTAAACTTTTCGAAACCTATTTTTCGGCTTATTGACAAAAAAATTTACTCAAAGCTGACATGGCAGCTTCTTATTGGATATAATCAACCAACCCATTGGAATTACATCCAATAAGAATTTCTCATGCCAGCTTCATGTACAAATTAGATTGTTTTTCTCATGCCCGTTTATTAGCATTAATGATGTATTAACATTAAAATTGGAATATATTGACACTGTCAATGATGCATTAACACTGAAGATGATATATCGATGCATGAAATAGTATATTACCAACGAAAAATTTCTAGTAATAATTAATTTGAAATTGATACTGAAACAAGCACCATTGATTTAAAAAATGATGTATGCATATCATAAATAGTATATTTGCATGGGATTTATATTAACACAATAAAATATAAACTAACACAAGTTTACCATGCTAGCTTATTCTAGCAAAACACTTATTTTTTAATAAAAAGCAAGAAAACAAATTTTTTTTTTTTGTTTTTTTTTTTTATTCAGAGGAGGAGCCGTGATGATTTGCTCAAGTTATTCCCTCGCCTGACTTGTTTCAAAGTTCACAGCTAAGAATTTATTTCGGTCAAGCGAGGAGCATTTGCTGAATAGAAGGCAAATATTTTTGAAATTCAATTTTATTAGAACATAATAATATTTTCTTGTAAAATATTGGATGTTGTATGGTTAGTGGATTTTATGATTGGATCCGGCCCATACCAAACGGGTCGGGAATAATTAAATAGTATTGTCAATGTAACATTAAATGCTCGGAAGAATCTAGGTCAGTATTATTATACCCAACTCTACACTATACACCGCAATTGTTTTTGGGAAACTCCATTATGTTACGGTGAACCGTGTGCAGGGAATATATTATAACTTTTAGTATGCGGCCCTTTATTTCTACACTAGCATTACCCCGCGCAATTGCACGGGGCTGTTCGGGTTTATAAGTAATGTAGTTGAAAAAAATTGTTGTTCGTTTTGTGTATGTGACTTTCTTTTTGTAATCATTATTATATGTGTAATTTAGTGTGTTGTGTGCGAGTGAAATTTTGTAGCAAAAATCGTTTGAAAATTTTAATTTTAAGAGCCGGATTTCTTGAATAATTCAAACGGTTATTGCTAAAAAAATTATCTATATTTTATACTTCATAAGTAAAATAAGGAAAAAGAACGAATGAGTCGTCATGAAATTTATTAAGAACATAATAGTTCAGAAAACATTGCTGAAAAAAAGAGTGTTTTTAATTTCACAAATCTTTAATTTCGCTACATATTTAGTACAAATATTTTTCGTCCTTTGTGTGGTCAGCCAACAACAAAGTTTGACGATGTCATCGCTAACCGCTTCGTTCGAATCTTTTAATTTAAATTATGTCATGATTATTCGCACATCCATGATTTGGTATATTTTTAACCCCCTAATTTTTTTTGGATATTATAAAAAATTCTCTATCTTTTCGTAAACTCCCAAAAAAAAAAACTCTTTACCAAACTTTTATTTTAAAATACTCCTTATGGATGATATTAATTTTTTTTTTCCAAAATACCCTCCAAATCTCATATGTAATAATTAAAACTTATTTTTGTTATTTTTTATTAATTTTAAGAAAATTCATAAACACTTCTTAACACGTAGTGATTTAAAAAAATTTAAATTATTACATATTTTGTTTATATAATTTTAATATTACATTCTTTATTCATAAAAAAACTAACATTAAATGATAATAAATAAACACCTTGCAAATATATTCATAGAAAATATCTATTTAAACATCTATTTTTTATTTTAGTTTTCTTTTTATGTATTTTTTAATAGTTTTGTGATATTTTATTTTTAAATATTTGCAAGACGTTCTTTTATTAATATTGTTGAACTTATTATAATTTTATTTTAGTTTTTCAAGAAAAATAATAAAGGACCAAAATGTAAATTTTAAAACTTCGGAGGACAAAAATGCAAATATAAAGGACCAAAATGTGAAAAAAGGACAAAAATATAATTTTTTTTAAAAAATATGACCAATTTGAGGCCCCTGGACTAAAATGTAAATTTCAAAACTTCGAAGTGCCAAAATGCAAATATAAAGGACCAAAATGAGAAAAAGAACCTAAATGTAATTTTTTTTCGAAAAAAGGACCAATTTGTAAATAAAAAGGACCAAAATGTAAATTTTTTTCGAAAAAATGACCAATTTGTAAATCAAAAAGGACCAAAAAGTAAAACAAATTTTTTTTTTTACAAATAGGCCCCTGGTGACGTGGCTGCACCAGGCCAGAAAAATAATAAAGGACCAAAATGTAAATTTTAAAACTTCGAAGGACCAAAATGCAAATATAAAGGACCGAAATGTGATAAAAAAGGCCAAAATGTAATTTGTTTTAAAAAACAGGACCAATTTGAGGCCCCTGGACCAAAATGTGAATATTAAAATTTCGAAGGACCAAAATGCAAATATAAAGGACCAAAATGTAAAAATGAAGGACCAAAATGTAATTTTTTTTTTAAAAAAAAGGACCAATTTGTAAATCAAAAAGGACCAAAATATAAAAAAAATATTTTTTTTTTACAAATAGACCCCTGGTGACGTGGCTGCCTGGACTAAAATGTAAATTTCAAAACTTCGAAGGGCCAAAATGCAAATATAAAGGACCAAAATGTAAAAAAAAGGATCAAAATGTAATTTTTTTCGAAAAAAGGACCAAAATGCAAATATAAAGGACCGAAATGTGATAAAGAATGACCAAAATGTAATTTTTTTTAAAAAACAGGACCAATTTGAGGCCCCTGGACCAAAATGTGAATATTAAAACTTCGAAGGACCAAAATGCAAATATAAAGGACCAAAATGTAAAACAAAAGGACCAAAATGTAATTTTTTTTTTAAAAAAAGGACTAACTTGTAAATCAAAAAGGACCAAAATGTAAATTTTTTTTTTTTTTTTACGAATAGGCCCTGGTGACGTGGCTGCACCAGGAGGCAGCAAATCCCCTTGCATTAGTATATAGATAGATAAGCACGTGTATCTGGAATAACACCTTAAAAATCAACTAATAAATACATGATTTAATATTTTTATTTATAATTTAAATATTTTAAATGTTAATTGAACATCCAATAAATATGTCAAACCATGAACTAATATATTAATTATTAATTTTGTTCGATGCTTTTTTGTTCAACGCCTGAAAACTTCTTTCGATTTATTTTTTTCAATTTGTTTCTTTCGATTTAATATCCTTATTTGTTTTTTTCTACAAATATTCAGAAAACTTTATCTTCCGGTTGTTTTTTTTTACAAAGATTTCTCCACATGGCTTTGGACTCCATCCAAAATCTATTAGTCTTAATATTAAAAGAGAGCGTTAAGATTAATGCAAAAGCACATTTTCTGCTTTAATGCTAAAACTCATTTTCTGTATTGGGACTTGGGAGTGGAGCTTGTCCGATGCCCATCAGACAAGATCAGGTTAGCATATTTTCAGAGCCGTTGGATTTGATCATGGTATCTCTTTGAAATAATGAAGTTAACCCTTGTTGAAATTTTCCGTCTAACATAATATAATAAGTAAGGTATTCTCCATTTCGGGAATATCTCTCTCGAAAGATACGAAGCATTAATTAGTAATCTCATCCCTCTCAATCAGAGACAGATCCATGATCGATATATAGAGAAGGCCGGATTTTATAGAGGGGCCGGATTAGAAAGAAAATTCAAAATATGTAACTTGAGGATTTTGAACTCAAGACCTCACACTACCTAAACACATGTTTTACCACTACACTATTTTAGCATTTGTGGAATAAAAACAAATTTATTATAATTATTACTTTTGAAACTAGCGAATTTACCTTCTACCTCACTAATATTTTCGTTTTCGATTTCATGGGAGGGGGGGGGGGGGCCTCCCGCTCATCCCCCTCTGGATCCGCCATTGCTCTCAATGATCATGTCTCTCTTTTGTCTTTTCATTTTCTCTTTTTCTTGTAATTGCCCTCTCATCAACTCTTCCTTCACACTTCTCTCTTCTCCTCTGTCCCTAACTCTTTTCACGAACCTGCTCTAAATCCTCAATTAAACAAGATGCAAAAGGACAGTGCAAAAAAAAAGCTTATTTTTCGATCAACATATAAAAGTTCTTTTTGTGAGAAAAATTTCCTTTCATTTCCAATCAATTTCGTACCAGACTCATTCTCACTCAAGTCCTCAAAAGTGAATCTCGAAAGAAAAAAAATAGTAGCATGCAGGCAAATCGAGTCTTCAAAACTAAACTAATTGATACACAAATCCGTGCACACTTGTTCAAACAAGTGATGGATAAATTTTTTTATAGAATGCATTGATTCTTCTTAAAGAACTGAAGAAGGCATGAATAACGTGATTTTGTAACGACGGAGGGATGAGTGACATGAGAGAATAACTAGTTCATGTAATTAAATCTTCACGGAGCACAGAACGGGGTGTGTGTGTGTGTGTGTGTGTGAGAGAGAGAGAGAGAGAGAGAGAGATTTCGATGGCTCTTTCCAAAACAGGAAAATAGTAATTAGACGGAGTGTTAAATGTTAGTTAAGTCAATTAAATCAAATTTGTATCATAATTGAATCCAACGGATAGAAAGGTACGTGGACATGATATCATCCAATGAGCATAGGATAAGCTCCGCTCCTTGTGTATTATTGTTAAAACTCATATTCTCTCTAAATCAGGAATCTATAATATTTGAATTATAAGCTAAACAAGTTATAAAAATTAAATATATGTTTGGTGAAAATTACTATTTTTTTATCATTTTATTTCTAAGATATAGGGTAAATTGATGGATAAATAAGTGCATTTCACCGAGCGTATTCGACGCATATATAGATCGAATTTTCATTCTATGATTTTGCGAACAAGAACCCAAATTTCTAAAGTTATCAAAAACCTTAGAGAGGAAAAAAAAATTCTCAATGGGGATTGGTATTGTTTCAATATTCCTGGTCGTAAGCAAAAATTTGAGAAGTTGGAGAATGGAGTTATAAGCTATGTTGCGCGGATACTTCGAAAAATCAAAATCTATCCGTATCCGATAGTATCATAAATCATATATTAAATTGTCGTATCGCCGTATTCAATACGCATAACCGTATCGCCGTATCCGAGCAACATAGGTTATAAGCTTAGAGTGTGATGGAAGTTATGGGAGTACTTTGGGAAACTTACACCACTTCAGTTTTAATACCGAAATATTTGAAAACACTTTCAATGTCTTACTAAATTCGAGGAACCGTTTACGCAGACGGTTAAATGGGCTCTTCGTTTTTGTATAATTGCTTTGTCCGGAAGTGTACGAATTTCTCAAATATGTACAATATTACTATTTTTATTTGTTCAATATTACTTTTTTTTTAATGGTATTCGACAAGCGATCGTTTTCGTTACTGATACCTAATTTTTTTGATGTCAATAGAGATCGAATCCACAACCTCTCATAACGTATGATTTTTTGTGTTTCACGCTAAACCAACTAATCTATGGATTCATTGGCATTGTTCAATATGTAGAATATTACAGATGAAAGTTTGAATCCACTATCTGATAAATATCCATGTCTTAAATATTACCAGGTATAATATAATTAAAAACATTTTAAATACTTTTTTTTTTCCTAATATATATTATTATATTTTAAGATCAATTTTTTTTCCATTTATAATGGGTGCGTTAAGTTAACAGATAAATGATTGTTACATATTATTCGAAAATGCTCACTTTATTTGCAATTTTTGGACTTCTCTGGGAACCAGGTTTGTTATACTTTATTTTTCACAATAATAATTTATTATATATAAATAATAATTTTGATGTTAATTTTCAGAATTTTGATGATGGGCTTTCATGCATAGCTTAACACACCTTCAATTTCTCTAAATCTAACATGGTAATAATAATTTATAAATTAATTTTGTTTTAAAACCCTAAACCCTAATGCATGAAAGGTGTGTAAGAATAACTGATTTGGACGAAATTTCCCTTTGTTCAAAACTAACAATAGCCCGCGCAACAATTGTGCGGGACTTCATACCTTTTTTTAAATGTTTTTGTATAATTTGTTTAAATAAAATTTGCGCGACTACGTTTAAACTCAATTATATAATCATTATATGTTTGCAAATATATTGATGTCAATAAATACATTATAATTAATAAAGATTCATTAAATTTGTCTATCATAGATATATGCATTATAATTAATAAGGGTCCATGAAATTGGTCCATAATTATAAATCCACACAAAATAAATAAAATATAACATGTTATAATTCAAACAAAATTAATGTTTCAAAACAAATAAAATAAAACCATGAATAATATACATAAAATCGAAATATATATTTAAAATGTCATCCATTAACATAAAAAATATCATTTTTTTTAGAATAAAAAACACAATTGTAAATTTTACCACAAAAATTAACAATCGAGTCACCCAAATAACACAAAAATAACATTCTTGATGAGACAACAAGAGAAGATTAAGTAGGTTGATTAGTATTATTGATTGACTTAATTAACGATTTAATTGACCGTTTAATTGAATTGACACGTCGATTAACATTTACTAATATTAACATATTATAAATTATTGATGTGTTAATTAAACGTGCCAATTAACATTTAATTGAGTAAATTAGAAATGTTAATAAATTTACTTTGTCACCTCATCAAGGATATTATGATGAGTTCGAGGGTCAATTATATTTTTTCTTTCATACATGGATATAATTTGGGTTGCAACAGAAAAAAAGGAGGACACGTGTCACCACGTGGTGACAGGTGTAAAATTCAATGTTTTAAATTGCGATATAGCGGTCCATTGCGCTTGAACAATAATTTACACATGATCCCCGATATTGCGTCATATTGCGCCATATTGCGGCGATATTGCGGCGCTATATAGCAGGTTGCGGTGTTGCGTTTTGTGAATATTTATTGCGATTTGCGGTATTGCGGCGCAATTGCGCCGCAATTTAAATCATTGGTAAAATTATATCTATCATTTACTAATATTAACATATTATAAATTATTGATGTGCTTATTAAACGTGTCAATTAATATTTAATTGAATCAATTAGAAATGCTTATAAATTTACTTTGTCACTTCGTCACTAATATTGTAATGAGTTTGAGGATCAATTATATTTTTTTTTCATACATAAGTATAATTTAGATTGCAATAAAAAAAAATTTGGTCAAGACACATGTCACCATGTAGTGACAAATGTAAAATTATATTTATTGAAGTATTGCACATCGCTAGAAATTTTCAGGTAAACTGAAAAGAAAATTAATTTCTAAAATCACAAAATTGATTTTATTATTTGAATTGCAATTTATTTGGAATAATCAGAGTTCCCGTATCGAGAAATTGTCGTAAACTTGTTAGGAGAGCTTAACTACTCTCGATGTTGACGGTTGTGTTGGCATTGAGGTAAACTTTTTGAAACCTATTTTTGAACTTATTAAAAAACAAAAAATGTTTAAAACGGGGTTCATGCATATTATAAATAGTATATATGCGTGGCAGATTCGTATTCTATTAATATTACAAAATATAAACTAACTATGCTAGCTTATTTTTTAAATAAAAAACAAATATTGAGCAAAACGAGACTAAGATTACTTTTTTTTTTTTTTTAGTTTATACATTTGACTTGTAAAATATTGGATGTTATATGGTTAGTGGATTTTATAATTGGATCCGATCCATTCAAAACGGGTCGGGTATAATTAAATAGTATTGTCAACGTAATATTAAATGCTCGGAAGAATCTATGTCAGTATTATTATACCTAACTTTACCCTCTGTCAGGTACACTATTTCTCTCCACCTGGATCATCATACACCGCCACTTCTCTATCTAAATTAAAACTTTCATTTTTATGAACTGGTGCAGGCAATATATCCTCATCGAATGTTGCCAATATTATATTACATGTAACTTTTTAGTCTGCGCCCCTGGTGCGTGCCGTATAAAGCGCACAATTCTTTTTTTTCTACCTGAACACTACCTTCCACATTTAATGCATACGCCGTGTAGTTAATTTTCATAACGTACTTTGTTCGGTATTGATAATTTAGTGGTAGACCGGATCCAGGAAAAAATCTCCCGTTTCCTCGATTTTGATTTTACCGGCCTCCTCACCGCACCAATTAATGCTTTTCGCTTCTTCCGAAGTAAAAGTGTACAAATCCAGAAAAATGAATCATGATTTTGAATAATTCGAGAAGTGGAATGCTGGAAATAAGAGATTCTGTTTCTGATTTAATAAAATCCGGGAATTTAAGTACGGAGTTTTAGCATAATTAAATCTTGTCGCTCTCTGTTCATCACTGTTGTCCTCTTCCTCTGCCCTGCTCTGCTCAGCTCCGAGCACTGTGAGCAATACTGTGGTCTTCTCTATCGCCATTAATTTTCTGCCATTTATTCTCCTTGCCTCGTGCCCAATAGAGCAATTACCAGGCTGTGCCTACAGATCCGTTGTTTTGTTACTATTTTATAACCAGACTGAGAAATTGAGAGTGAGGTTTTGTAATGGAGGGAAGAGGAAGGAGGAAGATACCTGTGGTGTATTACCTTTCGAGAAATCGACATCTTGAGCACCCCCATTTCATTGAAGTTCCTCTTTCTTCTCCTGAAGGCTTGTATCTCCGAGGTTTGTTTTTTTTTTTGGTTTGAAATAGTACGGTATTGCTCAATTTTGGGGATTTATTTAGAATTCGAAGGCAAATTTTGTGAATTTTCGTTTCGTTTCGTTGTTTTCAGATTTGATTGACCGGCTGAATGCAGTGAGAGGAAAAGGCATTGCAGCATCGTACTCTTGGTCCTGTAAGAGGTAATTCTGCATGCATGCGATTAAAACAAATCATTTCGAAAAAAAAATCTCATAAATATCTAATCTTTTGAATTTTGTTTAAATATTCAGGAGTTACAAGAACGGGTTTGTGTGGCACGATCTCTCTGAAGACGATCTTATTTTACCAGCCAATGGCAACGAGTATGTTCTCAAAGGCTCTGAACTCCTTGACCAATCTCCTACTGGTATTTCTTTTCCTCCATTGTTCTAATTTTTGTCATCACAATCACATTTTTTTTTATCATAATAAGTACCCTAATTTTGTTTCTTTTGTACAAGGGATCTATCAAGCCACCGCAAATCCAAAACCGGGAAACCAAATCCGACCAAGACAAGAAATCCCGGTTCCAGTTATTCCCCCGAAACCAAAATCAAAAGAAAACTCGCCCTCGTCTTCTTCTTCCTCTCCACCTCCAATTCAGAACAAACGGCCGAAACCCTTATCCCCTCTTTCTCACTCATCTCGAGATGAAGAGAGAGAAAGAGACTCCCCCTCTTCTCTCTCCTCCCAATCCCCCAACCAATCACGACAAAAACCTCAAATCAAACTCGTTAAATCCTCCATCGACGCATCCACACAAACCGAAGAACAAAAACACGAAACCCTAAAAAAATCACGTGAAATCTCTGTTTCTACTGATACCACCAATAATGGGTTATCGGATCCTGAATTAACAAACTTCACCCGAAACTGTACCAAATCCGAAACCCTCGAATCATTAATCCGTTCCGAAGCGAGGAAAATCAACCAAATTAGGGTTTTGAACGAGGACGAAGAGATTTTTCTCCCGAGCCTAAACCCTAAATTAAGTCCAACGAGTTATCTCATGCAACTAATAACTTGTGGGTCCATTTCGGTCAAGAATAACAATAACAATCGATATGGATTCGTTTCGAGTTTGAATAATTACAGACCGAATTATTTTCAAATGGAATTGCCGTCTCCTATTTATGGAAATTCCATGAGGTTTTTAACTAGGGTCGAAGATAAGGAATATTTTAGTGGAAGCATAGTCGAGACTAACTGGTCCAAAGAAAATAACAATTTAGGCGAAAAAATTCCAATCTTGAAAAAATCGTCTTCTTATAATGCTGAGAGGTTAGTCCTTCAATCCTAATTCAATTATGGAAATTTGCAAAAATGCCCCTGCATTATTAAAAAATTGAAAATTTTGTAGGAGTAGTAAGTTAACGATGACTGAAGAAAAGGACGAAATAGAGAATGACGAGTCAGCGTCGAGATTGAGTTGTCTTCCTCGAACGATAAAGCTGATAACTTCGCCACTTGCAGATTGTCCGCGAATCTCGAACGGCGGTCAAAGTCAAAGTCAAACGCCACTTGGAGGAAGCAAACGAATAACCGTCAAGGCGTCTCCGGAACCTTCTAGAAAGGATAAGGAGGAGAAAGTGATGCGAATTGAAGAAAGGTTGACTTCGGGGGCGAGAGTGGTGATTCAATCTAGGGTACCTTGCGATGATGATAGTGATTAGTGCGGTTTATATATGTGATATTATTGTTGTTAATTAACTTGTAATATTTATTTAGTATACAATTTAGATCATAGTCTCTCTTTCTAATATTGAGTGTGTGATATCTTTAGTGTCTTGTAATATTTGTTATGTTCTTGTAATGTTGTTTTTTTTTGTTAAAGAGATTACTTAGTCAATAGTAATATTCCAATTTAATCAAGTAGAATGTCCGATTTAATCATGTCTCAAAATGTTAATTGTGCAATTTATTCCAATCAATATGTAATCCCTTAATCATGCAATTATTCCTCAATTTAATCCAATTATATATATTCTTGAATTATTATTATTTTTGTTTGAATTTGTTGATTAAAAAGGAATATTCTCGTCATTACAGGGAAGCAGTTTGTAATTCAAGGAGGATCTAGCAGTTTGTAAATGCAAGTAGGATCTAGTTTCTACATGTTTATTTTGTGGGTTTAGATTGCATGTACATTTTTCTTTAATTTATATTTTTATAGTTTTTATAATAAGGAAGTCTGCTACATACTTGTATGTTTCTATTAATTTGTTAATTTGGATATTACTTTTTTTTTATTTAGAGCTATTAGATAACATATATAATTCTATTAATCGTGTTAGACTTCATTTTGCTTATTTTTTTTATAAAAATATGATAGTTGATTTTTTTCCAGGACTTTATTTTTTGCATTTTCTACGAAATTTTTTGAAAAAAAACAAAAAATTTGCATGCATTTGTTATGGAGTTTTCTTGAGAAAAACATGAAATTGAGTATTTGTTCATTTAGATATCAATTTTGGCATCTTTAGAAAAATATGATAATTTATTTTTTGCCGGTGTAATAATTCAATTTTTGCGATTTTCTGAAAAATAGAGAAATTGATTGTGTTAGTCTTTAATTACGGAGTTTTTTGAGAAAAACAGAAAAACTTAATATTTTGCTCGTTTTAGACATCAATCCTGACTTCTTTTTAGAAAAATATCATAATTACTTTTTGGAAAAAAGATCTCATGCTACATATATTTCAAGGATATTCTTTTAGGGTTTTTATATGATGCTCCTCAAACTCAAAAAAATATCATCGATGACATCATCACTCAATTAGATTGATTGATTATTAATTTTAATTCAGTCAATTAACAATTTAGTTGACCGTTTCATTTAGAAAAAAAAATATTTTTGGTTCCTTATCTTTTATCAAAAGTTCAATCAATTCCTAATGTTTTTATTTGATCAATCAAATCACTTACCATTTAATTTGGTCAATCAAGTCTTTTACGGACCGTTTGGTTCGTGTTTTAGAGAATGTATTAACATAAAATATGTCAAAGAATCGCACGCCAAGGCATATCATTTCATGACATAATCAATTCTCATGCTTGGTTAATACGCTTATTTATTTCATGGCATAGTTTAAAAGTGTAAAAATGAATTTATTTATAGAAGACTTGATAATTTAATTTTTGAAAGAAAAAATAAAATGTATTCCCTCCTCATGGGAATAGAGAAAACCCACCAATTTTGGTGGTAATCATATTCCCACCAATTATGCCCTTGGAAATGGAGTATTACTTTATTTCATTACCAAGCGTGCAAGCAAAACACGAAAATGAAATCTATGATGGAGTATGCCAAAACATCTTATTTCAAAAGCACGAACCAAACACCCTCTTACTTTTTAATTTGATTCAATTGGGTCATTTCATCCATTAACTAATGACTGGACCGTTAATTTGTGATGTGATAATCATGACATAGAATATTTGGTGACATTGTAGCCTATGACGTCATGTTTAATGACGTGACAACATAATTTTTTTTTTCAAATGAATGTTATACTTGCGATATGAGGCATTATTGCGTCGTTATTTAATAAATTATGAGACTGTGTTTTAGATATATTTTTCTCTGTTTGCGTTACTGCGCAACTATTTAATTCATTGAAAAATACGTGATTTATAGATCTATTTTAATACCTCAAGTATTAGATTCGTGTTAAACAATATATTTGTATTCAATATATTCATATTTTAAAAAAATAAGGAACTCATTGACCAAATTAAAATATTATGGACTTGATTGAGATTTTGATAAATGGTAATGAATCGAAAACAGATTTTTTTTTATTTAATTGACACGTCAATTAGCATTTATTACTATTAACATAATAAAATGAATTAACGCGTCAATTATTTTTTTTTTAATTGAGACAATTAAGTGTGTTAATCAACTTATTTAATTAAATTGTGATATCGTGAGTGATTACATCATGAATATTATTTAGAGTGCCATGACATGATATAATTTTCCACATTTAAAGAATAATTAGTATAAATCTATCTATCTATCTATAGTTATAATTCTCAACATTCCACCCAGGGGCGGATCTTAGTGAGGGCCGCGGGGGGCGGTCGCCCCCCCAAGAATTTTTAACATGTAGTATATATTATTCATAGTTATGTATTTTGATATGTCGAAATAAAAAATGTATGTTAATTTTCTGTCCCAAAAAATAATGAAATATATTGTGAGTTATGATTTAATAAACACAAAGTAAAATTGATAAATTGAAGTAATAAATTAAATTTTTGAATAAAACCCAAAGTCTTATATCTCTTAAAAAAATTTATACATTGAAGCCCATATTCTTTTTAAATCAAGCCCAAAGTCTTATATCTCTTAAAAAAAACTAGCGCTAGTTGCGGCATCAAAAGATGTAATTCCAACAAACCAATTTTTTCAAAAACTCTTGTTTATTATAAACACCGTTGTTGGTTCTTCTAAACGGCACGACGAGTTACGAAATGCACAAGAAGTCGAGTTTGCTCATTTATTAGAGATCGACGAGCTTGAAACCGGTAAAGGTGCGAATCAAGTAGGTACCTTGAAACGAGCAGGAGATACTCATTGGAGTTCTCATTACAACTCCATATGTAGCTTGATTAGCATGTTTCATGCAACAAGCAATGTTCTCCAAGATGCTATCACGGATCGAGAAGCATCTAGTTCTTTGCGAGCGGATGCGGATACTTCTTACCAATACTTGGTATCATTTGAATTTGTTTTCATTTTAATAATGATGCAGGAAATAATGGGTATCACCGATATTCTTTGCCAAAATTTGCAAAAACAAACCCAAGATATTGGCAATGCAACGGATTCGGTTTCAACCACGAAACGCCTTCTTCAAAATCTAAGGGAAAGAGGTTGGGAAAACATGCTAGCTAAGGTGGTTAAGTTTTGTGAAAAGCATGGAATTGTTGTTCCCGATTTTAGTGCGACATTTATTTTGCGTGGAGGTCGTGCTCGGCACCAACCAAACTCTTTCACCACCGAGCATTACTACCGGGTAGAGGTTTTCTTTGTAACTCTCGATACTCAAATTCAAGAATTAAACCATAGATTTAATGAATCCGCAATGGAACTCTTACTTCTTACGAATTCTCTAGTTCCGAAAAACGGTTATGTTGATGTGAACATTGATGATATATGTTCTTTGGTTGAGAAGTATTATCCCACAGATTTTAGTAATCAAGAAAAAATTACGTTGAACTTTCAATTACGTCATTTTGTTATCGAGATCCCACAAAATGCAAAGTTCAATAATTTAGAAACCATTTCTGATTTGTGTCGAGTTCTTGTAGAGACCAAAAAATAATCTAATTTTAGTTTGGTCGATAGATTAATTCGGTTGCTTCTAACGCTTCCCGTTTCTACCGCATCGGCTGAACGTGCATTTTCGGCAATGAAAATAGTAAAGACGAGACTTCGTAATAGGATGGAAGATGAATTTCTCGCGGATAGTTTGGTTGTGCATATCGAAAGAGAAATTGCGGAAAATTTCACTTTAGATGAATTAATTGAAGACTTCAAAAATTTAAAAGAGCGAAGAGCTCGGCTTTAGATGGGTTAGATATTAATTAAAATAGTTATTTTGATATTTGTATTATATATTTTGTTGTTTTTGTAAGACTAATTTTACTATAGTCAGAATATATTTGTATTATGTGTTAGTTACCAATTTAAATGAAAAATATTTTGTGTTATATTTTGTGTTTATATTTCGCCCCCCCCCCCCCCCCCCCCCCCCCCCCCCCCCCCCCCCCCCCCCCCCCCCCCCCCCCCCCCCCCCCAAGAATACGATTCAAGATCCAGCCACGTCGAGTATTTTTTTTTTTGAGTTTTTTGCTATTGCAACTCAAATTCAACACAAACTATCATGTGTAGGGTTTTTTTTTTTTTGTTTTTTGCTATTGCAACCCAAATTATATGCTCATGTATGGAAGTAAAATATACTTGACACCCCAAACTTATTACAAAGTGGATTGATTAGTATTTCTAATTTACTCAATTAAATATTAATTGACACGTTTAATTAACACATCAATAATTTACAACATGTTAATATTAGTAAATGTTAATTGACGTGTCAATTCAATTAAACGGTCAATTAAATCGTTAACTGAGTCAATTAATAATATTAATCTACCTACTCAATCCTCTTTTGCCGCCTCATCAAGAATGTTACTTTTTTTATATTGGGGGTACCATATATAATTCTCGTATGAAACAATTGTTCAATTGTAAACATTTATGGTATAATTTACAATTGTATTTTTTTTTTTTTAAATGACATTTTTTATGTTAAAGAATGAAATTTCAAATATATATTTATGTTTTATGTGTATTATTCACGGTTTTGTTTATTTTGAAACTTTAATTTTGTTTGAAATATAACATGTTATATTTTATTTATTTTGTGTGGATTTATAATGATAGACCAATTTCATAGACTGTAATTAATAATAACACATACATTCATGATATATCAATTTCATGAACGTTTATTAATTATAATATATTTATTGACATTAATATATTTGTAAACATATCATAATTATATTAATTGAGTTTAAACGTAACCGCGCCGATTTTATTTAAACAAATTATATAAAAATATATAAAAAAAGAATATGATGACCCGCGCAAATTGCGCAGCCTATTGCTAGTTCATAATAAAACTGTTGCATGTCTCCCAACAAGAGAAAGAATGAGATAATTAATGGTGAGTTTCAAAACAGAGCCAAAAATAAACAGATTAACAACAAAAATACTAGGTTTGGATCAGTGACGTGCAGAAAAATTTAGTCATGCTGACGTGACAAGCCACGTGATAAATTTATATAATTTTTGTCATGGTGGGAAAATATGTATGGTCCATATCAATCATTACTCTCCAGTCTCAATATACGATTCTTATTCTGTGATAAATTTATGTCACGATAAAGTTTATATGCCAATGTAATGCAAAAGAACTTATTCTTTGTCAGTTTTTAATGCTAGGAAACAAGAACCATAGAATTTATCTTAAGAACCCCTGCAAACCTCTTATTTGCACCTATTTAGTTTTTTTTTTTGAAAAAATTTGCACCTATTTAGTTACTTCTTATAAATTTTCATATATAATGCTAAAGACCTTGGTAAAATTGGTTGTACTATAGATATACTCTCTCTCTCTCTCTCTCTCTCTCTCTCTCTCTCTCTCTCTCTCTATATATATATATATATATATATATATATATATATATATATATATATATGTTTTAAATTAGGATATAGCGGTCCGTAGCGTTTGAACTGCAATTTACACGTGACTATCGTTATTGTGCATTGTAGCGGCGATTTTTATCGCTATTTGTGCATTATAGCGGCGATTTTTACACGTGACTATCGTGACTATCGGTATTGCGTTTGAGAAATTTTTATCGCTATTTGTGCTATAGCGCTGCAATTGCGGCGCTATTTAAATTATTGATATATAAAAGATGTCATAACTACATAAGAAAAATAACAAGTTTACAGGGTTACACGTGCAAACAAGATTACATACAAAATATCAACCTTGTTACGTTAAAAAGACGGAAAAAATTAAGGAGAACAATGCATAAAGATTTTCTGCCAAACACTATCCAAACTTATTTACATCCATTTTGTTATTCCCAGCACTAAAGGTGAAGCTACTAACCAAAATCCTACAAAAAAAAGCAGAAATAATCATTATCATTGTGTATATACGACTGTTACCAGAATAGTGATGTACACTTTCTAGTACTTTCTCTCAAAAATCTTAATGACGTGAATATAATTTAACACATTAAAAATTAACATATGAATACATGATTTAACATCTTAATTTAAAATTTTGATTATCCTAATTTATGATTGAACATCCAATTAAGATGTCAAATTATTAATTAATATTTTAATTTTTAAAATATTAAACAATATTCATGTCATCGAAGCTTTTGAGAGAGAGGTAGTGTATGCCCAAATTTTTTTTTTTTACAAAGAAAAAAGGGTTTGATATGGTGCCCCAATCTCAGTTAAATGGATTGCACCCTTATGCTATTATTAGTTTATTGATGCCTTCTATTTTGCCTCCTCATTTCCCCAACATTTTCCCCACAATAATTAATCTTATAATTAACATTGTGAATTAACGATTAATTCATAATGAACTATTTTGCAATATTCGTAATTAATCTTTAATTGGCAGAGACATTAATTATATATTAAATTTTTAGTAACTATGAATTAATAGTTAATTTATTTTACTAATTATAGGATTAATTAGTGTGGAGGAAATGCGATGGAAATGAGGGATAAAAATTAAAAATTTTCTAATTTATTATATTATAAAAAGTATGTACCGATCTTAAAGACCTCAATCTTTCCTCCACCACTCCAAATTGCACCCCTAAAGTAGCAATTCGAAGAACTATTAACCCCATTTGCACAACTACAAATAAATTGTTCATTTAATTCTTCACTATATCCACACACTCCGTTACTCTTTTCACAATCCATACATAATCTTGGATACTCATTATCCACGCTAAACCGGTACTTAACCGTTATTCCGTACCGCCAGCCTGTAGGATTCGCCTCCGCACCACCAAAATCATAAACCGCGCTATACGAACTACAACCAATCTTACTCAAATCCATTCGAAAATCTGGACCCAAACTAGATGGCACATAAACACAACACGCGGAAACGGCTTGGGAAAGTGTAACAAATGGTAGGCAAGTGTACAGGAGACCGCATATATGTGGACTAGTCGTGTCGCACAATGTATAATTTACACTCGAGCAACTAAGAAGGGCGAATATATTGGTGTATGTGAACGTGAATGGCGCATCAGAGTCGAGAGAGAAACCGTGACTCGAAGAGATAGAATAACAAGTGGACATGGTCGGGTCCGATAAGGTTAAGATTTGGTTTGTGTAGTCGATTGATTGGATTGGATACGATCCGGAACGGGTTGTTAGGGTGAGGATTTGGGTATTAGGGTTACAAGTTACATGTGGTTGAAATAATGGACTTCCACAACCGGGTCCGGATCCGAACGGGTAGTAAACTTGAAGTCCGCCGCATGAGGATTTGCATGAGGATGCAGAAATAGAAGGGAGGATGAGGAGAGCGAAAGTTAAGAGAGAAGGGGGGAAGAGGTGAAATTGGGGTCTCACCATGATGAGTGAGAGGATGAGAGAGAGAATACTCTTTAATTGTCTGTGTTTGTGTGTAGAAACGAACTATATAGGTAGCTTAATAGAACTCTAATCTTTCGACCTAATTAATAGTTCGAGCCTGTTTTAAAACTACAAATTGTACATCTTTTTTATATTTTATTTAGAAAAGAGAAATAATTGCAAATTGCTGGGCTAATTGTTAATTAAGAAACGGGCCAAGGCCCAAGGCCGAATAGTTCATCTCTCAGGTAATAAGCATGATTTTAATTTCAATCACACAATTAGTATTTTGGGGACATGAATATGGCATTTAACTTTTTACTTCATATATGAATTTTTAAAATATATATATATATAGGAATTCATTGCATGTTAAAAAAATATTTTAATTTTAAAATGTCAAATATATTGCAGATATTATTCATAAGATGCTGGAGGAAATCATGCAATATTTCTTCAAAATAGAGGATCTTATTTTAATAAAAGATTTATCTAACACAAAATGGAGAACAAACACAAAATTCTCATCTATACTCTGAGAGCCTCCAAAATCACGGAATCGTTTCTGACTCTAACCTCATAAGCTAACGGAAAACTGAACCGGTAAAAGTTAACAATAAATAAAGATCTGCGTTTTCTCAAGAATATTCATCAGCAAAAATAAAACGGAAAAGAAAAATAGGTTTAGGTTGTTTGAAAATATGATATGGAAAAATAGGTTTAGGTTTAGGTTGTCAGCAAAAATAAAACGGAAAAGAAAAACAGGTCAAATAAAAAAAATAGGTTTAGGTTGTTAGAAAATATGATATGGCTTGTATTTTACGGCCTAAAGAAAATTTATGTTGTGTTTAAAAATATATTAGTATGCATGGATATAGATTAGAAGTTTAGAATTAGGAGACTTAGAGTATTCTCTTGTTTTCATCCTAAATTTAGAGAAAAGAAAATGCAATTACAACTACAATTAGGAACAAAATTTACCTAGCCAACATGAAGGCAAAACTAGGATTATATCATTTGTGTTTTTATGACAATTTCATGATTGTAATTGAAGTGGTCCTGTTCAATAAGTTTGAAACGGTACATATGTTTACATGTCGTAACTCGATATAAAATGTGCACGTAGTTATTTTGTATAATTATTTTTATGAAAATACTCCCTCTTTATAAATCCAAAATCATATATAATTTATAAACAAACCTAAATTTATCATCACAAAATCCAAACAATTACTCCTCCAACTTAGAACCGCCACAAACCCCACAACTTCGTCTACAATGTCCAGGCACGCTCTCACTCCCAATCATATAACTAGGATTTTTCTCACACTCACCACTAACAGCCCATTGCGCGCAACTCGCATTCTCGTCAGAACAATCGTCAGACGAAATATACGACTTGTAATTATCGAACGAACCCACATGGATCCATTTCGGCGCGGACCATTTCTCGCCCTCTATGACCGGACAACTCCCATGTAGACTATACGGATCGGGCGTACCGTCAATGTTTAAATTGAAAAACAATGCCGCGTCACCTTTTATCGCTTTCACTATAAAAAAAAATAATATTAAATAATTAGTGTCAATATTTTGTTATTTTTTAATTATTTATGGTACCTGCTAAACCTTGTCGTGCACATTCTGACCACGTCTCGTCCTTAATTTGTAAATGTTTACCCTTTAATAAGAAAAAAAAATTAAACACCAATTATTGCAAGGGCATTTTTGAAATTTATGCACTTTTTGAAGTTACCTCAGCGTTAGGAAAGACGGTTTCGCCCCCCATTTGAACATCGGATAAATACATGAGAACCGTGGCGAGTCTGTGGCCCCCACGTGCTTGGTTGACTTTATCGTGAAAATAGTCAAAATGTGGCTCGTACTTTTCTCCATGTCGGTATCTAAGAATTTGAATCGACTCGGCACTCTCTGTAACCATGTTTTATGAAATGAATTATGCAAATATAACCTTGCATTATTTTGAAATTTCTTTGTTATTACCTTCGGGGAGGAAGGTCCATGCGGCGATTCGTTCCTCAATTTTATTGACTATTTTGTCCTTCAAAATAGAAAAAGAAATTATTAGATTTGAAGTTTGAAAAGTGAAGTGGAGTTGAGAGGCGAAATTTCGGTACCTGGTGCTTGGCCAAGAACATGCCGGAACTGGTACGGACCTCGCTCGCGAGACTCTTTCCTGATTGGTTATCAGCGACCATTGATTTCTCCAATTTTGCCTTGGCCTGAATCAAATGAAATGATTCGTAATTTCATTAATATAAGTCTCTCCTAGTTTATAATCTTTGTACTTTGAATGAAAAATATATTTTTAATACCAGTTTGATGAGGTGGTCGCATTCTTCATTGGATAGAAAGCCCTTGTATAAGAATACCCTGCAAATTGGAGCCATTAATAACCATAAATATAATATTTTATCGTTTTAAGGCATTCCATCGAACACTTAGCGAGCATAACAAACCAATATCAAATTAAATTAAAAAATGGAATAAAATCCTATAAAGATTAAAATTTCGTAATCAGTACCTGGGTTTCCAAGATATTTGAGTAACTTTGGTAGGATCATAAGCTTCGCTCGGTACAAAAATCGGTATCAATACAATGCAAACAAGAAACCCAAATATCAAAAACCCCCGAATTCCCATTATTGAAATTGTAACACACAGAAATTCTTCGATTAATGGAGTTTGCGATTTTTGCTGTTGGCCCTTTTAAAAGGCGAGAACCAAGTGCCATGGCCGTTTGTATTTTCTTAATGGCGCCCACAGTTATGTGGATACGAAACTAGGAGACTTCAATTTGATTTCATTCCTAATTAGGATTAGGATTAGGATTAAGACTGGTTTTTGAACATAAACATGCGGTCGTTTCAAAATCAAGGGGCAAATCAACCGGTATACACACTGAGACAGGAGTAATGACCATACTTTTTTCCCACGAATTGACCACACCCTGCCACGTGGCAGCCAACTATTGGCTGCAGCTAAAGTGGTAGAAAGCTGCAGCCAATAGCTGGCTGCCACGTGACAATTCGTGGTCAATTCGTGGGAAAAAGGTGTGATCTGTATCATTACTCCTGAGACAGTCTGGTTTTCAAAGGTGGAATTCCAATTTTTTTTAAGAATACTAGATTATATAAATTCAAATTATTTAGGACAAATAATCCTTTTGTAGTTCAAATTAAATAGGGAAATTTTCAAAAAACCTCCTATCTTTTTGGAAACTCCAAAAAAAACTCTCTACCAAATTTTTATTTTCAAATACCCCCTATGGGGTTAAAATAAACTATGGATGGTGTTAAATATTTTTTATGACCAAAATACCCTTCTTTTTACATATTTAGTAATTAAAATAATGTTTTTGTTATTTGTATTAATTTTAAAAAAGTCCTAATTTTTTTTAGCTTATAATATTTTTTATAAAATAATCATCATATGTTATATTTATATAATTTTAATATTTCATACATTATATATATTTGGCTTTCATATTTTTTTACTGAAAAAATAACATAAAATAATAATAAGATGAATAATAATATTAAAAGAACACCTTGTAAATATTTAAAAATTAAAATATCATGGATCTATTAAAAACATACATAAAAGAAGAACGAAAATAAAAATAAAATAGATGTTTAAAGAAATATTTTTCTATCAATATATTTTTAAGGTGTTTATTTTATTATTATCTGATGTTAGTTTTTCATGAATAATAAATGAAATATTAAAATTATACAAACACAACATTTAATAATTTTATTTTTGTGAAATCATTATATGTTAAAAATTATTTATGAATTTTCTTAAAACTTATAAAATTAATGAAAAAATAACAAAAATATACATATGAAAATAGAAGGGTATTTTGGTCAAAAATTTTTTTTAAACACCATCTATGGTTAGATTTAACCCCTATAGGGGGGTATTTGAAAATAAAACTTTGGTAGAGGGGGTTTCTTGGAGTTTCCAAAAAGATAGGGGGTTTTTTAGAATATCCAAAAAAGATAGGGGGTTTTTTGAAAATTTCCCAATTAAATATGGACAAATAATCCTTTCAAAGGCGGAAGGAATTCCAAAGAAAATTTAAGATGGACCATTTGATCTAAGATTAAAAAGTACAAATTATTTGATTTTTTTATTTGAACATAATAGATATAAACCAACTGATGTAAAAATTACATAAATCTTGATTCATTGTGGATCAAATTTACTCATATTTTTTCTAAATTAAATATGAAAAATAAAAAAAATCTCCTACTTTTTTAGATATTGTAAAAAAAATTCTAAATTTACGTAGTAATTCAAAAAAATATTATTTTTATTAATAAAAAAAATATTATATGTTAATTTATATAATTTTAATATTTCATACATTATATATATTTGACTTTTATATATTTTTTTTCTTCTGAAAGAATAACATAAATTAATAATAAAATTAACAAAAATATTAAAATAACATTTTGTAAATATTTAAAAAAATGAAATATCATGAAACTACTAAAAAAATACATAAAAAATGCAAATAAAAAACTAGATGTTTAAATTTTTTTCTTCTATCAATGTGTTTATTTTTTTTTTATCTGATGTTAGTTTTTCATGAATAATAAATGAAACATTAAAATTATATAAACACAATATGTAGTAATTTTATTTCGTTGAAAAATATTTTTGAATTTTCTTAAAATTAATAAAAAAATAACAAAAATATATAGTTTAATTATTACATATGAAAATAGAAGGGTATTTTGGTAAATAAAAATAATATCATCCATAGGGGGTGGGGTTATTTGAAAATAAAAGTTTGGTAGAGGATTTTTTTTTTGGAATTTACAAAAAATAGGATGTTTTTACAATATCTAAAAAAATTAGGAGGTTAAAATATGTTAAAACACATATGTGTGAACAATCAGACAAAAAATATATAATTCAATAACATATTAGGTAAAAAATAAATCGTTACCGACTCTAAGACTGCTATACAATTGCACGAAAAAAAAAAAACTAATTGAACAAATATGTGCTGACACGTGGCAGCAAGATATTATTATAGCAATATCACAAATTTAAACTCAGCCCGTTGTAAATATAATTAAGACCCAAATTAAACCCAAACCCATTCATATCGAGATTAACATATGGCTATGTTCATTCCACATGTCCATTACAAATTAATTGAATATGTCCATTCAACAGGTCCATTGCAAAATAACATGCAATGTATACTTTGAAAGTATGATAAAAAAAGTTTGGTAAAATTATTATTATTATTATTACTATTATTATATGAACAAGTAGCCTCTTTATTTTTTTTTATTTTTTGGAATATTTACAATACTTTAAAAAACATACTAAATAAAGTATTAAATCTTAATTGGGTTGATTTGGTAAGATTATTTTTGTTAGAATTTCGACCGACCGATTATTTTCGTTATGACCTTTTTAGATCGCATATTTTTCCCCGTAACGGAGCAAGGTATCCTCTAGTATGATTATAGTTGATTCGATCTACATAGTTCATCATCCTTCAGAGAAATTGAGTTTGAGTCGTCTAGATTTAAACTAGGCACTCATGCCATGAAAGAATGGAGAAGAGAAGAGTACAACATTTAAATGAAATCTCGATTGGTGGTGCAACAAAAGAAGCAAAAGAGTGGAACAAAGAAGGAAATAAAAGCATCTCTTTAATTTTTTTTCTTTTTCTTTTTTCTACCCTTTTGCTTTATCCTTATTCTCTCTTTGTTTTCCTAATGAGTTGAGCACAAATAAGTATTCCAAAAAAAAAACTTGAATAAAACTTAAGATAAAGCTAGTTTTACTATTACCAACTATTTTGAGCCTTATAAAATACACTATATCTCAAAAAATTGGTGACTAATTATTCCTGCAATATTTTAACCAGCAATTTTAGTGCAATAAGTTTGAACTTGCCTTTAGAGCCTTAAGACCAGTCAGTGATCTAAGACCAGTTATCCTCAAAGTGAGAGACATCAAAAACAAAAAGAAAGCCTCTTTAATTGGTGGAATTGCTTTAATTCTGGAGGGCACATGTCACAAAAAAGAAACCCAAAACCATGACACAAACAATCAAAAAGAAAAGAAAATGAAGAACATCAAAATTTGTTACAAGCCTTTTTGTATATATATATATTAGCTACTAGAACCTTTCTTGGTCTTTGCTCCAAGCAAAAATCTCTCTCAATCACAAAATAAAAGAAAAATGGATCACCAAAGTCACTGCAAAAGCTCTTGCCACCTTTGTTAAAGAATCTTTTGAATGTATATTTTGTAGTTTGAACTCTCTTTTGTCACTAGGGGAAATCTATCTATCACTGACAGGATAGGACCCACAAATTAGTGACACTAATGTCATAAACCATCCATGCACCCGAAACAACTTGTAATTTCTTCGTGACAAAACCCCACCATAAAGAGAAAAAAAAACAATAATTTGTAATTCAAAAGGTTAATTGCTCAACTTATATATAGTCAAAAACCAACTTGAGACCCACATCTTCTCTTTGGAAGTTTCCATTCCATGCATATATAGTCATATAATCTTAAAACCACTCCCCTCCCCCCTCCCCCGCACCCCCAACCGCCTTATTGTCGGTCAGGCGACTGGCCCGACTTGCCGGCTCGCCTACAAAACAAATGGAAAGTGTTGATCAGAAAAAATGGGTCATGAAAACAAGACAAGGATCAGGAATTCAGGTGAACCTACATATATATACTAATTAGGGTTTAATTGGGTAATTATGAATTGCAAAATGAGATCAATGTGTACTTTGGTTTTAGGGAATTAAGGACCCACATTACATTGTAGTACATGATTGCATGTATGAGATAATCATTTGATTGTTATTGGGTTTGATCTTGTCCGTCGCGAATCATTGTGGTCCGTGCAACGAGTCAATTTACTAGGGGATATTAATCTTTAATGGACTCACTACACACTTTAAATCTGTATGGATAACATAAAGATTGATTCTTGATTTGTATAGTGAAACACTAGAGTGGGGTAATTAGGACTTATAAGCGGGGCTTTTGTGGTTTTGTCTTCTTTAATCTTTCTTTAGGGGTTTTAAAATTGGAATGTATTGATGCCCTCATATTTTACCATCAACTCCTCGTCATCATTTGTGATTAACAGAGATAATTACCATACAATTAAAATGTAATTAACAGGAATATGTTTATTACTCGCTCTAATTATCGATGTTAATTACCATAGATGATGTGTGGGTGAAATTGAGGGGACACAGTAAATTGCCTCTTTTAGAATTTAGATATGCATTGTCCTGTTTTGTACTTACTTTTTCAATTGTTCTCCTAGGTGATAAGCAAAATATTTACAATGGTAGAAACATGATTTACTTAAAATAATCGAAAATATTTTCTAACTAGTAAATCACATACAAAAAGAAATAATTTGCTTACCACCCAATTGATTACATAATTATGTATTGAGGCATTAATTGAGAATACAAGGCAAAATGTGAAAATTGAAAAAGAAAAAGAAAACATATTTTCCTTTTTATGTATTTTGAACAGGTAACAAAATATTTCGACAAAAGAGTTCAAAGTATGGACCTTCCTATGCTATATATTTTTTGAAAAAATAAATAAATATTGTTGGGGTCAAATAATAAGAAACTTTTTCGAAAAAATAAATAAATTATAAGACCTTTAGGGTGTCCAATGCAAAATAGACAAGCAAAATACCATTCTATACGTTTATAATTATCTATTTATGCAAAGAAATGCATATTCAACAAAAATGGAGTTGGAGAAATTTAAGTACCGGTTGTGAATAGGATCAGGCCCATTTGGAACTTTCCTCTTCACTTCTCTAAAAGGATTCGGATCCTTAAGGCCCAAATCCAATAACCTTCCTTTCAATGTGGGCACAAAGTTCTTTTCAGACGATGACGATGACGGTGACGACGACGACGATGATAATGAAGAAGAAGAAGAGACAATAGCTACCAAAAAACAAAAACAAAGCATGCATGCCACCACTCTCAATAAGGCCCCGAGCGATTTGAGGCCAAAACCCTCCATTTTCGACTTCTTATGCTTCGGTTATCTTTATCCTGCTTTGTTTTTCGTTTCGCTCTCTCGAGCTCTCCTCTTCTCACAAGAAATGGTGGCTAAAGAATTTTGTTGCACAATGGGGGCATGACAAGTTTGCTACTATACAATACAAGTACTGGAATCTAGAGAGAGGAGAGGGAGAGAGAGGGGTGCTATAAGAGTGGTGGTAGAGTGATGTGAGCTTATATAAGAAGGAATGTTTTTTTTATGTCATTGTGTATTTAAATTATCTGGTTGTGTTGTCGTTTTTTGTTGTTCTTTAATATTCTCAAACTCTTTTTTTTTCCTCTTTTTCTTTTTCTTTGTCTTTGGAGTTGGAATTAAGCGATTCTGTTAAATGCTTTTTGTAGGACCTTGGAAGTGGAGGAGCTAACTTAAACTCTGTGAGATGTTCTGATCTTGAGATCTCTGTCTTCAATGGCACAATCTTGTGTGACTATCCATGTATCTTGTCATGGGGCCTCAAGTCGACTCGTAATTTACTAAATTCATAACACGAGAAATGTGATGTACTGACCGATAAATTGATAACATTTTAATTTTCATGATCAAATTAATTTCTCGAATAAAGTTTGTTTAAGTTCTTATATATATTATGATTTATCAAGAACAATAATATATGTTTTAAGTTGTAAGTTTTGAAGTTTAACATTAAATATTCACTAATTTATGGAATCAAGATAATTTATGTAGGAAAACAAAAAAAATGTTTAAAAACAAACACACAAACTACTTTTTTTTATAAAATTTAGTTAATTTTTAATATTATCAACTTAACACACATCTTAACAATACTTAGCGAAGGTACGATGTACTAAAAATATTGTAATTTTTTTTTTAATTTAAATTTAAATTTTTATTGTCCTTTGGCCTATCGTACCTCAATAAAAGATATATCTCAACAGAAAGAAGATTTAATTACTGCATTTTATCGAATTTGAAGTTCACTTTTTTTAAGTTGAAATAAAATTATATTTTAACCGAGAAGCTAATTGGAATAGAGATAACTAAATTCGTACTAATTTCAAAACAACAAAGATTTCATACCGAACAATATCTTTTAATAGACGATTATATCGATCTATTACTACCCAAATAGTTTCACAGAATGCTACAAATTAGCATCACATAATAACTTATCTCCTTTGATTTGGGGCAACTGTCTTTGGAACAAGATGGGCAGATATTGTGTTAAGAGTTTTGGGGACTTTTTATGCAAAACATACCCTTAATATGGATAGAAGCATCGCTATCTCTTCCCTAAATCAAAACCCAACAGCATCCATGAGTGGTTTATTAATTGTATTGCTTTAAGATAAACCAGATTAGCTTTTACTTTACCCCCTTTTTAGAGATCTTTTGCATAAAACCCCTTGGCTTTCATTCCTCTCAAAGAGAGCCTATATTTGAGATCTTTGAAAGGTGCATTAGATCTCTAATCATTTTTACTTGATAAAATAATTATCATGAACTTACTCTTTTCAGTTTAATTTAGGAACAATTTCATGTGTTTCCCTGCAAATTTTCAAAATATCACGTGTACTACTACAAAATAGAATGTATCATTGATTTTTCTAAAAATATCATGTATATTCTCTAGGCCGGTCCTAGCTATAGACCAAAAAAACTCACGTTTCGAGTCTAAAATTTTAAAAAATACATTTTTAAAAAACATGATTTAAAGAGTTAAAAATAAGTATAACTACAATAAAACTACTAAATATCATAAGAATCTTATACTTTATTAGTAGAACCGTTTTTTTTGTGAGGGTTAATAAGTTCAAATCTCTACAAATTATAACATTTTCTCAAAAATACAATGAAAATATGAAAAAAATGGCCTAGACGAGATTTGAAAATCTGGAAGCGGGCCTGTACTTTATTAGACGACATTTTCTCAAAAAACATTTGATATATAAGAAAAAATCAATAGCCTCAACCAATGAGCTGCACGATCACATGTGACTAAATACTTTATCTTTCTTCCCAATAAATTATTTAGATACATGGTCCATTTTCAAATTAAGATTCGAGTACATGAAAATCTGGAAGCGGGCATGTATATTCTCCATTTATTTTATTGTTGTAGGACCAGGCCCGGTTCCAGGTTTTTAAGTATCCGATGTCTAGTTTGATAGTGGACCCCATATACAATTAATTTATTTGAAGGAATATTTACGTATTTTGTCACAATTGATTGTGTGGTTTATTGGTCGAGGTTATAAATTTTGCCAACACATTAAAAGTTCAAATCTTACCTAGACCATTTTTTTTTTCATATTTTCATTGTATTTTAAAAAAAATAATCTAAAATAATAACTTGTGGAATTTGAACCCATTACCTCTCACAAGAAAAATAATTGTTTTACTAATGAACCAACAGATTTTTATAATCTTTAACAATTTTTTATAATTATATTTATTTTTAATTGGATAAATCGTGTTTTTCGAAACTTTTAGACTCCATAAAATTTTGGATCCAAAATTTCGAACCTCTTGGGCCTATAGTGGGTGCCGGACATGTGTAGGACTAATATCATAAATTATCCTTGTTCATATTAGTTCTACATATACTACTAAGCGAGGAAAATAGCAGTTCATTCATCTCCCTAAAAATAATGAAGGAAGGATTTATGACAAATATTTTGGAACGGTACTCGTATAATTTAACATTTTCAAAGGGGTAAACATGAAATTTTGCGATTTTCTGAGAGTGTGCGCGAAATGCATCCATTAATCCTTTTAAAAAAGAAATGTGTCCATTAATCTAATAAAATAGTTTCAATTGTTGTAACGTAAGGAGCCTGTATATGAATTTAAATTGTTTGGATTTGAATTAAGAGAGGAATATAATGACCAAACCCGAATACTTTTTCAGGGTTTTTTCTTCTCTCTCCAATGTTCCAGAGAAATGCCATGACAAGCCATATCTATACTGTCAAAATCAGTTTTGGATTTCAATGATCATGACATGATGAAATTCTTTTGACCAAATTCAGAATCAAAATATCATGTGTATATGTGCAAATCGTAATTTCGTATGAGAACTCCTGCATCAAAAATTGTACAAATTGTCAGTCAAAATCTCATAGAAGATTCTTCTTGTTTTAACTTCTCTAGCCCAGTTGGGCTTTTGTCCACAACAAAGCCGAATAAGCATTTCTTGAGAATTTTTTTAATTGATTATTTTGGTTTTTCAGACATTATTATTATTATTGATTAATTCATATGTAAATCCACGATATTTGCGACATGAGAAAACTCCAAGTTAGTCTTTCGATATTGTGTTCGGGGAATATGGTAATTTAAAGAAAAATGATATTTAAAAATGATTTATGTTCGCGTTACGATATCGTTGTCCTTAAAAATTTACCCGTCTCCATAAATTATATTATTTGGTGTCCATCGGATCTGACCAATAACCTTCCAAAATATAACAGACTTTTTTACGGTGTTTGCACAAACAAAATCAGATCCAAACACATACTCGAATTATGAGGACTGATAGATCATAACACTTGCCAAAAAAAATATACAATAATTGAAACATATTTGCATGAAAATTAACTTAAAAAACTATTAGACTTGCACGAGATCATATATCTTCCTTTTCTCTTCTTTCTCTCTTTTTATTATCACGAATTAATAAAATTAGAGAGAAAATGAGATGAGAGAGTAATGAAGATTTTTTTTTCTTGAATTTTTGTTGTATTTTCTCGAATTTTTTATATATCTCTTACGTCTCATTCAAGAGTCAATGTCATATTTATAATAAAAATGAACATGTCATGTCATGACACATAGTCAATGTGTATATTATCTTTATCTCATATCACGACACATAATCATACGTGTGTAAGTTGCATATCAATTTTTCATTATATCATTACACCTAACCACACATGTGTAACTTGCATCTTATTATTATTTTATAGCAGGACAAATAATCACTTCTTTATTCAATTATAGAATGACACGTAATATCTACATAATTTTCATCATGATATTTATGACATAATAATGATGTCATTAAGAAATCATAAATTTACAAATCTAATATTTTTTTGTTAATTTTCAAAAATAAAATCTTTAAAAACAATATTTATTGTTTAAAAATAAAATTTATTTCGAAAATCGTTAACAGAATATATATATATATATATATATATATATATATATATATATATATATGTACAATTATAAATAACTTATCATCTAATAAGATATTGCATAAAATGATGCTTCGAGAAAATAGTAAGAATTAATAACTAAGAAAAAAATCGTCTTCTAAATCGCACTGCTCGACTTATCAGAAAGTGTCACTAGAAATTTTTTTAAGGTATGGACCAACTTAAAAAAAATATTTAACAAAATTATAATGATGTTAATGAAGGAAATAGAGTTTTGCATCAACAGTAAAATGGTACGTAGAAGGACAAACGAACGTACGCGTTCGTGGGCATAAGAAACAATTTTAGTAAAACTGGCATAACTTTCAGATAACGATTCCAATTTGAATGGTTCAAATTGGGTTGGATAGATAATGAGATTATCTAGAAATTTCATGAAGAAATATATTTCATTTGAGCGATGTATCAATGTCGTGTTAATGTAATACCGAAAGGGTGCGACAGTTTGACATGCAGTTAGTAAAACCGTCATAACGTTCGCATCCGAACTCCAATTTGGCTGGGACAAATTGGATTGGAAAGATAATAAGATTATCTACAACTTTCATGAAGGTTTGAAGTCGGTTGGAACGATTTAACAATTTCGTTTCAACAGAATACTGAAAGGGTGTATGCAGTTTTCTGTTTGAAAAGGTGTATAGTAGATATACATACATTTTGGCCCATCCTTATCTTATGTAGTATATATATGATGTTTCTCTCTCTATTATTCAGTCCAATAGAAGTTTATTCAGTCTAATCTAGACGAGACAAGTTTTGTCCAGAAATAAGAGAGATTCTTATCAAGATGTTGAAAGAATGCGAAGAGAAAGAGAGAAAAAAAAAGAGAGGAGAAAAGAGTTTTCTCCGTCTAGAGAATCGAAGGCAATCAAGCAAGTTCGCTGGTGCATCGTCTAGGCAGGTTCATCCGCGACCGAGGTGCTACGACTCACGGTGGATACAGGTAGAGGAGTTCGCACTTTGTGACTCTTCGTTTGTGATCAAACCGGAGAAGTAAAGTAGCAAAAGGCTGTGGAAGCGTGTGGCCATGGGACGCACGAAGACAACCGGAGACGTGTCAAGACGGTGGGAGACGTGTGGTAAGGAACGCACGGGCTAGTCACCAACGTGACATCGAAGAAGAGAAGGATGCAAGCGATCAACCCGTCGTGCGTGATCAATTTCACGCTGGTAATCGTCTGTCCTATTTTGCATCGTACCCTCGAAGTCGAGGCGTGATCTCGGGATTTGGGAACCGGACCGGGCCTACATATCCGCTGCGCAGGCCCGGGATCGGGAGAATTTCCCAACAGTTAAAAAGTGCTATGTCTTTTTATCAAACGTAATTTTCGGGTATCGTATTTCTCCAAAGTTTGAGATCTACAAATCAATATACCTTTTCTCGACCTTATTCTTAATAGTGAATAAAAATGAAATAATATAAAATATGAAAAAACACTCTCCCTAAATATTTAGCTAATGAAAATTCTTGGGGAGGTGCCTAATAATTTAGGCGGTTTTTGGTACCTCCTTGTCGGAGGTAGAAACATCATGAGTATTTCTATCTTTTCGTACACATACATAATTGTATTTCAAATACGGTTTACGAAAATCACAGTCCAACATATGTGGCCTAACTGACAACAAAAGTTGCAAAAAGCACACGAGACTTTTAACGGATTCGCCGGGTTTTTAACAAAGTGAGAATAATAATGACTAGCATATTTAGATTTTGATAATACGAGATCGATCGATTTACCACAAAATTATGTGGATTTATTGAAGGTATTAATAGGTTTATAGAAATTAGTTTTATTTGTGAAATGTTCGGACGTTTGTTGATAGTTCTGAGGGACATGTGTATTCACGATCTCACGGATATATCCACCGGGCCCCATTTGTACCGACAACCGGTTCGTTCCGTTTGCCTGTATCCATTTGATCGATCATTTAGTTTTGAAAACTAATTATTATTATTATTATTATTATTATTATTATTATTATTATTATTATTATTATTATTATTATTATTATTATTATTATAGGTAAAATTCTTATTTTGAAAATGATTTGAACTAGGGAAGTTTCAGTACATGAAAGTATTTCCACGACTTCTCTTTGAAAACTCTCTTTTTGGTATTTGATTTTTGGGTCTAGAGTGAACGGATAATTTAACGTTCTCTCTTGTGTATCCTAAATCGGTTTATCGTTAGGCTTTTGACCCAAAGATAATTTATTAAAATCAAGTTTGCTTGGACCATAAGTGGGACAAGCATCCTTTAAAGTTTTATTTTGAAGATGTTGTTGGGTATCGGCGTCACTACCGAGCCCCGCGTAGCGGATTGTGAGGCCCGGTCCGAACCGATCCCGAGGACCACGTCGACGACTCGATCGTACAAATCCTAAACTATGTGCAACTACCTATGAAATTAACTCTTAATTCATAGAGAATCATACCGCGTGAAATTGATCACGGAGACGGGTTGATTACGTAGTTGCTTTGCTCGCTTCGATCCCGGTAACACGCACGTCCCACGCCCGCGCGATTCGACACCTTGCTCGAAGCTCCTTTTGTCGTATACAACCGGAATTTCTCCGGTTCGTCTTTGACCTTGCTCTCGATTGATCACACCAGAAAATCTCACCTGAGATTTCTCTACTTGTATCTACCTCGAGCTCGCGTCTTTCGGTTGTGGTAAATTCCCCTAAAATTTCCACAAACTTGCTCAAACTTTCAATCTCTTTAATGGAGTTATTCCTCTTTCTTTCTTGTCTCACAAGAATTTTCTTAGATCTGGAATGAACCAGGAAGAAGAAGATATTGCTTAGATCTTATAATCAAAGCCTCCATTAATTGGACATTAATGAGTATCAAAACTGCTAATCCAGAATTTGGATCACAGTGCGTCATGACCCACGATATGGTGCGTCATGACGCACGTGTCACGAGTACTAGATCTAGCCATTATAATTGTGCTCCGTCATGACGGACAGGACTGTGCGTCATGACGCACCACCGTCATGACGCACTGGATGGAGCTTCATGACAGTATACTCACAGATTGGCCTATATAGAAATACATTACTGTGCGTCATGACGAACCATATGGTGCGTCATGACGGACTATGTAATTTATGTTATATTTGCATAATCTTATTATGCATCCAATCGTTCCGACGAACGCGTACGTTCATCTACCCTCATATGTACAATCTACTAGTTGATCCGTAACTGTATTTCCTTCAGATGTGTGTTTAATAGTTCGACTTTTAGATAAGTAATCTCGCTTTTTAGAGCTCAACACTCGTTTTTAGAAAAATCTAGTTGTGTTTCAATCGATTTTACCTCAATATCTAAATCTGAATATCTAATTTGAAGATTTCTGAACATATCACTACTAATAATCTCATCTTGTTGATGTCTAGTTAATCCACGGATTGGATCATCATTTGTTATAAACTTTAAAGTATATTTAGAGTTACTTGTGTTTGGAACATGTACTTGTTGTAAAGGTAAATTTTGAATTGAAAATACCTGGTGACCATTATTGGTCGTAGGGTCCAGAGAATACGAGGTTGATGCATTTATGTTTTGTGTAATGCTTCCGCTTTCCTTTGATTTTTAAGCATCATTTGAATGATATGTTCAACGACTTCATCTACCAATGGAAGAATTCCGGCCATGAGAGCGGTGTTTGGTTTCTCATTGTCGGAGTGTGACTCGTAACCAGAGGATTGATCGGAGTGATCAAAGTCTCCCCAAACCGCGAAGTTGGCCGATTGCTTCATCTTCCTCCTCCTATCTCGGTTCTTGTCATATTTTCATCTTTCGCGTCTTTCATCGTATTTGTCGCTCTTGTCACCGTCCTTTTTGTACCAAAGAGTGAGTTATGGATGAAGTGTGTAGCAATTTCTCATCATGTGTCCTCGCTTGTTGCACTCGAAGCAATATGTTTTCTGATTATTAAGTCTTTGGTTATTGTTGAAGCGTCTTTCTTGATTTCGAAATTCTCCGAAGTTTCAAACGAGTAGATTCAAGTCGTCTTCATCTTCGTCATGTGTGGATGAGAGTGCGACGTTTCTGGTTGTTGTGCTCGACACTCGTCGTCCCGTTTGTTTGAGTTGCACTTCGAAGTTTCGGAAATAATTGATGACGCTATCCAACTCAAAATCTTGTGTAGCCATCATCGTCTCGAGTGTGATTCGAAGTGTTTCCCAACTCGGTGGCATCGCCCTAATAAATTTTCCTACAATTCGTGAGTTCGTTAGTGACTCTCATAGAACGGCCTATCTGTTTTTATATGTAACTATATGCAGAATTTCTAAACTTAATTAATAGTATGTAACTATTTAAATATGTAACTATATGATCATATTTAATTTTGTCAATTTTAGAATAGATGTTGTGATAATTAACTGAGGTACTTGATAATAAATAATTATGAGTAAATCGATAAATAAATAAAGATCAAGAAATCCAACAGAAAATAAAAAATAAAGAAAAGAAGAAAAGAAGAGTAAGAACGAACAAGAAATCCGATAAAAGAAATAAATAAAAGAATAAATAAAAATTATGAGTACAAGAAAGTAAATAACGCACTTGGTGTACAATAATCCTAGTTACAAATGGATACGTAACTTACGAAATGACTTAAGCAGTTATAGATGCGGTGGTTTTGATTCAACCGCAAATACACTGGGAGTACGAGAAAATCTCAAGTTCCTCAAAAGAAAAAAGATAAAGAAAATAAGCCCGAATGATAGAAATAAAGTAAGATAGAGATAACACCGGATATATAACGGAGTTCGGTCAGAGCGATGCTTATGCCTCCGGGGAATAGCCTCGCCGTCACAAAACGTGACGAACCCTCTGATAATAGTTTATATTACAATAAGGACTAACAAGGACGTATAACCTTCCGTTACACACCAAACTAACTCTACAAAACAACGAATATAACAACTATCCAAGCAACCCCACGATCTCTCAAGAACTCTCTGAAGGAAATACAGTTTCGGATCAACCGTAAAAGTGTACACAAGGATAAACGAATGTAAGCGTACATTCGTGGTCATAACTTTCAGTAAGAAACTCCAATTTGAATGGTTCAAATTGGGTTAGATAGATAATAAGATTATCTATAACCTTCATGTAGAAATATTGTTCATTTGAACGAAGTATCAGTGTCGTTTTAATGGAATACCGAAAGGGTGCGATAGTTTGACATACAGTTAGTAAAACGTCCGTAACTTTCGCATCCGAACTCCAATTGGGACAGACCAAATTGGGTTGGAAAGATAATAAGATTATCTAGAACTTTCGTGAGGTTTAAAGTTGGTTGGAATGATTTAATATTTTCGTTTCGACAGAATACTGAACAGGTTCATGCAGTTTTCTGTGTGAAAGGGTGTATATTGGATATACATGCCTTTTGACCCATCCTTATCCTATGTGATATAAATAAGATGTTTCTCTCTTTCTCTGATGGCAGATCATTCAGTCTAATTGATTCTAATCAATAGAATTATCCAGAAATAGAGAGTCATCTTTCAGAGAGTGAAAGAGTGCGAAGAGAGAAAACCGAGAAAAAGAGTTTTTCTCGGAATAGAGAATTGATTCAATCAAGCCAGTTCGCCGGTACTTCGTCTAGGCAGTTGCACCCGCGACCGGCGTCTTCCGACTCAAGGTGGATACACGTAGAGGAGCGACACTTGTGGCTCTTCGATTGTGATCAAACCGAAGGAGCAAAACTGTCGGCTGTGGAAGAGTGCGGACGTGGGACGCACGAAAGACAACCGGAGGCGTGTCAAGACGGTGGAAGACGTGTGGTATGGACACACGGGCTAGTCACCAACGTGACACCGGAGAAGGAAAGGATGCGAGCGATCAACCCGTCGTGCGTGATCAATTTCACGCTGGTAATCGTCTATCCTTCTATTGCATCGTACCCTCGAAGTCATGGCGTGATCTTGGATTATGGGAACCGAACCGGGCCTACATATCCGCTGTGCGGACCCGGGGTCGGGTGATATTTCCTACACTCCCTATAGATTAATGTCACTCTCAAATAATATTGAAATTTAGACTAAACCTTAACAATGGAGCTCTCAAAAATACTCACAATAATCGCGGCAAGGGTTTCTAGGAAGAATTTAGCTCAAATGGGATGAAGAAAATGAATGGGGGTGCTCCCCTATTTATAGGGGGTAAGGGGGTACCCCCGGCCAGGAAATGCTGGAAATTAGCCTAAATTTGCGTCCCTATACAATGTAGAAGCGTGCCCCAACGTTCAAATTGAAATCATGAAAAATGGCTTTGGGATGGAAAAATGAACTAACCGCCTGTAGGCTCAGATGGACCGTCCGGGCGGTATTAGAAAAAATAACATAGTGCTTACGGACACACGGCTTAAGTGTCTGGACTGTTAAGGCGGCCTAATCAACCGTCCGGATGCTGGATCCTGACGTCCGTACAGATAGTGTATTCTTGCACAATCATTGCAATTTTGATTTTGTGGAATGCTTTGAGATTTGGTCCACCACTTCTAGTTTTTAGGGTTTACAAAAGAGTGGTTTGTGATCGTGTGAGTCTTCAAGTATTATCCGAAAATCTTCATTTCTTTTTCGGGATTTTTCGGTGTTGATCTTCAAGTTTTGTAAGCTGCTCCCGGTTGAGTTATGTGTCGTAATTTTCGCGGTGCTTCTCGGTGAGTCTTCTGCGGATTTGGTTCTTCGGTCTTGCGGTCTTCGTCTATGGGTTTTCTTGAATGTATTAAACCGGAAAAGATCCCGATCTTATGTGGCTCCTCATGTGATTTTTCTTGTAGGATTTTCAAAATATGTTGTCGTGTTTCATGATTTGTGTATATGTTGTGTTCTTATTAATCACACATAGATGAAAAAATTAGTAGCTCAAGTATTGTTTCGGATATCGTCAAACAAGTCAACACTTTTTCCGAGAGTTTGTATGCGCTGCTTGTTTGATCAGACTGGAGTTAGATCTCCCAACTTTATATTAAATCCTCCAACTCTAGAATTGCAGTATTTGATAATGACCAATTAAATAAGGATGTCCAGTCCTAAACCGAGCAATAATTTAGAACCTTACCATTTGTGCTGGTCGACACAAACGAATAGAGATTTGAATATTTATATTTCAATCTTTCTCCGAATCAATTATGCTCCCAAAATAAAGTTGATGATGACACCATTCCTTGAATCTTAGTGGAAGCCTCCTTATTTACATCATTCATAAGGGGTGACGGATCTCTTGAGTTTGTCTGAAAAAGAGTCACAGTTTGCGACGAAAAATTCTTCGCGTAGTATCAGCCTATATTCCCTTATCAATGCCATAGTATTTTCATACTCATTTCACTAATAATTAGGGATGTAGGCAGACCGGGTTGGACGGGTCTTTATCGAAACTGTAACCCAATCCAATTAGTACGGGTTTTCATTTTTCCAACCCAACCCAACTCATGATATTTATAATTTTTTTGAAACCCATCTTAACCGGGTTGGACTGTTTGGACGGGTTTGCCGGGTTTTTTTTTCTTCATAAATACACACTATAACGATATATGTTCATGCGTTGATAAAAATATACAACAAAAATTATATTTTTAATTAAATCATCGAAAAATCTTTTACAAACACACAAATCAAAATTAAACATGCATAATCAACATGTCATCATATTTATGTCACCCTCCCGACAATAAATATGAAGCACTTATACAAAAATTTTAAAGTTCAAACTAATTACATATTTATGACAAAACTGAAATAGTGATATTATAAATAAATAAAAACATTACCGTTAAACAAAGATTATTAGAAAACAACCCTTATTATTAAACAAAATAAAAAATAACAAAACATGAATAATAGAGAACAAAACATGTCATATATGATTTAAGTTAAAAAAAATTGTATTTTAATTTGAGAAAGTTTGATTACTTGACAATCATAATATTCATATAGTGTGAAAGAAGATAAGATACTATATAATAACAAAATGAACTAATAATAAATCATAGCAATATAACTACAAAAAAATAGCATATCATATAATTTAAATAAAAAAAATTGGAAATTTGGAATTGTATGGATCGGGTTGGGTTAGTGCGGATTTTTCGTTTCGAACCCGCAACCCAACCCATACTTCCGGGTTTCTCAAAGTTCCAATCCGGACCCGATCCAATAATTTCAAAACCCGCAAAAAATGGATCGTGCCAGATCGGTTTGGTCGGAATGCAAATTTTTGTGTACATATTCCCTACTAATAATGAATTATTAATTTCTTCCAAGTTTGTCAATCCTAGACCACCCAGCGTTTTATTTTGACAGATTGTCTTCCAATTGAGAAACATCAATTTTCCTGTTTTGTCCCGTCCAAAAGAATCGTTTTCTAATGACATATATTCTTTTAATAACCCACTTCGATATCTTGCATATTGAGAAGAAGTAAATAGACAAAGAGTCGAATACCGATTTAATTAGTACTAATCTTTTCGCCATGGAGATTAACTTTCCTTGTCACGTAGTCAATTTGTTCTCTATCTTCTCTAATTAGAGGCAGAAAATCCGTATTCTTGAAAACTTTGTCCGAGAGTGATAATCCGAGATATTGAAATATCAATTTTTGAACCGAGCAGCCAAATATTTGAGCTACTGATTGAATCACTTCCAGGCTACAATTATATCTCCTCACAAATGATTTGGCCGGATTAAGAGCCGATCCCGAAGCATGTCATATGTGGTCCCGAATTGTTTTCGCCAAAATACAATTTTGCTGGCTCGGTTCCTTGCAGTGACAGAAGGTCATCCCCATATAATAAACAAGGTTCGATGAAATGATGTGTTTAGCAATTGAAGCTCCTGTAACTTATTAAATGTGATCGAAATGGTATTCATTGCCAAATCAAATAAATAGTATTCTTGCTGTTTGTTTTAAAACCAATTTTTTGACGAGCTTAACATCCGCTTCGGTATATCCTTTTGCTAGCAATACCGTCTCTATAAATTCCCAAGAGATACAATGAAATATTTTATGTATATCGGCCTTGAATAAAATTAGAGGTAACTTCTCTCTTGTATAGAGCAATGTATTCGTGATCGAATGTATAATTGTCGATAATATTTCGCACTGATGTAAAAGTTGATTGTGTCTCATCTACCATTGAATCAGTTCTTTATTTTTTATTGGTTTGTAAATAAAATGAAAAGAAATTAGGGTAATTTAAAGATATTCTGGGGTAATTGAGAATTAACATTTTTAAGGGATATATACTCTTTATATATTTTTGTATTTTTTTAGGGATAATCATCATAGTTCGTATGTATTATAGGGACATTCATATCGTATTTTCCATTTTGAAAGGGTTACATATATCATATATGCTTGATATTTTCCTTCTATGTATCTAATATCCACAATGTTTTGAGATTTTGTAGAGCTACTACACATGAAATTGCACCGTTCTTTTGTGTAGACAAGGAAGGAGTAAAAGTTGAACAAACAAAAAGTTGTACGTTTTCTTCTTAGAAATTTAAGAAAGAAACAAACTCAACATAACCAACCACAAATTTTATTTCACACAAACGACACGAAAGAAGCAAACTCAACATAACCCTACAAATGATCCATGCATAAAGTTGACAATGTCAAATAAATCTAAACCCAAAGACTCAACAAACGAAAAAATGCTTCACTTCATTGATCAAGTCAACACAATAATTCTGCTAATCAATCAAGGAGCAACGCCGCCAATTCCGCCGCCTAAACCACCAAGTCCACCGCCAATTCCCTCTATTCCTTTGCCTAGACCCAGTCCAGCTCCACCAGCTGCGCCAGCAAAACCATTTAATCCACCCAAACCAATGCCTGCGCCGAGTCCTCCAAATCCTCCAAGTCCTAAATGAAGATGTTTCTCGTCATTTAAACCGATGGCTTGTTCGCCATTCGTCATGAGTTGAGTGTTAGGCATGTTTCTCGCGGAAACTAGGGTTACCAGGAGGACTAGCATTATCGGGATTGCAATGGTGGTGAACTTTGCCATCTCTCTCTCTCTCTCTCTCTCTCTCTCTGATCTTACGGGTTGATGTGTTGGACTTGATTTGGAGGAGGGATGCTTATATAGAGGAGAGAGAGAGAGAGAGTGAGTAAATGTGGAGAGAATTCATTTTATCGACTCCCCGAGGCTCAGGTTATTTGCCAAGTTAGTTGAGTGAAATTAAATACATAACAAGGAGGTTCACATGAAAGAATGAATGTATTTTTTTTGCAAAACATTTGAAGCAATTTTAAAACGGGTTTCTGATGGATATAACTTGTTGGGTTATGTTAAAGGATGGTTTTTCATTTCCAGATTTTTATTTATTTCTTTTGTACGGTTTTCTTATTGTGGAATATTAATAGGGTAATTCGGTATGTAAATTATCCTAATTAGAGGCTGTAAAATTTCTTTTTTATAAAATATAATAGACGTGGGACCTCTCGAGCCCCCTCTATTTTTTCCAAAAAAAAAACTTGTTGGGTTATGATATGGTAACTCGTTACACATATGTATATATGCGGAGATGTTGAGGTGAAGGGGTTGGTCACATGAATGAGCCAATGAGAGAGCGGTGAGATAGCTAGCCGTTGAAAGGTGAGCTAGGTTGCATTAAAATGCATAGATCTATCTACCAGTAATCATTTTATTTAATTTATGTTACTCGAGACTCGAGAGCTATCGATTAATTGTCATGTATCATGTTGGGATATTAGGTATTCATAAATGCAGCGGCTAATCGAAAGAATATTTTGCCTATATTTGATGAAATACGATTTACAAGATAGATCACGTACAGCCCGGCTCTATGGGTTCTATGGTCAGGCCGGCATGGGCCTCGGGTCTAACAATTTCAGCGAGTTCTCTTTTTGTATACAAATTTATATATACCAGTTAAATACCCGCGCTTCGCTGCGAGTTTTTTCGATATATTAGTCAGACTTGTTTTAACCAAACATAAACAAAAAGAATGTTATCAATACTCAAGCTTGGCTGCACAATTTTTTCGTATATTCATACTAATATACTTTAATTCATACTTCTGAAAGAAAACATCACAAAGAATATTTTAATTCAAATTGCACAAGAAAATATCAATAACCAAGTACGTAAAGTTGCACTACGTAACTTCATACTATTGCCAAGAAAAGATTACAAGAAAAAAAAAATTTAAGCATAAAAATAAAATTAACAAGAAATGTGACAATTTCTTCAAATCTTCAGTATATTGTGGTGCTTAATGAACCTCATTATTTTTATTACATGAAAATTTTAATTATCGTATTAGATAAACTCAATATGCAATTATATATACCGAATTCTTCCAACTTTTCGTTGTTTTCAGTAAAAATAAGTTAGATCTTGTGTTTAGGAAGGAGGCCCATTAACACAGCTAGTGTTTGATAATATTCACCTGAAAATGAAATATCAAAAAGACAAGAAAACAATAGTACAAAACTTCTCTAATCCAACAATATTATATATTTTAGTTGTGTTTACATATCATGGACTATATATTTAAATTTCCAGATTATATTTATCAATATGTTTAGCTTCAAAATGAACACTACTATTACAAGAATATAATTTCCTTTTTGCAGACAATCAATTTTATTTGTCCACTACTATTATCATTATTATTTCATTTGTGCTCTATAACCTCTTGCCACCAACTATTCTATCTCTACGAACAAGTGCTGACGTACACATACTTATTATATACTCTAGATCTAATATGTTAGATCAATCAGTCCAAGTCATACCGAACATGCAATAACTCATCACCGTATACAATGTTTTACATGAACAGTAAAATTATTGTAAAACATTGGAGCCAAGATAGTTTGATTTTGGAGCTTTCTGTATTATGTTTTTTTTTATGTTCTCTAATGTAAGTTAGAATCCAAGCAATAATTATTTATTGGTCTAAAATTCAATCGCATATAGTAGGTAACGTAAAAAAAATTCATATCGCAGATGTGAGGTGCAAAGATTATTGTTAGGTTAGAGTATAATCATTTTTATTTTATATGATTGTAGTACGTTCATTGTGATTTTATATGATTGTAATTGATAATTTGTAATTAATTTTGATTTCTTATTAATATTTTCAGCAGTGTCATATTGGTTGATTGTAGAGTTTGTAGACGAATATATATTTTTAGTTTCTATTTATAATTTAGTAATATTCTGGATTTTTGTTATTTTCCATGTCATGTTTTAATAATTTTTTTTTTTTTTTTGCATAATATGTTTTAATAATATTAGAGACTACTGAGGTGGCTTCGGACTAGTCCATTAAATTTACCTTAATGATGTTCCTTTGACCAAAATATTCTTTTGGGATTAGTTGTCTATATTTTTGTTTTATGAGCACTTTATTTTCTGTAAAAGAAATTATCCTCCAAATATATAAAAAATTATGTTTTATATATAAACAACATCGTAACACCAAGACGAAGTTAATATAAGTGAGTAACAAATATTTTTACTGTGAAAATATAATCAATGTAAATGTAAATTAAAGAGGTCGAATCCATTGCTATCCTCCTTTATCTAATTATCAATTAAGTTTGACAAAATCATGGCGGTTATTTCTATCTTCAGTAAAATCATGAATAATCCAAAAGCTTATAATCTATTAGATAACCTTGATAAATATTGTTTATCACAATCACATGAATTATCAAACCTCAATCATTATTTTTGTATCATCCTCACAATTATTTGTATGAGATGATTATTCTACACAACAAAGAATATAGGATGATTTTATGGTACATCGGTTTTTTTCAAATCATATTCAAATTAAAAAAAGAAAAGTAATTATAAATGTTTTCAGTTACATATTAACGATATGCTTAAATAAAAAAATGTACCATTATTCATACAATAAAAATGATGTAATTACTTTTAAAACTATCCAAATATCATTTTAAAAATCATGTATCATAGAATTGCCCATATATTTAATTTGCACGATAAGTTAAAAATTTATTAAAAAATTATCAATTCATTATGTCTAATTTCTTTGTTAACTAATAAAAGTGTTATTAACCAATACCAAATTAATTAGGGCATTTGGAGAAAGAGGTAATATCTATTTTAGTATAAGATAGTACAAGAATTTCAATTTTTTACTAGTACATGTATAGATGCAATTTAAGATTTCAATTAAGAATTTTAAGTTAAAGATATCTCCAGACTAATCCAAAAGTGCAATAATCAAGTTATTAGTATATAAATCCCTTTGCAGAACTAAAAACATTTATGAAAAACATCAGCTTGTAATTTTTTGGTTTCAAACATACTGATTAATTGCTATAATTTTGAATTTTGTGAAATTATATTGCTCACAACAGTTATTTGAACTAAACCCCCAAACTCATATAACATTCAGCACTAACAATCCAAAACCAAAACGGTATGGATTGAAGATTAATTTTGTTAGGTTTTCTTCTCGAATAAATTTACAAACGAAGACAAAATGACTGTATTTGTATGGTATGTATATTCAACCAATCAAAAATAAATCCCATATATTATTTTTTTTTTATGCTCATCGGAAGACCAGGTATCCTGTTTAAGGAAAAATGTTTTGTGTCATCGAATTTCACCAACACATATACTATGTATACTAATTAACACACTTAACGGTACTTAACCAGGTACTCATTATTAATAATCAATTAATAATAATACAAAATGTTAATTGGGACGAAAACTAAATATATTGTCAACTCCGATTTCTCCAACCACCACGTCATTAATGCGCTTCAGATTCATTTTATTTGATTTGAGCTATGCAGATTTGTCGAGTATCTAATGAGTAATTATAGAATCATAAATATCAACCACAGATATGACACAAATGACTAAGATTGTGTTTGATTTATGATTCATATATGCATAATTAGTATTATAAATTTAAGTATTTGTAACGTATTTGTGGTTGGTATTTGTGACTCTATCACTCAGTACTAATATATCACTTGTCTAAAAAAATGTAAATATCAAATTTCTTAACACGTGTGAACATAGACGTTTGTTCTTAGTTATTTTCGACATCATCCTCTTCTTAACACGTGTTGAAATACTCAAGTGAATATTAAAGATTTAAATTTTTTTAATTATTGGATGTGCATCAAGATTAGTGTTGTGTAATATATTTTAATATCATTCAAATTTTCAGAAAAAAGAAATTCATTGTTTATTACACAACACTAATTTTCACGATGTTTCGATGGATTACGATAAAATTTAATTTGTTTCGATGAATTTGATTTAATTTCTATAAATAGGATTAGGATAAAATTTCACGATGTTTGGAGGTTTCTTTCATAAAAATCGAAAAAATTACTAAAATAGACGTGTGTGTTGTGAAATTAGCAAAAATCTCAAAAGCAACACTCAAGAAATAAGAGAGAATCATAAGAAATAAGAGATGGGAGAATGATAAATATTGCATTTCTCTTTCATTTAACTCACTCCTATTACAATGAGAAAGGGAGAATATATATAGCCTTGTCATGGATGGTGACCTACACAATAACATGGGTAATAATCTACACAAAACCATGGGTGGTGCCCACAATATACAATACCATGAGTACAATACCATGAGTGGTGTCATGATACATACAAATAAATCTAATAATAAATACATTCACATTACAATATATTTATAACACTCCCCCTTGAATGTATTTATTCTGCATGTGTGAAGAAGCGGCCTCCTTAAAGACCTCGCAAAAGAAGTGAAGAACTACTATCCAGTGAATTGAAGTCTTGTAGAAATACAAAGCATATGTGATTGTAGAACTGATGCTACAAAGTTTCTCTTTGATTTCTATATCATAAAAATATGTCTCGTTAAAATCTTACTAGGCAAAACCCAATGGGACAAAAGTCCTAGTGAAGAAAAAAGAGTGCAATATTATTATGTTATATACGCATCATAAGCTGCCTCATTAAAAACATTGTCATGAAAACCCCATTGGGACAAAAAAACATGATCAATGACAAAAAGAGTGAATTGCGTATTATTTCTCCCCCTCATGGATACAAATATTTCTAATCATATAAAGTTCAATCTTTTGCACTAGCTGTTCAAAACGTCATTGCTAGTTACACATAATTCCTCCAGGGAATTATTTAATGTAGTTGCAATCCATAACAAACTATTTGGTATCGAATATCTTTCGTCTCAAATTCGTTAATTAAGTAATGTGTCAGTTTGGAACTCTTCAGGAGTTTACTAATCATAAATTAAATACACATTATCTACGAATTTGATCATTGATACAGACATACAAAAATTCATCAATATTAAAAATGATTATATCATATATGCTCGAATTACTTTAATTCATACAAAGATCTTTGTTATTTAATACAATATGCTTTGTGTATATCTCCCGAGAGTTTAAATAATATGCTTCAGGCATTCTAAATCCTTCATGGATTTTCATGAATATAATAATCCAATGAGCATATGAATAATCTGTTATAATGTATACATGATACATTCTGAGTCCTTCGGGGACATTCAAATTAATATACCTTTTCATTACCATTGTAAGGTACATTTATTCTAGACTGCAAGTCCATAAATTTCACATCGTCATGTGAATTTAGTTTTTGGCCAATACTTTGATTTCGTCGACATTTTTCAATTGATTTTATACTAGATCCTCATTTTCATTGATTATCAATTGTAAGTGTATATGCAAATTTCTCAATAACTATAGTTTCATTTCGGTTCTATCTTTTCTAGTAAAGACATGTTTTGAGATCTCATTATTTTCAACATATTCAATGTTGACAGGTACCTGAATTCAATCATTCATGTCATCTACTGATTAATCTTTCAATATCCTTTTCAGAAGGTCATATTTTGTTAGAAGTACTAATAACTTCTATTATACCAACATTTTATCATGCTCTTTCTTATTACATTGATTTATCTTGGTGTAACCGATTGGTCGACCACGCTTCGGCGTATATCAAACTTAAAATTACCCAAGAATATTATATTACAAATATGAGCATTTTACACTGGAAAATTCTTGCATCAAATAGTTTATTTGCAATTTGTTGCAAATAATTAATTAAAGAACTCCTAGTTCATATTTACTTTTTCGAGGATCAAATTTGACGATGCATATAATTTCTTACTTTTCCAGTTTTATTTCTCCCCCCCCCCCCCCAATGTAAACATGAGTAATCGATAATACCCATCGAAGTTCTTACAGACTCCACGATATATTATATATTGAACTATTTTACTCATGTTTGACTATCTTAGTCATTTATTTATTTTCTCCTTCAAGGATTTGTATATCTATAGTCAAATGTCTGTCATTCTTCAAGCATGTTTGTTTTATTTGTTATTACAAATAGCATATAATCCTTCGGGGATACAATAGTTACAACATGCATATTTGACTATCGTTACTTCCTTAATCGTAAACTTCTTGTTTACGTATATATTTTAAGATTCCGGATTAAGCATACTGTAGGGTTACGCACACGATTATTAGAGTGTGCAGCGGAATTATTCACGCATGCGTAACCTAATTCTACCGGGATCACGTTCGAAAAACCACGAAAAAGGAAGAGTTATTCAGAATTTACCTCGTACAAGTTAGTACGTGTCGACTTCTTCTCCAAATACGTGAACCTTCTCCAAGGAATGCTCGTGCAGTCCCTCTACTCGTGTCCACCTTGATTTCGACTGATCGGAACCGTAAACGTCGTTCTAGTCAACTTCACGATTATTTTATCTCAAATTCTTTGCTCAAATCTCTCTTTTCAAACTCTCCAGATCACTTCGTTTTCTGTGGAAGAAAGGGAGAAAAATTCGGCGGCTCCAAAACCCTAGGGTTCAGAAAATGGCGGCCAGAATTTCGGACAAAATTTCAGCAGCCTCGAAGAGAGAGAAAATCGAAATCAGAATGTATATTTATAGGCAAAATTAGGTTAAAATCCTAACTTTCGGTTTGGGCCGAAATTAAGTTAAAACTCTAATTATTTGAATGGGCCCGATATTAGATTAAATCCTAATTATTTAACGGCCCAATTCTGACTGCAGATTTGCCTATTTATATAAATTCTTCCAAGTTAATTCTTAAGCCATATTTTCTTTCAAACTCCCTCTTGGATTAAGACTTAATCAACTTGGCCATATGTCCAACATATGTCGTGAGATCTAATCACACGTGATTTCATTTTGTTTGTCCAACAAACGTATTTGTGAGCATTATCTTGAGAATCCGATATGTTACGAAATCTTGGTGTGACCGTTGTAGGTTCGTCTAAGACTGGTAGTGAATATGGCAGCAATCCACAAGGTATTGCGAGCACTAGACTGCCGTTAATACCTACCCAGAATTAGCACGAAAAAGGTAAAGAACACCTTTATGAAGATGCAGTATATCTTCATTCCTAGCTCAGATGAGTGTTACTAGTCCTCTTGTTCGCGATATCTTCTGATCAAAAGAGTCACGGTGAAGTCTAAGACTTCAAGTCATCCTCTTTTCTTTTTGATCAGATATACTCTTTCTCGATATGAATTAGATTGATAATAACAATGCAAACTCTACTGAGTTCCATCGAGCTTGGCCAAGCATTTCATCAATCTCAATTCAATCGAGGGGCCCGAAAGATATCTCCCTCTATCCTTTTTTCAAGGCTAGAAAGGAACAATTCCTATCTTGCAACCTCACATCCTTTGCCTATGCTAAAAACAATACTCAATAATAATCTTTGCTACACAGTTACGCGTAGGGTTAATTACATCAAAGCATTATCTTTTCACATACTAGGTATCCGTGAGATCACTCAAGTATGAAGCACTAAAAACGCACTATCTGGATATGAGTTTGTCTCCAATGACTCTAACCATGTCACAAACTCATATAGTGGTCAGTCCAATATACGACCCCGCGTATATTCATATTCTAGAATCGACGCTACCGTCTCAGATCAGTAAAACCTGATCATCTCATCTACGAATATGCCGGTGTATGTAAAAGTCTCCATTCAGTGAATGGACTACCTGGTTCAAATCTATGAACAACTTTATACACGAGGGACGTTTTAGAATTATATTCATCCCGTTTAGTGGTTTTACTCTCATTCAATTGACGAATCAATATGCCAGACTAAGGCCATGCAACATATTATTCTCAACTGACTCGATGCACTAAACTAGAATAAAATTCAAGGTCTATCCGATTATTATAATCGAATAACCTCTCACACACTTTCTTGTTATTTAAAATTTTTTTTTTGAATTATGAAGGTTTAGGTCATATAATGAATAATGATATAAATATCTGTCTCGTAAACAAATACAATCCCAATAAGAAGCCTAGGGCATAATAAATATTCTCCCACTTGCACTAGGCAGATCAAATCCCCTTATACAATAAGAAACATAAATAAAACACCCAATCTAACACTGCGATAGATATCCCAATCCTATCGCCCTAGCATGCTGCTCATGCTTGGCACGTGATAGTGGCTTCGTAAACGGATCGGCCACGTTATCCTCAGTAGGTATCTTCATTATTTTCACGTCACCTCTCTTCGTAATCTCACGAATCAAGTGGTAACGCCGGAGTACATGTTTGGACCGATGATGCGCTCTCGGTTCCTTAGATTGTGCTATAGCTCCGTTATTGTCACAATAGACATCCACGGAATCCGAGATACTTGGCATAACGCCAAGTTCCATCACGAACTGTCGTAACCAGACAGCCTCCTTTGCGGCTTCCGAAGCCGCGATGTATTCCGCTTCAGTTGTAGAATCAGCCACCGTCTTCTGTTTGGAGCTTTTCCAAACAACAGCTCCGCCATTGAGCGTAAAGACGTAACCACTTTGAGATTGGAAATCGTCCGGGTAAGTTTGGAAACTAGCATCTGTATATCCTTGGATAATCAGATCTCCTTCCGAACCTCCATAGACAAGAAACATATCTTTAGTATTCCTGAGATACTTAAGAATGCTCTTGACTGCGGACCAGTGAGCTTCCCCGGGATCAGATTGATAGCGGGAAGTCACACTCAACGCATATGCGACATCTGGTCTAGTACATATCATGGCATACATGATCGATCCTATAGCCGAAGCGTATGGGATCCGACTCATTCGCTCACGTTCAGCGTCCGTTGAAGGACACTGAGCCTTAGTGAGAGTGATGCCATGTGACATTGGCAGAAATCCTTTCTTGGATTGCTCCATGTGAAACCTAGTTATCACTTTGTCAATATATGTACTTTGACTTAGTCCGAGAAGTCTCCTCGATCTATCTCTATAGATCTTCACACCTAAAATATAGGCAGCTTCTCCTAAGTCCTTCATTGCGAATTGACTACCCAAATATGCCTTAACCTGGTTAAGCATCGGGATGTCATTTCCAATAAGTAAGATGTCGTCCACGTACAAGATGAGGAATACAACCGAACTCCCACTGAATTTCTTGTATACACAAGGTTCCTCGATATTTTGAATGAAACCATACTTTGCGATAACCTCATCGAATCGTATGTTCCACGCACGAGATGCTTGTTTTAATCCATAAATGGATCTCATAAGCTTGCACACTTTATTCGTATTCTTTGGATCGACAAAACCCTCGGGTTGTGTCATATACACATCCTCGGTTAGGTTCCCGTTAAGAAAAGCGGTTTTGACATCCATCTGCCATATCTCATAATCGTGATATGCAGCTATCGCTAAAAGAATGCGAATACTTTTAAACATGGCTACTGGAGAAAACGTTTCATCATAGTCTATACCATGAATTTGCTTGAAACCTTTCGCCACCAGTCTTGATTTAAAAGTGTGTACATTACCATCCATGTCGGTTTTCTTCTTGAAAACCCATTTGCACCCAACGGTCTTAGCACCATTAGGTAGATCAATAAGATTCCAAACCTTATTATCATACATGGACTGGATCTCGGTTTTCATGGCGTCATGCCATTTCGAGGAATCCAAACTAGACATAGCACCTTTGTAGGAGGTTGGCTCATCATCTAGAGTCAACTCATCATCGTCATTACTAATGAGAAATCCATATCTCTCAGGTTCTTGACGAATCCTACCAGATCTACGTAGAGCTTGTGTAGTAGATTCTGGTTCACCATCCAATGGTAACTCAGAATCTTGTTCCAAATCAACCTGTTCAGGTTGTGGTTCTCGAATTTCTTCGAGATCAATTTTACTCCCACTGGCTTAACGATCTAGGAATTCCTTCTCTAAGAAGTGTCCACGTCGAGCCACGAAAACCTTGTTTTCGCTCGGCAAGTAAAAGTAGTATCCTCTTGTTTCTTGAGGATACCCCACAAATAAACACTTGTCTGATCTTGGCTCGAGTTTTTCCGTCAATAACCTTTTGACGTATGCCTCGCAACCCCAAATCTTAAGATAAGACAATGATGGCACCTTGCCATGCCATAATTCATATGGTGTCTTTTCAACCGATTTGGACGGAACTCTATTCAGTATATGAGCGGCCGTTTGAAGCGCGAAACCCCAAAATGATTTTGGCAAATCTGTTCGACTCATCATCGAGCGAACCATGTCTAACAAAGTCCGATTCCTCCTCTCGGACACTCCATTCCATTGGGGTGTACCGGGTGGAGTCCATTGTGATACTATACCACAATCTCGAAGATAGTCCTCAAACTCATAGCTCAAGTATTCGCCACCTCGATCCGATCGAATGGCTTTTACTTTCTTGCCTAGTTGAAGTTCTACCTCGTGTTGAAACTCTTTGAATTTCTCAAAAGTTTCACTTTTGTGACGCATTAAGTATAGATATCCATATCTACTATAATCGTCAGTAAAAGTCACGAAGTAGCGATACCCATTTCTAGCCTCGACACTCATCGGTCCACATACATCGGAATGTATGAGGGCCAACACATCTTTCGATCTTTCTCCTTTCTTGGAAAAAGGTGTCTTTGTCATCTTACCCATCAAACAAGATTCGCAATTTTCTATTGACATTAAATCAAAAGAATCTAGCACTCCATCCTTTTGGAGTCTAGCAATGCGTTTCTCGTTTATGTGTCCGAGACGACAATGCCATGAGTATGTTTCATTAGTTTGAGTGGTATTTATGTTATATATGGACTGATTATTGTTGTTATTTTCTAAATCCAAGACATATAAACCATTTTCAACTAGAACATTACTAAAGAAAATGTCATTCTTGCGAATAAAACAATCATTAGTACCAATAACTAATTCATATCCATCCGCAATAAGTCTCGAAACAGAAATAATATTCCTACTCAAAGTAGGTACATAACAACAATTATTCAAAACTAAAATAAGTCCATTTGGCAAAGTTAAATCATACGTCCCTTCGGCTAATGCTGCTACTCGAGCTCCATTCCCGACGCGTAAATCAACTTCGCCACGAATCAACGATCTTCTACTTCTTAGGTCCTGCATATTATTACAAATATGAGTCCCACATCCAGTGTCCAACACCCATGATGATAAAGTAAAGAAATAAGAATCGATAACGGAAATACCTGATGCCGGTGTGTCCGAGGAAGCGGTCTTTTGCTTGCTCTCCCTCAGGAAGATCTCGCAATCACGCTTCCAATGCCCCTCCTTGAGACAGTGGAAACACTTCTTGTCATCCTTGGCTTTCTTGCTCACTGGCTTAGGCGCAACCTTGTTGCCCTGTGCCTTCCTCTTCTTGTTCTTGTTCCCATTGTTTGGACTCTTCCCTTGAACCACCAATACCTCCGAAGTCCTAGACTTCATGTACCGCGGTTTCTGGTCACTTTCGAATGTTCTGAGCATTCCGAAAAGCTGTGGAATGGTCCTTGTCATGTCCGACATGTGGAAATGCGAAATGAACGAATCGAAACTCGGTGGCAGTGACAACATGATCAAATCAGTTTGTAACTCCAACTCCAATTTCATGCCAAGCCTCTCAAGATGATCGAAATATCCTTTCATCTTGAGAAGATGAGAGCTAACGGGCGTACCCTCTTGCATCTTGCATTGCGTCGCATTGCCAAGAGCTTGATACTTCTCCAACCTTGCTTGAACCAGAAACATCTCCCTGAGCTGTTTCATAATCTCGTATGCATCCTGTTTCTCAAACTGAATTTGATATTCAGGAGTCATAGTAGCCAACATGAGGCATGTGACATCATTCGAATCGTCCATCATGGTCGTATATTCGAATGTCTCATCCTCAGTTGCTGTATCCCCTGGTACAGGAGGGATAGGCGTCTCCAAGACATGTGCCTTTCCTTCCTGTCTCAGAACGAATCCCAGATTCCTCTGCCAGTCGAGAAAGTTCTTTCCGTTCATTCGTTCCTTTTCCAAAATGGAACGCAAACTAAAGCGGTTATTACTTGGTAAAGCCATTAAATCTACAAATTTTGAAAAATAATGTAATTAATAACGTGGACTTTCATATATTAAAATTCATTTTTAAACAACTTGAAATACCCATTATTTTATCATTACAAATAGCCCCCACTACTGAAACGGAGATTTGATACCTTAAATCTCATAATGGACAAGATCCCTATTTAACATATTTCTAAGGTGACTGAGGCCAACCACTCAGAAAACACGTCACGTTGGGTAGGACGGTGTCCAATCATCTCTAAGACGATTCTTGCTTTATTCGCGAGGTCCAGTATTGAGTCCAACTCAAAACCAGAGTATGTGTTCCTCACTCCTTGCCCCAAATACTAGCCTAGCTAGCTAATTGGTCAAGTCCAAACCACAAATGAAGTATCATTCAATTAGCGAATTGACATGCCAGACTAAAGCCGTGCAACATATCAATTCCTAATCAATGCATGCCTTCAATGCTACGTACGTGTAAATCTGTGTCAGACTAAGGCCATGAAACACAAATAAACAAATACTAGTTTCGAAGGTTCCATTTAGGGAGGCAAGTTACTTGATAATTATGTGGGAGGATTTTCTTTTCTTAAAATCATTTATTTAACTTTTATTTTATTCATGCATAAAAACAAAAATAAAACAAAAATTGTACGGTATAGCATATAGGCCTTTTAGTTTTATGAGCAATCATAAAACCCTAAATTCCCAACCCTAAAACCAAAAATGATCTTGTGCTGTTCTTGAAGATCCAATCTTCGTGTTGTGTCGTCTTTTCTTGAAGATCCAATCTTCGTGTCGTCTTGCTTTGAAGGTTTCTTAAACTAAACCTATACTACTACAATTTGGAAGATTCACCGATCCCCATATTAAAATAGTTTACAATTTGGAAAGCTCACTGGCCCCCACACAACATACATACAAACAAGCACAATACACATACAAACAATCACAACATTCATACAAACATTCACAAACAATCATCCCCGTTTTAGGCTATATGCTATACCGAATTGAATTTATAAATTGAAAATTTTAAATTAATGGGCATTTTTGACAGAAAAAAAAAATTTGTTGTCCAGAATTTTTTTCATACGATCGCAACTCCAAGTTCGATCGAGAAACGACAGAAAAAAAAATTTCAACTTTTTTTTTTTTTTTTGAAAATCTGTATTTATTAAAATATATTTAACAGATCCAAATTTTTATAACAAATCCAATCTGTATTTATTACCATATATTGTGAAAATCTAATTTTCTGAAAATCTAATTTTCAACAGATCTAATCTGTACAAAATATATTCTGAAAATCTAATTTTTCTGAATTTCAATTTTATTCTGAAAACCTAATTTTTTTCTGAAAATACAATTTTAACCAGATCTAATCTGTAATAATTACAATATATTCTGAAAATCTAATTTTCTGAAAATCCAATTTTCAACAGAATTTATATTATGTAATTTTGCAATTTAGCCCAAAAATTCTAAAATTTCTCAAATTATAAAATTCTAATCTACAATTCTGAAAATCTAATTTTCGATGGTTTTAAACGAGCGTTTGCTCTGATACCACTGTAGGGTTACGCACACGATTATTAGAGTGTGCAGCGGAATTATTCACGCATCCGTAACCTAATTCTACCGGGATCACGTTCGAAAAACCACGAAAAAGGAAGACTTATTCAGAATTTACCTCGTACAAGTTAGTACGTGTCGACTTCTTCTCCAAATACGTGAACCTTCTCCAAGGAATGCTCGTGCAGTCCCTCTACTCGTGTCCACCTTGATTTCGACTGATCGGAACCGTAAACGTCGTTCTAGTCAACTTCACGATTATTTTATCTCAAATTCTTTGCTCAAATCTCTCTTTTCAAACTCTCCAGATCACTTCGTTTTCTGTGGAAGAAAGGGAGAAAAATTCGGCGGCTCCAAAACCCTAGGGTTCAGAAAATGGCGGCCAGAATTTCGGACAGAATTTCAGCAGCCTCGAAGAGAGAGAAAATCGAAATCAGAATGTATATTTATAGGCAAAATTAGGTTAAAACCCTAACTTTCGGTTTGGGCCGAAATTAAGTTAAAACTCTAATTATTTGAATGGGCCCGATATTAGATTAAATCCTAATTATTTAACGGCCCAATTCTGACTGCAGATTTGCCTATTTATATAAATTCTTCCAAGTTAATTCTTAAGCCATATTTTCTTTCACATACCATTTGCACTTCTGGTTCAATTAAACAAAATGTTAACGTTACAAAATCATGGAGAATAAATCAACCCATTATATATGCCGGACAATATTTTGTTTATCTCATCCTTGTATGATATGTAGTGCTACTGGCACATCTACTACACATCTGAAATTTAATGAGTACTTTTGGTCCCAGACCAATCAAAAGTTATAATGGGCATTTGGGAAGTACTTGTAATAAATAGTTGGCTTTAATCTAATTATTATTGTGGCATGCATATCTTATGCTTAAACAATTAATCGCAAAGCATTAATTTATACTTATCAATAATGAACTTCTGGTTCAACCACTAATTTCAATTGTACTTGTACATGCCACAAATTGCTCTTCAAAAGTAATCAATCATGACTCTTCGAGAGCCAACGATCATATTCATTATTTCAAATATATTTATATTTACTCTTCCAGAGTATTATAGATAATTACTCTTCATAAGTAATCAAAACAATAAATCATCTATTGTCATATAGATAATTAATCTTCTAGTATAAATAACACAACGACTCTTCCAGAGTCATCAATCATATTCATGATTTCAACTATTGAAATATATACATGTCTATTTGTTTATTTATCAAACAAAATAAATACAAAACAAGTTTTGTATTAATGATTGTATTGCTTCAAAGTTATTGTCTTAATTCTTTTTCATTCTCATAAAGAGGGTTGATAAATTAATTAATATCATATGTTGTACTACTGGTACAACCATTTCAAGACAGATCTTGAAAGCATATATTTTGAGATATATTTATACTACATTTTGCCGGATCTTGTTTCTCATGTGATTTTCTTACTATAATCAGCTTGATTTCAATTATATATTTGATCCTTTTAGGCAACATTCACTTCTGGGAATGAGTAAAATCAATCGAAATTATATGTCAATTAATCACTTGTCGAAGAAGACAAGATAATATGAATTCAAACATTTTTGAATTATCTTCTTAGGTTTGCTTCTACGGGAGCAAATAGAAAGCATAACAAATAGACAATGATTGATATAAAATATCTTCAGATATTCTTTCTCTACGAAATATTCATTGAGATTCAATATTTAATATTTTGGAGTTAGATTCAATTACTAACTCATAATACTGCAACTTCTAGTGCATTTAATAAAAGATCAGTAGAATAAGATCCATAAAACAAAACAATAAAAATATGGCATATAGATAAATCCTGAATAAATTGTTTGAACAAATAAGAAATATTCATAATTTTTACCTGGTTTTTCGGATGAAACAGAAGACTTACATTGGCATTAAAGATTCGTTATTTACTAAAACAAAATTCTCATTCTAGGATTTTCATCCTTATATGCAAATGGCATACAACACTTAAAACGTGATTTAAGAACCATTTCCTAATAATATTGAATGGTCCTTCTGGGATATCAATTCAATTTGCGACATTTGCAACACGAATATGTGGTTTATTCCTTTTCTTAGACAAAAATTCGTCGGGCAAATGTATTATATTTTTGAACTTCTAGTTCATAAAATGTTGAGTGGACATCAAATGAGACAATAATATAATTTTCCATGTAAGATACCCTTAATTTCATTTTTCTGCTATCAATAATAAAATAAAATTTGTCTCATCAAATTGATAATCAAGAATTTATTCTGTGAATAAATCTCACGTTAAAAGTTCTAGTCAAAACACCGAGGCTGATTCAAACCCAACATATATGTTGATTCTTCTTCGTGAATCTATTTGATTACGTTGTGGCGGTACTATTTGCACACAACCGCACAACCAAAAATTGTTAAGATGAAAATATTTGTTTCGTGACCAAAATATGGCATGGTCCCAAATATTGTTGGCAATCTTGATTTCATTAGTAGAGGTCGTGCTTTCAACTGAAATCTTGAATAAATGATTCTTCTGGATCATTTTTGTATATGAACATGAGCTACAAGATGTTCAACTTCTATTCCGATTGTAAACACAAATCATGAAAAATATAACATGTAAAATTTGTAATATTATCAAGACGGTTCCTTATTCCATTATGTGAAATATTTTGTCATAAGGAAATTTTTTTTGTGCAACTAATTTTCAAAAAGTTCCGTGTTGCGACTTGATATAAGCAAACATTAAGCCATCTACATCAATCAATATCGAAATTGTTCACATGGTGGATCTACAGGTCCACAAATATCCCCAAAGTATATATATTTTTGAAATGTTGGGAGATTTAATTCCAACTTTATTTTTCATGGCCTAGTAAACAATTTGCTTTGATAACCTCTACAAATAAATCCATTATTTGTTAGGATCTTATGGTTCGTCATTGATGACCAATTCATTTTTTTTTCACATGATAGCACAATATATAATGTCAAATGAATAATAAATTCGGGTAAATAAACTTCTGATTTATAACCAAATATGTCTCAAATGTACTAATATGTGAATAGTACAAATTAGTTAAACAAACCGATAATTTTCCAATATATATTTGATCTGTGAAATATTAGACAAAATGCATAAATATTCACGATTCATCTTGGCTATGATATCAATTTCAGCGGATATCACTATAAATAATCAAAGATTTGGGGGAACATAAATATATTATCTGTAACTCATTTTGTTCCCCTTTGTGGCCATATATAAACTCTTCGGGAGTTTTTCATTAAATTCAAACCACTATGATTAGTGTTATCTTTTGTCTTATTATATAATAAGAGAAATAAATTACACTTTGCAATATGGTATGTGTAATACCACTATCAAGTACGGTATGTATAATATCATCATTGGTGTTTTCTTTGCAATATGGTTTCCTTTTTGTCTTTTCTTGAGTTGATGCTTTGGTTTTTATTTTTATGGTGTCTCCGAGACCTATGACCTCTAAATGGATTTCCGCATCAAGAACTCGTGGTAAGTTGTTTGTGGATGATCCAAGACAACAATTTCTAGATTTGCTAGATTTGCCATAATACAAACTTCGTTTGTAAAAGAAGGAAAAGAAAACAAACTTTGTTTGTAACTTCGTTTGTAAGAGAAAATAAGAACAATACAAACTTTGTTTGTAACTTTGTTTGTAAGAGAAGTAAAGAAGAACAATACAAACTTCGTTTGTAAGAGAAAATAAGAACAATACAAACTTTGTTTGTAACTTTGTTTGTAAGAGAAGTAGAGAAGAACAATACAAACTTCGTTTGTAAGAGAAAATAAGAACAATACAATAAATACTCTTACCTTCATCAGAAATCTCGAGATTCAAGACAATAGAGCTTCGTGCTGATAACGTGTTGTGAAATTAGCAAAAATCTCAAAAGCAACACTTAAGAAATAAGAGAGAATCATAAGAAATAAGAGATGGGAGAATGATAAATATTGCATTTCTCTTTAATTTAACTCACTCCTATTACAATGAGAAGGGGGGAATATATATAGCCTTATCATGGATGGTGACCTACACAATACCGTGGGTGATAATCTACACAAAACCATGGGTGGTGCCCACAATATACAATACCATGAGTACAATATCATGAGTGGTGTCATGATACATACAAATAAATCTAATAATAAATACATTCACATTACAATATATTTATAACAGTGTGAAAATATGTTATTGTTTTCGGTAGATAAAATTACAAAAATCACCCAAATTTTCATTTTTTTTCTCGCATCATGAGAGTTAAGAAAACAAAAAAAATACAACAGTACAATGGGCCATGTAAAAATTTGCTAGTCCACATCTACTAATATAGGAGTAAATATTTTTCGCTATTACTTGGGCCTCTGTTCAAAATGTACCCACAAGAAAGGAAACAATGCAATTTTTCAGAACTTTTAACTTAACATAACAAATATTTGAATTGAATTATAAAAACACATTATCTTGCAAACATTATGTATGAATATTCTCATGCAAATAACATGAACAGAAACCACCCAAACTTCATGACATGAATAAGAAAATTCATACTATTTTGTATTTTCAATCTGCAATATATTTCCTATATATAATGATATACTGATTTTTGTGATTGGACATATTTTAGTTATTACATCATAGTTGTGCTTGAGATTTTCATAATCAGAAAATTAACATACGAGGTCTAAGGAAATTTTTTTCGAAAGAGCAATAATACATGAACCTCCAAAAATAAACAAATGATATATAGGAGGAGAATGAAAAAAAGCAAGACATACATGGACTCAAAATTTACAATTAATTTGTGCTTTTCTATAGAGACCTTCTACTATGCCCCCATATTTCATCACCATTTTGATGATGCAAGTCCCAAGACAATTAATTGCTAATTATGTCTTTCTCAATTAACGGTTCATCCATATTTGTTAATAATTGAATATTTCTAATTAATCTTTAATCCATAACGGCCTTAATTATGTATTAAATTTTTAATAATTATGAATTAATTGTTAATCCACTTGCTAATGATGGATTAATTAAGAGATGGGTGAAATGCGGGGGAAGTGGGTGGGGAAGAGTATAATATTCCTTTTCTATACGTTGGGAATTACTTTTACAAATTGAATTTTTGAGAAGGTTATATGTAAAAAAAAAGATGATTCTATGGTAGAACCTTTTTAAAAGGGTAATTTGAGTATTTTCAATTAATTAGAATTTTTTTTTGTATGTATGATAAATCTTTCCTATTTTGTCTAGTATTAATTGATATAAAAATATTTCAATATTATCATTAAATTGACAAATTACCAAATTACCCTTTTAAAATAAATCTACCATAAGAAAAAGGTCCCATCATAAAATCACCCAAATTTTATTTATTAAGTTGTGCCTTTTTAAAAAGGGAGGATTTACATATTTATCTTTTGTTAAACTTAAAATTACATATTTACCCTTCTTAAAATAAAAATATCATATTTACCCTTCATAAAATAGTAATTTTAAATGTTGACCGTTAAGTTTAACAGAGAATTGGATGGTTTTTAATTTTTGGACGAATATGATGAACTTCATATATACTTCCGTATGTATTTCGTATAGTGAACTATGATGAACTTCATATATACTATAAAACTCATCGCATAGACTACATATAAAATATAATATTGATCATCATGATTATATACAAAATAACAAAGAACATAAATATATTTGAACTAATTAAAACCATATTATTTTCGTTTCATCATGATGATTATAGGTCATCATGATTATATAAAAGATAACAAAAAAATATATTTGAATTAATTTAAATTATATTACATTTAGTAATACTTATTTTCGATTATTCCCACAACTATTCAAGCATTTTTTTTCGCACCAGTATTATGCCCACCGGTTTAGGAGACTCGAATATGGTAATAATCCCAAAGATTGAAGACCCACAATTCGTAACCGACTATCGCCCAATTAGTGTCCTAAATACCGTATACAAAATAATCGCCAAAATAATAGTTAATCGAATTCGCCCATTTTTTATGATGATGATTGTAGACAAACAAAATGCCTTTCTTCCGTCCCGGTTAATCTCGGATAATATAATTATTCTCAAAGAGGTACTCCATTCTTTTAGCCAAGCAAATTTTTTGACTCCCTCTTTCGCACTTAAAGCGGATTTATCAAAGGCGTTTGATCGAATGAGTTGGGAATATTTAAGAGAGATTTTAAATCATTATAATTTCCCTCCCCACCTTATATCCCTCATTGACGCATGTATAAGAAGTGCCCAATTCTCAATACTAGTTAATGGCAAAGGCGATGGTTTCTTCAAACCCGGTCGAGGATTACGACAAGGTTGCCCCTTATCGCCGTACTTATTTATTCTTGGAATCGATTTATTCTCTAGATCCTTGAATTATGCGACTCTCACGAATTATATACATGGCGTCAAAATAGCTTACTCGTCCCCCCCAATTAATCATTCGCTATATGCGGATGATGTGACCGTTTTCGCCGCGGCAAACCCTCGCGAAGTTACTTGAATTAAAGAGGCATTTAAATCGTTTGAGTTGGTATCCGGTCAATGCCTTAATCCATTCAAGTCCAAGGTGTGGTTTAGCCGCAATGTATCCGAAGCATCCCAAGAGGAGACTTTGTCCATTTTAGGCGCAACAAAAGCCGCGCCAAATGAGAGATATCTTGGTATCCACATCCGGTCAAATGGATCCATAGATTCCTCAAACCTTGTGGCACAATTTCAATCGAAACTTGCGGGTTGGAAAATTCATACTCTATCACATGCGGGGAGACTAGTACTTCTCAACTCGGTGCTCGCCGCAACCCCAATTTACACTATGTATACCGAATTACTTCCGAAAACTACCATTAAAAAATTAACTCAAATTATTAGGCGTTTTTGGTGGGGTAAAAAAGAAGGGCGATTTCTAGCTTTTTATAAATGGGAGACTATTGCGCGACCAAAGTTTGAGGAAGGGTTATGAGTTCGAGACTTAAGATTGGTGAACCAAGCTTTATTACAAAAACATCTTTGGAGAATACTCACTGATAAAGGACGATTATGGGTACAAATCCTTAAAGCCAAATATTTTCCATCGAATACCATTTGGCATACAAAAAGAAGGCGCAATACCACCAAGTTTTTGCAATATTTGCTTAACCAACGACCCCACTTTCACGATATGGTATTTTGGCTCATCGGCAATGGACAAACATGTCCCGCAATTGGAGAACCATGGTACGCCAATTGGTTAATGGATCGGCCGAGGAATAAGATCGAGCGCAAGTTGCGGGTTGCGGAATTTATGAACACCGATGATATATCTTGGAATATATCCTTGATATTGGACAAACTCGGCCCAAGCAAAGCAATCACTACAACATATCTGCCTTATTGGGACAGGGAAAAACCGTCCCAATAAGACCCCAAACCGTCCCAATAAGCATTTTAGGACAGTGGGCCGTCCCAAAGAAACCGTACCAAACAGGGGCGTACCAATCTGGGATGGGCCGTCATAAATTGACTTTTGGGACGGTTTAAATTTTGGACGGCCGGTCCCTAAATCTGGTTGATAAGACACCATGCAGGGAAAGTACACTGGCGAGATGTTTTGGGACGGCCAGTCACTGTTTTGGGACGGCCCGTCCTAAATAGACTTCTGGGACGGTGAGATTAGATGGGACGGCCTGTCCCAAATTAATTTGCTGTTTATATATAATAATATTATTTATTATATATTTTAATATTATTATTATTAATTTGCTGTTTATATATAATAATATAATTAAATTACAATATAATATTTAATTAATTATTAATATAACTAAAATAAAATATTATATTTAATATTTATAATCAAATATTTTACCAATATTTTACGAATATTAATTAAAATATTTGATGAAACAACTCTATACAATTAACAATTAAATTATTATAATTAAATTAAAAAAACTAAATTACTAATATAATTAAATAATTAAATTAAAATATAATTTTTAATTAATTATTAATAAAACTAAATTAAAATATTATATTTAATATTTATAATCCACTATTTTACCAATATTTTATATTAATTAAAATATTTAATTACGATAGTTACACATAATATATTTTCATATAATGTTTCATAATATTTTACCAATAGTAATTAATATACATAAAATTAATATAAATAACTAATATATAATATATGTAATTTGTTTTTATTTTTTTCAATTCTTGTTAAATATAGTACTATGTTTCTCCAATACTATTTAATATTTTTACAATTCATAAAAATAACTAATTTAAAATTATGAATATATTTACTATGTATATAAAAGTTTTAATAGCAATTCATACATTATATCATGTTCAACACATTAATTTTTTTGAAAACAAATTTCACATACAGGACATTACATAACACTATTTCTCATACATGTTCAACACATTTATTTCTAAAACTACTACAAAAATAACACCATCTCTAACAATCTTTTATCATACATAATTTATTTCTACAATTACATACAACTAAAATTATAATTTGAAATAGATTTTACCTGTTGAAAACAAACACCTTAATCCGTTGTCTCCAACAACTTGCTTCAACTGTTCGCGCGACCAAAGTTGCTTACTCAAAATAATTATTTTGCCTACATAACATTAAAATTACAATTTATTAAAATTACAATTTATTGAAATATGCCAAATATTTTCAAATTCCCTACTTTTGGAAAATCAGTCAAAATATGACAAGTATACAACTTCCTCCAACAGGTTTATTCCTCCCACAAATTTACACACTAACCTGTAATTTCAAAAAATATAATTAATAAATAACAGGTAATTAACACAGAAATATATAATACAATATCCTACAACAATATCCAGGTTTAAAAAAGACAGAAAAATGTTAAAAATTTGTCTATTTTTTTTTTTTAAATTCTGTCTGAATTATGTAAAAAAATCTGTTAGCTTGCAAATTCCTTACAATTTTGTTTTCATTCTTAAAAAATTTGTTACCACACTTTAAATCTGTTACACAATTAATTCTAAAATTCAAAAATTATATTAAATAATATCTCAAAAAATTATACGAGTTAAAATATTTTTTACACATTGTACAGACTTTCTAAAAATACCCAAAAATACAAACTTTTGTTTTAATATTTTAGAAATCTTTTCAAAAAACCGAAAAAAAATAAATAAATTGTCTAAAAAACACCTTAAAATAATAAGTGAAAAACACCCTAAAAAATCAGTTAGAACAGCAGTAAAATTTTCTTACCTAAAAACAACTTGCGTAGACCTTTCAAAAATCTGTCAAATAACTAAAAAAAATTTCTTACAAAAACCCTGACTATAATATGATAAACTTCATGTTTAAACTTTGGCAAAAAATCTGTTGAAAATATGTGTACAAAAAATGTTGTTATACAAAAAATCTGTTCAAACTTTGGGGAACAATAATATTACTATACGAAAAATCAGCAACAAAAAAAGTTAAACCAGATTCATCAAAAAATATTTGTACAACAAATATACAACAATGTTCAAATGAACTAAACAAACCTTAAAAACAGTCCACAATATATCAAACAAAGAAATTACCTTCCATGCATGCAAAAGATAACTATCCCATTGTTGAGAGTGAGAGCCGAGAGAGTGGGTGTTCTTCAGGTGATATCTGTAGGCCAGAATAAGAGCTCAAAATGAGGCCGAGAGAGAGTGGGAGCTGTTTACAAATGAGAGAGAGAGAGAGAGAGAGTGGGAGCTTACAAATGAGAGAGAGAGAGAGAGAGAGCGAGGGAGCTGTTTACGAGAGAGAGAGAGAACAGAAGTGAAAGAGTAAGAAGAAATGGGGGGAAACGAAACATTTGGGGTTTCAAACGGGACCAAATTTGGGACGGCCCGTTATAAAATAGGTTTAGGGACGGTAATTTAATAGGGACGGCCCGTTACAAAGTGATAAAGTGGGAACATGTTGCAGAGATAGGACAGGATTGGGGAGCGTGTAGCAGGTTTAGCAGGTTTAGGGACGGTCATTTAATAGGGACGGCCCGTTACAAATCCTTTTAGGACGGTGAAAATCTTTTTAGGACGGCCCGTTACAAATTTTAGGGACGGCTAAAATAATAGGGACGGCCCGTTATAAAATTTCGGGACGGCCAAAATCAGTTTAGGACGGCCCGTGACAAAATTTAGGGACGGTTAAATAAATAGGGACGGTCCGTTATAAAATATAGGGACGGCAAAATTCAAATTAGGACGGCCCGTTATGAAATTTAGGGACAGTATCTGTGTTTTCTGACGGCCTGTCCTAGTTTGGGACAGTTATTTTGGGACGGCCCATCCCAAAATAACAGATGTGTTGTAGTGAATGCAAATTATATCCGATACAATACTCTCCAATTCGTCGCTCCGGAACCCGGACCGGCTTATTTGGAAAGGGGCGCTAAATGGAAATTTCTCATGCAAATAAGCGTACCTAATTTTAGTGGCAAGGACTCGAGGAATAGTGGTACGATGGTCCAAGGAGTTGTGGGAGGCGATTTGGAGAAATAACGTTTTAACGCCACGAGTATCGACTTTCCTTTAGCGTGCGTGCCAAAACGCCTTGCCAACTAACACCAAACTACATCGCCGATTACCTCACCTCTCCCCGCTTTGTCCGAGATGTTCTTGGGGTGACGAGGATATTTTACACTTAACCTTCTTTTGTCCATTATCGCAAATTGTATGGTTTACCTCTCCTCTTGGGATCAAAACGGAGAATCTTCATGGTGATTTCCAAGATATTCTTCGTTATTTCACCAAGCACCTTGATGAAAGACAATTTTGTGTCTTTGCTAACACGCTTTGGGCAATTTGGAAATGTCGTTGTGAATGGGTTTTCGCTAATAAAAAATACAAACCGAGTGAAATAAATGACTTGGCGCTCTCGATTACAAAATGGTCGAATCCATATCGGGATGTCCAAATTGCCGATTGGGATGCCGGTTATCGCGGAAACAAAGATTTCACGTGCCACTTCGACGGATCTTGGACACCATCTAGTGCGGGGAGTGGTTTTCTAGTAGCAAAGGACGGTGTTCGCATCTATTGTGAGGGAAAACCGATCCGAGCTCAATCGCCACTTCAAGCCGAGGTCTTTGCATGCCTATACGCCTTACAAAAGCTTCACGCTCTCGGTATTTCCTCTTGCGCAATCTTTTCGGATAATAAGATCCTTATCAATGCCATGGCAAACGCTTCTCTCGACGTAGATTGGCGGGTATATTACGAGTTTCAAGATTGCCGTGCGTTGGCAAAATTATACTCGGGTTGGAGTTTTTACCTAATATCGAGGGACTTAAACAAGGAGCCGGATAATCTCGCTCGGAAAGCTCGGTTAGGTCAAAGTATTTCGGAATAGGGTTTTAAGTGCCTATTGTTAAGGACCTCCTTATTGAGGATCCGTTTTTAGTATGTCACTAGTTGAGTCCTAAGTTTATTATTTGTAATGGTGACACTTTGTAAATATTTACCTACGAGTTTTTATGCACAAAAAAAAAAAAAAAAAATTCGATTATTCTTTTATGGCCATATATAATTTTTTTTAATATGTACCCTGTTGTTGTTCACGTAATACAATATAATATGTTTAGATTTAATTAATATTTTGTAAACATGATTTTGTATGGTGCAAAATCAAAATAGTCATGTTATTATGATAACATATAATCATGTTAGAACATAGTCATGAAGACGATTTTGTTACTTCGTATTTTAATAGACAAAATGATGAACATCTAAGAATTCCCACCGAAGTCAAGCTTCGAAATATTAATAATTTGCTTAGATGCAAGAAATTCAAAATTATTATATGTTTTCAAATTTATCAGAATTTACACCGAAGCGGAACGAGGGTGCCATCTAGTTTACTGTTAAGTCTACACATTTGGTGTTAAGTCTAAAATATATGGTTAATATAGATGTTAATTGCTATATATATGGCTACTTTTTAGGGGTCAAATATGATGAAAATGTTGAATCTGTTCATGTTCATGTTAAATATTGTTAATCTTTTGGTGTTAAATATAGAAAACATTGAATCTAAAATAATAGAAATTATATATTGAATTTAAATATGGTTCATATGGATGTCAAATATTATTAATGTTATGGTCTTAAATAGTTAACATTGAATGTAAATATTTTAGGCATTGAATATTTTTGGTAACAAATAATATGGAATGTCGAATCGAATATTTTGAATATTTTCGTTCCTTATATAGTTAAATGTGGCAGAAAATTTCCTGCACAAGTATACCAAAAATAAAATAAAAAACTGTGATTTGGGATGATTTACAATTGAATATGAAAAATTAAGAAAATCTCAAGATGTGATCCAATTATCCAAACTCTAGACTTTATCTAATTACAACCTTCTAAACTTTTTCACTAATTTTACAATTTTCAAGAATTAACTCTTGAGATTGAATAATCGAGATCTTCTACGTTTATGAAAATTTTAACAAACACCTTATATAATAATAATACATGCAAGAAGCAAAATCATGAAAATAAAATCCCAATATTCAACTGAAATAATGGGTACAAGAATCAATTAAGGTGTTTAAACCTAAAATTAAGGACAATATTCTGAAATCATAAATTAAAAAAATGGACTGATCTGAAAAAAAGAAAGAAAGTGAAAATATGGAGAACTAAAAACACGAAAAAGTCTAGAAAAACGCGCAAAACTAATATTGGAAAAAATAAGTGGACAGATCTGATTAGTGAGCTAAAGGGAGCGGAGTTTGTTCGGTGCCCATCGGACAGAATCATGTCCGCATACCACTCTAACCGTTGGATTTGATCATGAGATATGATAGATTTAATTCACTTAACCTCCATTTAACTCTTCCATCTAATAATTATTGTTGGATTTGATCATGAGATATGATAGATTTAATTCACTTAACCTCCATTTAACTCTTCCATCTAATAATTATTGTTGGATTTGATCATGAGATATGATAGATTTAATTCACTTAACATCCATCTAACTCTTCCATCTAATAATTATTGTCTTTGTTTTGGAACGAAATCTGGATAAAGATCTATGAAGCGCCCTCCCTTTTCAATCTCTCTCTCTCTCTCTCTCTCTCTCTCTCTCTCTCTCTCTCTTTTCATGGACATGCTACAAATCCACGATCAAACTAGATCCAAATTGACGGTGCAAAAAAACTTCTTTTTCAATCAAAATAATAATAATTGTGAAGTATGTTTTTCTTTCATTCTCAATCAATGTCGTACCAGTCATTTTCATTCGTGCAAACGTGATTTCTTGGGAAAGATCATAAGTTGATCAAGAGATTGTTCTAAGTTTGAATTAGTCTGTCTTTTGATGTGTATTTGGATCATATCGATTGATTTACAACAATATCATTATATGATATATATAGATTTATACATCATGATAGACTCGGTACATACAAAACTTGACGAAAAGACAAAACTATATTGGCCATGGATACACAACTATAATAAAAAACCAATATGCACAACTCCGTTAAGGTGGAGGGAAAAAAATTTCTGGAATTAATAATTATACAGTTTGTTTGGATGGCTAAATAACAAAATGCTGGAAAATTCAATTCTTTGTTTGGTTGTTGAACAAAATTGGAATTTTGATATAATAATAATGAAAATAGATAGAAGTAGTTATGTATGTTAAAATCATTATATGTTATGTTGTGTTCATATCAGAGGTACAAAGTTGGAATTTTGAACAAAGTTGGAATTTACTAATTTTGATATAATTAGTAAATTATACGTTTTTATATTCTAAAATAAATAACATGTTTGTATAAATTTAATTTAAAGCAAACAAAATATAACAAAATTTCAGATATACAAACAACTTGTACCATATCAGAGGTACAAACAAAATATAATAAAATTTTCAAATGTCATACATGGAAATACAAAATATTAATTTAAAAAGGAAGAAATAAACATAATTTTTTGAAAGATCTTCTAAATGACACGATTTACCCACATATCTCTCATGATTTGCTCTCTAATTTGAACCCTCTCTCGCATCCTCTCTTCTCGCTCCTCTTGTATTATGTCTTTGGGGATTGATCGAAGCAACATCCTCTTCCGTTGGCACAAATTCATCGGGTTCGGATGCAATAATATAGTTGTGAAGTATACAACATGCAATCACGATATCGACTTGAGTGGATCTTGGAAAGAAAGGCTTGCCCGAAAGAATTTTGAACCGATTTTTTAATGCACCAAATGCCCGCTCAATCGTTGTGCGCAACGATGAGTGCCTAAGGTTAAACAATTATTTATCGGTTGTTGGGGGATTATTAGAAAATTCTTTTAAATGATACCGAACACCACGAAAGGGAGAGATAAATCCTGGTTGTGTAGAATACCCGACATCCACCAAATAATATTTTCCCTCCGGAATGCTAATGCTATCGTCCCTCTCAATAGCATTATTAAGCACCAAAGCATCATGAGCAGTACCTTCCCAACCAGCAAGCACGTACGTAAATTGAAGATCGAAATCAACCGCGACAAGAACATTTTGTGTAGTGATATGCTTACGCCCACGATAACGCGATGCATCTGTATTGGCAACACTAACGGGGACATGAGTCCCGTCCAGAGCACCAATACAATTCGTAAGGAATGGATTAAACCTCGGATTTGAGGTTATCTTGTCAGATGCCTCGGTACCTGCCGGTTTCATATAATCATCTCGCAACTCACTGATTGCATATAATACATTTTTAAAACGCCGACTGACAGTTTCAATCGAGCGGAGAAAATTTACACCAATGACCCTACTCCGCACACTATGACCCACTATATGCAAGAACATAGCTACTTGTTCTTCTACGGTTACATGATCGGAATCTTCCAAAAGATTTCTATCTCTAAATTTTTGGCATAAATTAAAGAATAATTGCCTATTCATACGAAGCATGTCCACGCAGGCAATATCAGATTCGTAGATGATTCTCTGTAAGTATCAGTTTCGCTCGGAAATCCTAGTTGGTGACAAAGCTCTCGTAATTCTTTATTTTCGTTGACGAATAATCCAAGAAATAAGAGTAATTATTACCGCAACGTGTTCATCTTGAGTATGATTCTCCATTCAATAACGATCTACAAATGAATAAAATTTTAAAACATATATAAATATAAAACATAATATCAATACTAGCTGAGATAAAGTGACAGTAAGTATAAAAATAATTGAAGAGAAGCATGAGACTTGAAACATAATATCAATTAATCCTTGATTGAGTAAAGTCACCGTAAGTCACAAAACAACTTAACTGAGACAAAAGTACACAATATCAATACTTGGTCGAAATATTATATCAGTACTGCAACGAGACACAATAAAATGAGACATAATTACACATAATCAAGGATTAGGGCTTAAATTTAACATAATAATTTGGTGTTTGTCCAATTGGGGCTTAAATACAACCATTTTGTTTGTCCAATTAGGACTTAAATTCAACATAATAATTTGGTGTCCCAATTTATGTACAGCAAAGCAAAAAAAACCCAATTATCGAAAAGTATGCACAAGACTTTGCAAAAAAATTTTTTTTTTTTTGAGAAAAATTTTATTTTATTAATTAATGTTGAAAAGATTACATAAACAAGCAACTATAGAAGGTATTAGCCCTACACTAGCTAAAAATTACTACTCCTTAATACCTCCTTCCTAAGTTACATGTCTAAGACCAAAAACAACATTAATTAACTAGCCTAAAACAAAATAGGCAAAACAGTTCTGTAATCTAGATCCTTAATCCCGGATTTAGCAATTTTTCATTTCCCAGTTATTTGAGGAACTATAATCTGGAACCTTAATCCCGGCTTTAGCAATTCTTCATTTCCCAGTTATTTGAGTTTCCTAGTTCCCGGATCTTAATCCTTCATCACCGTTTCTCTCGCCAATGGATCATTCTGACTGCCTTCTCGGTACTCTTCACCATTGTCGCTCCCAATTACTCCTATTAACTCCTTCTGAGCTAGAGAGCTCCTGTGACATTAGATGCCAAGCTTCCCGTGTACTAGATCAGGTCAGCTTCTCGCTTATTTAAACCCCTATTATCTGCATCCATCTTCTCATTCCAATTCGGACCACCTCTACTCACTCAAAACTCATCTTTCTTTGAGTCAACAGCTCTATTCAAGCTTTGACCTTTTTGAAGAACTTCGCACATGTTTAAACTGAGTATTATGTTTCTATATGTGCGAGGTTCTTCTTAAAGCACTGAGCTTTATGAGCTTAAACCCTCGCCATGTGGTCCTTCTGAAGCCTCTCTTGATCCTCCACAATCTACTAATCACTTTTTCTCTAAATTTCCTCCGAAATCAATCAATTGAATCTGGATTTATAATAAACCCAAGGTCATCCATTGAAAATTCTCTGTCGATTGATTCTGTGAACTCATCAGACGAAAGTTGAGGTCTTTCTTCATCGATTAAATCTTCTAAACTCTGCACAAAAATATGCAAGTTTGAAAACCCTTCCCTTTCTGGATTTAGTTGAATTTCATCCATTTCTGTTTCATTTAATTCTGAATTAAACCACCAAATATTCTCAGTTTGTTCTTCTTGCTGTGGCATCCCTTGCTCTCCATCTTCAATTTCCTGTTGCATCTCTTGTTGTCCATTATGTATTAAAGAATCTGAAATAGAAAATTGATTAGTGTAGTATGAACATTCAATTGAAGAATTAGTTGAACTAGTATCAGAATTTATAGAATCAGAACTGAAATTTGAACTATCACTATTTCTTCTATGAGCATAATTTTCAATTTCATTATAAACATAAGTATAATTCCCTGAATTTAAGACTAACAAATTTAATTTATATTCATATATAATTAGATCAATTAATTGCCAGTCAGTAGATGAATTATTTGTAAATGTTCTCTTACATCTCTCTAGCCAGATATAATATAAGCAAATAGAAATAAGAATTTTATAATTTTTTGATTTAGTTTTATCAAGTAATAATTTTAAAGGTTTTATTTGAATATTTATATTAATGCCAAGTAATCCATGTAATTTCTCTAAAATTTGAATTGTATAACTACACTGACATGTTAAATGTTTGACATTTTCTTCAGCTTTTAAACAAAGGACACATCTATTAATTAAAGACCAACCTTTTTGCTTTAGATTATCAATGGTAAGGATTTTATTCCTATACAATAACCATAAAAATATCTTAATTTTTAATTCAACTTTAATTTTCCAAATTGAATAATATTTAGCTTTAATATATACTCCATTTGCTAATATATTATATGCACTTTTGCAGGAAAACTCCTTATTTCCATTCCAAGACCACTGAAATAAATCTCGCTGAGCAGGATTAAGAACCAAAGTACTACAAATTTGCTCTAATTGAATGAATTGAGTTTGAGCCACATTAGATAAAGGTACATTTATACCCAAACTTGTATAAAAATTATTTGCCTGCATTTTACTTAGGAAATATTGTAGTGTTCCATTTCTATTTTCTGAAAAAGAATATAGTTCTGAGTATTGATATATTAGTGGTTGTTCACACCATTTTGATTTCCAGAAATTTATACTATTTCCATTTCCTATAATTATATTTAAGCTTTGATTAAAAAAATCAATATTTTTAATAACATCATTCCAAAAATAGGAATTCTTTTTATAATTATTCTGATCTGGTTCAATATTTAATGGATTTTCAACAAGATTAAACCAATCTAATTTTCCTTGAGAATTATAGTAGAGCCAAAGCCATTTAGTTAATAAAACTTTATTAAATATTTCAATATTCAAAACTCCTAACCCTCCTTTTTTTTTTGATTGACATACAACATTCCAGTCAACTAAATTATATCCACTTAAATTATTTCCCTTCCAAAAAAATATTTTTCTAATTTTATCAATTTCATGTAGGACCCATTTGGGAAATTTAAAAACATTAAAATAATAAATAGGAATTGATGTTAAGACAGAGTTCATTAAAATTAATCTGCCACTTCTACTTAACATACTACCCTTCCAGCCATTTAATTTATTTGTTATTTTATCAATTAATATTAAATAATCATTTCTTGAAGGTTTTTTATAATGTAATGGTAACCCTAAATAAGTTATAGGAAGGGCACCAATGGGACAATTAAGTTCTGATGAAATATTTTGTAATAAATCTATGTTAGTATTTAGACCAATAACTTCTGATTTTAAGTAATTCATTTTTAAACCCGATTCTTGGCCAAATAGCTCTAATATAAATTTTAATCTCTTAACATTATTTAAGTTAGGTTTAATGAATAATAAAGCATCATCTGCATAAAATAAACTTGTAACTATATTATTTATCGGTTTAATAATAAATAATTGTTCACTTAAGGATTCAAGTAATTTAGCCAAGACATCCATAATTAATAAAAATAAATGTGTAGATGTAGGATCTCCTTGCCTTAATCCCCTTTTGAGGTGGATTAGAGAAAATATTTTGCAAAAATTAGAGAAAATATTTTGCAAAAATTAGAGAAAATATTTTGCAAATAAGCCATTGCGAGTCCAAAAGAGTCCAAATCTTGCCCAAAACAGTCCAAATTTTACACACGGACTTTAAATCTACACATATATTACACAAATAGAGGCGAGATTTACCTTGGTGCCGTGAAAGAGAAAGCCAGGATTGGAATAACCAAAAATGTTCCAAAATAGAGGCGAGATTTTAATGAAGCACACTTCACGCAAAAGCCATTGTTAAAGAGAGGTAGCAGAGAGAAGTTTAACGATGGCGGTATAGATGAAAGAAGAGGCAAGAAGGGTTTTAGTTTTATCAAAATGGAATGAGAGGAGTAAGTGGGAAGATTTGGCGCCTTAAAGTTTTTTCCGAATTTGGCGCTCTAGCTTTTGAGCGAGCGCAGCTTTGCTGGCTTATAGTGTAAAAATATTTCCTGCATTTTTTAATTCCAGTTTTAAATGTTAATCAAACAAAGAATTCTTGTTTTGCCGAATTTCAAATACCAATTCCATCTCAAAATTCAGCACCCCAAACAGCCTCTAACAAAATTTGAAAAGTCCTCAAAAATAAACATGGACAAAAAAATGGTGAAATGCAAGCCAATCAAGTCTCAAAAGTCAATGATTCACACTTCTTCAAACAAGAGATGGACAAAAAAAAAAAAGTAGAATGCAATGATTATTCCTAAAAAATTGAAAGAGACATGAATATACAAGACTAGCTCAGGTTGATTTTTCAGGGAGAAAAGGACTGGGTACGTAGAGAGAGAGAGAGAGAGATTTCAGAGATCTTTCGCTGGATCTCTTTCCAAAAAATGATAATGGCTATTAGACGGAAGACTTAGGCCCTGTTCGGAGGGTAAGTTTTGGAGTAAGTTTTGAATGGAATTCCATGGTTTGACCAAAAAACAAACTGTTGGTGTTCGGCCCCCTACTAGGATATGTTGTTTTGGATTTGTAAACTAGGAAAACTTTATGAAAAGAGGAGTAATGCCATGATTTTTGAAACTTACCTTGGACATGATTTTTGGAGAGAGAAAGCTAGGTTTGTAATGATTAATTAATTAACTTATTTATTTCTTTCATTCCTTATATCTTTTCACGGGCATTTAATTATTTAATTTAATTTAATATAATTCGCAATAACAAGTATTTTTAATTTGCAAATTTCTTGTCCAATTTATTTATTTATTTATGAAATAAACACATCACATCTAATATTCTCAAAAAAAAAAAAAAAATTTAAATTGAAAATTACAAATCGAAAACAATACAACTTCAAAAATAAAATTATCATTGTTACCAATACAACTTACCTCATATTGGATCTTTTGTAGTTTAGAAGATTGAGAAAATTAAAATAATACTTTTTATTGACAGGATGTATCATGTATCTCGTTAATAAGATGTATATCATTCATTGAATTTTCATGAATCATGTTATTTTTTTGCATGCATTGTTTTTATTTGAATTTATTTAATTTAACTATCTGATTTAATTTATTTATTTCAATTTATTTATTTAATTAAAATTTAATTAATTAATTAATTTAATTTAATTTAATTTAATATAATTTGAAGAAATAAATGATTTTTAATTGACATAGTCTTCCCACATTTAATCATATTTGATATCGTATTCATATTTGATATCGGATATGTATTCGTGTTCGTATCCAAATCGGATATCGTATTCATATTTGATATCGTATTCACATTTAATCGTATTTAATTCAATGATTTTCATCAAACACCTTTTAAATAATAATGTATTTAGAAATTATTAATAATAATAATAATAATAATAATAATGTATTTAGAAATTAATAATAATAATAGTAATAGTGATGTATTTAGCAATTATTAATAATAATAAATGATAATAATTGTGATAAGAAATAATTATTTTAATAATAATAATAATTATTATAATAATAGTAATAAAGATAATCAAAATAATAATAATAATAATAATAATAGGGATGTATTTAATAATAGGGATGTATTTAGCAATTATTATTAATAATAAATTATAATAATTGTAATAATAATAATAATAATGTATTTAGAAATTAATAATAATAATAATAATAATAAGAGGGATGTATTGAGCGATTATTATTAATAATAATAAATGATAATAATTGTAATAAGAAATAATTATTGTAATAATAATAATAATAATAATAATAATAATAATAATAATAATAATAATAATAATAATAACAATAATATTGTATTTAGAAATTAATAATAATAATAATAATGTATTTAGCAATTTTAATAATAATAAATAATACTAATTATTATATAAAATAATTATTGTAATAATACTAATAATAATAATAATGATGATGATGATGATGATGATGATAACAATAATAATAATAATAAAATAATACATAATAAAAATATAGAAAAGTAATAATAATAATAATAAAAATGTAGAAAAGTAATAATAATAATAATAATAATAATAATAATAATAATAATAATAATAAAATAATACATAATAAAAATGTAGAAAAGTAATAATAATAATTATAATAATTATAATAATAATAAAATAATACATAATAAAAATGTTGAAAAGTAATAATAATAATAATAATAATAATAATAATAATAATAATAATAATAATAATAACAAAAACAACAACAACAACAACACAACAACAACACAACAATCCTAGGTTTTCATCAAACACCTTTTGAACATCCTACAATCGCAGTTTTTGCATTTTCCTGCTACCAGAGTTTCCTGATATTCATATATTGGTTTCCTGCAACTATGAGTTTCCTGCTGCTACACAAAACTGACCTAGCAAACACGCCCTTAAAAGGAGGTTAAGTGGATCAAATCAATAATATTTCATGATAAAATCTAACGGTTGTAAAAATATGTGGACATGATTTTACCCGATGGGCATGGGACAAGTTCCGCTCCCTGAGCTAAAAACCATTCAATAAAAATATGATCCTAAATGTGCTTAAATAGAGAGGTAGTAGGCCGAGCCCTATAGCCATGGCAGGTCAATCCCAGGCGTGATCGACCGCGGTGGTTAAGTAAGGAAAGATCGAGTTGGTACTACTAAAATTATTGTATATCCTCGTTTATATTATGGTTTGACTTGAGTTTCATTTGATACCCCCCAATATGTCATTGTTCAACAAAATTTGGCAAATACATACACCGTCCATAATATTTGTATTTTCTGATATGAGTAGTCTGAATTTTATATGTTAATTGCATTGATTTAGTTTATTTTTTCACAGATTTTGCATGAATTTTCTTTTTTCTTGTAGGCGTTTTTGCATAAATTTTCTGTTTTCTAGTAGGCGTTTTTGTATGAATTATCAAATGCAATTGTTAATTTGATATAGATTTCATTGTATTTGCATGATTACGACATGCAATTTATATTTTACTGTATTTTCATTGTCATAATATCATTTTATAGCACCTCAACATTACATTACGATTAATAAGTGATGTGCAACCTGCATAATAAGCCCCCGATTGCGTGCGGGTACAATTTTTAAGGGTCCGAAAGAGGAGCCCCGAGGGCCCGGTCCCTTTTCGGGCCGGACCCCCCCCCCCCTCGAAGGTTCGTCCCCCTTTCGGGCCGGACCCCCCCCCCCCCCCCCGCGGGCCCGGCCCCTTTTGGGCCGTACCCCACCCCCTCCCCCCCGAGGGCCCAGCCCGGCTCCCCTTTCGGGTCGGATTGTTACGAACAAGATTTCGAAATATATTTACTCGAAAATACATCCTCATATTTACTCTTTATGTATGCAGAATTATAATTGGAGGTTTGTCCATATCTTTTTTTTTCAATATATATGTACTTATAATTATTGAAATATATTTGATGTTTGTAGAATTTACAAAACGAGTTGCTCGCAGGCTATGCGAGTCACTTCTCGAAAAGGAGCATTCTGGTTACTACCCGTTACTCCGTGAGTCCGTGACGATAAAGTCTAAATTAGAAAATCTAAAACCCTAATTTTTAATATTTTTTATTTATAAATCGCACGATTCTGAATTGTTGGTTTATTTTTATTTTAGACGGAGGATTTGTCGAGAATGTACCGTCTTTTCTTTAAAATAACCAAGTGCCTCGATCTCGTTTCTCAGATGTTTAAACAGGTATTCTTTTTGCAATATTTGCGATTTTTTTAATATTTATTTATTGCATTTCTAAGAAATATATATTTATTTTTTGGATTAGCAATATAATTTTAAATTCTAATAATTGAATACAAATATATATTTATTCCAACAGTTGTATCTATTTAAATAAAATTAGATATTTATATTTTCGTCTCTTTTAGCGCATCGTGTAAATCTGGTATCTTATCCGCTTGTGTAAATGTAAATTTCTCCTCTTTAGGTTAAGTTAAATTCATACGCGTCGAGTGTTATTTATGCAAAAAAAACCTTATATGTTCAATTTTTGAAGTTAAATAAAAAAGATTGATAATCTTTGCTGTAATAAATTATGTTATCATATATAATATATTCTGAGAGAGATAATGTTAAATGATAGCTTAAAGGGTTTCTTTTCGTTTTTCGGTATAACTTTTTCCATTTTTTATTCATTGGTTCAATGTATTTTTTTTAATTTGTTACTCATATATTTTGTCAGCATGTAGCTATCTTGATTGCATATTATAATTTGTAACTACCAATTATAATTTTTTTATCATCATTATCCAGATCATATTGTAGCACCATATTTGTTAATAAATTTTAATTATATTAATAACATTTATAATCTTTATCACCATAAAAAATATAAATATATTCTGGATTTATCACAATGTTTTCTTGGTTCATATTTGTATGTGTGTGTGCACGCGCGTGCGCGTGTGGGATTTACGTTAAGTTGTTGTCAATAAAAAATTTGTTAGTCGTATATAATTAAGGGAAGCGCTATTTCTAGAGTTGGTATTTCTGAATCTAGAGCAATTATATCAAAATTCCCAAAATATTTTTTTCTAATCATGAAATGTATTGATAAGACTCTCATATATTAATTTGTTAACTATATATATCTTAATTAATCTGTTAAAAATAAAAACTAACATCAACTTAAATAATTAAAGATTTCGATATAGAGAATATCGAAATTGTTAATTATTTAAAGTTGATGGACCAAGATATAGAGAATATGATGGACCAAGATAAATCTTTAATTATTTAAGTTGATGTTAGTTTTTATTTTTAACAGATTAATTAAGATATATATAGTTAACAAATTAATATATGAGAGTCTTATCAATACATTCCATGATTAGAAAATGATATTTTGGAGATTTTGATATAGTTGCTCTAGATTCAGAAATATCAGCTCTAGAAATAGCACTTCCCTATAATTAATTATGTTCATCGAACATATTAATGTTAATAGTAAGGTTTAACTTTTTTATATTTTATATTACATGTACTATCATAAAACAGCACTGATATAATTTATGCCGTAGGTCAATTTAATATGATTTCAAAAGTTATATGTTTTCTAATAAATAAAAAAATTCGCAGCGAAGTCGCAGGTATTTTACTAGTAATTATTATTACAGTTATTGCCTAGAGACATTTCAAAAAAAATATTTAGAGGCGTTTTCTACGTTAAATTATGATTCACATTATACATAAATGTCATATTGTGGTTCATATAATAAGATGCTTTCGTAATACACAAATATAAATGATCTTATTCTTTATTTATCTGCTTCTAAAATTAAGCCAGAACGTGCATATTTCGAACATTCGAGGTTGCATTTCTTGTTATTGCAAATTGATTAGACAAAATATTTTTTATTCTAAAAACAAGGACAAGACAATAAAAACATGAGTAATCATACCATAATTTAGAATTACATACACAGAGGAATCCATAACTGAATATTTAACATAGATTCATAATTAACAACATGATTTATTGAAAGATAACTCATATGCATGCAATTTTTGTCATTTTCATTTTTGTGCACCACTGCACAATATGTGATTTATATAGTAGTAATACGGCTCATACTCATGCAATTAATTTTCATAAGCTTAACAAGTCTCTAAGGTTTATGACCCGAACGGACACCCCCACCCCCACCGCCTCCACCTCCACCTCCTCCTCCTCCTCCACCACTACCGGATCCTCCATCATAACCTGAACCAACTCCTCCATATCCTCCGCCAACTCCTCCGCCAAAACCTCCACGACTGCTTGAACCACCTCCGCCTCCGCCACCGCCACCGCCCTCACTGCCACAACCACCTCCGACACCACCTCCACCACCACCAAAACCTCCCCCATATCCACCACCAACTCCTCCTCCTGAACTTCCGCCCCCAAAACCAACACCACCTCCACCACCACTAGAGCCACCCCCATATCCACCGCCAACTCCTCCTCCCGAACTTCCGCCTCCAAAACCAAAACCGCCTCCACCACTACTAGAGCCACCTCCATATCCACCGCCAACTCCTCCCGAACTTCCGCCCCCAAAACCGACACCGCCTTCACCACTACTAGAGCCACCTCCATATCCACCTCCAACTCCCCCTCCCGAACTTCCGCCCCCAAAACCAACACCCCCTCCACCACCCGTAGAGCCACCACCATATCCACCTCCAACTCCTCCCCCTGAACTTCCACCACCGAATCCACCACCACTAGACCCTCCTCCGTATGCACCGCCAGATCTTCCACCCGCTCTGCCACCATGACCTCCAACACTACCCCCACCACCCCCGCCTCCGCCGCCGCCACCACCAACAGATCCACCTCCTCGACTTACGCCGCCGCCACCACCTCCACCACCGCCTCCATATGCACCTCCAGAACGGCTACCCCCGGCATATCCACCTCCACGACTTGCACCATCACCTCCGCCACCACCACCCCCGCCACCACCTGCATATCCTCCTCCAGAACGTCCACCACCAACATAACCACCTCCGCCCCCGCCGCCGCCACCACCACCACCTCCACCTTTACCTCTACCACCACAATGATGCCTACATTCACTAACATTGATATCATTTGCTCCTCCACTTGCATTTAAACCCCCAATTGTGACATTTTTCTTGTTGATGCCCTCAGTTCCGTAACCTCGACCTTGAACTTCACCAATATTCTGTTTTTCTCCATTTAGCTCATTGTTACTTATGGGTCTTGACCCTATAGCATTATGAGGGATCAATAGGAGGACCAAAAGAAGAAGAGAGATAGTGGAACAGTTCTTCATTGTTTTGTACGAAACAAATAGCTTTGTTACTCGTTTGTAGTTTCTGTAATTCGAGAGCGAGACTTATATAGAGCATGCATGGATGGATTAAGCCACTAGTGTTCAAATGCATGTGATATCCTAGTGAGAGCTAAGTTTGATTCACGTTGAAGACAATACATGAGCCCCTTTTAACTTTTTATTTATGTACCAAACTAACGACAAATATGTTCATCTACTCTTAACAATAGTAGACCTAATTTATCTAAAATAAAGCTGAAGAATTAAGCTGTTTAGAAAGGTGGTGCATTGCTTCCACGTCAGTGTTACAGTGTATATATCCCTCGTATAAATAAAATTCTACAATATTCCTAACATAAAATTACATGATCAATATAGATATTAGAGGACAAGGTGAATAACAACTTAACAAGAGACATGAAATTCTGGACTAGGTTTTGGAATTGCATGGAGTGTGATATATAGTCGTCTCGATCTTAAACTCATCAGACTGAGTTGGCATTTTCATATTATGACACGAGTTGCATGTTATGAAAATAACATCCAAATATTTGTCAAGTATTTGTTGTTAATCTAGATTGTAAATCATATTTTCAAGGGGTTGTTTAATGGGCTAGTTTGGCCATATATTTGATGGGCCTTTAATTGGACCTAATGGCCCATAAAAAGAAGTGTGATTAAGTTGGGCCGGTTTCAAGTTCAAAAATTGAAGTTCTAAAGAAACCCTGAAGTAATGAATGATGATGAAACAAAACAAACTAGAGAAAATGGCAAATATAGATAATATAATCATTCCCTATAATCAATTAATCATACAAAATAAAAAAATTAATTGCAATTTGTACAGAAACAACAACAAAAACCACACAAAAAAGTACAATAAAATCCATGAGTTCCAAAAAGACATGAAACAGACTCAACAATGAAACATACATACATATATTCTCACCAAAAAAGAAGAAGAAAAACAATAAAGGTTGTTTGCAGAGCCCAAGTAAATTATGAACCACATTTGAAACCATGGCAAACCGAGAGAATTATGATGAGAATTAATGCGATAATGATGCCTAGCACGATAAGCTTAATTTTCATGTTTTGTAGCCACATTTTCCTTTTTACTTGGGTTCCCTGGACTCTAAACTCATTGGCCTGAAAATATGACGAACGCGTAAAAAAATCATAAAATTTGTAGTTATTTTTTGAACTAGTATTACTATTAAAGGGATTTACAAAAAAAAATGTTTTCAAACTACAGAAGCTTGAAAAAATAATTTATTTTTGTTTTCAAAACATTTTTTTATTTTTTTTTGTTCATTGTTTAAACATGACAAAAATGTTTTTGAACATTCAAAGTACGAAACATGAAATCAAAATTAAGTTTTCAAACTCCTATTAGTACAAATTCAATTAGAGAGGAGTTTAATAATTTTGTGAGATTAGTCTAGAGATTTTATTATGGGATTAGAAGAATTATGACTTCCTAAGCCCTTATATAGTAATTGTAAATTTTAAATTAATATAAATAATACATATGGGACAGAAGAACACACCCTTTTTTCTCAAAAATGAATAAAAGTTTCATTTTTTTTCTCTCAATGGAAATTCACTGACCTGATCGTGGAGAATATCTGTTTTGTCAACAAGCACCTCGAGTTGTTGGCCCCGATTAAGAGCCTGAGAATTTCAACAATAATACTTTCAATCCAAAACACACAAAACAAAAAAATAAAAACTAAAAATAAACATAACTTTTGAGAATTCTATTCGTTCGAAAAAAAATACGGTAATATAACGAAAATATTCACCTTGTCAATATTCTCCATCATAATGTTTTTAACGTCATTGACCTGTTGTTGAACTTTCGAAATCTTGCTCACCTCTTCGGGATGCTCCATGCAGTATTTCATCTGCTCCTTGATCTTCTTCCTACAAATTCACATATTCCACATAATTTTCTCATAATATACTCATTTCACGATGAATTAGATTAGGAGAAGAAAAAAATTAAAAAATTCGAAAGTACCCAAATTCCTTAAGGCCATTAGCCGGAGCCGTGGCGGCTTTTCCACCAGCATATTTCTTGAGAAAATCATCCTTTATTCTCTCTAAACACGCAATCGGGATTTGTCTCCCAACAGACTCCGCCGCGACAACACAATATACTATATATGACAAAGTCAAAATATCATGCAAATACACGGTCAAATATTTTCGATTTGACCGAAAAGGGAGAGATATATCATTTAATTACGAATTATGCGAAGATATAATTAAATGGAAGTACCATAGCCGTCATGGACGAGATAATTGAAGGTGTAGCCATCGGTGGTGTACGTGAATTTGTTATTCGTCGCAGGAAGTTTTTGAAGACATTCTGCGGCTAAGGCCTTGAAATTTCCAGAGAATTCGGTGTGCTCGGCGAGTACAACGGTTCCTCGAGCGACCAATCCGTATATGAACCCCATCTGATCATGTCCGGCCATTTTCGATCTCTCTTTTTCTCTCGATTCAAAATTCAATTTTTCAAAGAAAAGAGAGAGAGAGAGAGAGAGAGATGAACCAATAGAAAGATATTTTGTTTTTGTAGACTTTTTTTTTCTAGAGAGGGAGAGAGGGAGACTGGTCTGTATTCCGAATAGAGAATGGGCAAGAAAGTTGACCAGATTAGTATATGAATACATGATGTATATTTGATTAATTTGCCATTACTGGGTCAATGAACTTAATTTCAGGTGAGAAACCCTTGAAGAATAGAAATTCGTTCTCACTTCATAAAATGGAAAAAATAACCTCTTCTAGAAAATAGAAATTTTGACAAAGAAAACAATTACACAGAATAAGTTTTCGAAGATAGTCTAATTGGGCCATCCAATGGACCAAGTCCATCTCAACAAAAATAAAAAAAATAAGACCCTTCTTCCTTCATAAATAATTTCTTTACCCAAAACATCCGAAACAATAAACAACACAATACAAAAAAATTTAAAAAAACAAATAAATCAATTATCACCACAAGCTAAGAAAATAAAATAAGGGGTATTTGCATAAACATGTAAATTATGAGCCACATTTGAAACCATGGCAAATTGAGAGAATTATGACGAGAATTAATGTGATAATTGTGCCGAGCACAACGATCGTTTGTAGCCACATTTTCCTTTTCGGTTGTCTTCCCGGAAACCTAAAAAAGATCTCGCCCTGAAAATTAACCAAAATTAACCAGCCAGTAAAAGATCATAAAATTTGTATTTTTTTTGAAATAGCATTACAAATAAAATATTTTTATTGTATGCATTTGTACACAAAAATTGCTTCAAAATTTAGAACCTTAAAAAACCAATTTTTTTGTTTCAAAACTTTTTAAATATTTTTTCTTTGTTTAAACATGAAAAAAAAAAATTGAACTCTCAATCTTCGTATTCGGAACATGAAATCAGAATTACGTTTTCAAACTCCCGCATTATTCATACAATTTTTTTTATTGTAACGCAAACGCTATTTCACAAATCAACTCATAAAATTTGGCGACAATTCAAACATCCTAAATGTCTATCCTACCTTAAATATACTATGATAAATTGGGTTCGACAAAATTAAAAAATAATGCAAGGTCTGAAATATGAATTTCATTTTTTTTCTCTCAATGGAAATTCACTGACCTGATCCGGTCCCATACGACATCCTACGGCCCGACTAAGAACCTGCGAATTTGAACAAGAATACTTTCAATCCAGAACACACAATTCATTCGAAAATTACGGTAATATAACGAAAATATTGACCTTTTCAATGTCCGTCATGGTATTTTTAACTTCATCGACATGTTCAACTTTCAAAAGCTTGCTCATCTCTTCGGGGTGCTCCATGACGTATTCCACCTGATCATGTCCGGCCATTTTCGATCTCTCCTTCTCTCTCGATTCAAAATTCAATGCTTCCAAGAAGAGCGGGAGAAATGTACCGAGAGAAGAGGGCGTGGAGAGAGATCGTTTTTGTAGACTTTTTTGTAGAGAATAAGTAAGAAAATTGACCTTATCAACATATGATGTATAGTTGATTAATTTGCCATTTACTGGGTCATTTAATTAATTTCATGTGAGAAAAACTTGAATAATAGAAATTCAATGCCCCTTCACAAAATGATAATTCAACGAGAGTTAAAAGAAAAAGAACAAATTTTGACAAAAAAAAAGGAACTTCTAAAAATAAAATTGAATTAATCATTGATAAAGATCATAAAACAAAAGGAATTTCTGATATATCATAATAACACTTGCATAACAAAATTAATACCTATCGAATTGTTTTTATTTTTTTTTTTATTTTAAAGCGAATCATTGGTATCTTTATTTAGATAAGACAGAGATACATTAGAGGTCGACCAGAGGATCCAGGATTCGATGTTAGGTGTGTGTGTGTGTGCGTAGAGATTTTGTTAGTTCTCCCCAATATTTTTTGTCTATTATATATACATAATTTGTCTAAATTAATATGTAACTAATGATTAAAAATAAAATTGAAAATTAACAGTACATATCAAATTTACATAAGTTCCTATTTTTGTATCATTCAATTGCATTATGATATGACATGATATACATGTATTATACTTTACGTATATATTTACATATCATGAAAATATATTGTGTTTGGAGAGAGAGATGTAGGAGAATATTTGAAGAGAAATATCTTACTGATTCAGGAGTAGTAGATCTTGTAAGAAATGAATTCGAAATTTATCAAAAATTGCTTGCAAAGAAATCAAATCGATGAGAGGTCAGGGATATTGAAGAGCTTGAGGAGGAGAACGCGCAAATATCATGATATCAAGCAATAAAAAGATTGAATCAGAAATTGTTCTAAACAGCGATCCAGAAAATACACAAATAGAACGAAGTAAAGAACTTACGAGATCCAGATGGAGCGTATGCAAGAGTGATGTACATCTTTCGATGAAAGCTAAACTTTCTGAGCTTCAATTTGATGCAAAAACTCTCCAGTCGCCATTTCTAGGTTTTTCCGACAAGAGCTCTATTCAGACAAGAACGATGGAAAGAGAAAGCCTGAACAAAGGAGGAGTCTTGGTTTTTATATGGGAAGCGTGGAGCTGGAATTGGAATGCCGATTCATGCCAAGGTTTAGGATTCTCAGATTTTCTTTCTGGGTTTCTTATATTTGGGTTTTCTTTTCCAGTTTTTTGGTTGAGTTGTAATTGTTATCTGAGATATTAGCGTGATTGAACTGAATTTAGGGTATTAGGATTTTAATAATCCTTAATACCCTATTAGTGGCTGTAATATTTCAACTTAATGAAATATAATAAATAGACGAGGGACCTCCGAGCTCTCTCTATTTTTCTTCAAAAAAAAAATGAAAATATATTGTGTTGTATGTATTAATTTTTTTGTCGGGGTGAACTTGCAAAACAACAAAATTGAAGTATTTTAATATTACCTGGACAACATATTCTGGGTGTCCGACGAATCCAGATTACGGATCAAACATTCATTGGGTCGTTCGGTCATTCAAGTTCGCAACTGACCATTTTTTGGATTGTTGAGTTTTCAATATTTTTAAATTTGTTTACCTGGCCCATATGTAACGTCCACGAGCTTCAGGTTTATTTTTTAGGGGTTTCAAATTTTTTTAGTGTATATTATGTATATATAAGATATGGGCTAATTTACAGGCCTAACCCGAAGTCCACCCACACCAAAGCCCCAACCCGCAACCCGCAAACCCGACCCAACCCGCGTCCCTTCTTTCTCTCTCTCCCCCCCCCCCCCCCCCCCCCCCCCCCCCCCCCCCGCGATTCTCTTCTGGCGACTACACTAGGGTTTCACGAGACTCACCACTCGACTGGAAAGGTGCCTAGCGTCTGGATTTTCTTCTCGATTCACTCGGATTTCTGGCGGAATGGACACGCCTCTCTCTGTTCTCTCTTTCTTCGGCTAATTTTCGATTTTCTCGACTCAATTTCTGGCGAATTTCTGGTGCCCTAATTGTGGATTTTCAGGCGATTATCTTCGATTAGTGACATGACATTTATGTTGTATATTCTCTTTCTCTCCCGAAGTAATTTTATCTTTAACGTGATTTTTCACTCGAATTTGAGTTCATATTGAATTTGGGGCTGAAATTAATTGTCGATTTAAAAATTTTGATCGTACATTGGACTGAAATTGGTTGTAATTTGTTTTGTAAATTGATTATTGATAGAAAATGGTAGTAAATTGATCAAACTAGATTGCATATTTGTCGATTTTGGTTACTAACTTATTTTGATTGCTAATTTGATAATCGATTATGTCAAAATTGATTATAGATAATCGATTATGGGTCCATTCTTCAATTTTGCTTCGGGTACGAGAAATCGTTGGGCCGGCCCTGTGTATATTGAAAAACATATAAGACAATAATAGTTCTTAAAATATGAAACATCAAAATACTAACAAATATGTACACAGTACACATGAAAACTTTGAAAGTATTATAAACATTATGAAAGATAATTTTGTTCATAATTTCACTGTATTTTAATATATCATAACAAGTATATTGTATAGGCATGTAGGAAATACAAAAATCAAAAATCAAAAACACATAAACGCGTAAGTGACTAAATATATAGCAATAGTAAAATTCAAAGGAAACATTTTTTTAGTTGAGTACGTAAATTTTGAAGTGGATCCAATAATGTCTCCAATGTCACAATGTCATGTGCCCAACTACAAAGACAACATTCAATTTATTTTAAAAAAAAAAAATTAAATAAAAAGTAATCATATGGTCTCTAATTTTTCTTTTTTCTTGAGGAAATATTTTTGTTATCTGAAAGAGAACGAGGTATCTATTTTTTTTTTTTTTTGAATTAGGAAAGCCAAAGGCCTGCCTTGTTTTGTATATATAAAAGTAGTAAGTTTACATCAGTTATTACATTACATTGAAGCCTTAATTAATTCTTGCTCCGGCGACATTAGTTGCACTCCTTTCTTTAGTTCTTTATGCTTGACCAAGTCGTCGCTTCTTCATGTATCAGGGGTGCCATTAATATTGGCTGTCTCGCGTGTTTTCTGAAGATTCTCGCATTTCTTTCCTTCCAGATATTCCATAGTAATGACGCCCACAGAGTGTCCCAATTTTTTGTTTGAATTTTGGTGAGTCCTTTTCTTGTTTGAACGAGGTATCTATGTAAATGGAAAATAAAACAATTATAATTTCTATAATTTATTATTACTAATTTAACATGTAATAATAACAATTAATATTTCAAAACGAGATACCCTCTAATATATCATTAAATATTAATGTCTTTTTATCTTTTAAGCCCAAATACCAGTCCTATTTAGAATGTATTGTCGGATAGGATTTAATCAAAATGGGACTCGTTTTGTTCAAAATAGACGGACGTTTATAAAAGGAAAAATATAATTAACCCCCTCCCCCCACCCACCCAAGCTATCCCAACACCCCCGATGAGATGACAAAAAAATAGCTAAATGGATTGATTAGGCTTTCTAATTAACTTAATTTAATATTAATTGACACGTAAATAATTTATAATATTTTAATATTAATACATGTTAATTGACGTGCCAATTTAATTAAACGATCAATTAAATCGTTAATTTAGCCAATTAATAATTTTAATCAATTAATTTACTCCTATTTTGCATTTGGGGGTTGAATATTTAACCCCTTTATAAAAGAACAACCCTGAAAGAAAATAGGCATTTCTACTCTCCCCTCTCTCGTTATTTTTCTCTCGAAGCTCTTTCGTAAACTCGCTGAGAAGCAATGCCGTAGTAACAACCCCCTCGTCGAATCGAGATGCTGAGACACCAAGACCATATGCGCTGGGTCGATAGGCAGGCTAAGATCATTGTCCCTTGAGCTCGTCCAGTCCCTACTTTCAGGTTCAATTCGCCCGAGAGCCAAGATACTCCTTCCTTTCAGTCGTGTATGTCTACCCGTCCAGAGGTCCCGATTTTCTCGCCAAATGGCACTCGTCCTCTCGCCAAATCGAGGCTGTTCAATTCAAATCTCAATAAGTATATTTTTTTCACCTATTTGTAATTCTCATCGTGTGATTTAACTTTTATTCTCGTTATTTCGAATTGAGATTACGCACTGACGGGAATAGTAGGCATAAATCCTTCTCTGAGGAGGCGTATTGCCTTTCGTCGCTAAACACGAATAACTTTGTGCATTTTTGTTTATAGATTGATCAATCATCAGACTCAACAATGAAACATACATACAAATATTCTCACCAAAAATAAAATAAAAAATATATTACGGGTGTTTTACATAGACCAAGTAAATTACGAGCCACATTTGAAACCATAGCAAATGGAGAGAACTATGATGAGAATTAATGCGATAATGATGCCCAGCACAATAAGCATAATTTTCGTGTTTTGTAGCCACATTTGCCAGTTCACTTGTGTCGTCTGGACTCTAAACTCATTGGCCTGAAAATATATACCAACAAGTAAAGATCATAAAATTTTGAGTTATTTTTCAAAATAGCATTACAATTAAAAGAATTTACAAAAAAATGTTTTCATTTATTGAGTTTGTACAAAAAGTTATTTTTGTTTCAAAACCTTTTTAATATTTTTTAATTTATTTATGCATGAAAATAATATTTTTGAGCTTTCAAAGTTCGAAGCATGAAATCAAAATGATGTTTTCGAACTCTCACAGTTTAAAAGGGCAATTCGTACAAATTCAAATAGAGAACATTATTTGTATCAATTGATTCAAAGATCCTAAAAGGATATACACCCTAAATATATTTGGGGTTATATATTCAGTTCTCATAACACAAAAAATAGCCTTGACGAGATGACAAATGATGGTTAAATGGATTGATTAGTATTGTTAATTGATTTGGTTAATGATTTAATTAATCGTTTAATTAAATTAACATGTCAATTATTATGTATAAATATAATTTATTGACGTGTCAATTGAACGTGCCAATTAACAATTAATTGAATCAATTAGAGGGGCCCATCAATTTTGGGGGGCCAAGTATATTTTCCCAATATACTTTGCCAAATGAGATTTAACAAAATTTAAAAATATACAAGGTCTTAAATATCAATTTCATTTTTTTCTCTCAACGGAAAATCACTGACCTGATCTAGCAGAATTTTGGTTTTGCCAACAAGCACATCGAGTCTGACGCCCCGATTAATAATCTGTGAATTTTAACAGGAATACTTTCAATCCAAAACTAACAACACTTTTTAGCAATGTTTTAAATTGCGATATAGCGGTTTATAGCGCTTCGACTGTAATTTACGTATGACTACCGCTATTGCACAATATAACGACGCGACGCTATTTAGTAGGTTGCGGTATTGCAATTTATAAATATTTATTGCGATTTACGTTATAGCGGCGCTATTGCAGCATTATTTAAATCAGTGATTTTGAGTATTATATTTATTCGTAGAAAATTCACCTTATCAATATTCTCCATCATGATATTTTTAACTTCATCGATCTGTTGTTGAATTTTCGAAATCTTGCTCACCTCTTCGGGATGCTCCGTGCAGTATTTCATCTGCTTCTTAATCTTCTTCCTACAAAATCATATATTCCACACAATTTAATCCCAATAATACACTCATTTCGCGGTGAATCAAAAGTACCCGAATTCCTCACGGCCATTAGAAGGGGACGCGGCGGATTTTCCGCCTCCATATTTCTTGAGAAAATCATCCTTTATTCTCTCTAAACAAGCAAACGCGATTTGTCTTCCAACAGACTCCGCCGCGACAACACAATACACTATATGTGACAAAGTCAAAAATATCATTTAATTATGAATTATGCGAAGATATAAGTAAGTGGAAGTACCATAGCCGTTATTGACGAGATAATTGAAGGTGTAGCCGTCGGTGGTGTAAGTGAATTTGTTATTCGTCGCAGGAAGTTTTTGAAGACACTCTGCGGCTAAGGCCTTGAAATTTCCAGAGAATTCGGTGTGCTCGGCGAGTACGACTGTTCCTCGAGCGACGAGTCCATATATGAACCCCATCTGATCATGTCCTGCCATTTTCGATCTTTTTTTTTTCTTCTCTCGATTAAAATTCAATGTTTTGAAGAAGAGCGAGTGAGATGAACCGAGTGAAGAGGGCTCGAAAGATATATCCTTTTTGTAAGACTTTTTCTAGAGAGAGAGGGGGGACTGTGTGTAGTTAATTTGTCATTACTGGGTCAATAAACTTAATTTCATGAGAGAAACCCTTGAATAATGTCACTTCATAAAATAAAGATTCATCAAATTGAAAGAACTCTTCTAACAAGGAAAATAAACGCGTAGAATAAGTTTTCGCGTGTAGTCTGTCTAATCGGACCAAAAAGACTTAAATCATAAATAAAAATCATAAAACAAAGGAAATTTCAGATATATCATCCTTGCCACTTGAGTAACAAAATTATCCTCTAGAATTGTTAATGTCTTCTGAATTTTATTTTCTATCAAATTTATCAGTTTCATCCAATTAAACTTAAAAAATAAAAAATATTAAATTTACCCAAATCATTAAGTTACGGTCAAATTCACGAAAATATATAATTTCACACCTAAATGAATTATCAAACCTCAATTCTAAATAACCAAAATACTCTTTTAATAAACATGTTCTCCAATTGATGTTCACAGATATTGAAAATTTTCTCATAAAACAATCAGAAAAAATAATTCTTCCTACATAAATACTTTCTATACATAAAACATTCGAAACAATACTCCCAAAAATATAAATAACAAATAAACCAATTACCACCACAAACTAAGACCACTTGCATTGTCGCGGCCGAAACTTCTCTTCCGACAAAAGCGACTCGAAAAGCAAATCCAACCTCTTCGAACCGGGTCCGGGCGACAAACGGGTCTTATTACCCACAACCAAACACGGATCCGAATCAGTCATATTCTCACCCATTCTTTTTCCACCGCACCATCCACCTGGCACGATCCTGCCAGCCTTTCTCCCCAAAAGTTCCGAATCGATTCTATTCAAAACAAAATTATCACTTTTGAATTTCCTCCCAAACGGAGCGTTACTTCCCACCATCCTAAAAAAAAAAAAAAACAGAATATCATACATACACGTCCTCGATAATTATAAAATTTACAATTAAGCCCTTGTATTTATTTACCTCGGGAAATCACGGAGGGTTAAATAATGAGGGTGTTGTTTCGGGGGATTATCCCAAGAAATGAAATGCAAATCATGATTAATTGTAGTATTTTGAAATTCTTTCGAATTGCAGACTACAGTGTGAAAATATCCTTCAGGCGAAGAAAGGAAATTCGCATAGTACATTAAAACCGTTCTTGGCAAATTGTCCCACCCCCAAATCGTGTAATCTACAAATGGTCTCGATAACGCCATCCATGCAGACCCTAATTAAAATTGAAATTAAAATCGAGGGTCGATTCGTAAAATTGATAAAAATTGGGGATTGATTGGTTAATTTACCTGTGAAGAGTTTGAAGGCCGTGGGTACGCTTCTTCGTTGAGGGATCCAAAAAACATCGGCTTTTTTCTTCATGTATAGACCTGGATCGATTATCACTGGTTTTGCTCTCTGAAACCTAAATTGGGATTAAAAAATAAGAAATAAGTTAAATTAACCCGTTTTTTTGGTAGTTTGGTAAATTAAAAAGCATACTCTTTCCAGCCAATATCGCTTGTGTGATCGATGAAGTTAAGATCTCTTGGTAGCTTCGAGAATGCATGCAATAAATCTATCGATTAATTCGAATTAGCAAATTGATTTCGAAGAGTAATTGCTAGTTAATTGTGATTTGGAATTTAATCAAAAGGTACCATCTTGTGTGACTAGAGGATAATCTGAAGCACTGAGATTGATAAACCAGTCCCAATCTCCTCCTTCTCTTAGCAAGAGAGAGGCTGCGTGAAGAGTATTTGCCACCATTGTTGGTCCTCGATACGTGACCAAATTGGCCTGAGTAATCATCTTGACATTACCCACCTCACGAAAAACTGGGTGAGCTTCCACGAACGCTTGTAGTTCATCTCTCTCTTCCTGAGGTGACTCGAGATCCAAGTGTACAATGTAACTGTTCAGAGGATGGTAAAGTGCAAGAAGCGTTCTTTTCAGCATCTCCCCGTCGCCCAACGAGCCGGATATGAGGTACGCGAGGCGGGGAGGGGAGGAGTGAGAGGAGGGGAGAGAAGGGCGGAGCTTTGATTCTATGAAATGAGAGGGCTGAGAAGAGGATATAGACAGAAAACCAGGTAAAGGAAAAGGAGAGAGGAAGAGAAAGAGGAGAAGAAAGAGGGCTAAGACGAGAGAAACTGGAAGGATCCATCTTTTCCGATCAATGGGCGGAAAGGAAGTCGAAGAGTAACCCCTCGAGAGGGGCGATTTCATCGCCATTAGCAAGGGAAGATCCAATTTTTGGAGCTTTCTTTTTCTATTTGATTCTAACTTCTAAGAGAAGTCTACAAACTTCACATGGATTCGGTGTACTTCTCCATTATGGACCTTAGTGAGACTGTAATGTATGACCCATCAAAGATATGGTGTATGTAATGGTCTTTGGAAAGGAAGTTGGTTGCTAATGGCGATTTGTTGAAGAAAAGGAAGACCAAGAACAATGGGGATTTGTCTGGTAAGGGGAAAGCGACTAATGGAGAAAGATGAAGCCATGTCTTTGGATCCACTATAATTCTTTCTGTGTGAAAATTCATGTTTCTTGCTGAAATTATGAATGATACATTATTCTACACAAATCTCTTTCCAAAAATCTACAAATACAAGTCCAAATTTCTACAATCTCTCAAAAGTCAAAACCCATAATTGGATAAACACAAAAAGGACCAAACAACAAGCGCCCAACTTACTATATGCAAAATTTCTGACTTGTTAGCCCAAGATGGAGAGGGCCCAGATCCATTAGTTCCATTAATACCAATGTCCTTCTCTAATGGACAAGTATAGTTACATAGACTCGGTCTAACGATTCGGTATACACCTTTACTCGTAAGTACGAAAATATCCTTGCTATTATCCTCGCCGTACGAGTAAATATAGCCGAGAGATGGAAGCGAACTTCCCCCGACCGAATCGCACGCAATTGGACTCGATTTCGAACAACCGAACGTGATTAGTTGAGACGTGTAGTTACCACTATCCACTGGCGTCTCCGTACCGGCCCACATAGCAGTCGCGTAGAGATCCGCGTACAAATACCTAACATCCAATCCATAAATAAAAAATATTATTATTCTAGTTGGTTGAGCAAATCACATTTATGCAGATATAAATACCTGCCGGTCAAGCAAGGATCGGTGGTGGATCTGTATACGTAACCGCCAGTTATGGAAGCGGACCCAACATTTGTATTTACTGACGAGTGGTTGTAACTCAGAATAGGAAATTGCGCATTGATGGCATTCACGGACGTGTTACCGCCAGGTGTCCATGATGGGTGGTATAAATACGGACCCTCGTATACTCTCCAACCATAATTCCCTCCTTTAGTTATCAAATCCACCTCTTCGTATAAATCCTAAGTTGTAAAAATATATATATTTAATTAAATAATGTTTTGGCGAAAAAAAGTTTATATGATGAAAGTGATGGAGAAATTTGAAATTACTTGGCCGACATCAGCACAGTAGAAATAGGAAGGACGGGCCGAATCGAAACTACATCTCCAAGGATTTCTCATTCCCGTGGCCCAAATTTCGGGTAACAAAGTTTTATCTTGTGCGAATGGGTTGTCCTTAGGAATCGTATAATTCCCCCATAAACTTTGATTGATTATTTCACTCGAACCTTCATATAACAAAACAACAAATTAGAAAAAAAAATTGAAGAAAAAAATTGGGGTACTAAAATTACTTACTAGGCATCGTGTTAATATCAAGACGCATGATTTTTCCGAGCAAGGATTTTTTATTTTGCGAGAAATTAAACGGGTCTCCTTTATTTCCACCATCGCCCATCATAAAGTACAAATATCCATCTGTCGGTCCAAAAAGAATTTGTCCTCCATGATGCGATGTGTAAGGTAACCCCATTGTGAAAATCCTTCTCACCTCCACGGGGTTTGCAAATTTCACCTTGAAAAATCGCAAAAAAAATATAAAAAATATGTAAATATTAGGTTAATAATCATAAAAATTAATCTATTAACAAAACACAAAGGAGAAATAAATAATTAAAGTGTTTTACATCAGAAGGAGATGAAGAAGAACTGTTAGCAGTATATTCCGCGATGACAGTATGATACTGACAAGGTTGGGCGCCGTTATCGGCTCCGAGTTTAGACGGGTCGCAACCCGCTTCGGAATTACACGCGCACGTACCCGAACACGCAGCACTCGTCACCTTGTCACAATTGTACGACACGAAAAACCTCCCATTATTCTTAAAATCCGGGTGGAAAGCAATACCCATTAACCCGAACTCGCTATCGAAATGAACCTCGTCCGTTATGTCCAAAAATGGGTTCGCTTCGTCTAGATCCAAAACATTGCCCGAACCCGGTTCGGGGACGGTTGCGAGCCATATCTTACCGGGTTGGCTGGAGACGAAGACGCGGTTAGATCCATCTGGATGCGCAGCCATGTTTAAATAGGATCCGTTACCGATTCGTTCTAAGCAGAGTCCTTTTGTTGAAACGGAGGTTTGTAGAGTGGTGTTGAAGGAAGCTGATTTTCCGTCGAAGCAAGTGGAGTCTGAACCCGGTAACCCGCCAAAGGATGAGCAGAAGTCTTTCTCTGATTGCCACGTGTTGGAGAGTGTCGAGGAGTTGGGTTCAGTTACCTCTGAAATGGAGAGGAATGGAGAGTTCGAAATGGAGACGCCCTTGCAGGAGTCCCAAACTTGGGTGCAGTAGTCTTGGGTGGAGGAGTCTTTCGATTGAGCTGAACTACTTGAACTCGAGTTGCATAAAATCGGTACTTGCTTGATATTCGATCCCGTGTTGAATAACCCAGATGAGTATGGATCACACTTCTGCAAATTTTAAAATTTTAAAATCAATTTCAGAATCAAATACGAGAAGTTGAGGGTTCGAGTGAAAAATAAGAGAGAGAGGAAATAGAATTACTGAACAAAGAATGGATTTGACGACATTTGCACAGACTGAATTGTTTATATTTGTGGAATTGAATTGTTTTTCAATTGCTGAATCTTCACTTGTGTTGCAGCAGCTACTTCCATTGTAATTACAGAATTTTAAGGGGGTTTTAAGGGTAATTGGAGCCACTAGAGGAATAAAAAAAGGCAAGTTAGTAATTAATAATGTCGTGAAATTTTGGTGCTAAAGACTGTCTTTACATGTTGGTCCTTTTAATAAGTAATATTAACAAACAGGTCTTTGTCTGAACAACCAAAGCGAGAAAATAAGAAAGAAAGAGAACTCACTCGAATCTGTGCATAGAGGGAGAGAGAAGCAACATGGCAGGACGAGAGAGAGAAGGAGGAGAAAAGAAGCCATTGTGGTTTCTCTCATCTCGAGCTCAAAACGAAGCTCCTCTTTCTTGGCTTCTTCTCCTAAGAAGCGATAAGCAAGTGGACACAGTGGGAACTAAAATGTGGAGAGAGGAGTGGGACTGGTTTGGGTGTTTTTAATAGTCAAAACTGTGGGGGCCGAAGAGAGAGAGAGAGAGAGAGAGAGAGAGAGAGAGAGAGACAAGGGGAGTGGGAGCATTGACCACGAGCTAGCAACCCCAAATAAAGAAATATTTTGAGGAAGACGAGCTTGGTTTGAGGCACTTAATTTACACCCTACATTAATGGATACGGAAACTTTGACTTTTAAGATGTAAATGGCCTTGTTGGCTTGCATCATTTTGACGGCAGTTTTGTTTGGAGTAGCGATGTAAACCCTAGTACTTCCTCGCACGTTCTTCTTTGACGATGTGAATATAATTTAACATCTTCAAAATTAATACATATATACATAATTTAACATATAATCAAGATATTAAATTATGAATTAAAATATAAATTGTTAAGGAGTTAAATTATATTCGCGTCATCAATGACGTAGGGGGAGAGGTGGGAATATGTCCAACATTTTTCTTTTGTAAAAGAAAATTTTAGGGGGTTATACAAGGGTGCCTCCAAAACTCACAGCACCTTTGCTCCAGATGGAAAAAAAAATTATATGAGTTAATTAGTATAACTGATTAATTCAATTAACAGTTTAATTAATCATTTAATTAAATTAACACGTTAATTAACATGTATTAATATTAACATATTAAAATTGTTGACGTATCAATTAACAGTACTAATTAACTCACGTAACTCATTTTTGTCACTTCATCAAAGTATCGGGGACGAGAGTGATGGTTGTGTGTGTGTGAGGGAGGGGGTGGGGGGAGGTATATTTTCACAATTCTATGTCCACACAATTTTCCGCCACATCATTTATATTCTAATTAGGGCTCGTTTAATTTTCAACTCCGAAATCAATCACATTCACCTCATCTCCTTTTATCTCGGATTGATTGGTGGAACTGCTTTTCCGTCATAGTTAGGGGTGTAAACGGTTCGGATCCGGTTCGAATAGTGGTCATACCAGATCCGGATCCGTATTTTTTTCGGATACGGATACGGATACAGATATTCCCGGATCCGGATACGGTTCGGATATTAAACGGATACGAATTCGGTTCGGATATATCGGATACGGATACGAATCTGGACATTATTCGGATAGTTCAGACGGATATGTTGTATGTAACACAACTATCTATTTTACCAACGAATCTCAAACAATATCAAAATAATACTTAAATAAAACATAAAATGACATTATAATTTTACGAAACAAAATCAAGTATTTGTCAAATATCTCCCGAATACTCCTAATACAAACAAAATTATCGGGAACACATACAAAAAGTTTCAAATCTCTACGTAATTCTAAAAAATAACATACAAAATATTAGATATTTTTGACAAAATATTAGATATTTTTCTCAAAAATAATCATACTAAATACTATAATTATGTCATCACTATAATAAATAACTATTCGTTAACTTATTCACCATTATCCATTAGATCATCAAAGACCGATGATAATTTACCTTAATAACAAAATTTCAATTTAGTCAATGAACAAAACTATATAGAGCAAACAACTAAACATAAACTTTCAATGAAGCTTTAAAAAATGCAAATCAACAGTGAGCAAATCATGTAAATAAACTTTCAATTTAGTATGGCAAATCATGTAAACAGTGGATAAATTTAGTATGGATAAAAAATGCAAAAATGCAAATGCAAGTCCCTGGCGGTATTGAAAGTTATGGATAAATTTAATTAATGAATTATATTATACTATAAATAATTGGTACCTTTTCTATTAGCCTTAATCCAATCTTGAATGCAAATCAATCCCTGGACCGTCTCCGGATCCAATCTAATCCTATAAGGATCAATGACGCGACCGTCCGTGCTAAAAGCCGATTCGGATGCAACCGTAGAAACCGGTATAGCCAACACATCACGAGCAATCCTTGAAAGAATAGGATATTCTTTTCCTTCGGTTTTCCACCACGAAAGAATATCAAAATGTTTAACTTGAGTAGTCGGACGCTTTTCAATATAGTTATCTAATTCGGATTTGAACGAGGTTGGTTGACTTCTCGCCATCAAAAACATGGCCAAGTCTTCATCGGCGTCATCATCTTCAATACCCAAACCTCCCGAACTACTACCAATTTCATTCACTTCATGTACACTATTTTCAAATTTGGAAGTGTACTCCAAATGCAAATCCTTTATCGTTCTATTTAATTCTTCAATTTTCTTTCTACCACCGTTATCATAAATTTTTGGATAATAATATTCGATTAACCCCATCTTATATCGGGGATCCAAAAAACAAGAAATAGCCAACGCAACATTCAATTGATTCCAATATTTATCAAATTTATTTTTCATTGAGGAATCCATTTGCCTAATGGTTTCATCATCATTCTTACACACCATCCTTCGATTTTTATTTTAATATCGCAAAATGATTTAAAAAATAAATTTGATGTTGGATACAACGTACCTGAAAGAAGCTCGGTGACGGTGTAAAAATGCTTTAAACAATTATATATATTTTTTCACCTCATCCCATTCTTGACTAGTTGGAAAATTTGGGTATTTTGAAGGATCGATAAAATGCATTCTCTCCAATGCTTCTTGAAAATACATTGCATCTCTAATCATCATGCAAGTGGAGTTCCATCGAGTAGAGACATCCGATGAAAGCTCTTTCGTTTTATCTAAATTGCATTCAATGGCTCTTTTGAAATTCCGAAAACAACAAAGGTGAATTTTTTATTTTCAAAACAATTTCTCGAATCCCATCAACCGTTTTCTTTATCTTCTTTACCCCGTCTTGAACAACCAAATTAATAATATGCGCCGCACAACGCACATGAAACAACTTCCCCCTACAAATTAGTGTCCCACTTTCATTGAGTCTCTCCACCATTTTCTTAACACAAACACCATTTGCACTGTTATTCGGATCCGGATAATACCCGGATTCGGATTCGGATCCGATCCCTATTATCAAAACCGAATCCGGATCCGGATCCGAAAAAACGGATCCGGGTCGGATCCGGGTAATTTTATTCGGATCCGGATATTTAGGCGAATTCGGTTCGCCTAATAGTTGTCTCTGTTCGCTCAGTAGTTTTTAGTCTTGCAACTCGGCTATTATAACCATGTTGGCACCATGCTGGCACAATAGTTCTTTAGTTTTGCAACAAAGCTCTTTGAGGGAAATCAGTCTTTTGACTCCCTTCTCCTTCTTGCATCTCGAAGAATTTGCTAGTGGATTTCATACCTATTGATTAAGGTGCAAAATTTTCGGATTCCTCGTAGTATATTTGTCCTTCCTCCAACATAATAAAAAAGATTACATGAGAAACGAAAGTGAATCCTAGAATAAGTATTATTTTTTTGTTTGATTTGTAAGAATGAGATAGAATGTCATGTTTCATGTAATTTATATCGTCTTGTGTCTTTCAAAAATCAATGAAGAACACATGAAAAATATATGCCACACATGTTAATATGCATATATATTTATTTATTATTAACTATATGTTTATATATTTATTTAATATAATAAATAAATATATGATCAATATTTATAATTATGCATATATCATATTTATTATTTATATAATATGATATTAATTATATATTCACCTAATATAACCGAACGAAGATTATTGATCCATAATCAATTATTATATTTTTTTTATCCTAGTGAGCTTCAATACAAAAATAAGAAAAAACAAACCGAATTAATATGATTTATTCATTTTTTAGGAAAAATATTAAAAGCTGAAAAAAACTAACTAAATAATCTGAAAAATCTAGAAATTATTAATAATCTGAAGAGAAATCGAAATAATCTGAAAAAATGGAAATTAATAATCTGAAAACCTGAAAATTATTAATAATCTGAAAAATAAAGCGAAAATTAATCTGAAAAATAGGAAATTAGTACTCTGAAAGAAAACAAGAAATTATATTAAAACTAATCTTAAAAACAGGACGTTATTAATAATCTGAAAAATAAAAAAAAAATATGAACTTTTTTGCAAACCATTAACTAAAAAATAATTCGTAAAAAATCTGGAAAAATTTGGGACAATATGAAAAATTTGTATAATCTGATAAATCAGAAAATAATACGAGCACAATCAAAATCAAAACGGAACAAAAATCAAAATAGAACAAAATATGTGTGTATGTGAAAGAGAGAGAAAATTATTAAGAAATGAAGAGAAAATTATTAAGAAAGGAACACTGAGGCATACCAAGAATGAGGAACGAGAGAAAAAGCAAAAGAAAAATCAAAAAATGAGAAACGAGATATCCAGGCAGAAAATCTTCTCCTTCATTGGGAGGAAATGTTCGTCACGATAATATTATGAGCACCACAAGCGAGTTCATATCAATTTCACCCGAATCGAATATTGACAAACTCATGAGCCAATATATATTTAAGTCCCACTAATTTATACTCAATATTTTGTTACATAATTTTTAGTTTGTTCATATTATGACTTTTTCAGTTTTTTCAGATTATTAATAATTTCTATTTGTTTAGATTATTTTTCGAATTATTTATAAGATTATAAATATTTTTTAGGTTTTCACATTTTTTATTCAGCTTTTCAGGTTGTAATATTTTTTTCTAATTATGTAACTTCAAAAAATTAATAAATCATATGAATTTTAGTTTGTTTTTCTGATTTTTCATTGAATTTCATATTATTTCTAAATTATTAATTATTTCATATTTAGTTTCATTTTATTATTCTTATACTTATTTCATTTTTTTTCTAATTTTCAAATTTAAATTTCTATTTCAAATTTGTTCTAAATATATTAATTGTTTTAAAAAAAATTAGATTTGTGTAATTTCTTTTTCATTTTTTTTCTAATTCTCATATTTAAATTCAATGCTATTTTCTTCAACCGAAATTATTTATAAAACAAAATGAATTTGTATTCTGTGCCACATGGTGCATCGTAATTTTGTGCCCGCCATGAATAATTTTTTTATAAATAGAAACTTGACCGAGGGACATTTTAGTAGCAAGCATCATCCTATCGTGACATATACGTAATTCACCTGCTCACGTTGTTTTGCGGAATTTCCTAGAGAGGCGCTCGAGTCACATGCGAATGAAATGAGAGTCCGTCATGAATAATTTTTTTATAAATAGAAACTTGACCGAGGGACATTTTAGTAGCAAGCATCATCCTATCATGACATATACGTAATTCACTTGCTCACGTTGTTTTGCGGAATTTCCTAGAGAGGCGCTCGAGTCACATGCGAATGAAATGAGAGTCCATCAATTTCCGGAAAAAATCACGACATGAGAACTTATGCATGAAGATGACACTTTAATCGAGAGCGCACGGTCCTTTGACTGTCATTGTTGAACTGATAAGAAGGAAGATGTATACATTTGTCATCAACTCTTTCTTATCATTGTTGCATATACGTAGGATTGTGCGCTTCTCGATTAAAGTGTCATCTTCAAGCATAAGTTCTCACGTCGTGATATTTCCAGGAAATTGATGGACTCTCATTTCATTTGCATGTGACTCGAGCGTCTCTCTAGGAAATTCCGCAAAACAACGTGACCAAGTGAATCACGTATCTGTCGCGGTAGGATGACGTTTCCTACTAACATGTTCCTTAGTCGATTTTCTATTTATAAAAAAATATTCACGGCAGGAAAAAAAAATATGTTGCACCATGTGGCACAATATACAAATTCATTTTTTTTTTGTAAATATTTTCAGTTGAAGAAAAAATCATGCAAATTTAAATCCGAGAATTAGAAAAAATGAAAAATCTGAAAAAAAAAAGTTACACAAATCTGAATATTTTTTAAAATAATTAATATATTTAAAAGATATCTGAAAACAAAATTTAAATCTGAAAATTTGAAACAAATAAAATAAATATAAAAATAATAAATTTAAATTAAATACGAAAATAATTAATAATTTACAAAGAATATGAAATTCCATGAAAAAATCATAAAAACAAATAAAAATTCATTTGATTTATTAATTTCTTGAAATTACAAAATTAGAAAAAAAAATATTACAACCTGAAAAGCTAAATAAGAACAATCCGAAAAACTTAAAATTATTAATAATCTGATAAATAATTCCAAAAATAGTCTGAAAACTAGAAATGATTAAAAGTCTGGAAAAAAAATTGAAAAATCTGAAAAAACTGAAAATTCATAACTAGAAATTATGTAATAAAATTGAGTATAGATTAGCGGGACTTAACTATAGATTGTGTCTCCTAATTTTCGCATCATTTCCCCAACATCAATAAAACAATTCATTTATATATCTATTGTTTGTGGCTGCCACAGCATGGGATATTTAGTCGTTGTTGCAAGTGCTTCTACTCCATTGTCCTTTTGTCTTGTTTCTTCAAAAATTTAGAAATTTTTCTATCTTTCTACTATTTCCAGTGATCTAGATTTTTTCAAATATAAATTTTAATGCTTATTTGATTTTTTGTTACCACCAGTGTGTCGCCGTCGACCTTGGCTGAGTTCTTGATATGCATCTGTGCCAATCTCTCAATATTTTTCTCTCTCTTTGACATACACATATTTTGTTCCATTTTGATTTTGATTGTGCTCTTATTATTTTTTGATTTATCAGATTTTATAAATATTTCATATTTTATCAAATTTTTCCAGTTTTTTCACGAATTATTTTTTGATTTAATAGTTTGCAAACTTTTTTCATATTGTTTTTCCTAAAAAATGAATAAATCATATTAATATCGGTTTGTTTTTTCTTATTTTTGTATTGAAACTAGCTAGGATAAAAAATATAATAGTTGATTATGGATGAATAATCTTCGTTCGGTTATATTAAATGAATTGTGCAAAGTTCTGCTCTCTGTGCATTGAAATTTGTATCCCAAATTTATTATTATCTTTTGAAGTTAAAACTCATAAAATTCGATAATTCGTTGATTTGAATTCGTATCTAACCGATAACGAATAACATCGAAATACATCACAGAATGTAACTAATAACTCATTATATTTTATTTTTATTTTATTACAAATTAAACTATCGTAATTTCTTTACTTTCGTATTATTGCATATTGAACTTATATGCTCGTTATATTTTATAAAAAAAGTTGACGGAGGTACTAATGAAAAGAAAGCGACTTCCATTATCAAAACTACAATTTTACTTTGCCGGATCCAAATTTCTCCAAATCACAATTAACACTTTCAATTTGCATGAGTAATTAATGATTAATAGTTAATTTACAATTTTTAAATATTGATTATTAATTGTTAATTGTAAAATACTTTAATGGCATATCATATTTTTTATTAAGCATATTTTCTAATCATCCAGCTAATTAATGATGTCTGCTGGAGATGGGAACAACTTGGTAATTAAAAGTGTTAATTGAAAATGAGAAAAAGCAGTGAGAAGTGAATGGGGGCATAATAAACTTACTAATTTTTAATTATATGTATATTGTTATGTATCATGTGTTTGTAAGTGTGTTAATTAGGATATAGAATATATGCGATGGTGAATCCTGGAGATAAATAACATGTTTTTTTTTATAATTACAATACATAATATATGTTGTGCAATATGGGAATGAGTATCATTTCCCCCACATGATGACATGAAGGAACCTGAGGGCTGGAATACGTAATATATGTAGTGGTGAAATCTACAAGGAACACTTTTTTAACTATATGTATATTGTTACGTATAATGTTTTATAAGTGCATTAATTATGAAATAAAGTATATATTCTGATGAAATCTGGGACAATAATAACACTTTTTCATAACAAGAATACATAATAGAAGCATTTATGCGTGTAATCTTGTATGGATAAAACTATTACCAACAAATTTAGAATTGATTTTTAAAATCCGATACTACTTGATTTTTAAGACCCGCCGAATTAATTAGATTAAATATCCTGATTTGAGGTGCACAAAAATTTAGGAAAAACCGGTTTATAAAACCAGATGTAAGATTTGAGTTATTTAAACTACTTCATATCCGCATATGTTACCGTTATATTTACTTCATATTAGTTAACATATTTAATTAACATGATAAATTATACATGTCATATAATTATGAATTAATTATAAATTAATGTTAATTTGATTTCGTGAATTTGAATTAATATAAACTATTATTTATTTATATATTTATTTAATTATAAAATTAATTAAGTGTGTTGATTAGAATATGAATAATTTTGTGTGAAATTTTGGTGCAATGTAAAATTGCACTTTATAATTCGTTCACAGCTGGCCTTTGAAAAAGTGGAAATATTAATTTTTCCCAAGATTTGTCCCAACACATTCTCTATATTCTATTTAACAAATTTAATTATCATGATAATTTTAAAAATACATAATTAATAATTAATTAGTATTAATTTATAAGTATTAATTCAAATGAATATTCATTATGTTTTAATTAATTATTAATTATCTGACATTTATTAGTTATTATGTTAACTAATGCAAAGAGAATATAATGGTAAAATCTGGAGACATAAAGAACTTTAAATAATTCAAATCTTTCAATTGGTTTATAAATTTTTTTTTTCCTAAATTTATGTGCACCTCAAATCAGGTATTTAATCTAATTAATCCGTCGGGTTTTAAAAACCAGATGGTACCGGATTTTAGAAACCAGTTCTAGGTTAGTTTTGAAATATTTTTGAAAATCGAGTTATTTTTCGAATTTTTTTTCGTACAATGTTACAAGCAGAAATGCTCCTACATAATATATGTGGTGTAATATGGGGATCAGTATCATTTTCCGCACATGATGACGGAATCTCTTCCATAATAATATATATAATTTACGTGAACAATATTATAATTAGAAAGTATACTTGTTTGTGTTGAAAGTAATTAAACAATGCATTAAATATTAAATTATAATATATATTAAATGATAACAGATATCAAATCGTATTAATTAAGTGATAAATCACGTTAGCGATGAATTGTTCCAGTCCCGTAACTTACTTTTCAAATTTGTAAATTTAAATTTGATTAATCATCGATCATGATAAACAAGTTCATTAAAAATATTAAATAAATTAATGATGATAAAATTTAAAAAATATATTTATCACCACTCTTTTAATTATAGGTGATAAAATTCAGTGTCTAATCGATCAATTAAATATGCTCATTTAGTCTTAAAAAATCGATAAATTTTGATTATTTCGTGGCATTGACTTAAAAAATCCGGATACATGCTCAATTCAAGATGAAAAACTCATGAACTCATTTCAAATATTCATAATTTTGAAAGAAATAAATGATACAATCAAAACTCAGGATTCAGGTTTACTTCGGTTATTAAATTTTGGTCTTAATCTTAATGGTTTCTGATAATATGTGAATATGACATTAGTTGAATTTGGGTGCAATTAACAAGCGATCGCTTGTACAATTGGTTTGACACTTGTGTGTGGTAGAAACCACCCGAGTTCAAAACCCGTCAAAAAAAAGAATTTGGGTGCAATTTTTCTTCTGTTTTTCTTATCAGAAATGACATTGCCCTAACTAAGTGGGGAAGCCTGCATACGGTTAAAATAATTAAACAGTATGAACTTTGGAGTTAATATAATTATAATTTATATCCATTAATATTAAATGTTAAATTTAGATACTAACGAAGTCTTGTCCAAAAAGCTTTGAATAAGAATTTGTGCAAAACATTTTCACATCCATACGATTTTTATTCCGATAATTAATAACTTTTATAATACAAATTTATATTTAAATTCTTGTATTATTTTAAAATTATGAATATATATATACTAATAAAAATCATATTAAATTTTACAGTTCTTTTTTATGAAAAATAGACAAGCCATGTAATATTGTTTTGTACTTCTAAACTATGATATACAAATCAGTTAAAATCACATTATAATAATATGATAATTATGAGATACAATTAGTCGAATTCTTATCCAAAACCCTTTCAACAAAATCCAATCCCAAATATTTAATGCATCCATCACCCAACTTTACTTATTATGTTTATTTTTTGCATTAATGAAAATGATCTTAGGGAGGTCCCAACCAAATCTCTCATTTTTATTCTCGTCCAAAGTCAAAAATGTGACAACTGAGAAAGTTGCAGCCTAATTTTTTTTTATTATAGGCCCAATAGATTCTTAATATAATCCAATGAGAAAAAAGTATACTTCGCCAATCACATAAATTTTAATATGATTTAACAAAAAAAAATATGCATGTCCCTTCTAAATTTCCCCACTAATTGTTATGCTCATTAGTAAATCAAATAAATAAAGTAAAAGTATCTATAAAATTAAATTTATTTATGTGTTAAACAATGTTTATTTATTTTATTTATTTATTACATATTCATTTAACACATGCTCACGTGTTAAATCGTAGTAATTTACCAATTTATCATCTAGCCGTCATCTCATCAATACAATACAAAAATTATAAAAGGAAATTTCATGTTATTAACCACTCATATTTGAAATATCTTAAATGAAACATGTCCTATATATACAATAATGTCTTGTAAAAAATGAATATATATTTAAAAAATTATTTCTTGTATCTCATGAAAAAAGAAATTTCACTAATCAATCATATAATTTCATTTTTTACTTCCAACTGAACACAGTTGGAATAAAAACTTTTGTTCCACTATTCCGTGTTTATTCCAACTGTGTTCATTTTTTTACTCAAGAAAATTACAAATTCAAATACTTCAATTTTTTACATTTTCCTTAAAAATGGACCCAGTCTAGCCCCAATACACATCAGTGCGTTGTCATGCGATAATAGAGGAAATATCACAAAAGGACAAAATTTTTTACATTGTCATCGAAATGCAAATGGCAGATAAGCATTGGTTGGATAATTGTGGAGCTCATTTAATACATTATTATTTTATTAGATCAGTGATATTTCGATGAAATGATTCGGTAAGTAGAGTGTTTTTTATTCGACCACACCATAGTATTTCCAAGATGTTGCTCTAATATCACTAATCTATCCTTGCTATAATAGAGGAAATATCACAAAAGGACAATTTTTTACATTGTCATCGAAATGCAAATGGCAGATAAGCATTGGTTGGATAATTGTGGAGCTCATTTAATACATTATTATTTTATTAGATCAGTGATATTTCGATGAAATGATTCGGTAAGTAGAGTGTTTTTTATTCGACCACACCATAGTATTTCCAAGATGTTGCTCTAATATCACTAATCTATCCTTGCTATAATAGAGGAAATATCACAAAAGGACAAATTTTTTACATTGTCATCGAAATGCAAATGGCAGATAAGCATTGGTTGGATAATTGTGGAGCTCATTTAATACATTATTATTTTATTAGATCAGTGATATTTCGATGAAATGATTCGGTAAGTAGAGTGTTTTTTATTCGACCACACCATAGTATTTCCAAGATGTTGCTCTAATATCACTAATCTATCCTTGCTATAATAGAGGAAATATCACAAAAGGACAAATTTTTTACATTGTCATCGAAATGCAAATGGCAGATAAGCATTGGTTGGATAATTGTGGAGCTCATTTAATACATTATTATTTTATTAGATCAGTGATATTTCGATGAAATGATTCGGTAAGTAGAGTGTTTTTTATTCGACCACACCATAGTATTTCCAAGATGTTGCTCTAATATCACTAATCTATCCTTGCTATAATAGAGGAAATATCACAAAAGGACAAATTTTTTTTGGCTAACACATATCGACTCACAAATTGACACATATATACCTATACTAATATATTCGAATAAAAAATATGCTACCAAGTTTCATGTGATGGATGGCCCATTGAACAATTTTTTTTTATATGTTCCTGTTTTTCAAAACCATGTAAGAAATTTAGAAGAAATGATATTTAGGTTCATTGGTCCATCCTCGTTGAATTTCAACATTTGTATATAAGACCCTGAGAAATCAATATTTACACATCTTATGTAAAAAAATTGCAATTTTATTTGACGTATCATGTTTATGTTCATAGAATAATTATAACATATATTTACTTAAGTTACTACAACATATTTTCTTGTACAAATAACCTAATTTAAATCTATGAAAACACATATATGATAATACCTATTGAAAATTTAATTACTAATTTAATTTAAGATAACACTTGCATAATTGTTTTAGATTAATTATAACCATATTTTCATAAACAATTTGATTCAATTCAACGAAATTAGCTTATCGAATCATTATTTAGACAAATATGATTAGAGATTTGTATTCGACGGTTTAGTTCGGTTCAAACCGAACCGAAAAAACCGTCTCGATTCCGACCGAACCTAACTAGATTGATATTGTTCCGAATTAAATTTTGAACTGACTTCAAATTAAGGGTGTTCAAACGGTTTGAATTATTCGGATAACGAACCGAACGGGTCGAAATCGGTTTAATCGGTTTGGTTTTTCGGTTTATTTGGTTCGGTTCGGTTCAAAAAATAGTATTGTTTGGTTTATTCGGTTCAATTTTGGAGTTTTAAAAATCGATTAAACCGAACCGACCAATTATCATTTAATTTTTCATATTTTTTAATATGTTAGTGTTAATATATACAAAAATGATTTAATCTTATAAAAGAATATAATTATATTTATGACATGTATTTATATTTTTTGATAAATAAAGTTTATTTTTTTATAAATTTATTTTATTTTAAAATTATAGTATTCCTTATTCGGTTCGATTTTTAATCGGTTCCAAAGTTAAAACTGTTCCGTTCGGTTTGAATTTAGTTATGTCCGAGTTAAATCGGTTTAGTCTTATTCGGTTCGGTTTGAGCCGAACCGACCGAATGAACATCCCTACTTAAAATCGAACCGAACAAGAAAATTTACAAATTTATAATAAAACTATATCATTAATAAATATATCATTTATTTACAAAATAAATATTACTAAATTACTAAAGTATAACTATAATATTTGTAATATTGTTATATCATTTTATCAAAATTTTGAATTAACAATTTCATGGAGACAATCGTGAGACTAACTTAAACAATTCCGGTAACTAAAAATTGACAAGACGGTATGATTTGAACAATTTATAAAGTTTAATCGAGAATAATTTAGAGTTGGGTGACTAATTAAGAGAATTAAAATCTAATTTGAACAAATATCCTGCACAAATCAAAATTTAGCAATTACTTGGAACAATAAACAGTTTAAATTTGGACATATAAAAAAATTCAGGTTCAATCGTGAATAATTAAACCAACTCATTTGAATAATTAAAAGTTGAGTGATAAAAATAATTGAAGGTATTATAAATATGAATCTATTAATTATAATTTAATATGTTATGTGTATAATTATGTATGGATTTGAAAGGTTGGAGTTGGTGAGTGTGGCTTGACGACTGTTAAATGAAAGGAGAAAATAATTAGAGTTTGGATTTGGATTTATATAAGACTTTGATCTGTCAATCTATCGAGCCAGTCAATTGGATCCGAAATCTTTGTACTTATACAAAAATTCGGATTTTTAAAAATATAGTCCAATTAATCCATCATGGTTTCCATTCTCGATTTATGGAAACACCATATCAAACCTATTAAGAAATCATGCTACTCACTCTCGGTTGTTGCTTCGTATTTTCCGTAAAAAAGAAAGGAAAAATATATGAAATTTCCATAATTCAATAAAACATTATTGATGCGTCAATCGATGATATTTAATTAGATTGCTTATTTTTTTTAATTAAATCAATTAAACTAAGCATCAATTTAAGAGTTAATCAATCAAATCAATTATATTAAAACAGTTTCGATTGACACATCAAGATTTTACATCAAGAATGTGCGAGAACGCCATTTCAAACCCCCAAAAATAATAGATATAAATAGACTTCCTGAATACTGGAAAGCAAAGCAAAAGTCATTTTTTATAGTTTCCTCACGTTTTCTCTAGACGAGGGATTCAAAGCAAAAAGAAAAAGGGCATTATTAAAAACCGATTTGCCTTTCTGAGGGTTATTATTACCCATCATGAAACCGCGTTTATCCTCTATTCGAAATTATTAAAAAATTTCATTTTGCCAACACATATTCTTATTATTTTTAAAAAATATTTTCAGTATTTGATGGTTGCTTTACATGTTCAAAAGAAAATTGATAGTAAAAAAACAAGACATGGGAATCGGTTGGAAATTCGACATACTAGGATCTTTCGATAGAATTCTTGTCCCACAAAGACTTACACATTTGCATGGTCCCGATGAAAAAGATTTATTCTCCTATTATAAGTATTCAATCGGAAACTCCAAATTATCTCAAATCAAGAGGGAACAAAATGATAGGACAAATTCCTTGGTCAGGTGTAGGCTCATTCATAGCAAGCTTTCTCTCCCTTTGGGCAATGGTGAAAGATCACATTCCATTACAACTAGAGCAATACGTATCCAACTTTTTCGACAAAATACTATCCTTCGTCCATTCGTATGATCAAATAACTATTAAGGAGTATGATAGCGAACATATGGCACGTGACGACTTGTATTCGGCTTCTGAGGCCTACTTAAGCTCGGTTTGTCTGCATCGGGCTCGGAAGCTGAAGGCCGAGCTCGGCAAAGAGAGCGACAGACCCCTCGTGACCATCGATGATTATGAGGAGGTGATAGATGTTTTCGATGGTACCAAAATCTGGTGGTTCGCCTCGATGCGCCAACCAAAATCGAGCACTATTAGCATGTATCCTGGCGAGGAGGAACTCAGGTATCAAACTAATATTGCAAAGGAAAATTATACTTTTTTTTTTTTGAGAAAAATAGAGAAGGTTCACAAGTCCTCCGTCTATTGTTTTTTCATTAAAAATGATACAATTACTATAAGAATTCGAATTTCAAAAATGAAATTCTAAATCTTAATATGTCCCTTATGCAGAGTTATGCTAACATTTCACAAATAACATATACAACCCACGTACAAGAAAAAGAATTCCTAGATATATGACTAATACAGAATTAAGAATCTTAGAGTTAACCGAGAAAGAAAATCCTAAATATGAATTTGGAAAAAGAAATCCTGGTAAACACGAAACCTTCCTCTTCAAGCCATCTCTCCTCTTCAGACTTCACCATTTTTTCCTCTACTCGATCCATCCATAAATTGAAAACTCCTCTTCTCGATCCTCATTATCTCGTCCCACCACTGATAAATCGACTTCAACTCCACTTTATTTTGTTCATCAATTACTACAAACCTGACTCGAGCTTGAGGAAAATGAAAGCAAAAATATGTACAAACTTGATGCATATGCTTTTCCTGGACGAGAAGATACCATGAAGTAGATCACTTGAGCTGTCCATGTAAGTTCCCTTTACTAATCGAAGTCGGAATTTTTTTATTTTGAAACCCTTCTTCTCTCTCTTTTTCAAGTAATCTTCTAACAGTTCTCGCATCTGATTTATAGAAAATTGGAACTCTTTCTTTTATTCTCCGCCCTGCATATATACTCCATTGTACAATATCTCACTCTTTGCCTCCTTATCATTTAAGATTGTTTGGTTCACCTATGAGCTCTTTTAATATGCTGTATTTATCTGGTGATAGTTCGATACCAGTACTGCTTAGAATTTCCAATATGTCCTCCTCATTCAGAATATCTTTATTTTCTAAATATATTGGTTGGATTTGTGTAGGCTTAATTTTTGTTGATTTGGTATATTTTCTTCTTACTCCTCTATCAAGCTCTTTGTATTGTACCAGTTGGGCTTTCCCAATTGGAGAAATATAACTACCATTTTGCTTATCCTTTAACCTGGCACTTCTCCTTTGTTCTTCACACAATTCTTCTCTTTTATGTTTTAAATTGAAATCATTCGATTTTTTATTTGCTTTCTTTGTTTTTAATACTTTTTTGCCTTTTTGTTCCTCTCTTATTGCTTTAATTTCCACCTCTGGCGCATCATTCTCCCTTGGTTTCTCTAATCCTCTCTCTATATCCTCTTGCTTCTTCTCTTTGCCTTTGTAAGAACGATAATTTGAGCATTGCCCCTTTGAAAGTATTAATTCTGGATTTTTAGGTATTGATAGAATCAAATTGCAATTATCATAATTGTTGGCTCGTGTTTGAGGATTTGACTGATGGATTGGATCTTGGGTTGATGTTGGTTTTTGCTGGTATATATTAGAGTATGGCTTGTGTATTTTTAGAGTAAGACCATGTGTGCCAAAACAAATGGATAGTGAAATCATTTCATTATCCATAATTTTGTTGTTGTTTTTATCTCCCTCCCTCCTTATTTTCTTGTTTCCATTTTCTTCTAAATTTCTCCAATTTAGACTACTTATTGATCCTTTACACAGCTCAATACAAAAGCTAAATCTCTCCCCCATAAAGATAGCCTTGTTATGCCCTTCTCCCCAAAAGGACCCAATGATTATTGGATTAAAATATGAGGGTTTTTTAAAAATTGTATTGTTTGGTATAATTAATGATTTGGATATGCCTTCCTCCTTCTAAGAAAAATTATACTTGTACATCACATTTCACAATAATATCTTCGATGACATCACTTCATGTTAATTTATCAAAATTAGATACTACCGCATAACTTTTCATAAGCGCAATCGAGAATTAATCGAAGGTGCGTACTTAAATCATGTCCTCAAGCAAGGTCGAGCTTTCACCGTCTCCAACCGGCAAAAACGCCTCTTCACCAATAATCCAAGTAGCAGTTGGGAGGGCCATAGACAGTCTATCTGGAGCCACGTGGCCTTCGAGCACCCTGCCACCTTTGACACTCTTGCCATGGACCCGATTAAGAAGAAAGAGATCTTAGACGACCTCGTAACCTTTCGAGAAGGTAATAATACAACCAAAGAAAAAAAAAACTTTATTAGCAACTTAGTATTTATATGAAACTAAAATTTCATTAAATTTCGGTATGTAATAGGAAAAGAGTATTATAAACAAATTGGAAAGGCTTGGAAGCGCGGATACCTCTTGCACGGCCCTCCCGGAACCGGCAAGTCTACGATGATAGCAGCGATAGCAAACTTTTTAGATTACGACATTTATGATCTTGAATTGACAGCTGTCGAAAACAACCGGGAATTACGAAAAATCTTTAGAGAAACATCTGGTAAGTCTATTATTGTCATCGAGGATGTTGATTGTTCCCTCGATCTGACTGGCAAGCGGAATGAGAACAACGAGACGAAAGATCAGAAGAAAAAGAAGAAAAAGAAGAAGACACCACCTATGGTGGTGGACGAGAAGGACGAGGCTAGTACGGTAATGTGGTCTTATTTGTTAACTCATTTGATAAGTCGGGTCTAATCGATAATGTAAAATGGAGTAGGTTACTCTTTCGGGGCTTTTGAATTTTATCGATGGATTATGGTCGTCATGTGGCCGTGAGAGGATAATAATTTTCACGACCAATTATGTTGAGAAACTCGACCCGGCATTGATTAGAAGAGGCAGAATGGACATGCATATAGAGATGTCTTATTGCACATTCGAAGCTTTCAAAGTAATATATTTATATATTGTTTATAAAAACTGACTAATAATTAAATTTTCAATATTTTTCATTCAAGGCTTTGGCTAAAACCTACATTGGGGTCGAGGAGCACGATTTATTCGAGACGATCCGAGAATTACTGTCGGAGGTAAATATGACCCCTGCTGACGTGGCAGAAGGCTTGATGCCGAGAAAGAATACGAGAAACGAAGCGCAGGCGTGTCTCGAAAATTTGATCAAAGATTTGAAATTGGCCAAGGAAGAAGCAGAGAAAACTACAGAAAGAGATGACTGCCCACTTAACCTTTTCTATAAATTGTTCAAAGATTTGAAAATTTGATCAAAGATTTGAAATTGGCCGTACATTAATCATGATGCATCATCCTTTTCTCTAAATCTAAGTTGGCCCAAAATGTTCGAAGTCCATTGATTTTTTTTTTTGAAAGATTAATTTGGGAGTTTAAAGAGTTTGTGTTTAGAATTAAAGAGTGCATGTACATATGTTATATGTTATATATGTACCATGAGTCCTATAAATATGTGTATTTTGTTGTAAGAATCACATCAAACATGAACCATCAAGAAATGAGAAATTATACATTTAGTTCCTTCTCCTCCCTTGTTCCTCTATTTTCTCTTATTTTGTCCAAATAATTCATCATAGCTTGTATATTACATATTTTTTTAATTTTTCTGTTTTTTTTTAAATAGAGAGGACTCACGAGTCCTCATCTATTATTTATTTCTTTGAAAATAATATAATATAATATAATTACTATTACTATGAATCACCTTGCTGTACGAGGGCCACCTATTTTCATCTCGAGAAGATACCATGAGCAGTGTTGTAAAAAACGGTGAAAAACGGTGAAAAATGGTGAAAAAACGGTGTTTCGGTGGAAAAACGTCCCGTTTTTTGCAAGACGGATTGAAAAAACGGTCAAACGTTTTTTTACGTGTTTGACCGTTTTTTTTTTGGCGAAAAACGTTTTTCGGACCGAAAAACGGTCGTTTTTCGCAACAAAAATCATATTTTTCAGTTTTATTATTTTTTTAGCCCATCTAAAGCCCAATAAAATTCTTTTTTTTTGGGCCCATTGGTTCCAGGGTCCTTATCTCCCTCTCGCCCAAACTGCTCTCGCCTCAGTGCCTCACTCTCGCCTCACTCACTCTCTCTCTCGCTCGAAGTCGAAGTCCAACAGCGAGTGTCCTCGCCTCTCTCACGCTTCCACTCTCGCCTCACTCACTCTCTCACGCTCTCAAATCGAAGAAGCAGGTGCTGAACTCGCCTCGCAGCCTCTCTCAAACAGGTGCTGAACTCGCCTCGCTCGAAATCAGCGCCTCGCCTCGCCTCGCTCTAAATCTCTCTCGAGTAGGTCGCGTGCTGCTGCTGACTCGACCGACGACTGGAGACGACTCGATTGTGGCGATTGTGGCAGCGAAGGGACGACTCGATTGTGGTGATTGTGGCGACTGGAGCATTCTTCATTCTGACCTAGTTTCGAGTTTAACTCAATTATTTCCTATTTCTGGTAATTATGACCTAATTTCGAGTCTTCAATTTCTTTCTCACGACAGTGGCTGAATGTGAAGTTGTGAAATATAATTGAAGTCGCAACTAATTGATTTTCTTTCTCACGACAGTGGCTGACAAGACTAAAATTGGAATTTGGACTCGACTCAATTCTTCGATTCTTCGAAATTGGACTCGACTCGGTTCTGACCTAATATCGAATCTTCAAATCGTCTCAACTTGGTATATTCGATGTGTATATAGAATTTATAATGGATACTGGATACTTTTTTTTTTTTAATTTCAATTTAGTATGTTATTTGAGTCTTTATAATTGACAGTGGCAATTGGCAAATGATAATGGCTATTTTCAATTGATTGTTTTATTTGTGTATTTTTAATTGAGGCCGTGTGTTTGCTAATTTATAATGTCACTGCCAGTGAGTAATTTATTATGTCTTTATAATTATGACCTAATATCGACTTAGTATCTGCCACTGCCAGTGAGTAATTTTTTTAAGTTGGATATTGTTTGAGTTATTTTTTTACTATTAAAAAAATTAAATTATTATATATTTTTTTGATTTTATCTATAAATTTTAATTAAATTATTATCGATTTCGGTGATCGTATTTTCACCGTTTTTTCACCGTTTTTCCACCGTTTTACAGTAATCCCGTTTTACGGTCCCCAACCGTTCCGTACCGTTTTTCGTATTTTACAACATTGACCATGAGTCACCTATGTATGCTTGTCTCTCCTATCATTACGAAGCATCTCTGTCCACCTATGTTAGCCACCATGAACCACCTATTTTCATCTTTATGCCACCATGAGTCACATATTGTCATCATGAACCATCTCATGCCTCATTTCTTATGGTAAACCGTAAACCCCTTCCTATTATCGTTTTTGGTCATTATGAAAAGTCTGTTGTGTTATTTGTTGCGAATAATACCAATAAAATTAGGTGGCGCTATTGCAAAATCTGACATGACTTAATTAAGAGCGATCAATTTTTTTTTTTATCAAATGACAATTATGTCTCTATTAATGATGATTAATATTTATTATATTTATCAATTAGTGCAATTATCCTCCATAAATATATATTATAAATATATATTGGAATGAGAAATGTAAAAATGACATGTCATGATAATAATAATAATAATAAGGAAAATTATACGCTTCCCAACCATTTCACCCCCAAATCATGATGGAGTAAGCATGACATCATTTTGTCATGCTTACTAATTCATGCCTCCAATTTGCACCCAATTAATTAAACATTCAATTAACATCTAAATAAAATGCAATTAAAAGTATATTTAATTAACTTCTAATTAAACTAATCGATGGTTCAATGTATTAATTTTTAATTAAAATAATCAAATTAAAATTACAAAATTAATTGGGGAACATTTTGGGTGCAAATGGGAGCTCTCATTTAATCGTGATGTCATGATGACAACATCACGATTAATGTGGTGATATATGGGGGGCATAGTAAAAGGGCTCTAATAATAATAATAATAATAATAATAATAATAATAATAATAAGACACTTTTTACATATTCAAAGACTAAATATCATTTTGTAGATGAATATTAAAAGCATGGACATCATTAAGATGAAAAAAACGAAATGCATGAATTACTTGACTTATTTATATTTGAATATTTATTGTATTTGATTATTCATAATATTAAAAAAATACTTTTGCATGATTGAGGGAAGATAATAACACTAATAAATATATAAATATAATAAATAGCAACCAAAATAAATAGGGATATAAATTTCATTTGTTAGAATTTTTTTTAATTGCTCTTAGTTAATCCATGTTAGTTCTTGCAATGTCATCACCCTAAAATTTTACAACTTTAACATAACTTTATAATATCTACTTGTTTATGTTAATTAATATAAACAATTAGATAATTGTTTTCAACATTAAAATGTAAGAAATATTTATTGAGATTGTAGAATATAAAGATAAGATTAAAAATATGTTACAAGAGAATTAAGAATTGATAACTCCTGATTAATTTACCCACCCCTTTATTTTGCACATATCTTTGAGTCTTCTCATGAAACCACATCATCATGCTTATCATGATTATTAACCATTAGATTGTGTACGAAGCCACATAATCATGCTTATCATGATTATTAACCATTAGATTGTGTACGAAGCCACATAATCATGCTTATCATGATTATTAACCATTAGATTGTGTGATGTGGTTTCTGAAGGAAATACAGTTTCGGATCAACCGTAAAAGTGTACACAAGGATGAACGAATGTAAGCGTACATTTGTGGTCATAACTTTCAGTAGGAAAATCCAATTTGAATGGTTCAAATTGGGTTAGATATATAATAAGATTATCTATAACCTTCATGTAGAAATATATTTCATATGAACGAAGTATCAGTGTCGTTTCAATGAAATACCGAAAGGGTGCAACAGTATGACATACAGTTATTAAAACTGTTATAACTTTTGCATACGAACTCCAATTGGGCCAGGAAAATTGTGTTTGGTAGATAATAAGATTATCTATAACGTTCGTGTAGGTTGATTTTCTGTCAGAAGAATTTACCAATTTCGTATGGACAGAATACTGAACAGGTTCATGCAGTTTTCTGTGTGAAAGGGTGTATATTGGATATACATGTCTTTTGACCCATCATAATCCTATGTGATATAATTAGGATATTTATCTCTCATATCAAGCAGTCCAATCATTCTAATTAATAGAATTATCCATAAAATTGAGAGCCACCTTTCATAGAGCGAAAGTGTGCGAAGAGAGAAAAACCGAGAAAAAGGAGTTTTTCTCGGTATAGAGAATCAATCAATCGAGCAAGTTCGCCGGTGCTTCGTCTAGGCAGTTGCACCCGCGATCGACGTCTTCCGAGTCAAGGTGGATACACGTAGAGGAGCGACACTTGTGGCTCTGCTGTTGGTTAATTCTAACCTAGAGGGGGGTGAATAGGTAACCTAGTGGGCAATTTTCGACTAGGTATACAAATTCTTCTTGCGGAAGCTAATTAATGAAATTTAAATAGAGTAGAAGATACCGAACACGTGAACACACGATGTTGATTACGGAGTTCGGTAGGTGGTTGCTCTGTAGCTTTAACTCACCCTTTACTTGCTTAATCGACCGATTCGATTAGTGGCAAGTACCTACGTCTCCGGGAATATCTTGTGCCTCTTTTTGGCTTTCGATTGAATTCCAACTCAACTCGATTACAAGGATTTGCCTAGATCGATTTACACGCTTCTATCGATCTATAGCTAAGGCTCTTTACACTTTTTGTACTAGCCTATTACAATTTCTAAATACGAACTAAGACGTGATCGGTCACGCAAGTTGGGAATAGTATTTGAAAGGAGAAGAGGGAAATCTAATCTCTAAGAATGTTTTAGAAGATTATCTAACTCAGTGGTATAGCAATGATTCTCTCTTTTGAAGGTATAATTTGGATAGTTTAAGTGATGAGAGAGAATGAGGGAAGGGTTCTATTTATAGAACACATAGTCCCTTCCCTCACTTGCTTATTCTGAATAGTCCGTTGCAACGGACATATGGTCCGTTGCAACGGAGTGATTCAAAAACTAGCCGTTGGAGGCTGTCGTACTTGAATTTATTACACAGTCCGTTGTAACGTAAGTAGTCCGTTGCAACGGAAGTCTGTGTTAGCTAGTCCGTTGCCACGGACTTGAGTCCGTTCCAACGGACATGCTACTGAGACAACACTTCAGCTTTGGTTTTAATTCCCGTTGCAACGGAGAGTTTTCCGTTACAACGTGGTGAGGGGTTCCGTTACAACGGATTGGTTAATCCGTTGCAACGGACTTATGTGGAAGTTTATACTGAAGTGAAGCCTTGATGTCCGTTACAACGGACATTAATGTCCGTTACAACGGACATTCTTCTGTGACAGGCTTCCTCATTGGAAATAAAATAACGTTGCAACGGAGATAGAGTTCCGTTACAACGTACATTTCCGTTACAACGTATTGGTGATTACGTTACAACGGACTATACTGGTTTTTCCCATGTTGAATAAATCGAGTAGTTCCGTTACAACGGACTGGAATTCCGTTGCAACGGACATACTGATTTCAGCCTTTTTAATTGAATTCAAGTACTTTTTCATTGAGTTTAATCTTTTAAACAAGTTTAGAGATACCTATATATTGTATTGATGATTAGGTAGATATCCCAACTTGCGGAATCTTCTATGTCTTGATCTTCTTCGCAATTCTTCAATGTCTTGATTCATGTGCGTCTTGATTTTATCCGTGATTCTTTGACGTCTTTGATTGTTGTTATTCTTGATTGATCCTTTCATTTTGTACCTATCTCCTACACATTTATCTTGCTAGATTTCGTTAGTAGTATCGACATTGTATTTGAGATAATCAAACAATAGGAAATTTGAACCAACATCTGCGATTGTGATCGATCCGGAGGAGCGTTAATCGTCAACAAGCGGTGAAAGACGCGTGGTGTGGGACGCGCGGAGTGTCACCAACGTGACGGGAGAAAGAAGAATAGCAATCAACCCTTCGAGTGCAATAAATTTTTCACCGGTATGAATCTATCATTCTTATTGCATCATACCCTTCGAAGTCATGGCGTGATCTCGGGATTTTGGGAACCGGACCGGGCCTTCATATCCGCTGCGCGGGCCCGGGATCGGGATAAATTCCCTTCAGTGGTATTAGAGCGATCGCCATCGATTCGAGGGTCGAATCATAGTTGTATATTCGATATACGCACGGGTTATCAAAGTTCGTACTCGTTTGCATGATGTTACATATAGAGAAAGTCAAATTCCGTTAAATCACAAGTAGAATTCGCTAGAGATCGATCAAAAGTTGATTGAGAATATCTAGGAATGATCGTGAAAAGGTTTCATGATTGATCATTTTGGAAACGAGCGAGAAAACAGACAAAACTGCAGGAAACAGCAGAAAAATCGCATAGTCCGTTACAACGGACTGGTTGATCCGTTGTAACGGACACTGTATATGATACAGAAATTGGGGATTATCTACGAAATTCACATAGTCCGTTATAACGGACTGGTTGATCCGTTGTAACGGACCCTGTATATGATACAGGGATGTGAGGAGGACTGTGAATAAACGTATAGTCCGTTACAACGGACATGGGTTCCGTTGTAACGGACCTTGTATGTGATACGAGGATGTGGGGATGCCTTTGGCTTCCTTTAGGGTCCGTTGTAACGGACATGGTCCGTTGTAACGGAATGGTTCACAAGTTAATCCGTTGTAACGGACCTAGGTTGCGTTACAACGGACATGTTTCTGGCAATTTTGGCCAAACTCCGAAATAAATAGCGTTGCAACGGACTTGGTTTCCGTTGTAACAGAGTGAAGGAAACTGGAGGTCCGTTGTAACGGACTATGGTGCGTTATAACGGACTAGTTTCTGGTTGGTGATTTTGTTTTCGCGATAACTTTGGCTACACAACTTGGAATTTTGAGTTCTTTATATCGATATGATCGACATCAATCATACTAGCATATAAGATAAGTATTTATTTAGAATAATTACTCTTCCTAATTAAATCAGATGCATTAAGAAATCTTGTGATAGTGATATAATACGATTATGTCACGAATTTATTAAACATGAATGCCATGATCCCTCATAATATTTAAGTCGTGGAAATGTCTTCCATGTCAACAACCATCGAAATTGGTATCACAATATGTGTGTTGTTAGGCCTTCGTCATGCACACATGTTGTTGGTACTAACGGGTGGCAAGCGTTAAATGGGGACTTACATGTTGTTAGGCCTTCGTCATGCACGTGAGTAGTCCACTTGAACGATACGTTTGATATGGTTATGACTTAACCGTCCAAGCCAATCCGATTGGAGTTCGGGGCATAGTTAGAATGTACACACGGAAATGGGATTGTATATGATACGATCCATCACCGAAATTCTATAAAAGTTGAGAGTCGCATATGATGCGATTGGATAATATCCTACCTAAATAAGCGAGATCCCACTCGATAGGCCTTCGTCACTCGTGGGAGGATTGCGAAATATGGATCTCGGGTGTTATGGACTTGGAGTCCCGTATCGGTATGAGGGTTATCGATTCGATAAAATAACACTATCATATAATCATCATATAAGCCTATAAGATAAGTACGCAACGTTAGTAATCAATCTTTTATTTCATTTGTAGAATATGTCTTCTAGTAACACCAATGCCATGTCGATTAGATCGACATTAGAAAAAGATAAGCTAGTGGGTCGGAACTACCTAGATTGGCACCGAAACTTGAGAATAGTTCTCAGGCAAGAGGGTAAAAGCCACGTATTGGATACGGAACTAGTGGAACCGGGCCCCGATGCTACGGCCGATGAAAGGGACGCGTTTGAGAAACTTAAGAAGGACTCAAATGACGTTACGTGCCTCATGTTGGCATGTATGGACGCTAGTCTTCAAAAGCAGTTTGAGGACTCGGATGCGCACGAAATAAACGTTGTGCTCAAGGAAATGTTCCAAGAGCAGGAGCGTATTGAACGGTTCAGTACACTCAAAAAGTTGGTGAACTGTAAGATGGCTTTTGGGTCTTCGGTGAGCACTCACGTTTTGAAGGTGCAAGCTTGAAGGAAATACAGTTTCGGATCAACCGTAAAATTGTACACAAGGATGAACGAATGTAAGCGTACATTTGTGGTCATAAATTTCAGTAGGAAAATCCAATTTGAATGGTTCAAATTGGGTTAGATATATAATAAGATTATCTATAACTTTCATGTAGAAATATTTTTCATTTGAACGAAGTATCAGTGTCGTTTTAATGGAATACCGAAAGGGTGCGACAGTTTGAGATACAGTTAGTAAAACGTCCGTAACTTTCGCATCCGAACTCCAAATGGGCCAGGCCAAATTGGGTTTGAAAGATAATAAGATTATCTAGAACTTTCGTGAAGGTTTAAAGTCGGTGGAAACGATTTAATATTTTCGTTTCGATAGAATACTGGACAGATTCATGCAGTTTTCTGTGTGAAAAGGTGTATATTGGATATACATGCCTTTTGGCCCATCCTTATCCTATGTGATATAAATAGGATGTTTTTCTCTCTCTCATAGTAGATCATTCAGACCAACCTGTTGAACTAATAAGATTAATCCAGAATATTGAGAGTCTACTTTCTAAGAGTGAAAAAGTGCGAAGAGAGAAAACCGAGAAAAAACGTTTTTCTCGGTGTAGAGAATCGATCTAATCAAGCAAGTTCGCCGGTGCTTCGTCTAGGCAGTTGCACCCGCGACCGACGTCTTCCGACTCAAGGTGGATACATGTAGAGGAGCGACACTTGTGGCTCTTCGATTGTGATAAAACCGAAGGAGCAAAACTGTCGGCTGTGGAAGAGTGTGGACGTGGGATGCACGAAAGACAACCGGAGGCGTGTCAAGACGGTGGGAGACGTGTGGTATGGGACGCACGGGCTAGTCACCAACGTGACACCGGAGAAGGAAAGGATGCGAGCGATCAACCCGTCGTGCGTGATCAATTTCACGCTGGTAATCGTCTATCCTTCTATTGCATCGTACCCTCGAAGTCATGGTGTGATCTTGGATTTTGGGAACCGGACCGGGCCTTCATATTCGCTGCGCGGGCCCGGGTTCGGGTGTATTTCCAACAGTGGTATCAGAGCGATCGCCATCGATTCGAGGGTCGAATCATAGTCGTATATTAGATATACGCACGGGTTATCAAAATTCGTACCCGTTTGCATGATGTTACATATAGAGAAAGTCAAATTCTGTTAAAATCACAAGTGAAATTCGCTAGAGATCGATCAAAAGTTGATTGAGAGTATCAAGGAATGATCGTGAAAAGGTTTCATGATTTATCGTTTTAGAAACGAGCGAAAACAGAAGAAACGGCGAAATCTGCAGAAAAACAGTTTTTCTGCCGCCCCGGGGGCAGTTTTTGGCGCCACGGACGCATCCCGGGCATGGTTTTCTCGCGCCCCATGGGCCCTGCGTTACAACGGATGGGGCTGTCCGTTACAACGGACCCCCTTCTGGATGCTGATTTTGTTTTCGCCATAACTTTGGCTACGAAGCTCGGAATTTTGAGTTCTTTATATCGATATGATCGGAATCAATCATACTATCATATAATATATGTAATTATTTAAAATTATTAGTCTCCCTAATTAATTCATATGCATTTCGAAAATCTTGTGATAGTGATATAATATGATTATGTCACGAATTTAAGAAACATGAATGTCATGATCCCTCATAATATTGAAGTCATGGAAATGCCTTCCATATTCACAACCACTATGATCGGTACTACGTCTGACATGGGTTAAGGCCAAAGCCGACATGGGTTATTGTAGTTATCGACGGGGTGGCAATCGTTAAATAAGGACTGATAAGGGTTAAGGCCAAAGCCGACTTATTAGTAGTTTATTTCAACGATACGTTGAGTATGGTTGTGACTTCACTACAACATAACAGTTGATTTGGGTCGGTTAAAACCGTCCCTAAATAACCTCAAAACCGTCCCTAATCAATTTGGGGTCGGTCGGCCGTCCCTGCTGTACCGTCCCTGAAGCCTCCGACCCTGACAGGGTCGGGCCGTCCCTAAATGTCTTTTGGGTCGGTAATAGTTGTGTCGGGCCGTCCCTAACTATCTTTTAGTCAACATCACCCTGTCATCTGCAGAATAAAGGACAGTAGCAGGTTTAGGGACGGGCAGTCCCAGTTTAGCTTTTAGGGACGGTTTCAATTAGGGACGGGCAGTCCCAGTTTAGGGACGGGCTGTCCCAGTTTAGCTTTTAGGGACGGTTTGAAGTAGGGATGGGCAGTCCTTACAACAAAAAAGTACGTGCAGGTTTAGGGACGGGCCGTCCCTGTTTAGCTTGTAGGGACGGTTTCATTTAGGGACGGGCAGTCCCAGTTTAATTAAATTTTATTTTATATATTATATATTAAATAAATTAATAATTAAATTATATTTTATATATTAATTAAATTATATATTATATATTAAATAAATTATTAATTAAATTTTATTTTATATATTAATTATATTATATATTATATATTAAATAAATTATTTATTAAATTTTATTTTATATATTAATTAAATTATATATTATATATTAAATAAATTAATAATTAAATTAAATTTTATATATTAATTAAATTATATATTATATATTAAATAAATTATTAATTAAATTAAATTTTATATATTAATTATATTATATATTATATTTTATTTATTAAATAAATTATTTATTAAATTTTATTTTATATATTAATTAAATTATATATTACATATAATATATTAATTAAATTATATTTTCAGTTATACATTAATTAAATAATATATATAATATATTAATTAAATAATATATATAATATATTAATTAAATTATATATTATATATTAATATTACATACTATATATTATATATTAATAATACTATATTCTACAATACAATACAGAATAATACAAATAAGCACAACGACATAAAAAAAAGCCCCAAACGAGCACCACGGCATAATACAAATAAGGACCGCGACAAAAAAAATAAAATAAGTCACACGACATAAACATCACACAAATAAATCACCCGACATAAACATAACACAAACAAATTCACGACATAATCCTGAACAATTACATAAACATAACACAAACAAATTCATGACATAATCCTAAACAAATAAGTTCTACTACATTGTCCAACAAACACGTACATAACTAAAAATTCGTCGGATCATCCGGAGGGAAAAATTGGTTTGTCGTAAGATCCTTGAAATATAACATATATTACCATTAAAATTTGTATTAAAATATAATCATTTAGAATGTAGGACGTACCGGCCAATTAGTTTGCTGCGTGGACGGAATCGGGCGATACATCTGGGGTGGTTGCTGCTGCATGTACGATGCCCTCGTTTGTTGCTGCCTCGTCGGAGTGCGATACATATTCTGTTGACAAACACCTTGTTGCATCCTGTTCGGTTGAGAAAGCGGAGACCTCAACATATTATGCATGTCGGCGGTGTTGATCGAACAATTCATCGGAGGAGACGGAACAATCTCGGGACGCATCATCTGAAATCCGCCGACGGTCCCTGATCCTGCCGGAGATGTGCCTGATCCTTGCCCCTTTAAAAAATATAGATATATTAAGAATAAATTAATAAATTATAAAAATATTTGAAAGGAAGACCTACTTACCTGCATGAATGCCTGCTGCTGCTGAAACATCTGAGAGAGCTGGGTGAAACCAGCCCGCATCGCAGCCATGTCCTCCTCCGCCTTGAGAAACCTCGATCTATCCCGTAGTGCGTCCTCCTCAATCTTGAGGCGCTTTTCTTTCTCCGACTGAACTTCATTTCGCAACTGAAGTATCTCGGATGCAGTCTCGGTACGCGAGGAGCTACCTGTGGTTGAGGCCAGAGCCGACTTGATTGGAAGTTCGGGGCATAGATACGATGCACACACGGAACTGGGATTGTATATGATACGATTCATCACCGAAATCCTATAAAGGTTCAAGAGTCGCATTTGATGCGATTGGATATAATCCTACCTAAATAGCGAGATCCCACCCGTCTGCCAAAGCAACTTGTGGGAGGATCGTGATATATGGGTCTTGAGTGTTATGGACTTGGAGTCCCGTATCGGTATGATGGTTATCGATTCGATAAAATAGCACTGTCATATAATCATCATATAAGCATATAGATTAAGTACGCACAGTTAGGAGCTTAATCTTCATCATCTGTTTAGAATTATGTTTTCATGCAACACCAAATATATCGATGAGATCGATATGATAGATGGCTTTTGAGCCGGAATTACCGTAATTAACCTTGATAGTCAAAGAATAGTTCTTAGACTTAAAGGAACGTGTTGGATACGGAAATGGTATATTCAGGGCTCGAGGATTTGGCTTTAGAGAAAGCCGGGTTCGATAAACTTTAAGAAGAAATCGAATGATATTACGTGTCTTGTGGTGGCATGTATAGACGCAAATTTCTCAAAATTGTTTTGAGAATTCGGGTGCATACGGAAGTAATACACAACGCTCATGAAATAGTTTCAAGAGATAGAGTGCGTTGAATGGTTCGATGCGGCTCAAAGAGTAGGTTAATTTTGAGACGCCTTATGGGTCTTTAATTAACACTCGTGTGTTGATGGTACGAGATTTGATCTTCGTGACCGAATATCATATGCATTCGATAGATAAGTCGATCCCGGAATTGCATGAGATGCGATGTAAATTTGAATAGGAGATGCTTGAGAGTGTCCAAGGAATCCAAAGCATAGAGATGCGTGGATGTCCTTGTAATTCAAAGGCGGGATCGAAAGAAATAAATGTCTAAGGGTATTTTGGGAAAATATTTTCCAAACAGTAAATTCGGACAAGGAGTTGTCCAAACTAATGACTCAAAAATGGTGAAATCCGAGGAGGATTAAACCTAGAAGTCGATTGCTTCTTTTGGCATTGTCGTCTAGGCCATATAAACGAGATATGCGTATTTAGATTACATATGATGGATTGCTAGAATCAATCGAATTAGATTCGATTGTTTAACGCGATACTTATTTATTAGGCAAAACGACAAAGTGCATCATTCTCCAAAGGTTGGAGAAAGATCCAACGAATTATTGGAAATTACATTTAGATGTAAATGTTCCGATAAATTCCGAGGCAAGAGTAGGCTATCGATATTTTGTTACGTTTACGGACGGTTAAAGTAGATATGGTAATATCTGTTTAATGCGTGCCGAAGCGGAGACTTTTGAAAGGTTTAAAGAGTTTCAAAAACGAAATAGAAAATTGACTAAGCAAGAAAATCAAAGCCCTTTGATAGGATCGAGGAGGCCAATATTTGAGCTACGCATTTCGATAGGATCGAGAAGGCGAATATTTGAGTTATGAGTATTGGTGATCATTTATCATTGTGGAATCGTTTCACGATTATCTTTATTCGGAACATTGAGATGTGTCCGAAAAGAGGAAATGAACGCATGTTGGACATGATTCGATAAATGATAAATCAAACGGATCTCCCAAAAAAATATTTTGGGGATACGCCCTTGAGACAGCGGCACTCATGAATGGTTGCATATAAGATATGAACCATAAACCTTCTAATCGGTACAAAAGACGCCATATGAGATATGGATCGGAATGGTTCCGAAGTTGTCTTGTGTACAGATTTGAGGTTGTGAGTATATTTCGAAATTGGTTTCGGTTAAACTCAATCCCAAATCTGAAAATTGTTCGTTTATGATATATCCTTAAGGAAACTAAGAGGTATTAGTTCTAACGTCCCGACGAAAATGAGATTTTCGTGGCTCGAAGAGATGCCTTCTTGGAGGAGGACATGATGCGCACAAGTTTGGAACTTGATGTAGCTAATCTCTAGGCGGGCTAGTGGGAGTAGAATAAATCTCGATAGAGTTCGAGATCTGAAAAAAATGAACATTGTACCGATGAAAGTTGACACAACTTCATCAAGAGTTGATGAATACGAGTCGAAGACACAAATGAATTTTTCATAGATCAAGTAGGCTATATCATAAGCCGGTAAATACGGATTTATCGTGGCTAATGATGATAGATCGAAATCATATGATGATTCGATATCCTACAAGGATTCTATGAAAAGTTGATTCCACATGACATGGTGTCATGAAATCTGAGATTCGATCCATGTAAATTATCAAATTTAGAACTTGATTTCATTACTTTCCGGGTCAGAGCCATGAAATGTGAATGAGTTTTCAAGATGAGAACCGACACGGATAGGAATACGCATATATGTAATGCGAGGCTTGTAGCGAAGAGTTTCAAGCAATTCATAGTCGGACTATGAAGAAACGTTTTCGCATGTTGCCATTGCTTTTACATTCTCGAAATTCTGCTTGTCATGGTCGCGTATTGTGAATACGTGATATGGCAAAATGGATGTCAAAACCGAATTTCTTGACAGAAATTTTATGAAAGGATGTGTACTTGACACAACTTTACGGGTTTGGCGATTCATAAGAATCAGGGATATGATATGCACGCTTTAACGATCCATATGATGGATTAGAGAAAGCTTCTCGGAATTGGAATATTCGTTTTAACGAAATTATAAACTGTTATAACATTGTCAGAACGAATGAAAACTTTGTGTACACATGAAGGTTAGTGGGAGCCGCGTTATATTTCTTGTAACGACAAAGGATTTAGCCGAGACCGCTTATGAATTAAGCGTGAAGATCTATATGATAGATCTAAGAAGTTCCTCGTTCTATATTATCACACGTATATCGACATATTGTTAAAAATGGTTTTCAACATATAACTCCTTGGAGGAGTTAAATCGAAATGTCGAATGACATACATTTTTGTGGCTCGATGTCAGACATCAAGCAACTCAAAAAAACAAGAAATGGTATGATGCTTCACATTTTGATGTGAGACTCTATTATGTATGCCATGATATGTATGTGGATATGTGTTGTACGGATGAAGCGTCTAATTTACCATCAATAAAATCTAAGGGAATCACACGAGTTTGAATGTAATGCGATTACATGAGACTAACTCTTGTGAATGTATAATGGTTATACATATATATACATAATGGTTATGTATATTTAAACCCATCAGGATTTGTATTGATAGCGGTGAAGTTTCCTTGAATACTTTGCGAAAGAATTCATGATTTTGATTTATCTATAATGGTGTGGAGGACGTGTTGGTTATAAAGAGTTATAACAACGGCAGTTTCCAAATATTTAGCACGTCCAAATATGTAACACGACTTTCGATCACAAAGTGTGTACATGTTTTGCTTAAACGAAAACACGGTTATGTGGAAAGGTTCCACATGACCAATAATTTATGATTCTATTTACGGAGGCGAGTATATTGCGGTTATTAATCGCAAAAGGAAGAGGTGTGGATCAAGGATACATGACCAAACTCGAGTAGTCACGAATTATCGGATTTATGGTTGTGTATTGTGTGAAACGCAATAGTACAAGCCAAAAATGCCGAGGTCACAACCACTTCTGGCCAATACTCAGAAATGTTCCAATCCTGATGATGATTAACACTAGCGGGAACGTGCGGACCCGTTTACAAAACTGCTCTCTCTAGTCGCGCGTGACTGACATGCGATGACTATGGGTATGGAGATACCTAGAGGAGGAAGAAGAGAGTAGAGTATAGTTATCTAATACGATAGTCCTCGCAGGTTATGGGTATGGAGATACCCATAGGTAAACGTTGTATCACCCAAATACTTAGTCCATATGAATGCATCCCTTTTAAAAATTTTGTTTACTTAAATTAATATGCATTCACCTTATATGAAAACTGTGTGCGGGTTGTATAATATGATTGTTACATGAACCCTAATTTGAGCTTGTGTGGACGCCGGCATAATTGATGATTATGTGCAGCAAAAACGTCACACTTAAAGTGTCATTTCTAAACATCCCTAGTCGCGGATCAGTTTGTTTAAGAGAGAAGCATTTATATTATCAGATAATAGACTGGACGTGTACACTAGTACGTTTGTCGAGGAGATGATTATGTTTTGCTAATCATGGGACAATGTGCTTGTCGAATCGGGAACGTAGATATATGTTAGGTTACATGTATTGGATATGACCAAAGCCGCGAGACCATGACATGATTTAGTCATTATAAATGGACTTGCGACGGATGGGGTTTTAGGTTCTTCACACTTGAGGGGACCATTGATTGCGTTACGTGCGTAACACAATGCTTTGATATGACCTTACGCCTACCGTAACAGGAGGCCAAAACGGTCATCATTGGGTATTGTCCGAAACACGGAATTCAATGTGAGTCTCCAAGATAGGAATTGTTTATTCCGAAAGGAAGAGATATCTCTTAGGCCGCTCGATGAATTGATTAACGAAATCTCTGGCCAGAGTCAATGATATTAAAAGTTAATATCGATTGTAATTTGTTAACTCAATTCGGAATCGAGGAATACGTATAGTTAATCAAGACATAAGGATGACTACCACCATGCCTTTTGATTAACAGATATCGCAAACAAGAGAACTAGTAACCGCTATTCGAGATAGGCACAATGATCACAATAATTTTTCGTGTTAACATGGGTAGCCATGATGGAGTGACTAGATCCCGCTCATGGGTTTGTAGTGCTTTGGAAACAGCCTACTGCCATCGTTAACCGAACCTACCTGGTCACACAACGAGTCGTACTAAGTCGGGCTTGATTATAAAAATGGCACATAAGATGTGCGTAGCTTGGTATTTGATATGCGAGCTATATTCTCTAAAATCATGCATATTGGATATGCATGAGTACCTTTTAGGTAGATCTGAAATTGAGTGGGAGACTGAAGGAAATACAGTTTCAGGATCAACCGTAAAAGTGTACACAAGGATAAACGAATGTAAACGTACATTCGTGGTCATATCTTTCAGTAGGAAAATCCAATTTGAATGGTTCAAATTGGGTTAGATAGATAATAAGATTATCTACAACCTTCATGTAGAAATATATTTCATATGAACGAAGTATCAGTGTCGTTTCTATGAAATACCGAAAGGATGCAACAGTATGACATACAGTTAGTAAAACAGTAATAACTTTTGCATACGAACTCCAATTGGGCCAGGCCAAATTGGGTGGTGTAGATAATAAGATTATCTACAACTTTCATTTTGGTTGATTTTCTGTCAGAGGAATTTACCAATTTCGTATGGTATGCATGTATATCGTGTTGAATTGAGTTGGAAATGCAACAAAAAAGAGAACAGAGTTTTCATGAATCGGATTGAGTATATTGTCTTGTAAAGACATTAAAAAAAGACAAGAACGAAGTTTGTAACAAACATATCAAAAACTGGTTTTATAGATGAGAAAACCAGAGGATTGAAGATGGGATATTGGAAGTGAAGTCTGGAATGAGAGAAGCTGAGAAAATAAAATGCACATAAGCTCACAAGCTCACATATGAGATAATATTTGGTCAAGGCTATAAAATTGCTTGCTTTCAAGTTTCAAATTGCCATTCAGGAAAATAAAGAGGTGGTAGAGGAACCATTTTTCACTTGGGGAGGAAAGGAGACTTATCAGATGAAGTGTGTGAAACGGAAGAAATTAAAAACAAACGTCCGTTTGTCCGTAACAAAATTTAATGATTTGTGCTAATCTCTATGCACATCTAGGATGAAAAAGTGAAAGCACACACCTCTTGATGCTTTTGGTGCTTTTAGAAATACCATAGCCTGTATATATATATATATATATATATATATATATATATATATATATGACATATATATATATATATGACATAAATAATCTAAATTATTATATTGAAACGTAATTTTATGATTACAATTTTAAATCGTTCAAAAATTATTTTTATTTATGTCATTTTTTCAACTAATATGAAATAAGACACATAAAAAATATATGATGTCCAGATCGAATTCGACATTAAAATCGAATATTGGATCTGGATCCGGATCCGATCGGATGCGGATATTTTTTCGGATATGATCCGGTTCGGTACGGATAATATTGGCCTCGTTTACACCCCTCTTGACACATAACAAAAAACAACATGGAAAGTAATTGTTTCTATGTGGGCCCTATCTTCTTATAATTAGATTGTTTGTAAGTGTCCTGTTTTTGTCTAAAAAACCGTGAAAATATATTAACATTGAGTGATATTTTAATTGATTGATCACATACGTTACAACTCATTATATGATAAAAAATATATATTTGTTCCCACAAAATTCTCTCACATAGACTTCAATATATAAATAAAGTGAAAATATATGTTCAATTAAAATGTTTTATATGTTAAAGCAAATTTATTTATTTATTTACTATATACTCATTTAATAAGTACTTATTTAATACTATGTGTTAAACCGGTTACATTTATTATTTTACTACTTAATCATTTCACTAAAAGAAAAAACACCACGCCATGAACGGGTTAATAAAATCGCAAAAACTTCATATCATCACTCTATATGATAAAAAAAAAATACAAAATAAAATAAAATATATACTCTTGTTACAGTATTTTACACGTAATCCTAATTGAATTGTTTTCTGTTTCCAGATATATACATGTCTTTCTCATAGCTCAAATTTATTTCTTCTAATAATTGATTTACCTCATTCTATTCTTTATTTGCTTTTAGTGTTTTATCCTTCTTAAACATGCTTTTAGTGATGTATCTTTTAAATATATATGGTCAATTGAAGTATGAATTTCATTTAACATACTTTCAGTTCATTTAATAATTTGTTAAATGAAATAAAAAAAGGATGTAAAATGTATAAATTCAATTCAGTTGGAGCCAGGAACATGGAAGCCTCTTTTAAAGTAATTATAGTATTATATTATATTTAATTTAATTTATGTATTAGTTTTTTTTAAATAAATATAATAATTATGTTATTTATACTACAATTATCTATTTATATTTAATTCACAAACAATTAATAGTGCGACCAAGAACCTTTCTTTCTTTTGGAAGTTCTTAATTCCAACTACCAGGTCCATTCATAAAGGGCTCAATTTCTTCTTAATAAACTATTCTGGAATCACTTTCCGGGTTATTAAATGATGCCCAGAAAGTTGTCTGTTGAGGTTCCAGTTACAGGAATCACTTTCCGGTTTACTAAACAATACGCTGTGCTGTACTTTACCCCCAAAGCATGGGGTAGTCTCAAAGTATGGAATTCATCATTAAAAAATATTGTTTGTAAAAATAAATTTGTAAGTCCTTGTTCAAATAATATCAAATTAATTCAAATATTAATTGTGGATATTAATGCATTTAATAAAAAAATTCAATTAACAATTAATTCAGATTCACAGTTAATTCAAATTCAAAATACAATTATATTAATTATCATTTTTACATTTGTAGTTATAATATTTTTTATCCATTTTTATTCTTAATTATACACTGGTAATTAACAACACAAGTAAAATTATCCACATGTAATTTACTACGGGCACTTTACCGAGGCTATCATATGTGCCACCCGGGCTCAAGTCCCGGTTGAGACAAAGAGGGCTTAATTTGGATAGCCTGTAGGGGTAGATGTAGGGGGTGTGTGCCTACGGGCCTATATCAAAAAAGAAAGAAAGAAAAAAAAAGGCACTTTACCACATTATTAGTAATTAATTTGCAATTTTAAATATATATATAATCGACAGTCAATCTAATCAATTCCATCAATTCATCAATATATAATTACATCAATGGAAAATCGACAAATTTGAAAACTAACATATCAATAAATATGGAAATTAAAAATTAACAAATATTACAAATGATAATCAATTACATTTCTTGTAAAACTTTAAATAAAACCTGTTAATTGTAAATATTGTAAAAATAATCCCTAATTTGTAATTAACAATCATCAATCACAAATTACATAGTCGGGTTTCATTTCATTAACATGTGAAATAAATTTTGATATTTGCAATTAATATCAAATCCAAATAATCAGTGGAGGTCTCCAAAATAATAAGATGGTGAGTGCAATTAATTTCAATTAATAACTTGCAATTAATTTCAATCCATTAGTCGTCACCGTCGTTGAGTTTGGCCGTCGTGTCGCGTCGAAACAGGATAGTGTTCGTGGTGTGTTCTGCGAGAAAAGAGAGAAGAAGATGGTGAGTGCGGTTTGACGACTGTGAAATGAAAGGAGGAAATAATTAGGGTTTGGATTTGAATTTATATATGAATTTGATCTGTCAATCTGTCGAGCCAGTCAATTGAATCCGAAATCTTTTTACTTATATAAAAATTCGGATTTTTAAAAATACAGTCCAATTAAGATTCCATTCTCGATTTATGGAAACACCATATCAAACTTCTTAAGAAATCATGCTACCCACTCTCTCGGTTGTTGATTCGTACTATCTTTCAAAAAGAAAATAGATATAACTAGACTTCCATGGGAAAAGGAAAATTGATTCGTACTAATCTTCCAAGGCAAAGCAAAAGTCATTTTTTTGTAGTTTCCTTACGTTTTCTCTAGACGTGGGATTCAAAGCAAAAGGAAAAGGATTAGTATATCGTGCTCCTCAAATTTTCCCAAACATTCTCTGTATCATAAATTAACAAATAATTAACATAATAATTAACAAAAATACATTTTGTTAATAATTAATTGAAATCGATTAAGGATTGTTAATTCATGCGTATTTTAATTATATATCAGTTAACTGTTAATGAGATATATTTTTGTTAATTACCATGTTAATTAAGTGTTAATAAGTGAAAAAAGGCATTACAAGCATTTCATCCACCATCACCAAAACTTTCTCATTTTCGTAAAGCCGATTTGCCTTTCTGAGAGTTATTACCCATCATGAAACCGCGTTTGTCCTCTATTCGAAATTATTAAAAAAATTCATTTTGCCAACATATATTCTTATTATTTAAAAAAAAATATTTTCAGTATTTGATGGTTGCTTTACATGTTCAAAAGAAAATTGATCGGCAAAAAACAAGACATGGGAATCCTTCCCCACAAAGACTTTCGCAGGAACGTGGTCGATTTTCTGTTCAAATATATTTCAAAATGTTTTTCCATACTTTTCGCAATTAGTTCTAGTTATTTTTGCACACAATTGTTCAATTTGCAAATAATACACGAATAATTCACGAACAATTATGTATTTATTGCTAATATATGTATTAATATTTTTGTACCCAACGTTAAATAATTATTCAGGTATTTCATAATTTAAAAAAATGTTATACACGTATGTATTGCCGTATAATATGTTTTTACTTGGAAATTTTCTTTTTAAATAAATACTTTGAATGACTTTTATTTATTATACTTATATTAATATTGTTTTTACTCGGCGTACTAAACACGAAAGACATTTTGAATCGTGATGAAAAAGATTTATTCTCCTATATAAGTATTCACTCGGAAACTCCAAATTATCTCAAATCAAGAGGGAACAAAATGATAGGAGAAATTCCTTGGTCAGGTCTAGGTTCATTCATAGCAAGCTTTCTCTTCCTATGGGCAATGGTGAAAGATCACATTCCATTACAACTAGAGCAATACGTATCCAACTTTTTCGACAAAATACTATCCTTCGTCCATTCGTATGATCAAATAACTGTTCACGAGTATAACAGCGAACATATGGCACGTGACGACTTGTATTCGGCTTCTGAGGCCTACTTAAGCTCGGTTTGTCTGCATCGGGCTCGGAAGCTGAAGGCCGAGCTCGGCAAAGAGAGCGACAGACCCCTCGTGACCATCGATGATTATGAGGAGGTGATAGATATTTTTGATGGTACCAAAATCTGGTGGTTCGCCTCGATGCGCCAACCAAAATCGAGCACTATTAGCATGTATCCTGGGGAGGAGGAACTCAGGTATCAAAATAATATTGCAAAGAAAAATTGTACTTGTACACCACATTTCACAATAATATCCTCGATGATATCACTTCATGTTAATTAATCAACTTTATTAACATAATAATTAACAAGGAACACCGAATTAACATTTAAAGAATATTAATTATGAATTGTTAATTTGGATGGATGTTAATTAAAAATTGTTAATTCAAATGAGAGTCAATTACACGTTAATTAACTTGTTAATTACCATTTGATTTTTTTGTGAGACAAAATATGGAATCTTAAAAGTGATGATTTTTTTAAATATATTAAGAAAAGTAAAAGTAAGGAGGTTTTACAAAAATCTCCGTATGTATCTAACTTATGTTAAATTGTTGATATTGAGATTTATTGATATGGAACTGAATGTATGTTCTTCAAGTAATTCATACTCCTCTCATGTAACCTCAAGTCTGTTTCATAAATTTATCAAAATTAGATACTACCGCATAACGTTCCATAAGCGCAATCGAGAATTAATCGAAGGTGCGTACTTAAATCATGTCCTCAAGCAAGGTCGAGCTTTCACTGTCTCCAACCGGCAAAGACGCCTCTTCACCAATAATCCAAGTAACAGTTGGGAGGGCCATAGACAGTCTATCTGGAGCCACGTGGCCTTCGAGCACCCTGCCACCTTTGACACTCTTGCCATGGACCCGATTAAGAAGAAAGAGATCTTAGACGACCTCGTAACCTTTCGAGAAGGTAATAATACAGCTAAAGAAAAAAAAAACTTTATTAGCAACTTAGTATTTATATATGAAACTAAAATTTCATTAAATTTCGGTATGTAATAGGAAAAGAGTATTATAAACAAATTGGAAAGGCTTGGAAGCGCGGATACCTCTTGCACGGCCCTCCCGGAACCGGCAAGTCTACGATGATAGCAGCGATAGCAAACTTTTTAGAATACGACATTTATGATCTTGAATTGACAGCTGTCGAAAACAACCGGGAATTACGAAAAATCTTTATAGAAACATCTGGTAAGTCTATTATTGTCATCGAGGATGTTGATTGTTCCCTCGATCTGACTGGCAAGCGGAATGAGAACAACGAGGCGAAAGATCAGAAGAAAAAGAAGAAGAAGAAGACACCACCTATGGTGGTGGACGAGAAGGACGAGGCTAGTAAGGTAATGTGGTCTTATTTGTTAACTCATTTGATAAGTCGGGTCTAATCGATAATGTATAATGGAGTAGGTAACTCTTTCGGGGCTTTTGAATTTTATCGATGGATTATGGTCGTCATGTGGCCGTGAGAGGATAATAATTTTCACGACCAATTATGTCGAGAAACTCGATCCGGCATTGATTAGAAGAGGCAGAATGGACATGCATATAGAGATGTCTTATTGCACATTCGAAGCTTTCAAAGTAATATATTTATATATTGTTTATAAAAACTGACTAATAATTAAATTTTCAATATTTTTCATTCAAGGCTTTGGCTAAAACCTACATTGGGGTCGAGGAGCACGATTTATTCGAGACAATCCGAGAATTACTGTCGGAGGTAAATATGACCCCTGCTGACGTGGCAAAAGGCTTGATGCCGAGAAAGAATACGAGAAACGAAGCGAAGGCGTGTCTCGAAAATTTGATCAAAGATTTGAAATTGGCCAAGGAAGAAGCAGAGAAAACTACAGAAAGAGATGACTAAGAAGGCCGTACATTAATCATGATGCATCATCCTTTTCTCTAAGGATAATTATTCCGTGCCCCTCAAATGCAACAAAACATCCCGATCCGTACACTGGGGATGAATAGTGCATTTGAGGGTTAATTCAAATCTCCAATTCGTACACCCCATTTCAATTGATGATTAATTCAAATATAATTAACGGTTAATTCAAATGTAATTAACATGTAATACAATTGTATTAATCGTTAACACAATTAATTATTTAAATTAACGGTTAATACAAAGCTCAGGGGTACGAATATTGGAGATGGGTATCATTTCCCCCACATCGTGAATAGTGGTGGGGGCGGGGGGGGGGGGGGGGGGGGGGGGGGGGGGGGGCACGGTAAATGAGCTCTTTCTCTAAATCTAAGTTGGCCCAAAATGTTCGAAGTCCATTGGTCAATACCGTGTTTATATTTTGATTCTAACGTAAACAAATGAATTTTACAAGAGTCCATTGGTCAATAATCTCGACATGACTGCCCGCCCACTTAACCTTTGGTAGTGTTGAGTATTAAACTTATTTTCTAAGTTTTATGTTTCATGTTATTTTGCAAGTTTTATGTTTCGTGTTGTTTTAGTTGCGAGGAATTTTGAGTGTGTAATTGTGAGAGTTCTTGAAAGATTAATTTGGGAGTTTAAACAGAGTGTGTTTAGAATTAATGAGTGCATGTACATATGTTATATGTTATATATGTACCATGAGTCCTATAAATATGTGTATTTTGTTGTAGGAATCACATCAAAAATGAAGCATCAAGAAATGAGAAATTATACATTTAGTTCCTTCTCCTCCCTTGTTCCTCTATTTTCTCTTATTTTGTCCATAATTCATCATAGCTTGTATATTACATATCTTTTTTAAATTTTCTGTTTTTTTTTTAAATAGAGAGACTCATGAGTCCTCATCTATTATTTATTTCTTTGAAAATAATATAATTACTATGAATCACCTTGCTGTACGAGGGCCACCTATCTTCATCTCGAGAAGATACCATGAGTCACCTATGTTTGCTTGTCTCTCCCATCATTGTGAAGCATCTCTGCACCTATGTTAGCCACCATGAACCATCTCATGCCTCATTTCTTATGGTAAACCCCTTCCTCCTCCCTATTATCGTTTTTGGTCATTATGAAAAGTCTGTTGTATTATTTGTTGCGAATAATACCAATAAAATCTGACATGATTAAGAGCGATTAATTTTTTTTTTTATCAAATGACAATTATGTCTCTATTAATGATGATTAATATTTATTATATTTATCAATTAGCGCAATTATCTTCCATAAATATATATTGGAATGAGAAATGTAAAAATGACACATGTCATGATAATAATAATAAGGAAAAATATACTCTTCCCAACTATTTCACCCCCAAAATCATGATGGAGTAAGCATGACATCATTTTGTCATGCTTACTAATTCATGCCTCCAATTTGCACCAAATTAATTAAACATTCAATTAACATCTAAATAAAATGCAATTAAAAGTACATTTAATTAACTTCTAATTAAACTAATCGATGGTTCAATGTAATTTTTAATTAAAATAATCAAATTAAAATTACAAAATTAATTGGGGAACATTTTGGATGCAAATGGGTGCTCCCATTTAATCGTGATGTCATGATGACAACATCACGATTAATGGGGTGATATTTGGAGGGCATAGTAGAAGAGCTCTAATAATAATAATAATAATAATAATAAGACACTTTTTATATATTCAAAGACTAAATATCATTTTTTAGATGAAGATTAAAATCATGGACATCATTAAGATAAAAAAACGAAATGCATGATTTACTTGACTTATTTATATTTCAATATTTATTATATTTGATTATTCATAATATTTAAAAAATACTTTTGCATGATTGAGGGAAGATAATAACACTAATAAATATTTAAATATACTAAATAACAACCAAAATAAATAGGGATATAAATATCATTTGTTAGAATTTTTTTTAATTGTTCTTAGTTAATCCATGTTAGCTCTTGCAATATCATCATCCTAAAATTTTACAACTTTAATATAACTTTATAATATCTACTTGTTTATGTTAATTAATATCTACATCCTAATTAGGGGCTGATTTAGAGGGAGACCGGCGGGACCCCGGACACCCTCACCGCAACAATATCTACATCCAATTATGATTTTTGAAGCCCCCATTCTATTATATACTAAATACGCTTCTCGATTTCCCTTATCGGGCACCCGACAGCTCCTATCATTAGTTTCGGATTTCGCCACTGCGTGTTATTAAGATACATGATTAGCCTAAATATAATGAGTATACAAAAAGAAGATTTAGAGGTTGTAAAAAACTTTTAATTATTAATGAAATAATAGAAGTGGTACTTGTGAGCCCTCTCTATTTTAATTCAAAAATATATACAAAAAGAAAAAATTAACATTAAAATATGTATACATATATTGGTTGTATTAAAGTGTAAAGCGAAGAAACAAATGTGAAAACATTTTGATATTTAAAAAATATAATAAACATACTTAGTGTTGTATTATTTGTTAAAATAATACTAATAAAATTTTAAAACTGTTATATTATTTTATAAACTTTAATTGTTTACTTAATTAATATAAACAATTAGATTAATTATTTTAATGCACATATTTTGTGTATCGTTATTCTTCTGTAGAATACATATATTAATTATTGGAGTTATAAGTTACAAAGGGAAGATCAAAATACTGGTTGCATACAATTTAAGAATAGATAACCCCCTGATTAATTGGGTTATGATGGCTATTCGGTTTTGAATGCCCCCATTAATATTATTGAATTATATGTTTCCTCTTCTCCTTTATAAGAAGGTACATACGAGAATGGAGGTAGTCTTATCAACCTATACCATATTGTATCCTCTATATATACATGTATTCTATTTAATAAATAAATACCTCTCATAAAATGAATAATATATTATATTCTCTATTTAATTTTATTGGCTTGGCTTGGTTGAAAAATTGGTGTAAATGTCTTCATCCATTTCAAGACGAAGATTTCCGTTCTACGACTGTGCTACTAGATCGGAACCGAGACAAATCGGAGGTGTAGAACTTTGGAGATGGACAAACGGAAATATCCTGCACAAGAGGGTGTTAATCTGTCTTTATGACAGCAGTGACACGACCACGCGGCTACACCAGGCTTGTTCTCGATTTATTTATTTATTTATTATTATTATTTAACTTAATTATTTAATTTATTTATTTGGTTATTTTATTAAAATATAACCAACAATCTAAAGACAGATTAATAATCTAACCGAGATATAAATTTATGTGTGTCATTGATTTGGATTATATTGATTTATTTGAGTTTAAGTACCAAATCTTATTCTCCAGTGGAAGAATGATTCAGTACTATTTTTTGTTAATTGAGTTACTTTGGAGGTAATGAATTTTTGACCTTCTTTTATGTTGGCCGAGACAAGAGTGTACTTTAGAACAAAATTATTGATCATCTCAACCAATGATTTGGTTATTTTATTTATAATATAGCCTACTTGAATCTTTTATTTTATTAAGATCAAGTAATGCAGATATAGCAATCAAATTATAAATTTGAGTAATTTATTTACTCTTTTAATTTGAATTTGTGGTTTGATTATGGAGCTTATGTTCACATATATGGTCTAAGCATTCCTATCTCCTCTTGTCAAGAATTTTATACAAATCTATATTGTTATTCTAAAATGAATAACAATATAATAATTAAAATTAACTAATTGATAAAATTAAATCTTGATCATAATATATTTATTTTGATCATTTAGGATTTTTGTATTCTTAATATTGAGGATATATATCCAATTGTTATTATTATGAAAATTGACATGATAAATTTTCTACTAAAATAAAAATATATTGAGTATAACTTCAAATAATTTAAACAGACAAATTATTTAGAATCAGATTTATAAATAACTATAACAATGTGAATATGGTATGAAGTTTGATAATATTATCTCTTCATTTAAAAAAAAAAAAAAAAAAAAGAAAAGAAAAGAAAAGAAAAGAAAAGAAGATAGTCATGACATTGTTTTATTCATGTGATATGAAATTATGAATTCTATATTCAAGGCATAATAGATCATTTTGATCTACTATACGTAAAATATAATTTTGAACAAAACTATTAATTTAAATAGTTTATTGGTATGCGATTCAATTACATATATTGTTGGCATAATAATATTTGATGGTTCACAAAATAAAGTCAGAATTATTTTGTTGCCAACATGTGTGCGATGGACCTATAAACCCAAACATTGGACAAAATCAAATTTCCTCACACTCCAACAAAATTATTGAGGAGAATAATTGATAATTAATGCCATCAATTGACAGTTATCATTTTGTCCAAGGTTATACAAATATGTTAAATAATAATATCATAAATTAACTTCATGATATTTGTGTTTCATGCCTGTAATATATATGGTTGAAATTTATCCACATTTTATTAAATGTAGGATATTTATCAAGAGAATTATAAGAAGGAATAATTAAATTTTGTTTTCGGTTTTAAATGCCATTTGGCCTGCTTGGATATTTTAATACAATAAGCAACCGAAATTTTCACTCTCTGTGATTCTTATTACCATTACATGATACAAAATAATATAACATTTCTATTATTGAAATATTTTGCTGATTATAATTCAGAAATGAGTTATATATATGTCTATTAATAATAATAATAATAATAGATTTAACGAAAAGTTGCAGAAGTTATAAGATTTGCTAGCTGTATTCTTATTTTGTCGAGATAAGAAAAATTATCTCGTAATTATGAGACAAGATCTCATTATTTTGGTTTCCTATTCAATTCAATGGTCATTTCTAATTACATTTCTAAAGAAAAATGAAATGTTAATATTCCAGTATTATTTGTTAAATTAAATGAACAAATAAATTACAAATGAAACTTGATAAAATTATCATTTTATATAAATTTGGAAGTCACTGATTTGTGATCCTACATGAATACATATATATAGTATTCTAATTTATAACATATTAATTGATGTTAAGATGTGTTCACTAAGAGTACTAATTGAAGGAAATACTGGACAAATTGATTGGAATACGAACTCCAATTACTAATTACTTTTGCATACAAACTCCAATTGGGCCAGGCCAAATTGGGTCGAGTAGATAATAAGATTATCTACAATTTTCGTGTTGGGTGATTTTCTGTCAAAGGAATGTACCAATTTCGTATGGACAGAATACTGGACAGATACATGCAACTTTCTGTGTGAAAGAGTGTATATTGGATATACATGTCTTTTGGCCAATCCTAATCCTATATGATATAAATAGGATTTTTCTCTCTCATCTGGTGTGGTTCATTCAGTTAATTAATTCAGAATATTCCAGAGAATTGTGAGACAACTTTCTAGAGAGAGAAATGATGTAAAGAGAGAGAAACCGTGAAAAGGTGTTTTCCGGTATAGAGAATCAATCAATCGAGCAAGTTCGCCGGTGCATCGTCTAGGCAGTTGCACCCGCGACCGACGTCTTACGAGTCAAGGTGGATACAAGTAGAGGAGCAACATCTGGGGCTCTTTCGGTTGTGATCGATTCGGAGGAACGAAATCTGCCGGAGACGGAAACGAGCGAATCGAGTAACGGGCTGTGGAAGCATGCGGACATGGAACGCACGAAGACAACCCGAGGAGTGTCAAGACGGTGGGAGACGTGCGGTATGTGACGTACGGGCTAGTCACCAACGTGACACCGAAGGAAAAGAAGGATGCGAGCGATCAACCCGTCGTGCGTGATCAATTTCACGCTGGTAATCGTCTATCCTACTTTGCATCGTACCCTCGAAGTCATGGCGTGATCTTGGATTTAGGGAACCGGACCGGGCCTTCATATCCGCTGCGCGGGCCCGGGGATGGGTGAATTCCCAACACTAATTTCAAATATTAGTCAAATTAACATTGATATATATATATATATATATATATATATATATATATATATATATATATATATATATATATATATATATATATATATATATATATATTAGTCAAATATTAGTCAAATTAACATTGATATATATATATAATTTGCCTAAAACCGGCCTAGGAACTCATCTTTGAGAAATTCCTAAAGTGTCTAATTAAATAATTAGCATGCATATTGATTTAAAAAATAATTATTGATCTGATCAATCAATAAATTATGAATCATAAAAAAAAAAAAAATGGACACTTATTTATTAAATATAAAATCGTACGAAAATAAATAAATTGTGATATGTCACTTAATTTAATAAAATCGAAAAATAATATTTCGGTAATAGATCCTACAAGATCTAGTTCATCGAGGGGGATGAGATTTATGCTCATATAATCGTCACCAGAAGTGGGATCCCTAGCATTGTGGCTGGCCGGTCCGGACAAATGGTTCAAGGGGTGAACGAAGGGACTGATGTGACATTTTCGAAGCACTATTTTGACTCTAATGTCTGTGCTCATCTCTATGGTGAAGTGCTTCAAGATGATGGTTAGGTTGAATGTTATCATTCTTAATAATTCCAGAAAAAATATATACATACAAGAAATATATATATATATTACATTTAATAATAAAACGGAGTATATTTCCACACCGTATACTCTTAAGGAATTACCTAAGTGAGAATCGTCGTGGGCCGCGACTAAAGAATAAGGGCATAATCTTAATGTATTCTCATGATAATCAAGGTTAGCGCATGACCATAAATAGCGCACACCCGCATAAAAACACCAACGGATTTTTCCTACTATGTGTGAGGTTGTAAAAGATCCTATATAATTTTCACTATATATGGGTTCAAGGTTACGTCCACTCATATTTATGCATAGTAGATACCAAGTTTTGAAAAGAGAATAAATTTAAAAAAAAGTTTTAAAATTTGAGGGGGAATGTTGTATTATTTGTTAAAATAATACTAATAAAATTTTAAAACTGTTATATTATTTTATAAACTTTAATTGTTTATTTAATTAATATAAACAATTAGATTAATTATTTTAATGCACATATTTTGTGTATCGTTATTCTTCTGTAGAATACATATATTAATTATTGGAGTTATAAGTTACAAAGAAAAGATCAAAATAATGGTTGCATACAATTAAAGAATAGATAACCCCCTGATTAATTGGGTTATGATGGCTATTCGGTTTTGAATGCCCACATTAATATTATTGAATTATATGTTTCCTCTTCTCCTTTATAAGAAGGTACATACGAGAATGGAGGTAGTCTTATCAACCTATACCATATTGTATCCTCTATATATACATGTATTCTATTTAATAAATAAATACCTCTCATAAAATGAATAATATATTATATTCTCTATTTAATTTTATTGGCTTGGCTTGGTTGAAAAATTGGTGTAAATGTCTTCATCCATTTCAAGACGAAGATTTCCGTTCTACGACTGTGCTACTAGATCGGAACCGAGACAAATCGGAGGTGTAGAACCTTGAAGATGGACAAACGGAAATACCCTGCACAAGAGGGCGTTAATCTGTCTTTATGGCAGCAGTGGCACGACCACGCGGCTACACCAGGCTTGTTCTCGATTTATTTATTTATTTGGTTATTTTATTGAAATATAACCAACACTTAGAGATACATTGATACTATAAAAATTACAATTTAACATATAAAATATATACTGTACAACAAATTACGAATTTCGTAACAAACTAACTCAAATTACAATTCTTGGAATTTTGATTGGAAGAGTTTTATAAAATCAAGAACTGTTTTCATGTGTTTGTACGTCGTTTAACTTATCTTCAAAAAACCCTCATGTTGTAGAGGTTGTGGGTTCGAATCCCGGCGGCATCAATATAAAAAAAAAAACCTATAATGGCCACGATTCTTGGCTTAGGATTCTCTTCAAAAAAAATAAAAATATTGTCTTATATATTCTCCCCAAATTCTCTCTTTCGTTTCAATTCTTTGATCTAATATATTCGAGGTCTCGACACATTGTCAAACCTCCTTCAAAAAAAAAAAAAAACTTATCTTCAATATTTCGTGTGTGTCCCTTGACTTAATCACAACTTAAGTTATTCGTTAGTACTTGATATTAGTTTTGAAGATCATCAAACCAACCATGGTCCAACAATATTAAACATGTGAAAATTCTTAAAACTTATAAACATAGATATACGTATTATTTACAAAGTTGCATTTTTTAAAGAAGCCGCAAAAATAAAATTTTCACAACATTTACATAATATAGGGTTAGACATTATATTACACATCATTTAAAATGTGTTTTTTGTTGTAATTTATCAAGAAATGGATTTTACACGGCACTTGTAAATAGCAAGATTAAAATGAATTCGGCGGTTATACTTGAATAGATATAATTTTGAACATATCACCACATGATGACACATGTCATTTTTTTTTTGGAGTTCTGTTTTTATTGTAACGCAAATTATACCCATGTATGCAAGAAAAATATAATTGACCCCCAAACTCATCACAATATCCTTAATGAGGTGACAAAATAAATTAATTATCATTTCTAATTGACTCAATTAAATGTTAATTGACGCGTTTAATTAACACATCAATAATTTATAATATGTTAATATTAGTAAATGTTAATTGACGTGTCAATTCAATTAAACAGTCAATTAAATCATTAATTCTCAACAATTGATGGAAGGTAGGAAGGGCAAAGGTCACCTTGATTCAATCAATAATATTAATCAACCTACTTAATCCTCCCTTGCCATTCCCTCAAGGTTGATATTTTTGTGTTATTGGGGCTCCATATATAATTTCCTTATGAAACTACAGCTCAATTATTTATTTCTTATTGTATAATTTACAATTGTGTGTTTCTTTTTAAAAAAAACAAAATATATTTTGTGTTAATGGATAACATTTTAAATATATATTTCGAATTTGTGTGTATTATTCATGATTTTCTTTTATTTGTTTTGAAATTTTAATTTTGTTTGAATTATAAAATGTTATATTTTATTTATTTTGTGTGGATTTATAATGATGGTCCAATTTCATGGATTCTTATTAATTATAATGCATATATCTTTGATAGATAAATTTCATGAATTTTTATTAATAATAATGAATTTATTGATATCAATATATTTACAAACATATAATTATTATATAATTGAGTTTAAACGTGAAGGATTTCATGACGTTCGTCGGAGTAAATATTAAAAATTTATTCCCACAAAGTCGGGAATCGTCTTACTTAAGCTAATTTTCTACTCTAATTTATTTTATCTATCCCACAAGAAGGATTAGAATACAATACCAAAGATCTTTAACGTAGGTCTGGTCCTCTTTGGTTCACCTTTGAATCCGATACAAGAACGGCGTCGAGTTCGTGCTAGCGTCCTCTTGTCCGCACCTAGCTCCGTCGCCCGTTTCTGATTGATTCCTTAATCAACGTTTCAACAAACACTTCAAGAGAAAGAGGGAGAGACTGGCTATAGAGAGAAAACTCTTATTACATTCATATACTCATGTATATTCCACTTATCAAATGCATAGTCAGGTCTCATATTTATAGTCCCCCAACATTAGGTCAAGACCCTTTCAAATTCGTATGGCATTTAAGGCATGAACAAAATTCGAAGCAGCACATTAACTTCTGACCACTGTTCATTGTTTCTGTCATAACTTCTTCTAGAGAATTCCAAATGACTTGAAACCTTCGCCATTAAAAACTACATTCAAATGGCTACAATTTACATAGGTCATTTGTACAGAATGGTAAAGTTTTGCTATTTCAAATATCTGTTCAAACATGCCTCAAAATCTGTCTCGAATTTATGGTCATGATCCATGTTAATTTGGACTTCTCAAGTTTTCTTCTCAATTTGTTTTGGGCTTGGGCTTGAAACAAATTATGATATGTGCTACATATATTATTCTCATAATATGCACATTTCATTTAATTTATTTTCATGCTAGGTAGTCATCTCATATGACATAATATTTTACATATTTCTATTTGTATATGTATTTCATACAACATGAAATCTTTATACATAGAAAAAATATATAATATATTTCTCGTTTCCCGTTCAGTTGGTGTGACATATATCGAGGATCTATGTCATGTTGACAATGGAATAAAACACTTTATTCCACAAACCGTAAGCGGTATTCTAGCTATACATTACGGTTACCCAAATAACTTAGATGTTTAGTAACCGTTTTACGAAACGTAATCCTTGTGATATTGATTGTGTCCATTCCTTGCCTTTATGATATTGTGATTAATATACAAAGTAGTGATGTGTCATCTTTGTATTATAACCATTTCTTGTTCTCTATTAAGTAAATTATAAATATATAACTGCACTTCAGTTATATTGGATCCATTCATAATTCTACTTTATCAAGGGGCCCATAATATCATTTCTCATAATGAATGAGTGGCAATGATGTTATTGACATGTACTCTCTTTCCAGGATAAGTTACGTATAAAGAACTATTACTTTTATCATCACTTATTAATAAGCAGCTTTTTATAATAATTACGTTATGCATTCCTCATGTGAAAGTGATACATCTCTCAATCTTAGAACCAGAGACACGATGAAAACATTAATGACACTAACACAATCCATATAATGTTTCATCTATTAGGTCTGTTCAATATATGAAGCTTTTCATATATTCGTGTTATTAAATGATAATTTTTTATCAACGTTTGCAGAACTGCAACGTACTTTTAATCAACACGACATTCTTATTATGTATATTAGTGTTCCTGCTAACAACCAAGACATGTGAACATTTTAGAGTTCAATATTTATTATCACTTAAAGTTCTTCGGTTCAAGACCAAGTGCAACTTCTTGAACACTTCTAAGTGATAAATATAAAAGCTCATGGAACAAAATGTAAATAACATCCAATTCATAAATATAGCATTTGAAAATTATCCTCATATGATAACTTTTAGAACACAAATCTAACAAAACGTACCCGTGCAAATTCTATTTAAAAAATTATACAAAAAAATGTAAAAAAAAACGTATGAAGTCCTGCGCAATTTGCTAGTTATGTATAATTGTATATATGTTGGGAAAAAAATATTTTTGATGGGTAAATGTGTGAAGTGTGTAAATAAATGACTAAATGTGATCGAGATGGATTTTTGTAATGGAATTTACTACTACCAAGTTAACAGGCTTTACGGCTTTAAGAAAGTTCAGCCAAGAAAAAAAAAATTAGCGTGATAATTTATAGTGGCTTAAATGGACTATAAATGAAGGGAGGTCAATGTCATGTATTTATTTTGGTGTCAAATCGAAAAAGGCCGTTTTACACGATCAGCTCACTTTTTTTTATTATCTAAATCCAATTTAGCCCAAAATTCAGAGAGTATGAATTTAATTTTTTCAGTCAAATAAAGTTTTATCCGAGTTCATTGGTCAATAACCTCAACTAGTGGTTCCTCACTCCGCTTCGGAAATATATATATCTAATTATGAAAATTAAAATTATTGTTTATTTTTCTATCATGTTGAGATTGTAACAAAAATAATGATGTTGTCATCTCTTTTAGGTTTTGATGATTATTTGTAGATTTTATCATTAAAGTTTGAATAGTCGTGATATTTTTTATTTCGAGAACTATGTGACATTTCAAGCGATTTACGTAAAATAAATCTGTGACATAATTTTTATTTCGGAAAAATATATTTTCATTTTTTTTACGAAATTGTTTGTATAAATTTATTTTTTTAAGTATTTTTGCGGGACATCTAAAAGATTGAAATATGTATCAAAAATATTATTTGAATGTATTCGATGAATAATATTTGAAATATTTATGTTATATATATTTTTTTAAATATTAAAGTGATAAAATTAAATCTGTGACATAATTTTTATTTCGGAAAAATATATTTTCATTTTTTTTACGAAATTGTTTGTATAAATTTATTTTTTTAAGTATTTTTGCGGGACATCTAAAAGATTGAAATATGTATCAAAAATATTATTTGAATGTATTCGATGAATAATATTTGAAATATTTATGTTATATATATTTTTTTTAATATTAAAGTGAGAAAATTATTTGGAAATATTTTGTAGATATTATTTTCGAAATTTTTTTTGCATTTCCCAGGATTTTAACCTAGGAGCTATGCTTGTGTTGCCATAACCCTTTACCATCGAGCCAATTTTGTTTCTGATCTATGTAGTTTCTAACTATTTGATTTAATTCGTCAGAATAATTTATCAAAAACTATGCATGTTTCGAGTTGGGGATTTGTCTTTGTGATGCTAACAACCTTAATGGACCAAACTATTCTTTTTTATTTTTTGTTGGTCGGTAATAATTATAACTTCAACATACACCTGTCAACTAAATGTTAATTTCTAAACAATTTGTGGGAAAAGGGGTTCGAACTCGTGACTTGTAGAGCCGCATGCAACGGTCCAACCAACTGCGCTAGCTCATTTATGTGTTATAACTAATGGATGGGACGCAACAGCAAGACGAACACACCACTACAAACTTTGTGATATAAATTTGTTAATATTAATGTTGTACAGTATGGACACGTGTCAAAATTGTGTTGAATTCATTAAACTTTAATATATAGCATACTATAATATGACTATCCGTCCACCTAATCTTGTTGGATGGCTTGTCATTTCCTATTTTGTATTTTTATACTTGTCCATTTTCTTTTCGACTTGGTGATCTTGCACGATATGTTCTTTTGATCAATCTTATTAAGTTCGAATACGTCACCCAAGCAGTGTTGCAAAAAACGGTCCTTAACGGTCCAAAAAACGGTTAACGGTGGGTTAACGTTACGTTTTTTGCTTAACGGTATGAAATAACGGTCAACCGTTATTTGACCGTGTTTGACCGTTTATTTCCTCTTAACGGTGCTTAACGGTGTTATTCGGACCGTTATTTGCATGTTATTTGCGTGAGTGAGTAAAAAAATCTATTTGGCCCAAAAATGTATAACATAATATTTATTTGGGCATATGCTTTCTTTCTCTTTCAGAGTTATTTCAAGCTATTTTAGTGTTCTTTTTTTCATCATAATATTGATTATATTTTTTTTCGTTGTTTTGTTATTGTTTAAATAATAGTTCATACATATTTCAATTTGGGAATTCACTTTAAAATAGATGGTTATAATAATTTCAAAAAAATAATATGATATATGATATATTATTACGGATTTCGAGTGACCGTTATATTACCGTTATATTACCGTTATATTATCGTTAATCGGTAATTCACTTTAACAATGCCGGACCGTTACGTTCCGTTAAACGTTATTTGCAACATTGAACCCAAGTGACTTGTAGCCTAATTTTTATCATAGAAAGTACAAAGGGTTATTGTCATCGACTCCACTTATTTGTCCTAACATAGACTTCTTGTTTTGATTCATCGCAAGTTCGCAGGCAATTTCCAAAAAAAATCACATAATTTAAAAGTTATCAAACTTGGAAATTTATTTAATTGTCCTAAGAATCCGAAGTATTTGAAGTCCCACAATTTCATATTATAAATTAATTTAATGAACGTGTGCTAAAACTCAATACATGAGATATTTTGTTTATTTTCTAAGATTGTTATCTTTTTGTTTAATTTTTCTTGTTGAATTTATAATAAACTCCGTAGTAATATAAAGTGAATCACATATTTTCTGTTTGAATGTTTTGTTGAATGCAAATATGTGAATCCGGTTATATGCAAATATTTTGTATCGTTCAAATATATATTGTTTTTATTAAAAGTCGATGGTAAGTTAAAAATGCCGCAAACCTTTATAATAAAATAAAACGACTCTGAAAGTCTCCCGAAAATTGAAAAATATGTTCGGCATCCCTTTCCACCACATAAGCATAATCCGGATGTTTTTCCACAAAAAAACATCAATTGACATTGACATCGAAAGTAAAAATAAATAAAATGAAATTATATTTTTCTTCACCACGCCCTCAATTAATTAAGATTTCCATGACATCACATTTCTCCCAATTATTCTAACTGTACACGCTGAATTATGATCAACAATTAATTGGACAATTAATTAAAATTATTTAATTAGAGACACTTAATTATGATCACTTAATTATAGTATGAATTAATATTTTGACTAATTAATTAGGAGACGTTATCGAGATTTTTAATGAGAATGTGGTTAGACAAAATATATTCCCTCTAAATTAAATTAGTAAATCCCCACCGACCCACACACCCACCCCCCCACACACACACCAACCACCCCCATGAAGTAAATTCACCTTCCGTAAGTCAACTTTCCGTAACTGCACTTCTAATTATAATGTTTGGATTGATGTAAAAATAACTACCATGTTTTATTTTATTTTGTTTGGCTTGATGTAATTGAATTATGAAATTCGAATATTTTTTTTGACTAAAATTGTAAATAAATTTTAACATAAATTTTTAATTTAATCAAGAAACTAATAATCACCAAAAACATAATCATAAATAAATTATATCATCACATTACAATCCAAAAAACACTTACATAATATATTTCATTTCACAAACTATCAAATATCTGTTAAATATCATGTGTATCTAATGTTAGCATAAATATTGCAAACAAAAATGATCAAATATCTGTTAAATATCATGTGTATCTAATGTTAAATATCTAATATTAGCATAAATATCATGTGTATGCATATATTAGATAGACATTCTAAAATTGCCAAAAAAAAATCTCAAATATCAATTACAAACAGAACTAAAATATTCAATAAGACAAAACAATAACATTTTAATGATATGGTTACAACATAACTCAAATTTTAAACCAACATCAAGAATATTGCAAAAACATTGAAAACAAAAACATTGCAAGATACAAACTCAAAAAATAAAAATTAATGTCCGTCTCTTTCCCACATTCCATCCATTATATGATTTCTGATTGCTGCCCATTCTCGAGTTTCATCTCTTGATTCGATCGAAGCGGTATGCCCTCTATGATTTGTTGTTTGACTTTCACATTGCTCAATTGTCGGTACAAATGAATCAATGCCATCTTCTAGAATAAAATTATGGATAATACAACAAGCAAGAACGATATCCACCTGAGTACGATACCGAAAGAATGATCCGAAAGTAAGAATTTTGAAACGGTTCTTCAAAGCACCGAATGCACGCTCGATGCTAGTTCGTAAGGACGAATGTCTATGATTGAACAACTCCTTGTCATTTGCAGGGGGGGTGATCGGAGAACTCTTTCAAATGATATCTCACCCCTCTAAATGGTGAAATGAAACCAGAACGTGTTGAATAGCCAGCATCGACCAAGAGATATTTTCCTGCGAAAAATGTGACAAATAATTATGATATTTATTATTTCGTGTTGTTTGAATCGCGTATAGATTACCTTGAGATATTTTCAATCCATCATTTCTTTCAAGTGCATTCCTTAAAATAAGTGAGTCGTGTGCAGAACCTTCCCATCCGGCAAGTACATACGTAAATCGAAGATCGAAATCCACGGCAGCTAAAACATTTTGGGAGGGAAACCCCTTACGACCAAAATAAGGACCTTTATTGCCTCGCACGCTAGCACGTATATGTGTTCCATCTAAGGCCCCGATGCAATCATCAAAGAACGGTGTGAACCTAGGATTTGAACTAATTACCCTATGCATGATTGCGGAAGGTGGCTTTATATAATTTATTTTTAGTTCTCCAATTGCGTGGAGAACATGGCGAAAATGCCGACTCACAGTCTCCGTGGAGCGTACGAAATTTCTTGCAATAACTCGAGTTCTCACACTATGAGCTATGACGTGCAAAAATATGGTCATTTGCTCCTCAAGTGTGACATGCAATGTATCCCACATTAATTTCCTATTTTTCATGATATCACATAATCCAAAAAATGCACTTCTTCTCAATCGGGTCATCGCAACACATCCAACATCGGACTCATGAATCACTCTTATTATGTACGAATTTCGGATGGAATGTCTTTTGTCAATTATATCCCTTGAAATTTTGCTTGCTTGCCCTCCTTCAATTTTTTTGAGAAGCATCGAAATGATAAAACCTCCCACTAAAGCACCTAAAGCAGCCGCACGTTGGTCTTCGATTGATATTTTGAAAACCTACACAAATCACCAAATTAATCATAAATGTATCTTTCGTAATTTGATGTTCAAGACTAATTACGAAATTGATTGATTGATTACAAAATTGATTGATTACAAAATTGATTGATCACCAAATTAATCAGAAATTAATCACCAAGGAAAAATTGATTGATTACAAAATTGAAGGGGAGAGACTAATTACAAAATTGATTGTTAAAACAACAATTTGATGTTCAAGACTAATTGCTAAATTGATTGATTGATTACAAAATTGATTGCTTAATAAAAAATTAATCACCAAGGAAAAATTGATTGATTACAAAATTGGAGGGGAGAGACTAATTACAGAGTTGGAGGGGAGAGATTAATTACAAAATTGATTGCTAAAACAATAATTTGATGTTCAAGACTAATTACGAAATTGATTGATTGATTTACATAATTGCTAACGAGCAGAAAAGGAGAGACGAACTGAAACCATAAAGTAAACATCGATACTTAAGAGTTGGAGGGGAGAGACGAGCAGAAAAACTATAGAATTGATTGATTTATTGCTTGGCGGGGAGAGACGAGCAGAAAACATTGATACTTACGGAGGCACTGTAGCAGGCAGAGGGGAGAGACGAGCTGAAACCCTAATAACAAGATGTAAAAGAGAGGAACCTGCACTGATTGAGATGGCGAGGGGAAGTGAAGGAGGTACTGGAGAGTTGCTCGGTGTAGAGACCAAGAGGACGAGGACGAGGTTGTGGTACTCTGGAGCGAGCAGAGAGGAGCGAGCAGAAGAGAGGGCTGAACGCAGTGGTTTTTCTTTGTGATGTTTCTCCCGCCAAGGTTTTCTGTGTGATGTTTCTCCACTTCCCGTAACTTGGAAGGAATGTTGAGTTGCAGGAAAAGACGGTGAGGATGTAAAATGAGTTACGGAAGTTTGATGAAATACATCAAACCAAACAATATAAAATGCACTAATACAGTAACTACAGTTACAAACTGCCACACTTACATCAAAACAAACAGCCCCTTACATGGTGGGTATTACCTCATGCGATGATGATTCGTGCAAGAAAGGAAGAGAACTTCATCTTTGCTTTTTACAATCGGTAATAAATTAAGAAGGAAAACAATTCAACACAAGACAAGAACATAAAACAAATATTATAGTGATGGCTATTTTAGATGAGTGCATCTTCTAGTATTCACATTAAAAAAATTTGATGATGTGATATGTTTTAACATCTTAAAAATTAATACATATATACATAATTTAACATCTTAAATTATGATTTTATTATTTTAACTTACGATTGAAATCCAATTAAGATGTTAAATCATGAATTAATATTTTAGTTTTTGAACTGTTAAAACATATTCGGGTCATCAAGGTTCTAGGGGAAAGGTGACGGTATGTCTAACATTTTCCATCTTAGAAATTAAAAGCATGGGGAAGAGAACCGGGAAAATTTGGTCATGGCCGAATTAACTTTGCTATTAGACAAAATAGACCAAAAAATTTGATAATTTGAGAAATTTGACTTTTCGGCTCGTCAAATTCAAATCTATAATCTATAATTTGTTTTAAAAATTGAGACCCGATGGACCCGCGTCTTCCCTATATAAGAAGCAAACAAGCCAAGACACAACACCCACCAAAACACAAAGCATAAGATCACACAGAAGAAAAAAGGAGAAACAAGAAAGAGAATCAAAATGGCAGAAGAGAGCTGGTCGAGTATAGGCTCGGCCGTAGCAAGTTTACTGTTCCTATGGGCCATGGTAAAAGATCATTTGCCATTTCAACTAGGTCAATATGCATCGACCTTCTTCAACAAAATACTGTCCTTCTTATATCCATATGAACAAATAACTATTCCTCAGTATTGTGGCGAGTACATGACAAGTCACGAGTTGTACTCAGCCGCCGAGGCTTATCTTAGTTCGACTTGCTTGTACCGAGCTCATAAGCTGAAGGCCGAGCTCCGGAAAGAGAGTGATAAACCGCTTGTCACGATTGATGATTATGAGGAAGTCACCGATTTGTTTAACGGTGCTAAAATTTGGTGGTTTGCTTCCATGATAAGACCGAATTCGAGAACTATCAGTTTATATCCCGGTGAGGAGGAACGCAAGTATGGACTTTTCAATTAATTTGATGCTTTGATTAATTTTGAATTTGATGTATGCATAGTTCTCAAATTTTTTGGTGCGTCATCATGGTCATTTTCTGTCTATTATTAAATTAGATATTATCGCATATCGTTCCACAAGCGTAATCGAAAATTGATCGAGGAGGCGTACCTTAAGTACATCCTTGAAAATGGACGTGCTTTCAAGCTCTCTAATAGGCAAAGACGACTCTTTACCAACAATCCGAGTACCAATTGGGAAGGCTATAGACGGCGACGCTCCGTGTGGAGCCACGTGGCTTTCGAGCATCCTGCCACATTTGAAACTCTTGCCATGGATCTTGTTAAGAAGAACGAAATCTTAGACGACCTTGTAACCTTTCGTGAAGGTAACATTTATGTTAAATCATAAGTCATGAGTTCAATTTTCATTGGCGTCGTTTAACTAAAATAATTTCAAAAAACATACGAAATCTATAACAAGTTGATTTTTTTAATTTGAAAAGGTAAGGAGTACTACAAGAAAATTGGCAAGGCTTGGAAGCGTGGTTATCTCTTGTACGGTCCTCCCGGCACGGGCAAATCTACCATGATAGCAGCCATGGCCAACTTTTTAGAATATGATATTTACGACCTCGAGCTGACGGCTGTTAAGAACAACCAAGAACTAAGAAAAATGTTCATAGAAACCTCTGGTAAATCTATTATTGTCATAGAGGATGTTGATTGCTCCATTGACCTAACCGGCAAACGCAAGGAGAAAATTAAAAACGAGGATGAAGAGAAAGCGAAGAAACCTCCTAGGATGGAAGAGAATGATGAGGCCAGTAAGGTAATGTTAAATTATAAACTAATTTCATATAGGAAAAATATGAATATAATGAGATAACTTAATCAACAATCTACATCGTAACAGGTAACACTTTCGGGGATTTTAAATTTTATCGATGGATTATGGTCATCGTGTGGCGGTGAGAGGATCATAATTTTCACGACCAACTATGTCGAGAAGCTCGACCCTGCATTGATTAGAAGGGGCAGAATGGACGTGCACATAGAGATGTCGTATTGCACATTCGAAACATTCAAAGTAATATCTTCAGAAAACCACATGAATATTTTTGCATACATAAATAAATCTAATAAAATGACTTGCAATACAAGGTATTGGCGAAAAACTACATCGGGGTCGACGATCACGATTTATTTCAGACAATCCGAGAATTACTTTCCGAAGTAAATATAAGTCCTGCTGATGTGGCAGAAGGCTTGATGCCGAAAAAGAATACTAGGAACGATGCGAAAGCGTGTCTCGAGAACTTGATTAAGGATTTGAAGATGGCCAAGGAAGAAGCCGAGAAAGCCAAGGAAATCGAGGCGAAAAGAAAAGAGGATGTTAAAGAAGATGCCAAACCATAAGGGGTGCCAAGAAAAAAATATGACGGTGATGATAATATTGAAAGTTAGTTAATTATGATATCATGTGGGTAATCTGCATAAAGAAGTTAGAACTTTTAGAAAGAAAAAAAAAACTATAGATAGGCAGTATGAATTAATTGGCATGCTATGCGTTGAACTAGTATAATTGTGTTACCTTTTAAATGAATAATTTGATTTGATTTGATTTGATTACGAAAATGAGGTGAAGACTACTACAAAATGGGCCTAACGAGTCTAACACGCAATTTCTAGTCATCGGTAATAAAATTAAGAAATTAATCATGAGGCCCAAATAACTCAAAACCCAATTAATAAGTGGAAATCCATTTCCGAGCAGGAATTTTCTCTCTCTTCCTTCTCTTCCTTCTCACTAGGATTGGATATTTGGTCAGTTCGTTTCAAACCAAACCAAATCGATTCAAACCGATTAAGCATAAACTAAACTAGATTCAAACCGAGTTAAAGTGAACAAATTGGATCCGATTTAAATTTGAATCTTTATTTATTTGATCGAGTCGAATAAAATCTATAACTTCAAAAAAATGAAATATATCATTAGTAAAATTAATATTATTTAACAAAACATATATAAATAAACATATAAAATATAGTTATATTATAATATGATTTCTTTCAAATTAACATAATGAAATAACGTGAAAAATAATTGTAATTCGGTGAATCTGTTTAATCAGTTTTAAAAACACAAAAATTGAACTGAACCGAATAAATCGAACAATATCAATTTTTGAACAGGTTCAAATAAAAAAAATGAAACGATTTGCTAAAACCTACTATATAAAATAAAGACTAAAGAGAGGTCATGTATTTAGGTTGGGTATTGATAAGGAGATTTTTCATCACCTTTTACGTACACGAAATATAGAATTTAAATACTTAAGCATGAATAAAGTATAAGAAATATTCATAATTTCAATTTATTGAGATAAAATACTTTAATGTGTGTTTTGTATTAATGTCAGATGAAAAGGCAAAATATCACAAAACCAGGACTGTAGATGGATCCGTCTCGTTTTCCCGATCGATTTGATATATCATATCATGATATTTGATGGAATCATGAGAGAGAAATCGAGATTTTACTCCGAACGGGTCTAGAATGACTCATTTCAAGAAAAACACACACGGACCGAGCATTTATGGATATTTTATGTTTTATTAATGGAATATGGCATATGCTGAATTTTTGAGGAATATCCTAGGGTATTTTTGAGTTTTCTCACTCATTATGAGGTTTAGATCGTTGGATTCGTTGAAACTCGCTCTACTTGATTATGCAAGTTCCAACTCGAAATTTGTCCTGTACCAATCTCCACCTCATATAAAAGAGATCTACGATTTTTCTCTCAAGTACCTCTTGGATCTCAAGATTCTTTTTTGGTCACTCACTCCATTATTGGGGAAGGTAAGGTCTTACTTTCTTCCTCTCCATTGATAGAGCTCCGAATCTCTTTCTCGCTCATCGTTGAGCCATTTTCGTCAAGAAATTCGTGTCTTAGCACGATTTTTCGAGGCCGTTCTCTCCTTCTCCATCCTCTCCCTTTCTTCTCGGACGAGATCGCGGTCTTTTTTGGTTGAGGTTGTGTTCTTTCCTCTCAACCTTCTTTCGTCGAGATCGAGATCCCAATCTTTTTCTGACCACCCTCTTTCCTCTTGGATGGAATCACCATCTTCGTAACAACTGAGCAAGCACTCAATCCGAAAACAAATGGAAAAAAAAAAAAATTTGTTGTGCACTTTTTGTTCCACACTAAATCAACAAAGGAGACATGGAAATCAAGTTTCTTGGAATCTATTGTCTAAATAGAGATTGCATTTTTTTACACGAAATCAACAATGGACCTCTTATTATAATACATTGCCTCTTCGACACTAAAATGAGTTCGTTGGCATCTAGGCTTTAAATCTCTGTCGTAACTCAGGTTCCCTCATTACTTGTTTTCTGGATGGAACAAAGACCAAACAGTTGTGCTTTCTGGATGGAAGAAACACCGAGCAGTTGAGTGTTGATCCGTGTCGGATCCATGGACGATTGGCCAAGATGGTCTGGAGAAGAGAGAGAGGAGCAAGAGTGGGAGGGAAGAAAGGAAATGAGAGGGAGTCAGTAGGTCAGGAAAGAAGTTGAGTAGAGAGTAGAGTTACGTGGACTCTTTTCTAAATCAATAATTTGCCAAATTAGTCTAGTGCTCATTAATGATTTTTGGAATGAATTGATCAGAAATTAATAGTAAAGTATATTTTGAAGGGTAGTGATAGCAGTTTCATCTTTGTTGTTTCGAATTTTACCTCTATGTCATGGGGTAGATAGGGATTGAGTTCAGGAAAAATTGGATAGAAATATATTCAATAGATGTCTGTCAGGTGACAAGTGAATAGAATTCGGAGGAAAAAAGATGAGCTCGATATTTTGAATCACCATCAAGATATTTTTTTAAGTGATGGTCAATATCGAGCCAAAATTATATTAAAACAAATAAAAATTATTTACAAGATATTTGTTGGAAACGGTAACTCCCTAGTCCATTATGCTGGCAATGTTTACGACGTATTTTCTCAATTTTGTAGGTCATGTTTCGTTGAATTAAGAGGGTGGCAAAAATGAAATATTGTCGTAAACATCAAGGATTTGTCTGTTAAACACACGATTCAGAGTCAAATTAGTCGTTAAAAACACGGATTACTCATTTTCGCCCATCACGGGTCGAAAATGCCTAATGATACTGACCCATTTCGATATTTATATGTCAAAAAGTACTTTGGCTCTATTGTGAAAGAAAAATGCTTGGACAAATTTAGCGTGCAGAAAAATAACATTAAAGCCTCATTCATACAACAAGTCCAAATTTTCGCTCCATTTCTTGGAGAAAACGATATCTTTTACAAATCTTTTAACAAAAAACATTATTTTTGTAAATTCAATAAAAAAGAAGAATTTTTGCATCGAAAAGATTCCAATTAATAGTGCAACAGAGAAACTTTCCTTTTGCTGGATGTTCTTCGATTTGAACCCCCTTTCTCCATTCGTTTTAAGGGGTCACTTTCCCGGATATTAAATGATGGATCATATATTAGAGTTGTCTTGTGCATACTTCCAACAAGTCTTTTATACAAACATCAAAATTTGATAAATAATAAAGAAAATTCTATGATACATCAATTTTCTTATTTTCTTATGATACATCAATTAATAAATTTTTTTTGTAAGATTCAAATGTATATTTATCATTCAATGTTGTGCAAAATAAAAATTATGTATAATTAATTAATAAATATCTAAAATATCTTTAAATATTTTTTGAGAAAAAATCTATCATAAGAAAATGCGTCTATCATTTAATTAGTATGTGCACATCACTAAATTTGTGTTTGTTGATGTTGCTCATCATTCGTCATGATAACACATCTCAATTCAAATCAAACCTAGTGATTAAAATATCATAAATACCCAATTCTCTTTATCATCATATAAATACATATTTTATTACAAATCATTTTAAAAAAACATTCTACATGGGGAATATTTTGGTAAAAAGTCCTCAATTTTTTTGCTCGATGATATCATCATCGTTCTAGTTAATCCAATTGTTTTTTTAATTAATTAGGATTATGATTAAGAAATTTGAATTAACATATTTGGGTTAATTAACATTTATTTTAATTATTTAGCCCGATTAATTACGACTTTATCAAGGATAAAATTGAGGGTGTGGTGATGCTAAATATATGTCCTCAAAGTTAAAACATTCAATCTCTCTCTTTTAGAGACCAAAAAATAGAATTTACAAAATTAAAGATGTTTTATATTCATAAAATCAGGGTGTCCTACAAAAAAAATTATGTTTGTATTTATACTAATATTGTTTTTATGTACATTGGCGTGCTAGGGGTCTTGAATCGTCATGAGCAAGATATCTTCTCCTATATAAGTAAGTATTCACTTGAAAACTCAAATATATCTCAAACGGAGAGGGAAATAAAATGGTAGGAGAAATTAATTGGTCAAGTCTAGGCTCATTCACAGCAAGCTTTCTCTTCCTATGGGCAATAGTGAATGATCACATGCCATTCCAACTCGAGCAACATGTATCAAACATTTTCCACAAAATACTTTCCTTCATCCATTTATACGCCCAAATAACTGTTCACGAGTATAGCGGCGGGTACATGACGCGTGACGAGTTGTATTCGGCTTCCGAAGCCTACTTGAGCTCGGCTTGTTTGCCTACTTCGAGTCTGTTTCATAAATTTATCAAAACTAGATCCTACCGCATAACGTTCCAAAAGCGCAATCGAAAATTGATCGAAGGTGCCTACTTAAACCATATCCTCAAACAAGGTCGAGCTTTCACCGTGTCTAACCGGCAAAGGCGCCTCTTCACCAATTCGGGGGGCCGTAATCACTCTATGTGGAGCCACGTGGCCTTCAAGCACCCTGCCAACTTCGACACTCTTGCCATGGACCCAATCAAGAAAAAAGAGATCATAGACGACCTTGTAACCTTTCAAGAAGGTAACATCCCTAGGAAAAGAAAATGCATTATTAATTACTATTTAATATTAATATAAAACTAAAATTTCATTAAATTATGATATGTAACAGGAAAGGAGTATTATAAACAAATCGGGAAGGCTTGGAAGCGTGGATACCTCTTGTACGGCCCTCCCGGAACCGGCAAGTCAACGATGATAGCAGCGAAAGCGAACTTTTTAGAATACGACGTTTATGATCTCGAATTGACATCTGTCGAAAACAACCGAGAGTTACGGAAAATCTTTATAGAAACATCTGGCAAGTCTATTATTGTCATCGAGGATGTTGATTGTTCCCTCGATCTGACTGGCAAGTGCGAGAAAAAGAATAAAAACAATGACGAGAAAGATCAGAAAAAACCACCTATGGTGGATGAGAAAGATGAGGCTAGTAAGGTAATGTGGTCTTGTTGGTTTACTAAGTCGATGCAACTAATTGTGTCTAATCGAAGATAATGTAAAATGGTGTAGGTAACTCTTTCGGGGCTTTTGAATTTTATCGATGGACTATGGTCGTCATGCGGTTCTGAGAGGATAATAATTTTGACGACCAACTATGTCGAGCAAACTCGATCCTGCATTGATTAGAAGAGGCAGGATGGACATGCATATAGAGATGTCTTATTGCACATTCGAAGCTTTCGAAGTAAAATATTATATTTGATTTATCTATAAAATAACATGATGATAAAATTTTCACTATTTTTCATTCAAGGCTTTGGCAAAAAATTATATTGGAGTCGAGGAACACGACTTATTCGAGAAGATCCGAGAATTACTGTCGGAGGTAAATATGACCTCTGCTGATGTGGCCGAGGGCTTGATGCCGAGAAAGTATACGAGAAACGAAGCGAAGGCGTGTCTCGAAAATTTGATCAAAGATTTGAAACTGTCCAAGGAAGAATCAGAGAAAGCTAAAGAAAAAGATGCATCAAATAAAATGCTTAAAATAGAGGAGGATGAAAAAGTAAAAATTGATAATTAGTAGGGGCTTAAATCTATAAATTAAGAGAGGTCGTTTATTTCACTAAATCCGAATTAGCCCAAAATTAAAGGCCCAAAATTGAAAGGCTGAGTAGGCTCCACTAGTTAGGTTTATTTTCAAATTTACCCTGTTTATTTAAGGTATCTCGGTTTGTAGTTGTTGGCTCATTTTAGTACTTTTGCTAATGTACATTCTCTTCAATAATATTAGGGTTTTTCATAAAAAAAAAAGTGCGTCTTAGCTCTGAGGAATTTTACACGAGTTCATATATCGGGTGATCTAGTTCTCCTAGTTGTTCCTACTCTTCAATCTCGTTGAATAATGAATAATGCCAAATGACGATTTCTTAAATATGGTCATAAACTAGAGGTAACTACTCCTTCGAGTTTTGAAAAATCGAGAGGTAAAATAAATATCAACATTTCAAATGTCGAAGAATAATTAACTCACGTAACAACCCAACCCTCCTTAATAACTCTTTGCTAAATTCAAGCCGTCACATCTAAAATAAAGGAAAATATAAACGTGAATTTGAAATGTGCTACAAATATCAGTGCAGAGAGCCGATTAAGTGTTTCAAATGTGCTAAATTTGGGCATATAAGTAAAAATTACAAAAGTCCTGATTCAATTAAGCAGAGAAATGGAACCCAAAATTCATACAAAATTCTCATAAATTCTGCAAATAAAATACCCAGACCAAATTCAAATATTGTTTATATTCCAAATACTACTCATGCTTCTAATTCTGCTCCAATTTTGATTCCTACTCCCATTGCCAATTCTTCTACACTTTCATGCCATATATCTACACAAAAAAACAATCTCAAACATTATCACATTCATGAGAATATTCTATTGACAAAAATTCCACTACCTATATGTTCATATCAATACCGATCAACTATCCTTGCTCCATATGGGGTAATCACTCAAATGGGTCAATTTTCAATTGCTCCTATAGTCCCAATTTTGTCACTCACAATTGCTTGTGATGAAATCATTGATTGGTCAAGGAAGATCTCAGTGAAGGTGGATGGAATTGTTCATGAGATTACAATTAGTAAAGATGATGAGAAAAATGGATTAATGGTGATAAATAAAGAGAATGCAGAAAATGAAATTTTGAGGACCATTGTGAAAAAGAAGATAATTAGGGTTAAAAAGGTTTGGAGAAAGAAAATTAGAAAGGAGTGGAGGATTAAGAAAAAAAATGAAGAGGAGGAGATATATGGTGGAGGAGATAAATTATTATCCTCATATAATACTTTAAAAAAAGATCTAATCATTGGATATAAGGAGGAAGAGGGAGGTTAATTCAAATGTTGGGGAAAATATTATAGCTACCAAATAAATCTGCAAAATCCAATGGGCCTCTTAATAAATTCATTCAGATTTTCATCAACCTTATCATCAATCTTATCAAGCCAGCATAACCAAAACCTTGTTCCAATATTCAATCTTGAGCTCGCAATGATCAAGGGGCAGTGGGGCATTATTCCTTTCAAACCAATTCCATCAACACACCATTATTACAGTTACCATAATGCTTCTATCCCTCCACCTTGTGATGACACATGGCAAGGGATAGTTTTTGCTTTTACTCCTATTTTTTTTATTTATATTTTGGTCATTTTTCACAATTTTCACATTTTTTCCTATTTTACATTTTCATTCTTTTTTACATTTCGATCATTTTTTTACATTTTGGTCATTTTTTACATTTTGATCCCTTTTTTCTATTTTCTAATTTTTTATTTATTTACATTTTGGTATTTTTTTTTATATTTTGATCATATTTTCCTATTTTACATTTTGTTCTTTTTTTTTACATTTTTTAATGTTATGGTCCTTTTTTACATTTTCATAATTTTTTCCTATTTTCCAATTTTTTTTTTTAATTTGCTCATTCGGCAAGGTTATGTATGCAATTTTGTAAGTTCAATTTTTTTTTTTTGTAATTTTTTTTTACCCAATTTTTTCCTTTTTACATTTTGGTCCTTTTTTGCTTTTCAATTTTTTTTTGTATTTGCTCATTTTGCACGGGTATATATGAAATTTTGTAACCTCCAATTTATGTGAGTTCTCATAGAAATTTGTCATTTGCCCGTTGTATCCATATGACACGTTGCGATTTTTTAATGAACCGTAATCGTAATGCATCTATTGACATCAAATATATTTGCGAATATGTCATGATTATATTAATCGATCTTAAAAGCACATGAACAAATGCTATTTATACAAATTATATCAAAAAATAATATCCGTGATAGACTAATTTTATGAACCTTATGCATCTATTGACATCATGATATTTGCAAATATGTCAATGATTAGATTAATTTAGTTCAAACGCACGCACGTTAATTCGCCCACGCGTTAATTCTATTTAAATAATTATATAAAAAACATGTAAAAAATAGATATGTTGTCCCGCGCAATTGTGCGGGGATAAAGCTAGTAGTATTTCCAAGATGTTGCTCTAATATCACTAATTACAACCCAATAAGTCTACCGACCCATAACTTCCCAAACATTATCACATCTTAGTCCTCAAATATTTAAGTCTAGTGATATTATGATTGAATCAGTTGGACTAAATAACTGCTAATTTTTTAATGAGTAATTATACACAGCATGCTCTCGATGCAGGATTGACAGCAGGATAATGAGGTGTAGGATTTGGATTGAAATAAGTTAAACTTCCTGCTGCCAATCATACGACGAGAGCATGTTGTGTAGAATTACTCTTTTTTAATTAATCAGGACGAGGCCGATTCTCTTCTCGCAATTTCATTCCGAGGTACTACATGTGTCTCTTTGTATTTTATGCCCTGTAGCAACTATCATGAGAGAGAACCTCGAGTGTATTGGCGTCTCGGAGAGTTTTTCGGTCATTTGCGTCTTTTCCCATTCTTGCTCGTTCCAGTTCCATTATTCTCACAAAACTTTCATCTCTATGTACTCTTAACTTTCTATATTCCTCTTCTCGTTGCTTCTCAATTTTTGTGCTAGCGCTCACCACTAGCATTCACTCCTCGTATAATTCGGAAAAGACACATTCTTCGCAAGATCTATAAACTATATCTTGCTTCGATCTTGCCTAGGAGTGTAAACAGTTCGGATCCTGTTCGGATCCGGTTCGGATAGTGGTCAAATATGTTGGGAATTCTTTCCTTCCCCGGGCCCACGCAGCGGATATGTAGACCCGGTCCGGTTCCCTTAATCCAAGATCACGCCATGACTTCGAAGGGTACGATGCAAATAAGAAGATTAGATTCATACCAGTGCAAAATTGATTGCACACGAATGGTTGATTACTAGTCTTCTTTCTCCTGTCACGTTGGTGACAATCCGCGCGTCCCACACCACGCGTCTTTCACCGTTCGTTGACCGTCCTCTTTATCAGTCGGGTTGATCACAACCGAAGAGCCACAAGTGTCGCTTCTCTACTTGTATCCACCTTGAGTCGAGATCGTCGGTCGTGGATGCAACTGCCTAGACGATGCACCGGCGAACTTGCTTGATTGGTTGATTCTCTCTATACCGAGAAAACTCCTTTTCTCGATTCTCTCTCTTCACACCCTTTCTCTCTCTCTCTATAATTCTGGAATATTCTGAAAAATCCAAGAGATTGGACTGAATGAATTGGTCTTTTGATGGAGAGAGAAACATCCTATTTATATCATATAGGATTATGATTGGCCAAAAGACATGTATATCCAATATACACTCTTTCACACAGAAAAATGCATGAACCTGTTCAGTATTCTGTTCATACGAAATTGGTAAATTCCTCTGACAGATAATCAACCTACACGAAAGTTGTAGATAATATTATTATCTACCCAACCCAATTTGGCCTGGCCCAATTGGAGTTCGTATGCAAAAGTTATGACTGTTTTACTAACTGTATGTCGTACTGTTGCATCCCTTTCGGTATTTCACAGAAACGACACTTATACTTCGTTCATATGAAATATATTTCTACATGAAGGTTGTAGATAATCTTATTATCTATCTAACCCAATTTGAACCATTCAAATTGGATTTTTCTACTGAAAGATATGACCACGAATGTACGCTTACATTCGTTTATCCTTGTATACACTTTTACGGTTGATCCGAAACTGTATTTCCTTCAAAATAAGATATGTATTCATATATTTCGGATACGAATATTTGGATACGGAACAACTCATATCCGGATGGAGTTCATATATTAAACGGATACAGACACGGTCCGAATATTGTCAAATACGAATGCATATACATATTCTTTCAAATAAGAAAACATATACTATTATACGATATATATATATATATATATATATATATATATATATATATATATATATATATATATATATATATATATATATATATATATAGAGAAATGCTAAATAGAATCCACAAAAAGAATCCACAAAACGAATCCAAGGACTAAAAGTTAATACAACAACACACGGAGGGGCTATTTTGTAAATTAAATGGACCAAAATAAAATAGAGGTAAACACGGAGGGGGCTTTTCCTAAATATCCAAGACCAAATAAGTTCCCCACCATCCTCTCCCGTCAGACCACCATCCATCTCGCCCTGGCGATCAATCCTGGCGATTCACGATCAGACCAAAGCGACCAGATCAAGAAGCGTAACCCTAGTTCTCAGATCGGACGATCTCTCCGGCGATTCACGATTCCCTCTCCGGCAATTTCACGATTATATGTAACCCTGGCGATCAATCCTGGCGATCTCTAACCCTCACGATAATATCTAACCCTGGCGATCAATCCTGGCGATCTCTAACCCTCACGATAATATCTAACCCTGGCGATCAATCCTGGCGATCAATCCTCTTTGTCACTCAGGCGATTCATCCTCTTTGACATCGGGCGATTCATCCTCTTCTCAAGCTCCTGCTGCGGATCAATCATGGCGATCTCTAACCCTCATGATGTATCCGACATAAAGTATTTTCCCCTGATTTTGCTTCAATTTGTGTATTTTTCAATTCGGATCTAATTTATATTTTTTTCAATCGAATTTACCATTATTAATAAAAAAATTATATTTACTCATTTATATATTCCTTACTTTATAGATGAACAACATGAAGTGACAACCGAACCCGCATTGCATGAAAACCATTCAAATCCAGATGATCCAACCAATTACGAAAATACCCCTCCTCTAAAGGAAGATCATTACGAAAATACCCCTACTCCTGAGGGAGACAATTACGAAATTACCCCTACTGTTGAGGGGGATAATTACGAAACAGCCCCTATTCAAGGAAATGATGGAAATACCCCTACCAGCGAAGATGAAACTGTCAAAAATACCCCTAAAAACCCATTACCTACCAATGAAGAGATTGGTACCGAACCAACAGTACAATCTGAAAAAGAAGAGAGAGAAACAAACCGCCAAAGAACTGACCGAATTTCCCGAGTTTCCCCTCTCCCACTAGACGAGTTCAAAAACAAGGCCATAATCTCCAAGGGCAAAACCGTAAATAGCCAGACTGGTACGGGAACAGGTACGGTGGTACCCCGTCTCGAGCCAGGTGGCAAGGAATACAACTACGCTTCTCTCAATAAAGGCGCCAAAATTCTTTCTTTCAACAAAGAAGCAAAAGGGGCCTCGAATATCTTAGACAAAGATAAAGACAAATATTTAAGAAACCCTTGTTCGGTCGAGGGAAAATTCGTAATTTTAGAATTATCGGAGGAGACTTTGGTCAACACGATTGAAATTGCGAATTTCGAGCATTATTCTTCGAATTTGAAGGATTTTGAGGTTTTTAGCAGCTTGGTGTACCCCACGGAAAATTGGGATAAAATCGGGGGGTTTTCTGCAAATAATTCGAAACACGCACAGAGATTCGGTTTGATTGAGCCCAAATGGGCCAGATATTTGAAATTCAATTTTTTGAGCCATTATGGAAATGAATTTTATTGTACTTTAAGTTCTATCGAGGTTTATGGCGTCGATGCAGTCGAGAGAATGCTCGAAGATTTAATTTCTGACGAGAAAAACAAAAAAATGGAAAATCAAAATTCTGAGGACCAAATTGAAAACATACCTCCTCTTCTTCCTCCCCAGGAACTAATCGAAAATGAAGAGATGAAAGTAAAATTAAACGAAGATAATAGCGTTAACGAGTTAGAAATTGAACAAGAAAACGAGAATAATAATAAAATAATTAAAGCGGTACCAGAATCGGTACCTGAGACGAAAACTCTGCAAGTGGGGAGAATTCAAGGAGATACGGCGTTGAAAGTGTTATTACAAAAAGTTCAGGGGCTTGATTTGAATTTTTCGCTTTTGGAGAGGTATCTCGAGGAGTTGAATAATCGGGAAAAATTGTGATTTTTTTGTTTTTTTAGGGACATGTATGCAAACAACACTATGTTTTATGATAAGAAAATGCAATCGATACTTATTTACGAAGAATACGTGAGATAGAGGGGACATTGCAAATTTGAATGCAATCAGTACTTCTAGTCAAAATATATTATTGAATTTAGCAAAATATACGATTAAATTTAGCAAAATATATTATTGAATTTACTAAAATATAGTTAATTATCTAATGAACACGATCATTAATTTCAAATAATTCAACAAAAAATATTATTGAATTTAGCAAAATATACGATTAAATTTAATAGAATATATGATTAAATTAACATAATATATGATTAAATTTATCAGAATATATGATTAAATTTAAAAGAACATATGATTAAATTTAACAGAATATACGATTGAATTTACTAAAATATAGTTAATTATCTGATGAACATGATCATTAATTTCATATAATTCAGCAAAATATATTATTCAATTTAGCAAAATATGCGGTTAAATTTAACAGAATATATGATTAAATTTAACAGAATATATGATTATATTTATCAGAATATATAATTAAATTTAACAGAATATATGATTAAATTTAACATAATATATAATTAAATTTAGCAAAATATATGATTGAATTTAGCAAAATATAGTTAATTATCTGATGAACATGATCATTAATTTCATATAATTCAGCAAAATATATTATTGAATTTAACAAAATATGAGATTAAAATTAACAAAATATATAATTAAATTTAACAGAATAAATGATTAAATTTATCAGAATATATGATTAAATTTAACAGAATTTATGATTAAATTTAACATAATATATAATTAAAAATAGCAAAATATATGATTGAATTTAGCAAAATATAGTTAATTATCTGATGAACATGATCATTAATTTCATACAATTCAGCAAAATATATTATTTAATTTAGCAAAATATGCGATTAAATTTAACATAATGTATGATTAAATTTAACAGAATATATGATTAAATTTAGCAGCATATATGATTAAATTTAACATAATATATGATTAAATTTAACAGAATATATAATTAAATTTAGCAAAATATATGATTGAATTTAGCAAAATATAGTTAATTATCTGATGAACATGATCATTAATTTCATATAATTCGGCAAAATATATTATTGAATTTTGCAAAATATACGATTAAATTTAACATAATATATCATTAAATTTAACATAATATATGATTAAATTTATCAGAATATATGATTAAATTTAACAGAATATACGATTAAATTTAACAGAATATACGATTGAATTTACTACAATATAGTTAATTATCCGATGAATACGATCATTAATTTCATATAATTCACCAAAATATATGATTGAATTTAGCAAAAATATACGATTATATTTAACAGAATATATGATTAAATTTAACATAATATATGATTAAATTTACCAGAATATATGATTAAATTTAACATAATATATAATTGAATTTACAAAAATAAATACGTTGGTTGAGATAATTTATATTTAATTTATCTCGTTATTATTGGTATGTATTAAGGTTTATTCCGGTGATGATTATAGGAAAATAAACTAATTTATATTATCATGTGATGCACCACTCTCATAAACAATACAATTGTCTCTTGCACGAATAATTATTTTGATTTTTTTTTCACATAATTCACAAAATTTCATAAAATTACAAAAATCACTAAATTTCATACAAATCATAAAAATCACAAACATATAATACACATTAGTCATACTACAAAAAAAAAATATCTCACTGTTTTCATTCCTGCCCAAATACCCAAAAAAATATATATATAAGAAAAATAAAAATAAATGATTAATATTAATATACCTCGGCAATCATATTAGGTTGGCGACTTAAACCGACCCATTTGTATGTTTTGCCGTCGAAATATCTCACTGTTTTCATTCCTGCCCAAATACCTAAAATATATAAAAAAAATATTTAATTAAATTGGTATTAATTAAAAATGAATATAATAGATTGAATTAATTACCAAACCAATTGCAAATGAGGATATCGAGAACAATACTGTCCCACCAACACTCGTTGAAATTCGGCAACATGTGCCTGAATGTAAACTGCATTAATTTATTACCGATTTAATTAATTATGTTCACGAGTAAAAAAGGGGTAAATGGAATTGAAAGGAGAAAATGAATGGAGACCTCCATTAGCTCGAATCCAATGGAGAGGACCCACAAGAGGGGTTGGTTTCGGATCATGATGGCTTTGCCCCACCATCCCAAGACGTGCGCGGGAACAAATTCGTCAAACAGAGTATCCAAAGAAAAACCCTAATTTTCAATTTCAGTATATTTCAAATAATATATTTCGAAACAATTCATCATTTCATCAATCGCGTAGTGTTTAATTTGCAATTAGGGCACAATACAGGGGGATTTTCGTGAATTTTCATTTAATTTTCTTACATAAATATTGATGAATTTGGATTTTGAGCTTTCTGGCACGTAAATTCGACAATCAACCCCATATGATCTCTCTGGCAATTCTATTTCAAAATTAAGAAAAAATAACTAAAAATCAAAATTATAATTATAATTGAACAAGAATTTTTTTAATGAAATATATTACCAACGCCGAGATCAGGATGGAGAAATTTCATGTATTGTCTCGCATCAAAAAAGAAACAAAATCGAATTGGAATGAATTCAGTATACGAATCGAATTCAAATGAAAAATTGGTTTAAAATTAATCTGAAGTTATTCATGGGCTCTTCGATTGAGATAAAAAAAAATATATACCAGGATTTAACAACAATATACCTGATTTTACGCCTCAAAATTGCATAATTTTAAACAAAAGAATCAACCTTTTTATAATAAAAACTCAAATACATGCAAAATAAATGCAAAAAGGCTGGAAATAATAGTTTAGAATCAATAAACAGACAAAAACGACTCCAAATCCAAAATTACTCATACTCGAGGAGAAACAAAAACATGGTACATAAAAAAAATGGAGCTTCATCTCAATTTCATTTCTCGAACAATAAAAAACAAAGAAAAGGCAAGAAATGAGAAGAAAGGAAAATCAATTACCAATGATTAACTCACGTAGGGAGGACGAGGGGGGAAACAGAAAACGACTAGACAATCTCCGCCGTACGATTGTTCCGACTAGAAGATCGTGACCATTGCTTTCCTCTCAGTTATGCTTCGAGGAAATGAACCGGAGAAGAAGGACTAGTCACGTGAGTAGCACGTGATCTATGGAGGCCGGCGGCGAAGTGGTGGCGAAGTAGGAATTAGGGTTTTGAGTAGTTCAGAAAAGAGAAGGATCGGTGTCGCAAGGGGCGGAAACAGAACTGTGTCGCCGGAAGAAGAGTGGAGATTGGAGCGCGAGAAGCTAATGAATTTGGATAATTACGAAAATACCCCTCCGTCTGCTGGATTCGATTTGTGGATTCCATTTGTGGATTCTCCTTAGCAGCCCTGTATATATAGGGCTGCTAAGGAGAATCCACGTATCGAATCCACAAATCGAATCCACGCTACGCGAAAGGATATTACAACCTCCGCCTTTCTTTCTCTGTCGCAAATCCCTTTCTTTCCTCTTCCTTCTCTATCCACCCTCTCCATTTCTCTTCCCACATACTCTGGCAAACGATATGGCGAACGACCATGTTATCCTGCTACGATCCATCGCTAATGACCCTTATACGATCTTGTTACGACACTGACAACGACAACCATGACGAACGACCCTGCTACGATCTAAGCTCGCTTTTGGACAGGTACATCCACACACTCTTCGGACTGCCCTGCTATGATCCACACACTCTTCATATTTCCCTAAAAGCAAGATCCAAGATGCATGATTCAGTAAAACGACATTCTGATGCGAGCTTAATTTGAACCCTAATTTGGAACTCGTAAATTGACATTCTGATTTAGCAAAACGACATTCTGATCCAAGACGCTTTAGAACTCGTGAAATGGAACCCTAATTTGGCCATTGCTGAACTAGAAAAGAAAAAAAAAACATCAATTTCAAGGATAATTTCGTAATTTCTCCACCTGGTGAATTATCTCTCCCTTTTCCATTGAAAAAAACATTCAATTTGTTCATTTCATTAGGATTGCCGTTTGATTTTGTTTTTCATTTTTGTGAATCTTGATAATTAAGAGATTACAACAGTGGAGGAGGTGATTATAAATAAGAGAACATACACGAGAATTGGAGATTTTAGGATCCCCAATTGAAGTCTGATATTCCAACCAATCTTGGGCATTATTTGAAATTCGAACCAGATTTGATCGACGGTGGAGGTTTAATGTAACGTCGTAATGTTTCACTCGCCGAATTTATCTTCATTCCAAATGATAAAGGCACCTTCATAAACAAAAATATAAATCGCAAGTCGACAGGGGCGTTTAAGTAATTTTCAATATTGTTGGGGCACGAATCAGTATTTGTTTTCTTTTTTTGTACATTTCCAACAGTAATAATTATAGTGGGAATATATAAAAAGAACCACGAAAAAATTAAATTGTTGACAATATTTTTTCCTTCCACAAGCAGGAGTTGGTTGCATATCCACATGTGACACATCATCAGCCCTTGTCATCGTATTGTCCCGCAGCAGGAATCCCGCAACAGAGCTCATTGGACATTTCGCAAGAAGGACCATGGAAGAGAACTTGATCGAATCACAAGAGAAACAAATCTGAATTGTGAGAAGAAGATGAGGTGGAAAAATCAGGACAATCGACTGAGTTGCTATCTTCGTCGATAATCAGAACAAATTTTTTGTGATGAGGGTGTGAAGTATAAAAGTGGACATTCTTGGCGATACATTTTGTGGAGATGTAATTATTTTGGAGATTTAGAGGTAAAGAGAGACGTATGTAGAAGTAGTAGAAATAGAAATTTTCTACCCATCGAAAAACTTAAGCATTTATTTGATTAAAAAGAACAAATTTATTATATATAACATTCACACAAAAAATATAAGGACCAATAATATTTTTCTATATTATTATTTGTTGAAATAAACAGTATATTTTAATGATTATGTTCATCGCATAATTAACTATATTTTGTTAAATTCAATCATATATTCTGTTAAATTTAATCATATATTCTGCTAAATTTAATCATATATTATGTTAAATTTAATCATATATTCTGATAAATTTAATCATATATTCTGTCAAATTTAATCATATATTCTGTTAAATCATATATTTTGTTAAATTTAATCGTATATTTTGCTAAATTCAATAATATATTTTGCTGAATTATATGAAATTAATCATCATGTTCATCAGATAATTAACTATATTTTGCTAAATCAATCGTATATTTTGTTAAATTTAATCATATATTATGTTAAATTTAATCATATATTTTGCTAAATTCAATAATATATTTTGCTGAATTATATGAAATTAATGATCGTATTCATCGGATAATTAACTATATTTTAGTAAATTCAATCGTATATTCTGTGAAATTTAATCGTATATTGTGCTAAATTTAATCATATATTTTGTGAATTATATGAAATTAATGATCGTATTCATAGGGTAATTAACTATATTTTAGTAAATTCAATTGTATGTTCTGTTAAATTTAATCGTATATTTTGCGAAATTCAATAATATATTTTGCTGATTATATGAAAATTAATGATCGTGTTCATCGGATAATTAACTATATTTTAGTAAATTCAATCATATATTCTGTTAAATTTAATCATATATTATGTTAAATTTAGTCATATATTCTGATAAATTTAATCATATATTCTGATAAAATTAATCATATATTCTGTTAAATTTAGTCATATATTCTGATAAATTTAATCATATATTCTGTTAAATTTAATCATATGTTCTGATAAATTTAATCATATATTATGTTAAATTTAATCATATGTTCTGTTAAATTGAATCATATATTCTGTTAAATTTAATCATACATTTTGCTAAATTCAATCGTATATTATTACCTGATCATAATAAATTTTGGCTTAGGATTCTAATATATGTTCAATAGTTAAAGAGGGGTCAACAGTTAAGAGGGGTCTGAGGGCAGGGGGCAGCACTTGGGGGTTAATTTTGAATCTCAACCGTCCCATGAATTATTTTCCATATAGTTTTGTCGACAATTTATCCAATTACAAAAACTAAATACAAACTGATAACTAATTTATACTAGAATTTATGTAAACATGATTACGATACATAAATAAGAAAAATATATCATGAAAACAATAAAAAATGAAGCGAAACAAAACAAAATAGTATAAAGTGAAACCAAGCAGCCATATTACTTTAAATCAATAGTGAAGACACAACCAACCAGTCGAACAATAGGCACCAAATCACAACACAAACACATTCCGAAATAGTAAAAGTCAACCAAGAAATTATATATCGTAAACACGGAATCTCCTCCAACACTTCCAGTCTCTCTCCTCTCTCTAGAACTTTGTCGATATTTTCAATCATCACATTCCTAAATCGCAAAAGTCAACCAAGAAATTAATCATTCAGAAACTGAGGGTATTTGGCTCTTTTAAACTTCGAATCCAGTCTCGAAAGCAAACCTGAATACGAGTACCAGATTTGGCCTGCATGCTTTTTATAGCCGCAGCCTTTTCCTAGTATCCAGTCTCGAGAGTGATCGTCTTTCCAATTAGGGTTTTCACGAAAATCTGCATCTTTCTTTTTCTTAATTTCTCTCTCAAGTAATAGCAAAGAAAAGAGCGATCTTTCCGTTCTGGTGAAAGAATAAGCTTCAATAGGGAGAAGTAGGGCGCGACTAGGGACAAGGAGTCAAATGTGATCGGTTCACCGATGGAGTGACCTCACTCAATCTCGAACCATCTCTCTTTAACCTCACCTCGCTAGAGAATCTCAGCCTCGCCTACAACCTGTTCGATAAAATTTCTTTTCCACAAACAGGTTTCGAACGTTTTCTAAATCTCACTTATCTGAACTTATCTAACTCGGGATTCACCGGCCAGATCCCAATCGGTATATCTCGCCTCACCAATGCAAGTGCATCTGTATTTATCTAAAAAAAAATTAGGTCAAATATATATAAATCGAGCTTTGATTGATGCTCATTTGCACAATCAGAACTTAGCTAGAACTCAATTAAGGTCTAAATGTGCAATTGAAACATTATTGAGTTGAATTGCATGATTTGAGACTGAATTGGGGCTAATTGGGAAAGTAATTAGTACATAATTCGGGCTAACTGGAAGAGAATTCCATTTCGGATTCGAAAACCGAAGCACAATTTGCAAATTCAACTCTTGAAATTGAAATTTACACAAGCAAGAGTTACCTTATCATGAGAAGAAGAAAACAACAAATCATCTGTCATGGATCGATTAGAGTTTTCTCGCCTCATCGACTATAGCTTCCTCGTTTCTATGTCCATTAACAATTGAGTGTCTGCACCGCTGTAGAGGATGGAGAGGAGGGGGCATTACTGTCGTGTCGTCCTCGGAAAAGATCGAGACGATTTGGCTTACACTACAACAGGTTTTATCATTACCGACGGTTCTGCCCGTCGGAAAAGATGGGAAAAACCGTCGGTAATGACATTTGCAACGGTTGTCCGTCGGAAATACGCCGTCGGAAATGTGGGCGTCGGAAATGTCAGTATCAGCGACGGGCCGTCGGAAATGAGCATGTTCCGCCCGTTGCGACGGTTTCGTTTTTGCGACGGGCCGTCGGACTGTCCGATGCGACAGGCCGTTTTTGCGACAGTTCGACGGCTTTTGCGACATTTCGTTTTTGCGACAGTTCTAAACCCTAAACCCTAAACCCTAAGCGACGGTTTCGTTTTTAGGGTTTCATTTCCGACGGTTTCGTTTTTTAGGGTTTTTGCGACAGTTCTAAACCCTAAACCCTAAACCCTAAGCGACGGTTTAGGGTTTTTGCGACAGGCCATTTTTGCGACAGTCCGACGGCTTTTGCGACATTTCGTTTTTGCGACAGTTCTAAACCCTAAACCCTAAACCCTAAACCCTAAGCGACGGTTTCGTTTTTGCGACAGTCCGATGCGGAACATGTTCACCGACGGGTTTGGCGTTTTCGACGGTTTTGATATTTCCGACGGCCCGAGGGTGAATGGTTGTACCGACCGTTTTTATTTCCGACGGATCGCAACAAATGTTCGTAATTTTTACCTACCGCCCGTCGGTAATACTAATATTCAATATTTAATTAGTTTATTTTTACCTACCGCCCGTCGGTAATACTAATATTCAATATTTAATTATTTTATTTGTACCTACCGCCCGTCGGTAATAATATATTTAATTCAATATTTAATTAATTAATATAATATTTAAATAATATTTAATAATTATTTATTAATATATGCAATAATTAATTCTAATATTAATGTATGTATGTATTAATTAATTATTTACTATTTTATATATTATTTAAATAATTATATTATTTTATTAATTAATTAAATTAAAAAATATTAATGAATAAATAATTAATACATGAATTCCGAAATTAATTACTAATTAATTCTAATATTAATAAATAACAAAAAAATATCCAAATTAATTAATTAAATTAAAAAAAATTAATATATGAATTAATTAATTAATTTCGAAATTAATTACTAATTAATTCTAATATTAATAAATAACAAAAAAATATCCAAATCATCAGCACGAGATCCATACAAATACTGTCCAAATTCATACAAATACAGTCCAAATCGATACACAAATAGAATGAAACATAGTCAAATCTCACAGGATAAAAAAAACTCACCCTACATATTCAAATCATCGGCTCCAATGTTGCGCAAGAAATCATTCACTGCTCCGACAGATGGTTGCGACGATCCCGGATCCTGAATAATAAGTTCCAAATTGAAGTCATTTAAAATTAATAATTAACTCTAATGAAAAATAACAACCCGCCAAATCGACTGCTGCTGAGGGACAGGAGTCACATTCTGATGTGTCGTGTACGTGCCCTGGGGTACGAATACCTGCTGCTGCTGTTGACCTGGAGACCTGAACAGATTCTGAAAATCCGATCCGGCCGAATTCTGAAGCGGAGGAGATTGATACACTCCGGGATTCTGCGCGTGCTGCGTACCGTCGTAACCTCCGAATCCTAGTCCTACTGATCCGGACCCCGAGCCCTGTCCCTTTCGAAACAAATAAATATGTATATGAGATGAATAAATATTCAAAATGAATTATATTTATGTACCTGCTGGAGATATGGACGCTGGGAGTACGTACCCTGCTGCGACATCTGCATAATCATAGCCTGCATTGACTCCATTCTAGCATCCATGGCGTGTTGTCTCTCTTCTTGCGTGCGCAGTGCCTCCTCGTTCCTTCGTTGTGCCTCTTCTTTCTGTCGGAGATCATCTGCCATCTTTTGATTCTGCTCCATACTTAATTTGAGTAAATTGTTGATCTGTTCGAATCTGGCATCATCATCAGGCTCGCGAGATGCGGATGTCGCGTGCTGACCTGAGGCAGCGGACCACGATGACGAAACGGGTGCGGAGACATAGGACGGATCGATAACTGAATCGATCGTATAGAAACGTCCATGCGATCTTCCCCCCGACACGGCGAGGTACAAATCATTGTCATCGCCGTGTTCCGTCGCCCAATTGTCGCCGTACTTCTCGATCATTCGTGCCTCGTAATTCTCCTTCACAAGGAGCATATGATAATATGTTTATATAATTTAAATCAGATTTTAGATATACCTTGACAGCCAAAGACTTCCGATCGATAAATGTAGTGCCACCTTTACGAACTTTTGACTTCTTCAACAAGTCCATGTAAAGGATTTGCCGCTAGAAAGGGTCCACATTCTGATATACCTGGATGGTCGGGTCCGGGAATGACGAGAGATAAGAAAACATTCTGATCTTTCATACTCATTCCGGGGGGAAGATTGTACGGAACAAGGAAAACAGGCCAACACGAATAAGGTTTGCCGCTAGAAAGGGTATAAGGACAGAAACCATCAGTGGACAATCCAAGCCGAACATTTCGAGGTTCGGAAGAGAATTGAGGATAAGTGGAATCAAATTGTTTCCACATTTCTCCATCTGAAGGATGTATCATTACATTCGGATTTTCACGAACACCATTACGATGCCAAGTCATGTGTTGAGAGGTTTGTTTGGCCATGTACATCCTTTGCAATCGAGGTGTTAGGGGAAGATAACGCAATATCTTACATGGAACGGGTTTTCCCTTTTTTCCCTCCTCCCTCGGTTTGAATCGATCTTTTTTGCATACATCGCATTGTTCCTTTGAACTGTCATCACCATAGAAAAGCATACAATTATTCGGACATACATCTATTTTCTCGTACTGCATACCTAATCCTTTGACCATTTTTTTTGATTCGTTAAAGTTCTTCGGAAATTGATTTTTGGAGGGAATGATAAAGTTCTTAATTACATGCAAAAACCTATAAAAGCAATTTTGGTTACTTCGCAATCGGATTTTATATTCAACAACATGGTAACCACGGACATTATTGAATTTTCAGAACCGAGAAGTCCATCCCACAACGGCTGATCTGAAGCACGAAGCATCTCGAAGAAACGAGCAGCTTCAAAATTCGGATGCTCCTCTTCGTTTTCCTCTTCATTCCAATCAAAAGAAGGTCCCGCTGCATCGCGAACCATTTGTTCCATTGGGTTGACATTTCGTGATGAAGATGCACGAGTATTTCGCGAGGTTGATATATTAGAAGGAAAATTAAACTCTCCGTGTCTTGACCAAACTAGATAATCCGGCATAAAACCAGAACTAGTAAGATGTGTTGCTATTACGTCTTGGGAACGAAATGAAATATTCTGACAAGGTACACAAGGACAACGCACGCAGGCCTTGCCTTGCCTATCCAATTGCACATTTTCAGGCCGAGAGAAAGCAAATTCAAGAAAACGAATCATTCCATTCCAAAAATCATTACTAACGAAACGATCCACTATGCGATTGTACATCCATGAACGATCGGAATCCATAGACAAATATTCTAATATTTAAAAATAGAACGCGTTAGAAATGGACATTAGAATTGGATAAGAAATACTAAACGAGTTGTATATATATTTACTAATGTATACAAACTAATATTAAGAGTGTTAAGAATTGTTAAGAGGGCTAAGAATGCCGAGTGTGAAGAGAATGATATACATATACTAATATATACTATCGCATACTAATTTCATGAGTGTCGAGTGTCGAGAGTTAAGAGTGTCGAGTGTTAAGAGTGTTAAGAGTCCGATAATTATTCATTCATACACATCTCTAGAGCATGAAAAGTCCAGGAAGTGTTATGAATTTACTTACAATCCTAAAAACAAAAATTAAATATATAAATAACCTTATAACAATTTCGAAAGTTATGATAACAATTTTATGGATGTTAATATATGTTTCGAACCGATGCACAATTATTTGTACACTTCAAAAAAGAATGAAAAGCTCGAAGATTGACATGAAATATTTACTTAACTAGAAATCTTAATATATGTTTTAACAATTTTAATATTAACCATTTTTTTTAAAATAATAAAATTTAATTTAGAAAATTATTTTTACATTTTTTGCAAACAATATTTTACAAATCCTTAAAACTTAACAAATCAAGCCATACATAATCGTACACATTAATCCCAAAGACAACTAAACTCGCAATTTATCCTAAACAAAAACTAACATACAAAATATTGATTGAAATTAAAAAAATTTACCTCAATTTAGATGTGAAGATTTCAGCGTTTTCACACACGCCTTGATTTAATTCCGTTTTTTTCTCAGATAGTTCGCCAACACCACTTCACTATGCAACCTTCTTCATGTAAAAAAATACTTTATTAATATAACAAAATACTAATGTTAATTATAAACAGAAAATAAACAAACAAAATTTAAAAAACAATAAAAAACCTAAAATCAGAAGATAAAACAGGTGAAAAACAACAACCTTTTTAACAAAAATTGCCGACACCACAATACTTGCTCGAAATCCTGTCTCTCCAACCAGCAATTAACCTGATCAGCATACAAATAATAATTTAACAACAATTATTAATAACAAGATATAAATAATAGACAAAAAAAAAAAAAAATACAAATACACTAAAAAATCAAAAGTAAAAAAAAAAACTCCAACAAAAATGCAGCAAAAAAAACAAGTAAAATGCAGCGAATAAACAAAAAAATAACAGGTAAAAAAGAATTCTAAAATAACAAGTAAAAAACAGACTATCAAAAAAGATTAAAAAACATTTAGAAGCTTAAATTACTCATAGAAAACAGAACCTTTAAAAAATAGTAGAATATTATTTGTTAAAAAAACTAGTAAACAAACCTACATAATAATAAATTTAAACAAAAACAGTTCAAACAAACAATACAAAATGTGAACAAAACAAATAAATCTAGTTATTAGAAGACAACGAAAAAAACAATGGTCAAAATACTAAGAAAATAACCTACATAGTGAAATTTATAAAAAAACAGAATTTACAAAAAAAAAAAACCAACAGCTATACACCAAAATTGTTACATATTATTTCTTAAAAAAACATATCAAAAGACCTATATAATAATTTAAAACGAAAAAACAGTCGAAAAAATTAGAATAGAATGTAAAAAAAAATCAACTTATTAGAACATAAATGAAAAAAACACAAAAAAAAATTTAATAAAAATACTTCAAAAATAACAAATTAGATTAAAGTTACATAAATAAATTGTTAAAAAACAGTAAACAAATCGAACTAAAAAAGAACAAATTTAAAAAACAGTCGAAAATTAGTTAATTAATTGTTTAAAAAAGAAATAAAAACAGAAGAAAAAAGATAGATTAAATACCCAAACACACCAGATTTAAGATTATCTAGGCCAAAAAAAAAAAATCCAAACAAATAAACTTCAACAAAAATAGAGATAAAATAGTTACCTAAATCCCGAGTTTCCGAGCTCACAACCACCATCAGAGAAAAAAAGAGGCAAGAGAAGAAAAGAACCACCACCACACCGGGCAGGGTCCACCGCCACCTTCTCCTCGGCCAAGCTCCACCACCACAACCTCCTCAGCACACACCACACTCACTCAACAGCACAAGTAAGAAAGGGGGATGAGGAAAAAACCGAGAGGGAGAAAGAGGGGACCGAGAGAGAGAAGGAAAGAGGAAAGAGGAAAGGGGACCGAGAGAGAGAAGGAAAGAGGAGAGAGGAGAGAGCGGGTAAAGAAAAGGTCACCGGGTTAGCAAACTATTACCGACGGGCCGAGGCTACCGTGAATTACCGACGGGCCGAGGGGAAGTCAAACGGTCGGTATTGGATTTTACCGACGGGCCGAGGGGGGAATTACGGTCGGTATTGGACTTTACCGACGGGCCGAGGGAGGCATTCCGGTCGGTATTGGGCTTTACCGACGGGCTGAGGGAGAAAGTGCATTACCGACGGGCCGAGGATAATAGGGAAAGGCCTTTTCCGACGGGCCGAGGGCGGAATTCCGGTCGGTAATGAGCTTTGCCGACGGGCTGAGGGAGAAAACAACAGTCGGTAATGGTCTTTTGCGACGGGCTGTGGGCGAAAACGCGGTCGCTAATAAATATCAATTTACACCTACGGTCCGTCGGTAAAAATAACGGTCGGTAATGGTCTTTTGCGACGGCCTAACGCAAGTAGTTAGAAATATCAGCTACCATCCGTCGGTAATAATAGACGCCCGTCGGTAATACACCAATCTGTTGTAGTGTTAGGAATTTCGCCTTGTCAGAAGTTGACCACCACGAAGGAGGCGGCGGCGATCATGGCTCACACCGAGAGAGAAAGATTGTGAGGCGTTCATGGCTCTCACCGAGAGAGAGAGAGAGAGAGAGAGAGAGAGAGAGAGAGAGAGAGAGAGAGAGAGAGAGAGAGAGAGAGAGAGAGAGAGAGAGAGAGAGAGAGAGAGGGTGGTCTGAAGAAGATCGTGAGGGTGCACGTGTGTGCTAGTTTTAATAGGTTATTTTACAAATGGGTCCCTCCGCTTCCTGAGTTTAGCATACTATGAAAAAAACCCTTCCGCCTTTGATTATATTTAATTTTGGTCCTTGGATTCTTTTTGTGGATTCTTTTTGTGGATTCTAGTTATCATCTCTCTCTCTCTCTCTCTCTCTCTCTCTCTCTATATATATATATATATATATATATATATATATATATATATATATATATATATATATATATATATATATATATATATATGGGATGGGCTCAATGACCAACACCCTTACTTGGTCAACATTGGCCAACAACGCTTATTTCTCAAAATATATAAATCCAAATAAAATTTCGACCGTATATATGTGATCTATATCATTTAGATATGTTGTAGAATAAATTTTGTATCATTTGTATAATTCTATTTTACAACACAAATAACAAATTTTAAAATTTATCCTAAGCCTATCTATATAATCTAAATTAAATCCATTGCAAAAAATTTGAATTTTAAAATTTATTTCATGATGAAACATGTCGTATATATTATTGACTGTTAATAAATGTATGTATCATGATGGATATGACAGAATTTTTTGTTTTTCATGAAAGTGAATCTACAACATTCTCAAGTGATATTGATCACATCTATATGGTTGAAATTCAATTTTGATTGATATATTTTGAGAAATAAGCGTTGTTGATCGCGTTGGCCAAGTAAGGATGTTGGCCATATATATATATGATGGCTAAGATACTTAATTAAGTAACATTGGTTTGGTACTTAGGATATTTTAACCATTAGATTTTCTTTGAAATTTGTGTTTTTTAATACTATATATACTCATTATTAATTATTTCCATATCAGTTTATGATAATTATTAAATGCACAAATCTCAAAATAAATCTAATGATCGAAAAGTCTTAAGTACCAAACTCATGATACTCAATTAAGTATCTTAGCCATCCTCATATATATATATATATATATATATATATATATATATATATGACATAAATAATTTAAATTATTATATTCAAACATAATTTTGTGATTACAATTTTAAATCGTTAAAAAATTATTTTTATTTATGTCATTTTTTCAACTAATATGAAATAAGACACATAAAATATATATGATGTCCATATCGAATTCGACACTAAAATCGAATATTGGATCTGAATCCTGATCCGATCGGGTGCGGATATTTTTCCGGATATGATCCGGTTCGGTACGGATAATATTGGCGTCATTTACACTCCTAATCTTGACACATAACAAAAAACAACATCGAAAGTAATTGTTTCTATGTGGGCCCTCTCTTCTTTTAATTAGATTATTTGTAAGTATCCTGTTTTTGTCTAAAAAACCGTGAAAATATATTTACATTGAGTGATATTTTAATTGATTGATCACATACGTTACAACTCATTATATGATATAAAAATATATATTTGTTCCCACAAAATTCTCTCACATAGACTTCATTATATAAATAAAGTGAAAATATATGTTGAATTAAAATGTTTTATATGTTAAAGCAAATTTATTTATTTATTTACTATATACTCATTTAATAAATATATATATATATTTTTTTTAGGAAAATAAAGTAGGCTCTTAAGTCCTACGTCTATTAATTTCATTAATTATTTCAAATTCATACAATATTTGAGGTTATTTGCCCTAAAAGAAAAAACTCTAATTCTAAATAACCTCATGAACAATCATATGAACTTAACCTAATACCAAAAAAAAAATCCCATCAAAGCAGGAATTCAATTCCTTGACTTGCTTTACTAGTTTCCATTGGAAATCAAATCCCGGATATGCAAAAACGGATGTGTAAAAAGATTTTTTCAACGCTCACTTCCTCTTTCATTCTGTTCTTCCTCCCGCCGCTCTTCTCGTCCTCACAAACCCTAATGGCCACCCCTCTTTTCCACTTGCCATTACCACTTCTCCTTTGCACCGTATCGCCTCAATCTCCGTTCTCAGTGATATAGCATTTCTCAATCTGGTTCCAATACAAACCCTAGATCTTCCAGTGACTGGTTTGTATCTTCACGCACAATCGCTGTATTGGTAGAAACCAGATCTTCTAAGCTCTCAACAACACTCCTTAAGGTAATGAAATCTTTTTCAATTTGATTTGTTTGTTGATTTTCCTCATTTTCTACTTGATTTTTTTCTTTTTCAAATCGAGATCGATCTTCTTCGCTTATTTCTGATTCAAACCACCAAACAGATTCACTAAATCCTTGATTTGTTCTCTTTTTGGTTGATTCAGTGTTTATTATAGTTTGATCTTTCCTCAATCCTTTAGATCTATCAATATCAGTTCTGGATATGATGATCTCAGTGCTAGGGATAGTATTTGAGTCTGATCCAATACTGAAACTGGTACTGAAACTAGTACCGGTACTGAAACTAGTACCAGTAATTCTTCTTCCTTGATTCTCTTCAGTAGTAGTCATCTGTCTGTTACCGGTACTGGAACCGGTACCAGTAGATCTTCTTCCTTGATCATCTGTTTCTCCATTTTCCTGTCTAGTACCGGTACTGGAACCGGTACCAGTACACCTTCTTCCTTGATCTTCTATTTCTCCATTCACCTGTCTGGTACCGATACTGGAACCGGTACCAGTACATCTTCTTCCTTGATCTTCTATTTCTCCATTCGCCTGTCCGGTACCGGTACTGGACCCGGTACCAGTACATCTTCTTCCTTGATCTATTGTTTCTCCATTCTCCTGTCTGGTACCGGTACAATTAGCCCTTCTTTCCAGCTCCATGTCACTTCTATTCCTCTGACTTGTATTCCTTACATTAAAATTTTCATTAGTGTAGTATGCATCTTCATTTGATATTATTTCAAGTTCAATATTTAAATCTTCATATCTATTTATATTTAATTTAGAATTATGTGCTAATTTATTTAATTTATATTGATAGATTATATGATCCACAACTTGCCAATCTAAAAAGGTCTTATTAGAAAATATTCTTCTACACCTCTCAAGCCAGATTTGATAAAGAAAAATACAAATAAGTGACTTGAAATCCTTCTTTACTTTCTCATTATTTAATATTTCAAGTGGATTAACTGCAGTATATAATTGATTATTTAATCCTAACACACCATTTAACTTTTCCCAAACTATCTTTGTAAATTGGCATTCACTAATGATATGTTCTACATTTTCTTCAGATTGTTTACATAAAACACATCTGTTAGGAATAATCCATCCTCTTTTCTTCAAATTATCCATTGTAAGAATTTTATTTAAATTTAATAACCAAATAAATATTTTTATTTTTAATTCTATATTTATTTCCCATATTTTATAATAATGTGCCTTAACATATACTCCTTCAATTAATAATTTATATGTACTTTTGCAGGTAAATGCTTTGTTATTGTTCCAAGCCCATTTAAAAACATCTTGCTGATTTGGATTAAGATCTAGAGAATGACATATTTGTTCCAATTGAACAAATTGTTCCTGTGCTACTGTGGACAGAGGTACATTAAATCCTAAACTTTGATATAAAGTAGTTTCATTCATCCTTTTTATAAAATACTCTATAGTATCATTTTTATTCTCCGAAAATGAATATAATTCTGAAAACATTTGAGTCAGTGGTTTTTCATTCCATTTATGTTTCCAAAAATTTGTGTTTTTTCCATTGCCAAGTATAATGTTTAAACTATGATTAAAAAAATCAGAATTTTTTAAGACATCTTTCCAAATATATAAATTTTTATTTGTATTTATAAAGTCACTATTTTCACTTAAGTTATTATCAATTAAATTAAACCAATCTAATTTATTTTCTGAATTATAATAAAGCCATAACCACTTAGTTAAGAGAACATTATTAAAAATTTCTAGATTTATAACTCCTAATCCTCCTTTCTCTTTTGGTTGACAAACAATGTCCTAATTAACTAGGTTATATCCAGATAAATTATTACCTTTCCATAAAAATATTTTTCTAATTTTATCAATTTCTTTAATTACCAATTTTGGGAATTTAAACACATTTAAATAGTATATTGGCATGGCAGTAAAGACTGAATTCATAAGAATTAATCTTCCTGCTTTATTTAATAAACTCCCTTTCCAACCAGTTAACTTATTTGTGATTTTTTCTATCAAAATTCTATATTCTTCCTTAGTTAGTCTTTTATAATGTAATGGTAACCCTAAATAATTAATTGGAAATTTACCAACTTGACAATTTAACTCTTTAGCTATAATATGTAAATCTTCCTCTTTTATATGTAATCCTATAACTTCTGACTTAGAAAAATTCATTATTAGACCAGATTCCTGTCCAAATAAATTTAAAATATATTTAACTCTTTTAATATTATTAATATTAGGTTTTAAAAATAATATAGAATCATCAGCATAAAACAAACTTGTATGAATGTTATTTAATGGTTTAATAATATATCCTTTTTCACTTAAATTTTCTAATAACTTTGATAACACATCCATAAATAATAAGAATAAATAAGTAGAAATAGGATCACCTTGCCTTAAACCCCTTTTTAAATGTATACATTTTCCTGGACTCCCATTTAAAATTACCCTTGTTGTTCCAGGAAGTACATAATTTTTAATCCAATCTATAAAATTTACACCAAATCCTCTTGCCATTAAAATTTTAATTAAAAAATCCCATGATACACTATCAAATGCCTTGTGTATATCTAATTTTAATATAATTAATTCAGTTTTTAATATTTTTGCTTTACTTATAACTTCTCTAGCATATACATAATTTTCTTCTATATTCCTACCCTTTAAAAAACCAAGTTGATTTTTAGATATCATTTTATTGCTGTATAAACTTAATCTATTAGATATAATTTTTGAAAAAATTCTTTGTATACTAGATGCAAGGCTTATTGGCCTGAAATCTTTAGGTTCTATGGCATTATCTTTTTTTGCTATTAATGATATGTATGATGAATTAAATTTAGACAGATCTTTTTTCCTTCTTTATTAAATATATTTAGAATATCATATTTTATAATTTCCCAATTATTCTTAAAAAATTCACCAACAAAACCATCTGGTCCTGGACTTTTATTGTTTTTCCAACTATTTATGGAAATTTTAAGTTCTTCCAAATCAAAATCTTTTTTTAAATCAGACAGATCCATTAAATTATTTTCATATAATTTTTAAAGATTTATATTCCCAAGTTTTTTATCATTAATTATATTTCTACCCATTAATATTGGAATCGTTGATTTGGATTTTTTAACTGATGCATGTAAATGAAAAAAATCTAGTATTTGCATCTCCCTCTTTTATCCAATGAAATTTAGACCTTTGCCTCCAATAAATTTTTTCTAATGAATTTAAAGTTTCTATTCTCATTTTAGATTGATTTTTAATCCAATTTTGTATGGTTGTTAATTTTCTATTATCTTCTATAATATCAGCCCATTGTATAATTTTTTTGCAATTTTCCATTTGTGTGTTATAATTTATATGCAAGATTTTATTTAGGCTTTTCAATTCTCTTCCTAAATCATAATAGTTATTATATAACTCTTCCATTGTGGCACTTCTTTTATTAATTAAATATGAATTAATTAGATTTTTAAACTCATTTATTTTTAACCATTTTGATTCAAACCTAAATCCATTAAATATTAGATAATTTGTATTTGCTTCATATAAAATTGGAACATGATCTGAACATGTGTTAACTTTAGCTATTAATTGTGAATTAGGATAAATAGTCATCCATTCTTTGTTAATAATTACCCTATCCAGTTTTTCTCTTGAAAGTGAATTATTCCATGTAAATTTTTTACCTTTAACAGGTAAATCTATTAAATGCATATCATTAATAAATTATTTAAATTCATTTGTATAAGCATTATTATTTTGTTTACCACTTCTCTCATTATGATTTAATGTTAAGTTAAAATCTCCCAAAATTAACCAAGGATTTACATTATTATTTGCAATTACTGTTAATTCATTTAAAAAAGCGGATTTTTCATTTAATTTGTTAGGTCCATAAACATCTGTAATTAACAAGATTGTTCCATCCCACTTGGTTTTTAATTGTACTGATAAAACATATTTATTTTTTATAGTGGATATATATGCAAATAAATTTTTATTCCATGAGATTAGTATCCCCCCTGATGCACCTTTAGACTCTAGAAACTCAAAACCATTTAACTTATTACCACAACATTCTCTATTTATTTGATCATTAATTGATTCCATTTTAGTTTCTTGTAAACAGCATATGTCTATATTTTCCTCCTTTATATTTTTAAGTACCATAAATTTCTTTTCGTTTGAATTTAAGCCTCTAACATTCCATGATAAAATTTTAAGTTTTTTTATAATTCATTTAATTAATATTTATCTTCTAAATTCTAAGCTAGTACTAAGTACTATGCTCTTCTAGCAATTCATGAATAGTATTATTAACATTTTCATTTATCTCTATACCAGTTGAATTTAGTATATTAATTATATCTTCCTTATTTTTAATTTCCTGTGTATTTTCTAAATTTAAGGATTTAACTTCTAAATTTTTCACTTTTGATTTCTGCCTTTTATTCCTTTCTTTTTGTATTTCTTTATACTTGACCAATTGTGCCTTCTCAACTGGTGAAGTATAATGACCATATTGTTTGTTTATAAGCCTTGTACTTCTTCTCTGCTCATCTATTTTAATAATTTTATTATTTATCTTATTAGTTTTAATATTATGATTGTTTTTTTTGTATATCATTCTGATCAATATACTCAATCATTGAAAGGTCTTTTCTTAACTCTGGTTCATTTGGCTCAGAATTAAAGGTATTTATCTCTTCAATATTAAAATCATTTTGTTTTTGAATTTTTTGAAAATAATACTTGATTTTTGTTTGCTTAATTTCAGGTTTTTTGGATTGTGCCAGAGTTATTGATGAGTGTACTATTAATTTAGAAGGAACCTCATCTTGACTCTGGTATGTGACAATTTCCTTATTTGGTAATTTATGATTAAGACCCTTTAACTTGTCACTATTTTCTTTGGTTAAATCAACCCAAGCATATTTGATCACTGCTTGTGGTTTTTTAATCAATTGTGTGAAAATTGCCAATCCTTTGTTTGTGAATGATATGGATAAGGAGGAAATATGAGAAGGTTGATTTGTGTGATTGATGCAATATGGCCCCGGAATATTAGTAAATGATTCTTTATAAAAAGGATTTTTAAGAACTTTAGACATTTGTAAAAGATTTAGTCTATATATATTTCCCCCTCCTTCTAACCCTATAATGAAACCTTGATTCTGAGGTTTTATGATTAAACTTTTCTTTATGAACTTATCTGCTTCAAATGATTTTTAGTTTTTTCTATGATTTCACTGTTATTATTTTTTTGTGTTTTAACCCTCCAAAAAGTTGTTTGCTTCATTTTCTTTTTCTGCCAGATTTTAATTGGTATTTTACTGTTCAAATGAAATTAATTTTTTATTATATCCTTTTCCTTATTATTGTTTATTATTTTCCTTGTGTTAATTTTGTTTCCTATGTTTTTTTGTGTTTTTTGTGTTTCCCCCCTCTAAATTATTTAACCCAATGATGCAATCTGAGGGTATATTTGTAATTCTGTTATCTTGTACTATGTTATTTGTAATATTAGATGAACCTGGTACATCCTTCACCTCCTCTACAGGTATTAAAATTATTATATTATCATCCATTATTTTAAGTGATTTTGGTATAATTTTACTTTTCTCACAATTAATAGTCATTTTTAATTCACTTATAATTGCAGTTGGTACATAGGATCCTACAGAGATTAAAGTCCCAATTTTTTCAGTTATTAGAATTAAATCAATGGGATTACAATATTTCAAAGGTAATTTAAAAATCTTTATTAATCTTGTATGAACCCTAATATTCTCTGGTTTTTTTTCATATTAACTATAAGTTGACTGTGGTCTATAATTTCACCACTAGATGTATTATTGATATTAATATTATTGTTATTTTCAACCCTAATTTGTTTGCCTTTAACTTGCAATGTTTGTTTCACTCTATTTTCAGATCTATTATTTTCTGATGCAAAGTTTGCTTTGTGGGCAATCCAATCAGGTTTGTTTGGAGTGTTATTTTTATTTAAATTTGTATAACAATACTTTTGAATGTGACAAATTTTGTAACACCTTAAACATCTAATTGGATCCCTACATGCATATCTCAAATGTGTAGTGGAGAGGCATCGAAAACAATATTTTTGATTTTGATTTTTTTGAAAAATAGGTGATTGCCTTTGTTTTTTTGATACCAATGTCCATTGATTATCATTTGATTTGTTATTTTTCAGGACTTGTGCAAATGTTCTATCCATTACAGAAGTAAAGGAAAAGGTTCAAGAATACTTAGCTTATGAAGATGGAAAATGGAGACCTCCAGTGCACCTTCTCCAATTCCGCCTCTCTAGAACTCAAGATTCTGATATGGTGTTCAACGTCCTTCTCTGAAGCTTAAAGATCACCTTCAAAAGCGTTATGGATCTCACAGATCTCCTTCAGTGACCTCAAAAGCTTCTGCAACTCAAGATCCTTCGCTGGAGTGTAAGAGTTTAGGTTTTCTTGGGTGAATTGGGTCTAAGAACCTTCCATAATTTCTCAAATTATTGTATAATTTGGACTCTGAATTTCGTGAGAAATGTATGGATTATTCCTTAATGGCTTATTCTTGTGTTTTTTGCTTTGATTCTGGTTTGTATAATTGGCATGTGAGTCTTGGTTTGATTAAGGATGGGTTGCCGAATTTAGAGAAGGCTGTGCTTTCCTATTTCCTCAATTTTATTTGTTTTCTTGGTCTCTTGTACTCAAACTCACTCGAACTATAATCTGAGAGAAACACTAGAACGAGCTTGAGAGAGAACCAAGAAAGAACTGAATCACCGGAGAGAACTGAGTCACCTGTTATGTTTGTATAAAAAAATAAATTACATAAAAGCCCAGGGTTATGTTTGCTTAATTCCAGTTTAAAATAAGAGTGAAGGAGGAGTTGACACGTGTTATAGGATGAGTGAGGGGCGCGGAATCTTATGTTGATAGAGTGGGCCCGAGTTAGTTAATTAAGGAAGGAGTTGATTGGAGAAGGAGATTGAGTGGGGTCGGGAGGAAGGAATTGGGCCAGCTGGCCCAATCACGTGGATTATTCCTTTTGTTTAAATTTGTTATTCTGTTAGTAAGTTTGGATTTTTAGTAAGTTTAGTTATTTACGAAATTGCCATCTGCGTATGGTATTAATGGTAATTTGGAAGAGAGAGAAAGTAGCTAGTTTTTGTATTGAACTCTGCTAATACTGTTCAGAGAACATTAATGGCGAGATGAACTTATCAATCGAATCAATCCTTTCTCTTATTTCTAATTAACTCGTACGTGAATTTGAGAGAGCGTTACAGTTTGTATCAGAGCGGCGATCTTGCGCGCGCTCCGGTGATGGCTGGCCCAAAAACTCGATCCATGACGGATGAAGAAGTAAGAAAGTTGATCGTTGAGAATCAAGTTCAAACCCAACAATTAGCCCAAACAGTTGCCTCGATGCAAGCTAATATGATCAGATCAAACGAAAATCAAAAGGTGGCAGATTTAAAACTCGACCAATTGATGAACTCGGTGAGTTTATTGGTGAGCCAAAGTATGGGGAAGGGAAGTGAAGAAACTCGAGGACCGGGACCTGGGGTTGCTAATCCAAGAGTAGAGAAGGATAAAGGGCCGTATTTTGAAGAAGGAAGTGGTAGTAGGAGACGAAGAGGTCAAGCCAGGGAGGAAGATCACTATTCAGCCTCCGATAAGCAATCAGAGGAGTTTGATAGAAGATCAGACGTCTCAACCAGAACTCGTATGCCCTTAAATCTTCAACACAAGCTCAAAATGGAGATCCCCAAGTTTGATGGTAACGATCCCAAAGAATGGATCAGATGTTGTGAAGGAATCTTTAGTATCTGTGCCATACCTCAATGGCAGCAGATAGATATATCCACCTTATATCTCACAGGCTCGGCTAAAGAGTGGTACATTGGATATATCAAGACCCATCAAAAACCCAATTGGAAGCGGTTCACGACCGAATTGTGTCGACGATTTGAAGATCAACTGCTTTTAGGGGCAGTGGGGGAGTTCTACACCTTTCGACATGAAGGAATGATCAGGGAGTATAAAACACAGTTTGAGGTTTTAAAGAACAGAGTTTTGAATGAACACCCCAACCTTAACGAAGAATTCTTCAAAAAATGCTACATTGCTGGGCTTAAGGATGAGATTAAACTTCAAGTATCGGTTTCAAGGCCGAGAGATCTATACGATGCTTATGAAAACTCACACCATTTCGAAATGGTACTGGAGCAACAGAAGAAAGGAAAGGTGTTTGTGAAAAGTCCTCAACCAACTCTTAACGGATCGAAAATAATTAACAAGGGAAGGAGTAACGAAAACTTCTTTAACAAGGAGGACTGGGATAAGAAGAAGAGAGAAGGCTTATGTTTCCATTGTGATGAGAAATACAGTCCTTCTCATCAATGCAAGAATAAACCGAAAGGAATAATTTATTTGATAGAGGGTGAAGATCAAAACGGGTCTGAAGAGTTAGAAGGATCCGTTAAGGGGGATGGAGAAAACGTGCTGAATGAGAAGGAAGATGAAATCGAACTCAATCAAATCACGATTAATTCAATTAGTGGGGAGGAGGATAAACACCAAACTCTCAAATTTACTGGATTCATTAAAGGAAGGTCATTCCTAATCCTGATCGACAGCGGGAGTTCGCATTCGTTCGTAGATTCGAAGTTGGTGAAACAATTGAAATTGCCACTGATGAAGATCCAACCTTTGCTAGTCACGGTGGCAAATGGTTCTAAGATAGCAAGCGATGCATATTGTTCTCCAGTTCTATGGAACATGCTGAAGGAAATACAGTTTCAGGATCAACCGTAAAAATATACACAAGGATAAACGAATGTAGTCGTACATTCGTGGCCATAACTGTCAGTGGGAAAATCCGATTTGAATGGTTCAAATTGGGTTATATAGATAATTAGATTATCTATAACCTTCATGTAGAAATATATTTCATATGAACGAAGTATTAGTGTCGTTTATGTGAAATACCGAAAAGGTGCAATAGTATGACATACAGTTAGTAAAATAGTCATAACTTTTGCATACGAACTCCAATTGGGCTGGGCCAAATTGGGTTGTGTAAATAATTAGATTATCTACAACTTTCATGTTGGGTGATTTTCTGTCTGAGAAATTTATCAATTTCGAAATGACAGAATACTGACCAGGTTCATGCAGTTTTCTGTGTGAGAGGGTGTATATTGGATATACATGCCTTTTGGCTAATCCTGATCCTATTAGGTATAAATATGATACTTTCTCTCTCATCCATATCAGTTGAATCATTCTAAGCAAGTGATTATTCTGCCCAATATACACAAGAAAAAGAGCAAATTCAGATTTGATCTTTAGTGAGTGAAAGGGTGCGAAGAGAGAGAAATCGAGAAAGGAGTTTCTCGAGTAATAGAGAATCGATTAGATCGAGCAAGTTCGCCGGTGTATCGTCTAGGCAGGTGCATCCGCGACCGACGTCTTGCGACTCACGGTGGATACAAGTAGAGGAGCGACAATTGTGGCTCTTGGATTGTGATCGACTCAAGGAGTGAGAAGACGGTCAACGAACGGTGAAAGACGCGTGGTATGGGACACGCGGATTGTCACCAACGTGACAGGAGATAGAAGGCGGCGATCAACCCTTCGTGCGTGATCAATTTCACGCTGGTATAGATCTATCCTTCTATTCGCATCGTACCCTCGAAGTCATGGCGTGATCTCGGGAATCGGGGAATCGGACCGGGCCTTCATTCCGCTGCGCGGGCCCGGGGTCGAGGATATTCCCCATCAGTGGTATCAGAGCGATCGCCATCGATTCGAAGGTCGAATCATAGTCGTATATTAGATATACGCACGGGTTATCAAAGTTCGTACCCGTTTGCATGATGTTACATATAGAGAAAGTCAAATTCCGTTAAAATCACAAGTGGAATTCGCTAGAGATCGATCAAAAGTTGATTGAGAGTATCTAGGAATTATCGTGAAAAGGTTTCATGATTTATCGTTTCAGAAACGAGCGAAAACGGAAGAAACGGCAAAATCTGCAGAAAATTAGAATACGAAACAGTGAGTAAAACTAAGATAATTTTCACTGGGAAACTCCAAATTGATTGGATCAAATTGGCGTAGTTATATAATGAGATTATCAATGACTTTGATACAGAAAGTTTTTTCATTTGAACGAATTATCAGTGTCGTTTTTATGAAATACTGAAAGGGTGCGACTGTTTGACATACAGAGACTAAAACGTCCGTATATGTCGCATAGATACTCCAATTGAGTCCAATCCAATTGGGTTAGTTAGATAATAAGATTATCTAGAACTTTCGTTCACGTTCAAAGTTGGTTGGAACAATTTAATATTTTTTTTTCAACAGAATACTGAAAAGGTGTCTGTAGTTTTCTGGTTGAAAAGGTGTATTGGATAAACTTACCTTTTCATTTGTTCGTATTTTACTAAAACTGCTATAACTTTCAGTAGAGAATTCCGATTTGAATGGTTCAAATTGGGTTAGTTAGATAATGAGATTATCTAGAACTTTCATGTTGTAATATATTTCATTTGAGCGAAGTATTAGTGTCGTTCTAATGAAATACCGAAAGGGTGCAGAAAAACAGTTTTTCTGCCGCCCCGGGGCAGTTTTTGGCGCCCCGGACGCGTCCCGGGCGAGGTTTTCTCGCGCCTCACGGCCCTTGCGTTACAACGGATGGGGAAGTCCGTTATAACGGACCCTTCTCTGGATGCTGTTTTTGTTTTCGCGATAACTTTGGCTACGAAGCTCGGAATTTTGAGTTCTTTATATCGATTTGATCGGCATCAAACATTCTAGCATATTAGATAATTAATTATTTAGAATAATTAATCTCCCTAAATAAATCATATGCATATAGAAAATCTTGTGATAGTGATATAATTGGATTATGTCACGGATTTAGAAACATGCAATGGCATGATCCCTCATAATATTTAAGTCATGGAAATGCCTTCCATATCCACAACTACCGAGTTCGGTGTTACGTTTCACGTGGGTTCAGGCTAAAGTCGGGCACGTGATATTGAAACAATCGAAAGGGTGGCAAGCGTTAAATCAGGACTTGTGAGGCACAGGCTAAAGTCGACTCACTAGTAGCTTATTTGAACGATACGTTGGAGATGGTTGTGACTTAACCGTCCAGGCCAATCAGATTGGAGTTCGGGGCATAGATAGGATGCACACACGGAACTGGGATTGTATTGGATACGATCCATCACCGAAATCCTATAAAGGTTCAAGAGTCGTATTGGATACGATTGGATATAATCCTACCTAAATAACGGGATCCCACCCGATAGGCTAAAGTCACTTGTGGGAGGAACGGAAATATGGGTCTTGAGTGTTATGGACTTGGAGTCCCGTATCGGTATGAGGGTTATCGATTCGATAAAATAACACTTTCATATATTCATCATATAAGCATATAGATTAAGTACGCACGGTTAGGAGTTAATCTTCATCATCCGTTTAGAATTATGTTTTCAAGCAACACCAAATATATCGATTAGATCGATATGATAGATGGCTTTTGGGCCGGAATTACCGTTATTAACCTTGATAGTCAAAGAATAGTTCTTAGACTTAAAGGAACGTGTTGGACACGGAAATGGTAGATTCGGGGCTCGAGGCTTTGGCTTTAGAGAAAGCCGGATTCGATAAACTTAAGAAGGAATCGAACAATATTACGTGCCTTGTGGTGGCATGTATAGACGCAAATTTCTCAAAATTGTTTGAGAATTCGGGTGTATATGAAAGTAAAACACAACGCTCATGAAGTAGTTTCAAGAGCTAGAGCGCGTTGAATGACTCAATGCGGCTCAAAGAGTAGGTTAATTTTGAGACGCCTTATGGGTCTTTGATTAACACTCGTGTGTTGATGGTACGAGATTTGATCTTCGTGACCGAATATCATATGCATTCGATAGATAAGTCGATCCCTGAATTGCATGAGATGCGATTTAAAATTGAATTGGAGATGCTCGGAGTATCCGAGGAATCCAATGTATATAGATGCGTGGATGTCCTTGTAATTCAAAGGAGGGATCGAAAGAAATGTATGTCTAAGGGTATTTTGGAAAAATGTTTTCCAAATAGGAAGTTCGGACAAGGAGTTGTCCAAACTAATGACTCAAAGAACGGTGAAATCCGAGGAGGATTAAACCTAGAAGTTGATTGCTTCTTTTGGCATTGCCGTCTTGGCCATATAAACGAGATTTGCGTATCTAGATTCCATATGATGGATTGCTAAAATCATTCGAATTAGATTCGATTGAACAATGCGATACTTATTTATTAGGCAAGATGACAAAGGGCATCATTCTCCAAAGGTTGGAGAAAGATCCAACGAATTATTGGAACTTACATTCACATGTAGATGTTCCGATAAGTTCCGAGGCAAGAGTAGGCTATCGGTATTTTGTTACGTTTATGGACGGTTAAAGTAGATATGAAAATATCTATTTAATGCGTGCCGAAACAGAGACTTTTGAAAGGTTCAAAGAGTTTCAAAAACGAAATACGAAATCAACTAAGCACGAAAATCAAAGCTTTTCGATAGGATCGAGAAGATGAGTATTTGAGCTAGACCTTTCGATAGGATCGAAGATGCGATATTTGAGTTATGAATATTGATGATCATTTATGATTGTGGAATCGTTTCACGATTGTCTTCATTTGGAACATTGAGATGTGTCCGAAAAGAGGAAATGAACACATGTTGGACATGGTTCGATAAATGATAAGTCAATAGGATCTCCCAAAATTATTTTGGGGATACGCCCTTGAGACAGCGGCAGTAATGAATGGTTGCATATAAGATATGGACCATAAACCTTCTAATCGGTACAAAAGACGCCATATGAGATATGGATCGGAATGGTTCCGAAGTTGTCATTTGTACATATTTGAGGATGTGGGTATATTTCGAAATTTGTTTCGATTAAACTCAATCCCAAATCTGAAAATTGTTCGTTTATCCTTAAGGAAACTAAAGGGTATTAATTCTAACGTCCCGACGAAAATGAGATTTTCGTGGCTCGAAGAGATGCCTTCTTGGAGGAGGACTAGATGCGCACAAGTTTGGAACTTGGTGCCATTTATCTCTATGCGGGCTAGTGGGAGTAGAATAAATCTCGAAAGAGTTCGTGATTTGAAAATGAACATTGTACCGATGAAAGTTGACATGGCTTCATCAAGAGTTGATGAACGCAAGTCGAACACACAAAGGAATTTTTCGTAGATCAAGTAGGCTATATCATAAGCCGGTAAATACGGATTTATCGAGGCTAATGATGATAGATCGAAATCATATGATGATTCGATATCCTATAAGGATGCTATGAAAAGTTGATTCCACATGACATGGTGTCATGAGATCTGAGATTCGATCCATGTAAATTATCAAGTTCAGAACTTGATTTCAATACTTTCTGGGTTAGACCCGTGAAATGTGAGTAGGTTTTTCAAGATGAAGAACCTACATGGATAGGAATACGCATATATATAAAGCGAGGCTTTTTGCGAAGAGTTTCATGCAATTCATAGTCGGACTATGAAGAAACGTTTTCGCATGTTGCCATGCTTTCCTATTCTCGAAATTATGCTTGCCATAATCGCGTATTATGACTATGTGATGTGGCAAGATGGATGTCAAAACTGAATTTCTTAACAGAAATTTTATTAAAGGATGTGTACTTGACACAACCTTACGGTTTTATCGATTCATAAGAATTGGAATAGGATATGCATGCTTTAACGATCCATATGATGGATTAAAGAATGCTTCTCGGAATTGGAATATTCGTTTTGACAAAGTTATAAACAGTTATAACATTGTCGGAACGAATGAAAACTTTGTGTACACATGAAGGTTAGTGGGAGCTGCGTTATATTTCTTGTAACGACAAAGGATTTAGACGAGACCGCTTATGAATAAGCATGAAGATCTATAGGATAGATCTAAGAAGTTTCTCGTTCTATGTTATGGCACATATATCGACATATTGTTGAAAATGGTTTTCAACATATAACTCCTTGGAGGAGTTAAATCAAAATGTCGAATGACAGAAATTTTCAAAGGCTCGATGTGAGACATCAAGCAGCGCGAAAAGTAATAATATTATGCCTTACATTTGATGTTAGGATCTATTATATCTGTCATGATATGTATGTGGCTATACGTCGTACACATAAGTCGTCTAATTTACCGTCAATAAATTCATGGGAATCACATGAGTTTGAATGTAATTCTATTACATAAGACTAACTCTTGTGAATGTATAATGGTTATACATTTATATACATAATGGTTATGTATATTTAAACCCATTGGAATCTGTATTTATAGCGGTGAATGTTATCCTTGAATACTTTGCGAAAGAATTCAGGATTTTTATCTATAATGGTGTGGAGGACGTGTTGGTTATAAAGAGTTATAACAACAACAGTTTCCAAAGATTAAGCACGTCCAAATATGTAGCACGACTTTCGATCACAAAGTGTGTACATGTTTTGCTTAAATGAAAACACGGTTATGTGGAATGGTTCCACAAGACCAATAGTTTATGATTCTATGTACGGAGGCGAGTATATTGCGGTTATTAATCGCAAAAGGAAGTGGTATGGATCAAGGAAACATGACCAAACTCTCGTAGCCACGAGTTATCGGATTTATGGTTGTTTATTGCGTGAAACGCAATAGTACAAACCAAAAATGCCGAGGTCACAACCACTTCTAGCCAATACTCAGAAAATTTCATTTGATCCATGAAATTTTGTGAAAAGATGTGATCGTAGGTATTGGAAATGTTCCAATCCTGCTGAAGATTAACACTAGCGGGAACGTGCGGACCCGTTTACAAAACCGCTCTCTCTCTAGTCGCGCGTGACTGTCATGCGATGACTATGGGTATGGAGATACCTAGAGGAGGAAGAAGAGAGTAGAGTGTAGTTATCTAATACGATAGTCCTCGCAGGTTGTGGGTATGGAGATACCCATAGGTAAACGTTGTATCACCCAAATACTTAGTCCATATGAATGTATCCCTTTTAAAAAATTTTGTTTACTTAAATTAATATGCATTCACCTTATATGAAAACTGTGTGCGGGTTGTGTAATATGATTGTTACATGAACCCTGATTTGAGCTTGTGTGGACGTCGACATGGTTGAGGACCATGTGCAGCGAAACCGTCACACTTAAAGTGTCATTTCTAAACATCCCTAGTCGCGGGTCAGTTTGCTTAAGAGAGAAGCATTACTATTACAAGGGAATAGACTGAACGCGTACACTAGTACGTTAGCCGAGGAGATGATTATGTTTTGCTAATCATGGGACAAGGTGTTTGTCGAATCGGGAACGTAGATATATGTTAGGTTACATGTATTGGATATGACCGAAGCCGCGAGACCATGACATGGTTTAGTCATTATAGATGGACTTGCGACGGATGGGGTTTTAGATTCTTCATACTTGAGGGGATCATTGATTGCGTTACGTGCGTAACACAATGATTTGATATGATCTTACGCTCACCGTAACAGGGAGTTAAAAGGGTCATCATTGGGTATTGTCCGAAACACGGAATTCAATGTGAGTCTCCAAGATAGGAATTGTTTATTCCGAAAGGAAGAGATATCTCTTAGGCGCCGCTCGATGAGTCGATTAACGAAAACCGTGGCCACGGTCAATGATATTAATGGTTAATATCGATTGAAATTTGTTAACTCAACTCGGAATCGGGGAATAAGTGTAGTTAATCAAATTATAAGGATGACTATTACCATGCCTTTTGATTAACGGATATCGTAAACAAGAGAACTAGTAACCGCTATTCGAGATAGGCACAATGATCACAATCATTATTCGTTTAACATGGGTAGCTATGATGGAATGACTAGATCCCGCTCATGAGTTTGTAGGCATTGGAAACAACCTACTGCCATCGTTAAGTCGAACCTACATGGTCACACAACGAGTCGTACTAAGTCGGGCTTGATCATAAAATTGTCACATTGGATGTGCATAGCTTGGTATTTGATACGCGAGCTATATTCTCTAAAATCGTGCGTATTGGATATGCATGAGTACCTTTTAGGTAGATCTGAAATTGAGTGGGAGACTGAAGGAAATACAGTTTCAGGATCAACCGTAAAAGTGTACACAAGGATAAACGAATGTAGTCGTACATTCGTGGCCATAACTGTCAGTGGGAAAATCCGATTTGAATGGTTCAAATTGGGTTATATAGATAATTAGATTATCTATAACCTTCATGTAGAAATATATTTCATATGAACGAAGTATTAGTGTCGTTTATGTGAAATACTGAAAGGGTGCAATAGTATGACATACAGTTAGTAAAACAGTCATAACTTTTACATACGAACTCCAATTGGGCTGGGCCAAATTGGGTTGTGTAAATAATTAGATTATCTACAACTTTCATGTTGGGTGATTTTCTGTCTGAGAAATTTATCAATTTCGAAATGACAGAATACTGACCAGGTTCATGCAGTTTTCTGTGTGAGAGGGTGTATATTGGATATACATGCCTTTTGGCTAATCCTGATCCTATTAGGTATAAATATGATACTTTCTCTCTCATCCATATCAGTTGAATCATTCTAAGCAAGTGATTATTCTGCCCAATATACACAAGAAAAAGAGCAAATTCAGATTTGATCCTCCCACCACAATGCTCGATCAATCATCGAATTCCTCTAGAGAGTGAAGCCAAGCCTATCCAGATTAGGCCATACCGCTACGCCCACTACCAGAAGGATGAGATTGAGCGTATTATCAAGGAAATGCTGACGAATGGCATAATTCGACCCAGTCATAGCCCATTTGCTTCTCCGGCCATACTGGTGGGCAACAAGGATGGCTCCTGGCGACTCTGCATCGACTACCGGCAGCTCAACCAACTCACAATCAAAGATAAGTACCCCATACCTATCATTGATGACTTACTTGATGAATTACATGGATCTAAGATCTATTCTAAACTGGATCTTAGGTCTGGATATCATCAAATTTGTATGGAAGAAGGCGATATTTATAAAACTGCATTCAAAACCCACTCGGGCCACTATGAATTTCTGGTGATGCCATTTGGACTCACCAATGCACCAGCGACATTTCAATCCCTGATGAATCACATATTCGAGCCTTTTTTGAGAAAATTTGTGTTGGTATTCTTCGATGATATACTGGTGTATAGTCAGAATATGGAGGAACATCTCAAACAACTGGAAAGAGTTTTTGAGATACTAAAAAGCAATCAATTATTGATTAAGGAATCGAAATGTGAATTTGGGATTTCAAGGCTCGAGTATTTGGGGCATGTGATTTCAGATGAAGGAGTATCTACAGATCCTCAAAAAATCTGTGCGATGCTAGAATGGCCACAACCAAGGAATTTGAAAGAATTGAGAGGATTCTTAGGCTTGACTGGATATTATAGGAAATTCATCAAGTGGTATGGAATTATGAGTAAGCCACTTACTGATCTGCTGAGAAAAAATGGGTTTAAATGGAATGAACGAGCGACAAGTGCATTTGAGAAATTGAAAGAAGCAATGAGTAGTTCTCCTGTGCTAGGATTGCCAGATTTTGAGGATGAATTTGTATTAGAGACTGATGCATGTGGAGAAGGTGTAGGAGCTGTATTAATGCAGAAAGGGAGACCCTTGGCTTATTTTAGTCAATCTCTTGGAATTAAAAATCAAGGAAGACCAACCTATGAAAAAGAACTCTTAGCAGTAATTCTAGCTACTGGTAAATGGAGACATTATCTGATTGGGAGAAGGTTCATAATTAAAACCGATCATGAGAGTTTGAAAGCATTATTGGGGGGGGGGGGGGGGGGGGGGGGGGGGAGATTAACTAACCAACTTCAGCATAGAGGTTTAGCTAAACTAATGCGATTGGATTATACCATTCAATACAAAAGAGGAGTAGATAACAAGGCTGCTGATGCTTTGTCTAGAAGGAGACATGAAGAAGGGGAGGAAGGAGAATTAATGGCAGTATCAGAAGTCAAACCTGAATGGCAAGAGGAAGTGGAAAAAAGTTATTTTGATGATGAGAAATCAAAGTGCAGAATTGAAAAATTCTTATTAGGTGAAGGAGTCGAGGAGGGGTTTACAATCAAAGATGGCATAATTAGGTTTCAAGGAAGGATTTGTATTGGTAATAATAAAGAGATTAGAGAGAAGATCATTCAAAGGATGCATGAATCTTCTGAAGGGGGGCATTCAGGGGTATTACCTACTTATCAAAGGCTTAAAAGATACTTTTTCTGGGAAGGATTGAAGAAGGATACTCATGAATTGGTGAATCAATGTGATATCTGTGAGAGAAACAAGGTTGAGCACATTGCAAATCCAGGAAAATTACAACCCTTAGAAATTCCAAATCAAGCTTGGAGTGGTATCAGTATGGATTTCATTAAAGGATTACCAAAATCCAATGGAAAAAGTGTAATATTGGTGGTAGTAGATAGGTTGACCAAGTATGCTCATTTCATGGCATTATCACACCCATATACTGCTCAGGGTATAGCTCAAGTATTTTTTGAGAATATATGTAAGTTACATGGAGTTCCAAGGAGTATTGTTAGTGATCGTGATAAGATATTTACAAGTTCCTTATGGAAGGAGTTGTTCAGCTTATATGGAACCAAAATTAATCTCAGTACATCGTACCACCCTCAATCAGATGGGCAAACCGAGCGAGTGAATCAGTGTTTAGAGACTTATCTAAGATGCATGGTGGTGAATAGACCCAAGAAATGGATCGACTGGTTAAGCCACGCAGAATGGTGGTATAACACGAATTATCACAACTCTCTGAAATGCTCACCGTTTGAGGCTTTATATGGTTATGTACCCCCTGCACTAGAGTTTGGAATGCCACCTAATTCAAAGAATGCTGCAGTGGAAGATTGGATGAAAGAGAAGCATGTAGCATTACAAATGATTAAGGAGAATTTGAGGAGAGCTCGAGAAAGAATGAAGTACTATGCAGATAAGAATCGATCAGAGAGAGTATTCGAGATTGGAGATTTCGTTTATCTTAAGTTACAACCATATAGACAGACTTCTCTCTCTCTTAACAAGGGTCTGAAACTGAACTCCAAGTTCTACGGCCCCTATATGGTAAAAGAAAGAGTAGGTACAGTAGCTTATAAATTGGAATTGCCTCAAGGATCCCAAATTCACAATGTCTTTCATGTGTCACAATTGAAGAAAAAGATAGGGCATAAAAAATCAGTGGTACCGGAGTTGCCAATTGTGGATAGGGAAGGAATGGTTAAGGTTTATCCAGTGGCAGTACTGGAGAGAAGAATGGTGAAGAGAAATAATGCGGCAGATGTGCAATTGTTGATCAGGTGGTCGAATTTGCCGGATGAGGAGGCCACTTGGGAAGATTTCGACGTTATCGTTGAGAAATTTCCTGAATTTAAACCTTGAGACAAGGTTTAATTAAGGAGAGGGTATTGTTATGTTTGTATAAAAAAATAAATTACATAAAAGCCCAGGGTTATGTTTGCTTAATTCCAGTTTAAAATAAGAGTGAAGGAGGAGTTGACACGTGTTATAGGATGAGTGAGGGGCGCGGAATCTTATGTTGATAGAGTGGGCCCGAGTTAGTTAATTAAGGAAGGAGTTGATTGGAGAAGGAGATTGAGTGGGGTCGGGAGGAAGGAATTGGGCCAGCTGGCCCAATCACGTGGATTATTCCTTTTGTTTAAATTTGTTATTCTGTTAGTAAGTTTGGATTTTTAGTAAGTTTAGTTATTTACGAAATTGCCATCTGCGTATGGTATTAATGGTAATTTGGAAGAGAGAGAAAGTAGCCAGTTTTTGTATTGAACTCTGCTAATACTGTTCAGAGAACATTAATGGCGAGATGAACTTATCAATCGAATCAATCCTTTCTCTTATTTCTAATTAACTCGTACGTGAATTTGAGAGAGCGTTACATCACCGTAGAGAAACGGAGAGACTGATACACCAGAGAGAACCGGAGAAAACCGGAGATACCGATTGTTCTATGAGAACCGGAAGAGATCAGAGATAATCAGAGAAAAAGAATCGCCTTCAAGAAACACCAAAGAATCGCCCTCTTTAATTGACACCAATCAATCCCTCCCGGTCTCATTTAATAAATATTTATTTAATACTATGTGTTAAACCGGATACATTTATTATTTTACTACTTAATCATTTCACTAAAAGAAAAAACGCCGCGCCATGAACGGGTTAATAAAATCGCAAAAACTTCATATATCACTCTATATGATAAAAAATATATATATATATATATATATATATATATATATATATACTCTTGTTACAGTAATTTACACGTAATCCTAATTGAATTGTTTCTGTTTCCAGATATATACTTGTCTTTCTCATAGCTCAAATTTATTTCTTCTAATAATTGATTTACCTCATTCTATTATTTATTTGCTTTTAGTGTTTTATCCTACTTAAACATGCTTTTAGTGATGTATCTTTTAAATATACTAGTGTTTTACAGCGCGGGTTTTTTGTTGATCATTTTCGTGTTTTTTTTTTTTTTTTTTTTTTTAACGTTCTTGTGGTTGTATATTAGGCTTTCCTGCATTTTTTGGGTGTTGGATGTGCGTTGTAGTTGTTATTGTTTCTCTATTGTGTGTCGAGTTGAAAATATTTTCGAGTGATTTGTAAGATCCATGTATAGTAGCATAAATTATGAAAATATTAGGTGTTCATAATATTACATAACTTATGTTACATAATAGATATTGTTGCATTTACAAAAAGGGAATGTTTCAGTAGGCATTAAATCTTGATAGTTTTCTAATTGCACGATAACATCGACAGTCCATAAAGGCAAAATTAGTACACAAAAAAAGAATCTAGACCTTGTTACAAAATACTGAACGGAGTACACACAAACAGTAATTATTGGTTCTGTTTTTTTTGGTCTTTTTTCGTTTGACTTATTATTACTCGCCTGGCGTTGTTTTTTCGCAAGAGGTTCTTTTGTCGTTGTCACGGTTTGTTCCATCTTTTCTTTGCCTTTTGCACTTTAATTTTTTGAAGACATGGTATTTGTGTTAATTGCTTGTATAAGCTGATGGACGATATAATATAATTTTGTTCAATTGATATAATATATTTTTAACTGACATATAAAAAATAACCCTGAAAATGAGAGAAATATATCATATATATCCTGAGATTACCATGGTCAAACATTCAAATTCGAAATTTGCCTGGAAATAATCCATTCGCTGGTTGCACTTCTTTTTGAAAGTTCTAAGATGAAACCTGCATCGAAAACTGTGGCACGTATAAATAGTTCAAAAATATAAATCAAAACGTTTTAAAAATAATTAACTGCTTAAAAACTAATATGATTCTCGAAGAAGCAAAAGCGTGGTCTATGTCAACGGCTCCTGTTACTTTGGGAGGCATACAAAACTAATATGATTCTCGTTCCTTCAAGTTTCTTCCTAAAAAATATTAAAGAACCAAACATTAAATCTACAATTAATCCATAAATGATGATGATGATGATGATGATGATGACGACGACGACGACGACGATAGTGATGATGATGACGATAGTGATGATGATGAACGAATGATGATGATGACACATTCATTATCATTACAATATTTAAATTAATTAGGAATTAAAAAAGTACCGCTTTAAGGATTTTGGCTCCAAAAATAGGTGCAATAGCCAATTGAATAGTCTGACGATCTCGGTGCCAAAAATAGCTCCCATAGCCGCTGACGAAACCAAACAATATCATACAAATCTCATTCACTTGTTCCTTGCAACACAAAGACAAAAATCGAAAAAAAAAACAGAAATTAGCTCTCTTTATATCCCGATAATAACTAATTGAAATTGCAAAAATGCTAATAAATAATTACCTAAAAGAAACAACCTCGAAATGACCTCAAATCGCAAGACATATTCAAGACAGTCCCCTTCTCTGAACTGGTACGCACCAGCATTGGTATGTACCAGAATTGGCACACGTGAAGCCCTATATCGGCCTCTTGCAAAGCTGGCACGTCGTTGGTACCGTCTCCGTTCACGGCAATGACTTCATTCCGGGAAGAAGGCTCCTCAATTTTGTAAAAAAAAAAAACAGAAATAATATGAAAATGTAAAACAGAAATGATATTAATAATGAATGGTTTTTTTTGCAAATTTTGTGTCGAAATACAATTTGCCCATACCGTACTGCCTGGAATGGCGCGGGAGCAAGGCCGTCAGGAAGTATCTCAAGTCTACTTGGAGCTGAAATTGACAAAAATTAAAATATTGATAATTAATGGGTTTTTTTTTTTTTTTTTTGCAAATTTTGCATTGAAACACTATTTGCAAATTAATGGGCTTTTTTGCAAATTAATTCATCACGATCGCGGGAACATAAGTGCTGGTACCACGAAACTAACTAAAATCCTCGTTGACGTAACTACCAAGAGCTGCTACGACCACACCGACAGAAACCGGTGCCGGTACGACCACGCCTCCATTATAGACACTCGTACTGAAGTACTGCCTGGAGCAAGAGGCGGCCAGGAAGTATCTGAAGTCTACTCGGGACTGAAATTGACAAAAATTAAAATGTTAATAATTAATGGACTTTTTTGCAAATTTTGCATTGAAACAATATTTACAAATTAGTGGGCCCTTTTGCAAATTAATGAAATTACCATTGCGGGAACATAAGTGCTGGTACGATGATACTGATTAAAATCCCCGTCGACGTAACTACCAGAAGAGGGCACGACCACACCGTCAGAAAACCGATACCGCTACCGGTATGACCACGCCTGAAACGACTACGACCACACTGACAGAAAACCGATACCGGTACTGGCAGGACCACACTTGAAGCGGGTACGACCACACCGCCAGAAACCGATACCGGTACGAACACTCCTCCATTTTGGTTGACCTTCAAATTTTTTATGTCGTAAATATTTCCTTCGATCAGATTTGCAGCCAACTTCTCCATGCTTATATGTGAATCATAACTATTCTACACTAAAAGAATTCTGCAATATTACTCCCAGGCCCCTGTCAGATGGGTAATTTGAAGGAAATGCAGTTTCACATCTACGATAAAATCGTACGTATAAGGATATATGAACATGTTAGTTCATAGAAATATAACATGTGTATTAGATGCACATATGTATATATGATGTACATAATTAGATTGATAAGATAAGATTTTAGGAAAAATCTGTTTGGAACATTTTTACTAAAACGGACATAACATTCGCATACGAACACCGATTTGGATGATTCAACTCTCATAAGTTAGATAATTGGATTATCTACAACTTTCATATTCAGTGGAAAAACATTTGAATAACGTAGGACGTTCATTATAATGAAATACACGAAAGGTTGCGGCAGTTCGACGAAATGACGCGAACGTTTACTAAAACTAGTATAACTTTCGGACTGGATATCCAAATTGGATAAACTCGGATTTGTTGGAAAGGTGATAAGATCATCTAGAACTTTCGTTCAGAAAGTTTCTGTTAATTACGGACCTAAGTTCGTCGAAATTCCAGTTTAGTGAAAGTGTGTCTGCTGATTCTGCAGGAGACACATCTTTTGATCAAATCTTCTAGAAACTTGTGATTTCATGCATATAAAAGTATCATTTGATTGATTAAAAAGTGTCTATTTACTGGTGAAGGAATACGAGTTATTCTATAAATAGGACCCTAATCTCACTCAATCAAATCAATCTAAGAAACCATTATTTCCACTAATTAATCCAGTAATTTAGAGAGAGAAAAGTTCGCCGGAATTCTCCATTGATTCCGGCAAGAGTTTAAGCAAGAGTGATTACGAGGCGTCTAGGCAGTTTCGTGATTATCCGACGACTCCCGTTTCGCGGTGGATACGAGTAGAGGTACGTATACGTTTGCGTACTAACGAGTTAAGTTCATCAACCGACGAGAAGACGAACGGAGAAAGACGACCGGTTTGGGCGTGGGACGAACCGGTACGAACGAAAAGGTGCGAACGAAAAGGTGCGACGTGAACGGAAGTGAAGGCTTCGCAGCGACAAATCCTTCGTAAGCGATCAATTTCGCTAGGTACAAATATTACGTTTATTAGATTTACGTTATATTAGTTATAGGCAATTTGATAAACAAATCGTAGATGAGATCTCGGGGATTTGTACTCCGTCGAGTCCAATAATTATCCGCTGCGCGGACTCGATGGGGTGTAGATAACCCAACATAATTTGCATCAAGTATGAACTCAATAATCCGCAAAACATCTTAGGCTTAAAGAAGAGAACCAAAAAGTAGGTAACGAAGGATCTAGAATTTTACTAATGAATTACCATGAAAAAATTTCATTTCTTTTTCCCTACAGTACTCTTCAATCAATCAATAGAGCTCATTTTATTGCCTTTTGCTGAGTTCTTTTAATCACGTTAAAGGGGGGAAAATTGAGTGTTACAATAATTGTCAAAACTCAAGATAATAGAAGAAGGATGTTACCTTACAGCCTCAGTCAATAACTCGCGAGAGTAAAATTGAGCTTAAGCGAATCAGAATTGAACAAAATTCGTGTAGAAAATTAAAAAACAATCAATCGAAACAACTAAAATCAAGCCTTAATCACTGAATCACTGTAAATTTATTGGAAAACAAAAGCAACAAACTCGAAACAGAATCGAATAGGTTGTAGTGAACTCACCTGGTTAGAGGAAACAAAATCGAGCAAGGCTGTTGTCTGCAGCAGCTGCCATGGCATTCTGCTTCCTTGTCGCTCAGGTTGCCTCGCCGTCGCCGCTAGGGTTTGGCTTCTTTTCTTGCTAGCGTAAATGAGAAGAAATAGAGGAGAGCGCTGAAAGAGATGGAAGACGGAGATGGCAAACAGGCAAGTATCGCCGGACACAAGCTGTAAACCCTACTAACTTTGGCGGCGATCTTCTCTCTTTTTCTCTCCAGGTCGTTCTTTAATGAAGAGATAAAAGAAGAATGGGGCTGTATATTTTTTGATCCAACGGCCGCAACTAAGCAAATCGAACGGTAAAAAAAACAAAAACGTGGAAGCGTAAAAATAAGGCCCATTGTTTAACTTTATAGTACTTAGAATATATATGGTCAATTGAAGCATGAATTTCATTTAACATACTTTCAGTTCTTTTAATAATTTGTTAAATGAAATAAAAAAAGGATGTAAAATGTATAAATTCAATTCAGTTGGAGCCAGGAACATGGAAGCCTCTTTTAAAGTAATTATAGTATTATATTATATTTAATTATGTTATTTATACTACAATTATCTATTTATATTTAATTCAGGAATCACTTTCCGTCTGTTGAGGTTCCAGTTGCAGGAATCACTTTCCTTGTTCAAATAATATCAAATTAATTCAAATATTAATTGTGGATATTAATCCATTTAATAAAAAATTTCAATTAACAATTAATTCAGATTCACAGTTAATTCAAATTCGAAATACAATTATATTAATTATTTTTCTAATCATTTTTTAAATTTGTAGTTATAATATTTTTTATCCATTTTTATTCTTAATGATACACTGGTAATTAACAACACAAGTAAAATTATACACATGTAATTAACAACAGGCACTTTACCACATTATTAGTAATTAATTTGCAATTTTAAAAAATATATAACCGACAATAAATCTAATCAATTCCATCAATTCATCAATATATAATTACATCAATGGAAAATCGACAAATTTGAAAACTAACATATCAATAAATATGGAAATTAAAAATTAACAAATATTACAAATGATAATCAATTACCTTTCTAGTAATACTTTAAATAAAACCTGTTAATTGTAAATATTGTAAAAATCATCCCTAATTTGTAATTAACAATCATCAATCACAAATTACAAAGTCGGGTTTCATTTCATTAACATGTGAAATAAATTTTGATATTTGCAATTAATATCAAATCCAAATAATCAGTGGAGGTCGCCAAAAAATCAAAGAAACTAAAAATAAAAAAAAACTTCCAATTATAGACTTCAAGATCTCAAAACAGGGTACGTGGTGTATTTAAAAAAAAAATAATAACTTGCAATTAATATCAATCCAATCGTCGTCATCGTCGTCGAGTTTGGCCGCCGTGTCGTGTCGAAACAGGATAGTGTTCGTGGTGTGTTCTGCGAGAAAAGAGAGAAGAAGATGGTGAGTGCGGCTTGACGACTGTGAAATAAAAGGAGAAAATAATTAAGGTTTGGATTTGGATTTATATATGACTTTGATCTGTCAATCTGTCGAGCCAGTCAATTGGATCCGAAATCTTTTTAGTTATATAGAAATTCGGATTTAAAAAAATACAATCCAATAAAATTAATCCATCATGAATTCCATTCTCGATTTATGGAAACACCATGTAATACTTCTTAAGAAATCATGCTACCCACTCTCTCGGTCGTTGATTCGTATTATCTTTAAAAAAGAAAATAGATATAAATAGACTTCCATGGGAGTCTAGCACCGAATACTTACCGGAAAGCAAAGCAAAAGTCATTTTTTTGTAGTTTCCTCACGTTTTCTCTAGACCACTTGAGTTTGAACTGAAGACCCTGATCTAGACCACTCTCCGGGACATCTTCAGAGACCGGGATTCAAAGCAAAAGCAAAAGGAAAAGGATAAGTATATCATGCTCCTCGAATTTTCTCAAACATTTTCTGTATCACAAATTAACAAATAATTAACAAAAATACATTCTATTAACGATTAATTGAAATTGATTAAGGATTATTAATTCATGCGTATTTTAATTATATATCAGTTAACTATCAATGAAATATATTTTTGTTAATTACCATGTTAATTAAGTGTTAATCAGTGAAAAAAAGGCATTACCAGCATTTCACCCACCATCACCAAAACTTTCTCATTTTCGTAAAACCGATTTGCCTTTCTGAGAGTTATTACCCATCATGAAACCACGTTTGTCCTCTATTCGAAATTATTAAAAAATTTCATTTTGCCAACATATATTCTTATTATTTTTAAAAGATATTTTCAGTATTTGATGGTTGCTTTACATGTCCAAAAGAAAATTGATCGGCAAAAAACAAGACATGGGAATCCATACTAGTAGTACCTTTTGATAGAATCCTTCCCCACAAAGACTTTCTCAGACGCGTGGTCGATTTTCTGGTGAAATATATTTCAAAATGTTTTTCCATACTTTTCGCAATTAGTTCTAGTTATTTTTGCACACAATTGTTCAATTTGCAAATAATACATGTATAATTCAGGAACAATTATGTATTTATTGCTAATATATGTATTAATATTTTCGTACCCAACGTTAAATAATTATTCAGGTATTTTATAATTTAAAAAAATGTTATACACGTATTGCCGTGTAATATGTTTTTACTTGGAAATTTTCTTTTTAAATAAATACTTTGAATGACTTTTATTTATTATACTTATACTAATATTGTTTTTACTCGGCGTACTGAACACGAAAGACATCTTGAATCGTGATGAAAAAGATTTATTTTTATTCTCCTATATAAGTATTCACTCGGAAAATCCAAATTATCTCAAATCAAGAGGGAACAAAATGATAGGAGAAATTCCTTGGTCAGGTGTAGGCTCATTCATAGCAAGCTTTCTCTTCCTATGGGCAATGGTGAAAGATCACATTCCATTACAACTAGAGCGATACGTATCCAACTTTTTCGACAAAATACTATCCTTCGTCCATTCGTATGATCAAATAACTGTTCACGAGTATAACAGCGAACATATGGCACGTGACGACTTGTATTCGGCTTCTGAGGCCTACTTAAGCTCGGTTTGTCTGCATCGGGCTCGGAAACTGAAGGCCGAGCTCGGCAAAGAGAGCGACAGACCCCTCGTGACCATCGATGATTATGAGGAGGTGATAGATGTTTTCGATGGTACCAAAATCTGGTGGTTCGCCTCTATGCGCCAACCAAAATCGAGCATTATTAGCATGTATCCTGGCGAGGAGGACCTCAGGTATCAAACTAATATTGCAAAGGAAAATTATACTTGTACATCAAATTTCACAATAATATTCTCGATGATATCACTTCATGTTAATTAATCAAATTTATTAACATAATAATTAACAAGGAACACCGAATTAACATTTAAAGAATATTAATTATGAATTGTTAATTTGGATGGATGTTAATTAAAAATTGTTAATTCAAATGAAAGTTAGTTACACGTTAATTGACTTGTTAATTACCATTTGATTTTTTTTGTGAAATGGTGTATACGAATATATGCCTTTTACATCAATACACTTTGAGAGACAAAATATGGAATCTTAAAAGTGATGATTTTTTTAAATATATTAAGAAAAGTAAGGAGGTTTTACAAAAATCTCCTTATGTATCTAACTTATGTTAATTTGTTAATATTGAGATTTATTGATATGGAACTGAATGTATGTTCTTCAAGTAATTCATACTCCTCTCATGTAACCTCGAGTCTGTTTCATAAATTTATCAAAAAATAGATACTACCGCATAACGTTCCATAAGCGCAATCGAGAATTAATCGAAGGTGCGTACTTAAATCATGTCCTCAAGCAAGGTCGAGCTTTCACCGTCTCCAACCGGCAAAGACGCCTCTTCACCAATAATCCAAGTAACAGTTGGGAGGGCCATAGACAATCTATCTGGAGCCACGTGGCCTTCGAGCACCCTGCCACCTTTGACACTCTTGCCATGGACCCGATTAAGAAGAAAGAGATCTTAGACGACCTCGTAACCTTTCGAGAAGGTAATAATACAGCCAAAGAAGAAAAAAAACTTTATTAGCAACTTAGTATTTATATGAAACTAAAATTTCATTAAATTTCGGTATGTAATAGGAAAAGAGTATTATAAACAAATTGGAAAGGCTTGGAAGCGCGGATACCTCTTGCACGGCCCTCCCGGAACCGGCAAGTCTACGATGATAGCAGCGATAGCGAACTTTTTAGAATACGACATTTATGATCTTGAATTGACAGCTGTCGAAAACAACCGGGAATTACGAAAAATCTTTATAGAAACATCTGGTAAGTCTATTATTGTCATCGAGGATGTTGATTGTTCCCTCGATCTGACTGGCAAGCGGAATGAGAACAACGAGGCGAAAGATCAGAAGAAAAAGAAGAAGAAGACACCACCTATGGTGGTGGACGAGAAGGACGAGGCTAGTAAGGTAATGTGGTCTTATTTGTTAACTCATTTGATAAGTCGGGTCTAATCGATAATGTAAAATGGAGTAGGTAACTCTTTCGGGGCTTTTGAATTTTATCGATGGATTATGGTCGTCATGTGGCCGTGAGAGGATAATAATTTTCACGACCAATTATGTCGAGAAACTCGATCCGGCATTGATTAGAAGAGGCAGAATGGACATGCATATAGAGATGTCTTATTGCACATTCGAAGCTTTCAAAGTAATATATTTATATATTGTTTATAAAAACTGACTAATAATTAAATTTTCAATATTTTTCATTCAAGGCTTTGGCTAAAACCTACATTGGGGTCGAGGAGCACGATTTATTCGAGACGATCCGAGAATTAATAGTGGAGGTAAATATGACCCCTGCTGACGTGGCAGAAGGCTTGATGCCGAGAAAGAATACGAGAAACGAAGCGCAGGCGTGTCTCGAAAATTTGATCAAAGATTTGAAATTGGCCAAGGAAGAAGCAGAGAAAACTACAGAAAGAGATGACTAAGAAGGACGTACATTAATCATGATGCATCATCCTTTTCTCTAAATCTAAGTTGGCCCAAAACGTTCGAAGTCCATTGAATTCTTTTTCCAATACCGTGTTTATATTTTGATTCTAACGTAAACAAATGAATTTTACAAGAGTCCATTGGTCAATAATCTCGACATGACTGCCCGCCCACTTAACCTTTAGTAGTGTTGAGTATTAAACTTATTTTCTAAGTTTTATGTTTCATGTTATTTTGCAAGTTTTATGTTTCGTGTTGTTTTAGTTGCGAGGAATTTTGAGTGTGTAATTGTGAGAGTTCTTGAAAGATTAATTTGGGAGTTTAAAGAGAGTGTGTTTAGAATTAATGAGTGCATGTACATATGTTATATGTTATATATGTACCATGAGTCCTATAAATATGTGTATTTTGTTGTAGGAATCACATCAAAAATGAAGCATCAAGAAATGAGAAATTATACATTTAGTTCCTTCTCCTCCCTTGTTCCTCTATTTTCTCTTATTTTGTCCATAATTCATCATAGCTTGTATATTACATATCTTTTTTAATTTTTCTGTTTTTTTTAAAATAGAGACTCATGAGTCCTCATCTATTATTTATTTCTTTGAAAATAATATAATTACTATGAATCACCTTGCTGTACGAGGGCCACCTATCTTCATCTCGAGAAGATACCATGAGTCACCTATGTTTGCTTGTCTCTCCCATCATTGTGAAGCATCTCTGTCCACCTATGTTAGCCACCATGAACCATCTCATGCCTCATTTCTTATGGTAAACCCCTTCCTCCTCCCTATTATCGTTTTTGGTCATTATGAAAGGTCTGTTGTATTATTTGTTGAGAATAATACCAATAAAATCTGACATGATTAAGAGCGATTAATTTTTTTTTTTATCAAATGACAATTATGTCTCTATTAATGATGATTAATACTTATTATATTTATCAATTAGCGCAATTATCTTCCATAAATATATATTGGAATGAGAAATGTAAAAATGACACATGTCATGATAATAATAATAAGGAAAAATATACTCTTCCCAACCATTTCACCCCCAAAATCATGATGGAGTAATCATGACATCATTTTGTCATGCTTACTAATTCATGCCTCCAATTTGCACCAAATTAATTAAACATTCAATTAACATCTAAATAAAATACAATTAAAAGTACATTTAATTAACTTCTAATTAAACTAATCGATGGTTCAATGTAATTTTTAATTAAAATAATCAAATTAAAATTACAAAATTAATTGGGGAACATTTTGGATGCAAATGTGTGCTCCCATTTAATCGTGATGTCATGATGACAACATCACGATTAATGGGGTGATATTTGGAGGGCATAGTAGAAGGGCTCTAATAATAATAATAATAATAATAATAATAATAATAATAATACACTTTTTATATATTCAAAGACTAAATATCATTTTTTAGATAAAGATTAAAATCGTGGACATCATTAAGATAAAAAAAACGGAATGCATGAATTACTTGACTTATTTATATTTCAATATTTATTATATTTGATTATTCATAATATTTAAAAAATACTTTTGCATGATTGAGGGAAGATAATAACACTAATAAATATTTAAATATACTAAATAACAAGCAAAATAAATAGGGATATAAATGTCATTTGTTAGAATTTTTTTTAATTGTTCTTAGTTAATCCACGTTAGCTCTTGCAATATCATCATCCTAAAATTTTACAACTTTAATATAACTTTATAATATCTACTTGTTTATGTTAATTAATATAAACAATTAGATAATTGTTTTCTACATTAAAATGTAAGAAATATTTATTGAGATTGTAGAATATAAAGATAAGATTAAAAATATGTTACAAGAGAATTAAGAATTGATAACTCCTTATTAATTTATCCACCCTTTTATTTTGCACCTATCTTTTAAACTGAACACGATATGCATTCTTTAAGCACGCTATTTGCATGATGGGCGAACATTTTTCATGATTTTACCGGCCTCCGACTCCATCAATGCAGAAATACAAGTGAGATGCTATGCCATTCTCTATCGCACTAAAAATCCTATGACCATAATGATAAGACGCATGAACTTGGCAATAGGATCAAGACAACAACTCAGATTTTACGTTCGTCCCGGAGCCTTCAAATACGGTTGGCGTATCCAATGCGACTCTAGCTATTTCACGGTTCAGTTTTTATATAATCAGGCCAATTTTGATCTAATTGGTGTATTTACTGGTGCACGGTGGTTTCTGAAAAAGCATTGATGGCAGGAGTTGTATTAGTCGGTGCACCTCGTTCGCAGCAGAAATGTCTCGATACAAGGGGAGGTTGCGTAATACAGTTCATAAGGGGTGAAGTGAGACGATCGACTCCAGCTGGAATTGATTTTTTAGGAGAAATGTATGAAAACAAATGCAATTCATTTGGTTTATTCTGCAAAGAGAGAAATCATCCCAGATTTATGTTCGGTCGATTTTGCCCAGGCAGATGTGATTTTTAGATCTCGATTAAATGAATTAATCAAATAATTGTTGGTGATAAATGGATGTTGTGCGAATATTCATATCATCAATTGATTCTGTGAAACACGGTTCTGTTATAGATTTAACGATCACTGAATTTGATGATTGAATTACTAGAAGAAAATATTTGACATTGTTGATATAAAATAGCAGATTTCGTTTTGTAGACTTTTACTGCCCTTCAGAAAATTCTAAATTAGAAAGTAATTAATTTAGAAACACTGATTAAGGGATATGAATTTTTTTTGAAAAAATAAAAATGTTGCTTCAATACATTACATGATCCAGGGACCCATAACAGTAAATTGTAAAAAACCAAAATATAAATAAATAAGCATTATAGATAGTGTAGGTAGATTGATTTTCCTATTTCCTGGTCAGGGGCCTTGTATTGGAGATTTAGCGAAAAATACCCGGTATTTTGGCGTTAGAGATGCATGTTGTCGCGAGGTGCCACACCGAAAGAGCTTTGGCCGAGAAGACTCTCCTATTTCGTTCCTTCCACAGATTTCATGTGGTTCCCGGCCACCACCAATCCCATTTCTCGTTGTGTTCCTCGTCTCCTTATCGTTTGTTTTGGATCCACAGAAAGAATGGTATTTTTGAGACCCTAGAGTGGCCGTTACCTTAGACTAAACTAACTAAAAAGATGCAAGTAAATAGGGATTTGATAATAATCATTTATGGAGAGTTTTATCATAATCATTTTGTGATTTAAAATTTGATGTCAATCTAAAATTCAAAATTAAATCATTTTCTTACCATACACTCCAAAAAGGACATAAAGATAACTTTGTACGCATAATTTTGATGGATGTACTAATACTCTTGCCATTTAATTTTAAAAGGAAAGAAATTTAATATCTTCACTTTAATAAAATTTTACAATTCTTCTAATTGATTGATAGGAACCTGAACAAAGGAAACTACATAATTAAAATATCTAGTATTACAAGAAGCAATACAAATTTAAAACGATAATATCATATTTTATTTTATTTTATTTTACTTTTTGTTTTTCTGTCTGATGAACAACATGACTAGAAATAATTTAATTTATTTGGATAAGATATATTCATTTATTTTCCAAATACTCTATTTATTGTGATTGTCAAATAAATTAACGTTTTTCAGAATTATATGAGTGTGTGAGACAAGTTAAATATATTGACGAAGAATAATAATAGTTTATGTGCATAAAGATCATAATTATATCCTTGGATTGTATTAGTGGAAGATTAATATTTTATGTGCATAAAAATCACAAATATTGAGAAAGTCTGGAGAGAGAGAGAGAGAGAGAGAGAGAGAGAGAGAGAGAGAGAGAGAGAGAGAGAGAGAGAGAGAGAGAGAGAGAGAGAGAGAGAGAGAGAAACGGTCATAAATATAATGGAGAGAACATTTTCAAAAGGAATGAAAAAAAATAACAAGCAATACATATTAATAATATTTGTATCCAAATTATACTTTTGTCAAAAAGATATATAATAGAAGCTCTCATCATTTATAGAATCATAGTCCAAACACAATTGCAGGTAAAATGTTGCAATGTGGTAAGACATGTTTTAATTGCGGCGGTTTAGGACGGACATTTATGAGAGTAATTATAACACATGTTATTAGGGGCTGATTTAGAGGGAGACCGGCGGGACCCCGGACACCCTCACCGCAACAATATCTACATCCAATTATGATTTTTGAAGCCCCCATTCTATTATATACTAAATACGCTGCTCGATTTCCCTTATCGGGCACCCGGCAGCTCCTATCATTAGTTTCGGATTTCGCCACTATGTGTTATTAAGATACATGATTAGCCTAAAGATATAATGAGTATACGAAAAGAAGATTTAGAGGTTGTAACAAACTTTTAATTATTAATGAAATAATAGAAGTGGTACTTGTGAGCCCTCTCTATTTTAATTCAAAAAAATATACAAAAAGAAAAAATTAACATTAAAATATGTATACATGTATTGGTTGTATTAAAGTGTAAAGCGAAGAAACAAATGTGAAAACATTTTGATATTTAAAAAATATAATAAACATTGTTAATAAAAAAAAAAAAGAATATATAATAAACATACTTAGAGATACATTGATACTATAAAAAAAAATACAATTTAACATATAAAATATATACTGTACAACAAATTACGAATTTCGTAACAAACTAACTCAAATTACAATTCTTGGAATTATGATTGGAAGAGTTTTATAAAATCAAGAACTGTTTTCATGTGTTTGTACGTCGTTTAACTTATCTTGAATATTTCGTGTGTGTCCCTTGACTTAATCACAACTTAAATTATTCGTTAGTACTTGAGATTAGTCTTGAAGATCATCAAACCATGGTCCAACAATATTAAGTATGTGAAAATTCTTAAAAGTTATAAACACAGATATACGTATCTTTCTTTCTATAGTTATAATGTAGAACATAGCACCATAAGTTGACACGTGGCAGATTTTTTTTTTTTTTTAATAATTTTGTTTTTATTGCAACCCATGTTATATTCATGTGTGGAAAAAAAAATATAATTGATCCCCAAAATCATCATAATATTCTTGATATTGTGACAAAATGAATTGATTAGTATTTCTAATTGACTCAATTAAATATTAATTGACACGTTTAATTAACACAATAACAATTCATAATATGTTAATATTAGTAAATATTAATTGACATGTGACCACATATTGACACGTGTTAGTTTTTTTTTTTTTGGTGAGTTTTGTTTCTATTGCAACCCAAATTATACTCATGTATGGAAGAAAAATATAATTGACCCCCAAACTCATCATAATATCCTCGATGAGGTGACAAAGTGAACTGATTAGCATTTCTAATTGACTCAATTAAATGTTAATTGACACATTTAATTAACACATTAATAATTTATAATATGTTAATATTAATAAATGTTAATTGCCGTGTCAAATCAATTAAACGGTCAATTAAATCGTTAAATGAGACAAACAATAATACTAATCAACATACTTAATTCTCTCTTGCCGCCTTATCAAGGATGTTATTTTTGTGTTATTGGGCTCTATATATAATTTTCGTATGAAACTATTACTCAATTGCTATTTTCTTATGATATAATTTACAATTGTGATTGATATTTTTATGTTAATGGATGACATTATATATATATATATATATATATATATATTGGTTTTATGTGTATTATTCACGGTTTTTTTTATTTGTTTTAAAACTTTAATTTTATTTGATTTATAACATGTTATATTTTATTTATTTGGTGTAGATTTATAATGATGGACCAATACCATGAACCCTTATTAATTGTAATGTTTATATGTACGATTGACAAATTTCATGAATATTTATTAATTATCATGCATTTATTGACATCAATATATTTGCAAACATGTAATGATTATATAATTGAGTTTAAACGTATCCGCGCAAATTCTATTTAAACAAATTATACAAAAAAATATAAAAAAAAATATGAAATCCCGCGCAATGTTGCGCGGGCCATTGCTAGTTATTTACAAAGTTGCATTTTTTAAAGAAGCCGCAAAAATAAAATTTTCACAACATGTACATAATATAGGGTTAGACATTATATTACACATCATTTAAAATGTGTTTTTTGTTGTTGTAATTTATCAAGAAATGGATTTTACACGGCACTTGTAAATAGCAAGTTTAAAATGAATTCGGCGGTTATACTTGAATATATATAATTTTGAACATATCACCACATAATGACACGTGTCATTTTTTTTTGGAGTTCTGTTTTTATTGCAATGTAAATTATACTCATGTATGAAAGAAAAATATAATTGACCTCCAAACTCATCACAATATCCTTAATGAGGTGACAAAATGAATTAATTAGCATTTCTAATTGACTCAATTAAATGTTAATTAACGCGTTTAATTAACACATCAATAATTTATAATATATTAATATTAGTAAATGTTAATTGACGTGTCAATTCAAATTAAACAGTCAATTAAATCATTAATTCTCAACAATTGATGGTAGGTAGGAAGGGCAAAGGTCAACTTGAGTCAATCAATAATACTAATCAACCTACTTAATCCTCCCTTGCCATTCCATCAAGGATGATATTTTTGTGTTATTGGGGCTCCATATATAATTTCCGTATGAAACTACAGCTCAATTATTTATTTCTTATTATACAATTTACAATTGTGTGGTTTTTTTTTTTTTAAAATATTTTTTGTGTTAATGGATAACATTTTAAATATATATTTCGATTTTGTGTGTATTATTCATGGTTTTCTTTTATTTGTTTTGAAAATTTAATTTTGTTTGAATTATAAAATGTTATATTTTATTTATTTTGTGTGGATTTATAATGATGGTCCAATTTCATGGATTCTTATTAATTATAATGCATATGATAGATAAATTTCATGAATTTTTATTAATTATAATGAATTTATTAATATTAATATATTTACTAACATATAATGATTATGTAATTGAGTTTAAATGTACCCGCGCAAATTCTATTTAACAAATTATACAAAAAAATGTAAAAAAAGAAAAAAGTATGAAATCCAGCGCAATTTGCTAGTTATGTATAATTGTATATATGTTGGGAAAAAATATTTTTGATGGGTAAATGTGTGAAGTGTCTGTAAATAAATGGCTAAATGTGTAAATTATCGAGAAGGATTTTTGTAATGGAATTTACTACTACCAAGTTAACACTATTTACGGCTTTACGGCTTTAAGAAAGTTCAGCCAAGAAAAAAAAAAATTAGCGTGATAAGTTATAGTGGCTTAAATGGACTATAAATGAAGGGAGGTCAATGTCATGTATTTATTTTGGTGTCAAATTTGAAAAAGGCCGTTTTACACGATCAGCTCACTTTTTTTTATTTATCTAAATCCAATTTAGTTCAAAATTCAGAGGCCATGAGTTTGATATTTTTTATTTCGAGAACTATGTGACATTTCAAGCGATTTACGTAAAATAAATCTGTGACATAATTTTTATTTCAGAAAAATATATTTTCATTTTTTTTACGAAATTGTTTGTATAAAAACTTCTTTTGAAGTATTTTTACGGGACATCTAAAAAATTGAAATATGTATCAAAAATATTATTTGAATGTATTCGATGAATAATATTTGAAATATTTATGTTATATATAGAGTTTGGCTAGGACGCTATTAATAGCACCGGAGAGTTTAATACTATTAATTTTTAAACCGTCAGATTCTCATTCAGATTTAGATTTGATGATCAAACATGCAATGGATGGAAACTTAACACCACCGTTTATTTCTTTCATATTGCATACATTCCTATTCCCAGATATTATTTGACCGCATTAAATAAGGAAATAGTACATTGCACTTGATTGCACCAAATAATTCATTTATGTATTTCTAATTCTTATGATTCATAAGTTATGAATAACTTCAAGAACTTGTTGTCGGTTCATTATAAATTCACAGATTTTTCAGACTAGTATAAAATTTGATTGTTATGATCTTTTGTAGTGTTTGGGATTATAAATTTGATGCTAGACAAATGTACCATAATTGATTTTAATAAAGAAAAATATTAATTGGAAGCTCCATCTAAACATCAAACTCATATAAATTGAAAAATATTCATTCTCAGGACATACATGATTCTAAAATTTGGAAGAGTGCAACAAAAGAAAAATACAACCAGCAGATTCATACGCAATACATTATTAAACATTAAATAAAATCAAGATACAAAATAGTTCCTACAAATATTATATATTAAGCATTTTCGAAGCTTGTACATCTTTTAAGCTCTTCCCTGAAAAAAATAATTACATGTTAGATTAGAACTCACTTATAACCCAAAATTGAAAATTCCCCCTCTCATTAATTTTAGAATACAAGAGATATGGTGATGCCACGTCGGCGGACACTGTTCACCCAACATTGTTTAACCGAGTACTGTTCATACCTGTTACTGTTCATGTTTTTTTTTTTTTGAATTTTTTTTTATTTGACATATATCTTGTGTTCTAAATAAAATATTTGAATTTTTCATCGTATTAATAAATATAATTGACATATGTCTTGTGTTCTAAATAAAATATTTGAATTTAATAAAATACTATTCACACAAATATTTTTTGTTAGCCTCAGCTGGTATTATTTTTATTTTTTGCTTATTATAACAATTTTGATTGGTACCAAGCTGCGTTTTTTTGTGCTTATTATAATATTTTTGATTGGTACCAAGCTGCGTCTTTTATGTTTTTTTGTTTGTCTTTTTCAGAATTTTATTTTATTTGACATGTTTTGTATTCTAAATAAAACATTTGAATTTGTCTTTTGGAACATATGATATGTTTTGAGGAGGAAAAAAATTTGCATTTATTGCATAATACTTGTGACACTATTTATGAAAATTACTTTTGTTTTATACTTGTAACATTTTAGATAAAATTATTATTTTATGATCAGAACACATTTTGAAAAATCGCAGCGAAGCACGAGAAATATTTCTATTTTCTTATCAAATAATATATCAAATAATATATCCCGCAGCGAAATAATATATAAAATTATTATTTTTGCTAATTATATTATTTCTTATCAAATAATATATCCCGCAGCGAAGCGCGGGCTATATTGCTAGTATTGAAAATTGTAAATATGTCATTACCTCCTTGCAAGTTGTGAAATAGTGACCCAACTTTCCACATTTTCCACATTTTCTTTGCTTTCTCTCAGATTGTGGCTTCCATCGTTGTGCTTTTCTTTTACCCTTGCATTGCGATTCTGGAGGATCTTTAGGTGTAATTACCTCTCTAACTTCTTGCTCTTCATTCACAATATCATTTCCTCCGGCGCTTTCCGTTTCCTCATTTATGTTCTCATTCAACTTTTTCATCGATTCATTGAATATTGCAATTTCATCCGTAATTGTATCTATCCGCGTAGAAGTCATTTCAAATGCTTCGAAATTGTGTGATCCTTGTGACACTAATTTCATAACCTTTGAACTTAAAATTTTGAAACGCAATGCCTTAGATTCCAATGATTCACCCGTTAATACACTTCGGGTACTCGATGCCATTGACTCCTCTTTTGCATTTTTGGTCCATCTTGTTAAGATATAACGAGATGGAATATAATGCATGTTTACATGATTCATTACCTTCAAAACATGTGGACATAATAAGCCTTCAAACTCAAACTTCTTGCAATTACACGAAATTATGGATTTGGATTCATTAACCTCAACGATATATGAAAGCATCCGTTGATTGCAAATGAAAGGATTATGTATGGTCCTTACATTGAATACCAATGGATTCTCCATCTCGAACACATTGTAACCAGAACTAGTTTGTAATGATTCTTTGAATTCCGAGAAGATATTTCTTGTATATGCCTCACGAGCTTGAAATTCGATTGGATCGCGCGAACACAATGATGCTTTTCCATCGATTGTTCGATAGTCTTCCTCATCTTCTCTGGCAAAGCGACTTTCGAGGATCTTCTCAAAACGAATTACAAATGTATATATCGATTCTTGGCAATCCATCCATATTTTAATCAAGGCATTCATACTCTCACTTCTTTGTGACGATGACATGCCCGCGAAAAACGTATCGCGAAAAAATGCCGGAACCCATTGTGCACGGCATTTATACAAATGTTTTAAATGGGTGTTATCATCCATTTCATGCTTAACAATCATTTCTTTCCAATTACTATCAAATTCGTCAATTGTTAAACTGTCATCAATGCATGACTTAAATTCATCTTCAAACCCCACTTTGTCATGATAAAACACACTTAAATGTTCTCTTGCTTTTCGCATTATGTGCCATTCACAACACCTGTGTATTGTATTTGGAAACACATCTGCAATTGCTTTCTTCATTGCCAAATCTTGATCTGTGATTATTGCTTTTGGATGAACACCTGACATTGCTTCAAGCCATGTTCTAAATAACCAACAAAAGCTATCAGCCTTCTCATCTCTAATCAGAGCGCACCCAAAAAAAATTGATTGCCAGTGATGATTTACCCTTATGAAAGGAGCAAACGGCATGCTATATTTATTGGTCATGTACGTTGTATCGAACGTTATTACATCTCCAAAGTTCTTGTATGCCACTCTCGACCTTCCATCAATCCAAAAGATATAGCGTGCCGCCCCTTCATCGTCGAAATTTATTTTCGAATAGAAAAGAGGATCGGTAGCTTTTCGTTCTTCAAAATATGCGAGCGTGGTTGCTACATCAAGCCCGACAAGTTTCTGTTTTCTTTTTGCAATCTCATTATTTAAATCTTTTTGAATGAAGGAAAGATTCTGGGACCCTCCCTCTCTTGCAGCCAAAAAAGCCATAATTTGGGTAGTGGGTATATTTTGTTCTCTTAGCAAGTGTATTAACACTTTTTGTTCTTCAGTTATTGTTCGGTAAGATCTGCAGTACCGCATTTTAGAGGGACTATCTATCAAACTATGGTTATGCTTTGTTTCGCATTTGGTTATCCTCCATTTGCCATCAGTTTCTAGTTTCACTCTTATGTAAGCTTTGCAATCGGTTCGACGGTGGTGCACATTTTTTTGTGGTGTCCCTATTATTTGCGGTGTTTCGACATTTTTTCTTTGACCTTTTGAATCAGTTTTTCCTTGTTTCGAACAACACAACAGCCAAGCAGTAATCATGTTATCTTTCTTTCTTGCCTTGTAGTGGCTAGCCTTTCTGACAGAGAATCCGATTTTAAAAGCATAAACAGTGTAAAATTTAATTGCTTCTTCTCCACTTTCAAATTCCATCCCTACAAATGGCAAATCAATCGTTGTCTCAAGTTCAACTTCACATGTTTGTTGATTATGATCTGCACTCGTAAAGTCATATTCCTGGTCACTACTGTTGGGGTTATGCATCTCTTCTCCATCAGTAGAAACTTCAATCAAATGTTCCTGCAAGTTCATATTTGATTTCCATGTTAGGAGACAAGACCAAATTGACAAAATAGACACAATTGAAAAGTGAGCCCTACACATGTTAAGCAACGAAAAAGTGCAATACCTCTCCTAAGAACGGTGGAATATTATCACTCAAACTAGAAGAAGCTCCAATAACCATGATGAATTAAGATGGATGTGCAGTGTATTTCTTTTACGATATTGGATTTTAAGATTGTTGAAAAATAAGAACAAGAGCATATTAGAAAGATGATTTATGTATTTCCTAATTTAATAGTTTGAAAAATCTGTAAATATTAGATTTTATAATATTTCTTTCTAATCAATAATTTATAAATTTAAATATAGGATATCCATACATTAATAAATTTCTTAATGAAAGAATTAGAAATACATGAATGAATTATTTGGTGCAATCAAGTGCAATCACTATTTCCTTATTTAATGCGGTCAAATAATATCTGGGAATAGGAATGTATGCAATATTAATTTTCCTAATATGAAAGAAATAAACGGTGGTGTTAAGTTTCCATCCATTACATGTTTGATCATCAAATCTAAATCTGAATGAGAATCTGACGGTTTAAAAATTAATAGTATTAAACTCTCCCGTGCTACTAATAGCGTCCTAGCCAAACTCGTTATATATATATTTTTTTAAATATTAAAGTGATAAAATTATTTGGAAATATTTTGTAAATATTATTTTCGAAATTTTTTTTTGCATCTCTCAGGATTCGAACCTAGGAGCTATGCTTGTGTTGCCATAACCCTTTACCATCGAGCCAATTTTGTTTCTGTGATATGTAGTTTCTAACTATTTGATTTAATTCGTCAGAATAATTTATCAAAAAATATGCATCTTTTGAGTTTCGAAATGGGGATTTGTCTTTGTGATGTCAACAACCTTAACCACTGGACCAAGCTATATTTTGTATTTTATGTTGGTCAGTAATAATTATAACTTCAACATACACCTGTCAACTAAATGTTAATTTCTAAAAAATTGTGAGAAAATGGGTTCGAACTCGTGACTTGTAGAGCCGCATGCAACGGTCCAACCAACTGCACTAGCTCATTTATGTCTTACGAATGATTCTTTTACATATATAACTAATGCAACAAAATAATTGTTGTCCGCAGGTTTCGAACCCGTGACCTAATGGATGGGACACAGCAAGACCAACACACCACCATAATTTTTGTGATATAAATTTGTTAATATTAATGTTGTACAATATGAACACGTGTCAAAATTGTGTTAAATTCATTAAACTTTAATATATAGTATAGTATAATATGACTATTCGTCCACTTAATCTTGTTGGATGGCTTGTCATTTCCTATTTTATATTTTTATACTTGTCCATTTTCTTTTTCGACTTGGTGACCTTGCACGATGTGTTCTTTTGATCAATCTTATTAAGTTTGAATACGTCACCCAAGTGAACGTCACCAAAGTGACTTGTAGCCTAATTTTTATCATAGAAAATACAAAGGGTTATTGTCATCGACTCCCCTTATTTGTCCTAACAAGACTTGCTGTTTTGATTCATCGCAAGTTCGCAGGAAATTTCCAAAAAAAATCACATAATTTAAAAGCTATCAAACTTGGAAATCTCCCCTCCCATTAATTTTTGGATACTCGAGATATGCTGAGGCAACGTCGTCAGTTACTGTTCACCCGGTACTGTTCATCCGGTTACTGTTTATCCCGATACTGCTCATCCGGTTACTGTTTACCCCCGATACTGTTCATCCGGTTACTGTTTACCCCGGTACTGCTCATCCGGTTACTGTTTACCCCGGTACTGTTCATCCTTTTATTGGTTTATCGTTTTTTTTTTTGGAATTTTATTTTATTTGACATATGTGTTGTGTTCTAAATAAAATATTTGAAATTTTTCATCGCATTAATAAATATAATTGACATATATCTTGTGTTCTAAATAAAATATTTGAATTTTTCATCGTATTAATAAATATAATTTGTATGCTATAATTTTACTGTTAACAAAATATTATTCACATAAATACTTTTTGTTAGCCTGAGCTGGTATTTTTTTTTTTTTGTGCTTATTATAACATTTTTGATTGGTACCAAGCTGCGTTTTTTTTTGTGTTTATTATAATATTTTTGATTCGTACCAAGCTACGTCTTTTATGTTTTTTTGTTTGTCTTTTTCAGAATTTTATTTTATTCGACATGTTTTGTATTCTAAAAAAAACATTTGAATTTTTCTTTTGAAACATATGATATATTTTGAGGAGGCAAAAAATTTGCATTTATTGCATAATACTTGTGAGACTATTTAATATCAGATTTTTTTTTTAAATTAACATTTATGAAGATTACTTTTGTTTTGCACTTGTAACGTTTTAGATAAAATTATTATTTTATGATCATAACAGATTTTGAAAAATCGCAGCGAAGCGTGAGAAATATTTCTATTTTCTTATCAAATAATATATCCCGCAGCGAAATAATATATCAAAAAATATATAAAATTATTACTTTTGCTTATTATATTATTTCTTATCAAATAATATACCCCGCAGCGAAGCGCGGGATATTTTCCTAGTTTATTTAATTGTCCTAAGAATCCGAAGTATTTGAAGTCCCACAATTTCATATTAGAAATTAATTTAATGAACGTGTACTTTGAACTCAATACATGAGATATTTTGTTTATTTTCTAAGATTGTTATCTTTTTGTTTAATTTTTCTTGTTGAATTTATAATAAATTACGTAGTACTATAAAGTGAATCACATATTTTCTGTTTGAATGTTTTGTTGAATGCAACTATGTGAATCCGGTTATATGCAAATATTTTGTATTGTTCAAATATATATTGTTTTTATTAAAAGTCGACGGTAAGTTAAAAATGCCGCAAACCTTTATAATAAAATAAAACGACTCTGAAAGTCTCCCGAAAATTGAAAAATATGTTCGGCATCCCTTTCCACCACATAAGCATAATCCGGATGTTTTTCCACAAAAAAGTATCAATTGACGTTGACATCGAAAGTGAAAAAAATTAAAATGAAATTATATTTTTCTTCACCACGCCCTCAATTAATTAAGATTTCCATGACATTACATTTCTCCCAATTATTCTAATTCTAACTTTACACGCTGAATTATGATCAACAGTTAATTGGACAATTAATTAAATTTTTTTAATTAGAGACACTTAATTATAGTATGAATTAATATTTTGACTAATTAATTAGGAGGTCAATTAATATAGGAGACGTTATCGAGATTTTTAATGAGAATGTGGTTAGACTAAATATATTCCCTCAAAATTAATTAGGGGAAAGATGACGGTATGTCTAACATTTCCAACTTAGAAATAAAAAGCATGGGGAAGAGAACCGGGAAAATTTGGTAAGTGGCCGAACTAACTTTGCTATTAGACAAAATAAACCAAAAAGTTTGATAATTTGTGAAATTTGACTTTTCGGCTTGTCAAATTCAAATCTATAACCTATATCTATAATTTGTTTTAAAATTTGTGACAGGATGGACCCGTGTCTTCCCTATATAAGAAGCAAACAAGCCAAGACACAACACCCACCAAAACACAAAGCATAAGAATATAAGATCACACAGAAGAAAAAAGGAGAAACAAGAAAGAGAATCAAAATGGCAGAAAAGAGCTGGTCGAATATAGGCTCGGGCATAGCAAGTCTACTGTTCCTATCGTCCGTGGTAAAAAATTATTTGCCATTTCAACTAGGTCAATATGCATCGACCTTCTTCAACAAAATACTGTCCTTCTTAAATCCATATGACCAAATAACCATTCACCAGTATTGTGGTGAGTACATGACACGCCACGAGTTGTACTCGGCCGCCGAGGCCTATTTGAGCTCGGCTTGCTTGTACCGAGCTCATAAACTGAAGGCCGAGCTCGGTAAAAAGAGTGATAAACCGCTTGTCGTGATTGATGATTACGAGGAAGTCACGGATTGGTTTGACGGTGCAAAAATTTGGTGGTTTGCCTCCATGAGAAAACCGAATTCGAGTATTATCAGTTGGTATCCTGGCAGTGAGGAACGCAAGTATGGATTTTTCAATTATTTGTTGATTTGATTAATTTTGAATCTGGTGTATGCATAGTTCTTAAATTATTTTGCTATTAAATCAGATATTATCGCATATCATTCCACAAGCGTAATCGAAAATTGATCGAGGAGGAGTACCTAAAGTACATCCTTGAAAAAGGACGTGCTTTCAAGGTGTCTAATAGGCAAAGACGACTCTTTACTAACAATCCGAGTACCAATTGGGAAGGCTATAGACGCGCCGTGTGGAGCCACGTGGCTTTCGAGCATCCTGCCACATTTGAAACTCTTGCCATGGATCTTGTTAAGAAGAACGAAATCTTAGACGACCTTGTCACCTTTCGTGAAGGTAACATTTATGTTAAATCATAAGTCATGAGTTCAATTTTCATTGGCGTCGTTTCGGAACTAAAATAATTTCAAAACATGAGAAATCTATAACAAGTTGATTTTTTTAATTTGAAAAGGTAAGGAGTACTACAAGAAAATTGGCAAGGCTTGGAAGCGTGGTTATCTCTTGTACGGCCCTCCTGGCACGGGCAAATCTACCATGATAGCAGCCATGGCCAACTTTTTAGAATATGATGTTTACGACCTCGAGCTGACGGCTGTTAAGAACAACCAACAACTAAGAAAATTGTTCATAGAAACCTCTGGTAAATCTATTATTGTCATAGAGGATGTCGATTGCTCAATTGACCTAACCGGTAAACGCAAGGAGAAAATAAAAAACGAGGATGAACAGAAAGAGAAGAAACCTCCTAGGATGGAAGAGAATGACGAGGCCAGTAAGGTAATGTTAAATTATAAACTAATTTCATACCGGAAAAATATGAATATATTGAGATAACGTAATCAACAATCTACATTGTAACAGGTAACACTTTCGGGGCTTTTAAATTTTATCGACGGATTATGGTCATCATGTGGCGGTGAGAGGATCATAATTTTCACGACCAACTATGTCGAGAAGCTCGACCCTGCATTGATTAGAAGGGGCAGAATGGACATGCACATAGAGATGTCGTATTGCACATTCGAAACATTCAAAGTAATATCTTTAGAAAACCACATGAATATTTTTTGCATACATAAATAAATCTAATAAAATGACTTACAATACAAGGTATTGGCGAAAAACTACATCGGGGTCGACAATCACGATTTATTTCAGACAATCCGAGAATTACTTTCCGAAGTAAATGTAAGTCCTGCTGATGTGGCAGAAGGCTTGATGCCGAAAAAGAATACTAGGAACGATGCGAAAGCATGTCTCGAGAATTTGATTAAGGATTTGAAGATGGCCAAGGAAGAAGCCGAGAAAGCCAAGGAAATCGAGGCGAAAAGAAAAGAGGATGTTAAAGAAGATGCCAAAGCATAAGGGGTGCCAAGAAAAAATTATGATGGTGATGATAATATTGAAAGTTAGTTAATTATGATATCATGTGGGTAATCTGCATAATGAAGTTAGAACTTTTAGAAAGAAAAAAAAACTATAGCTAGGCAGTATGAATTCATTGGCATGCTATGCGTGGAACTAGTATAATTGTGTTACCTTCTAAATGAATAATTTGATTACGAAAATGAGGTGAAGACTACTACAAAATGGGCCTAACGAGTCTAACACGACATTTTTAGTCATCGGTAATAAAATTAAGAAATTAATCATGAGGTTCAAGTAACTCAAAACCCAATTAATAAGTGGAAATCCATTTCCGAGCAGGAATTTTCTCTCTCTTCCTTCTCCTCCTTCTCTTCCTTCTCACTAGGATTGGATATTTGGTCAGTTCGTTTCAAACCGAACCAAATCGATTCAAACCTATTTAACATAAACTAAACTAGATTCAAACCGAATTAAAGTGAACAAATTGGATCCGATTTAAATTTGAATCTTTATTTATTTGATTGAGTCGAATAAAATCAACAACTTCAAAAAAATGAAATATATCATTAGTAAAATTAATATTATTTAACAAAACATATATAAATAAACATATAAAATATAGTTATATTATAATATGATTTCTTTCAAATTAACATAATGAAATAATGTGAAAAATAATTGTAATTCGGTGAATCTGTTTAATCAGTCTTAAAAACACAAAAATTTAACTGAACCAAATAAATCGAACAATACCAATTTTTGAACAGGTTCAAACCCAAAAAAATGAAATGATTTGCTAAAACCTACTATATAAAATAAAGACTAAAGAGAGGTCATGTATTTAGGTTGGGTATTGATAAGGGGATTTTTCATCACCTTTTACGTACAGGAAATATAGAATTTAAATACTTAAGCATGATTTAAGTATAAGAAATATTCATTATTTCAATTCATTTAGATAAAATACTTTAATATATATTTTTGTATTAATGTAAGATGAAAAGGCAAAATATCACAAACCCATGACTGTAGATGGATCCGTCTCGTTTTCCCGATCGATTTGATATATCATATGATGATATTTTATGGAATAATATGAGTATTGAAAAAAATTATGTGGTTATCACAAATCATAAATTATTTTTCAAAAATTATATGAGTATTGAAAAAAATTATATTTGATATATCATATGATGATATTTCAATTCATTCAGAAGTGTGTATATCCAATTTTCGTACAACCATAAATCAATCTTAAAAAAATTATATGAGTATTGAAAAAAATATTACAATATGTTGTTATCACAAATCATGTTTAATCCTAAAAATAATGTATTAGTTTTCAAAATACCGTATTTATATTGAAAAGTATACTAGCACAGAAAAATATAGTAATAATAAAATATAGATTAACAATGAAATGAAAATGAGCATTGAACAATGATGCTAAATGTTTCTGTTTCAAATAAAAAAAAATGTATCGTTGACACAACAAATGTCATGATGTACCCGATGCATAATTTATTAAAGGGTAATTTTCAAAAAAACTCCTTATTTTAGACTTCTTTTTATGGAATCTCCTTATGTAACGTCATTACAATCGAGGGTAACTAAAAAGCTTGTACAAGCAAATCCTATTTTTTACTTGTAAGTTTTCTTACCGTATGATCTGTTTCAAGATTCGTGCTGATTGAATAAAACATTTTCCGTGAACGGCTCTGTCAAAAGTGTGAGGTCTCCGTTTCTTCTCTCTTACCAGCCATTTCTTGCATCTTCCCTCTCCACTTCGAACCAGCACGTCCTCCTCATCGCTCCCATACAGGCTTGTCCTCGCTGATTTCTCCTTTGATGCCACCGAGGTCTTCCTCTCCTCTAATCTGGACTACCTTTTTCGATGGATTTCTCTCTATTCTTCATATTGTTGCCTGGTTGCTTGTTCCGTGAGTTATCTTCTCTTTATTTGTGAATGATTTTGTGTTGATTGAGGATAATGTAAACTAATTGGGTTATTTTCATTTGAGTTGAGATTATTCGTGCTTAATATATGCTCAATTTGCTTCAATTGATGGTTAAGACTATCACCATTCTTGTTTTTTTTTTGTTGATTTGCTGTTTATTAGAGTCTAATGTAGGTTTAGATTTTTTAATTAGATTTTGGATCCTACCGAGGAAACATTGGCTTGCAATATTGATGATTGGGACGTCGTCCAGATTGTCCGAAAATATTAGGAATTTGGAAAAAATAATCCCACAATTTCTACTAGGAAAGAAGATATGGTTTCAAAAAATTGTGCGAATATTTTGTCAAAGTGAAATAATCAACTTATTTAGCATTATGATATATTAAAATATTATTTGATTAATCAATAGGCGGACGAACTGGAGACGCAATTATTGATTCACGCAAGCATCAAGAAACTCTACTCCTATCGTCAATATCTCACTGCTCTAAATATCGATTACTACATTATATATTGTTTTTGTTTCTAATATTCTATTTTTAAATAGGTATTTCAAAACACAATGTTTCGGGCTGAAGGAAGGCCTCCACACTGTTGTGATTGGCTCGGTGGAAGAGAGTAGTTCCCCTGAATGCGCGTCTCCAATATGGTGAATAAAATAGGTCGTCATTTGATAATGTATGTGGAGACATTAATCCACTCGATAATGGAGGTTTAGAGGTCTTGAATAATTTTATTTTCAAGTGAACAAAATAGGTCGTGATTCGATAATTTCTTTGGAGTCATTAATTGAGTTGATAACGGGAAGTTTAGAGGGCTCGATTCTAATGGAAGAATTGTCTCTTTAGAAATGTGTGCAATTAAAATTAGGATTTAGGGTTAACCGTGAATGCCTTGCATTTAGGATCATGGTTAAATGCCAATGGGGTGTATGAACATGTTAAATTGAAATGAATTTGTATTGGTTGAATATGTATTGGTATTACTATTAAAATTGATTGAATATGTGAATTTTATAATTTCGACAATACAATACAATATGTATTTAAAAGTTATAACCAGTTCAAAATAATTACAACACAAAAATCAATAAAAATTAAACCAATTCAAAAGACTTACAAGTTACAACACACAAATTATAAACAATACAATAACCAATATCGACAAAATACGTTAATTGGTACCAATACATCTATGGTACCAATACAATCAAAATGCGGACTATAAAATAAAAAACAAATACATATCAACCCAAATCCTAACATTGTGCATCACATTTTTCTTCTAACCCAGTTAGCCTCATTTATGGCCCATATACCCCAATTAGCCTAAAAACTAATCCCAATTAGTCTCGAGACTCAATTCTTCCAATTCATAGTCGATTCATCGAATTCAAATTCTATTTTAATTGCACATTCAATTTTTTCCATTTAGGTTCATATGTTCATCACCATCAAAATTCTTACATTCTTGAAATTTGTTCATCCACCATCAACGCACAAAATATGCATTTCTAGCAATCTTGCAAATCCAAATGTGTAGTTCAGGAACTTCGGCGATTATCCATCTAACAATTCGAATGTCAACTTCTTTAAGCTCTACACATTTACCAATTCCCTAAACCAAAAATTAAGATAAATTTAAATTAACAACATGCTTGTGAATCGATAGAAGAAAACATACCAACATATCCCTCTTAGGAATTTCATCGAGCAGTTGAAGCTTAATGCATCTCTCCACCACTAACCACCACCCATCTAAATGCTTCCCTCTGAATCTGATCCTGCTTTAACTTTATCAAGAATTATATCAAATTTTTAATCTGAAAATTGGTTCACATGAAATTGAATTCAATATATAAAATAGAAGTAATAACCAACAGTATATATAAGTGCTAACCAACAAATTGTTCATAATCACGGATTCTACAGATCCAAATTCACAAACTCAGATAGAAAAAGAAGTATCTGAAACTCACCTCCTGGAATAATTGGGGCGACTGGCAGGATTTCGACTGTCCACTAGTGGGAGAGCAGCGACGATTGAGAGAGTTCGCCCAGATTTAGGACATGAAACTCGCCTCCTAAAATAAAAACTCATCATCTTCATTCTGTGTTGGGAAGTGGCGTCGTATTGAGAGAATTGGTCTGGACTTGGGCTTTAAGAGCACGCGATCAGGAGATCTCTAGAGGGTTTGAGAGAATGGCGATCTTGAGCAGGGTCTGGAGAGGGTGTAACGTGAGAGGGTCAGTTAGGTTTCACGGAGCTCTTAGTTTTTGACGGAGTCATCTTTAATTAACTTGAGCACCTCTTGCACACATCTTGATGCGATCCGACGGTTACAAAATCTCAAGCAAAAAATAACTACAACTTGTACAAGTTTTTTAGTTATTCTCTATATATATATATCGATAATAAACATGAAAGATAAAATTTACATGTCACAAGTAACTTCTTGAACTTCTAAGATGTCATTATTCTTATTTTTATATATGTAAATTTAAAAATACCACATCGGTTTGTTTTTTATTCATGTTCACGCATGTTTTTTATATACTATTTATCTTATTTTGTATGTCATTTTCGATTACTAAATAAATATTTGTCATTATGTCAAATTCAAAAATAATATAATCATTTTATCATTATCGAACTTCTTTAATCAATATAATTTTTATTTTTTATGTTTGTTTTCAAAAAATTACAACTAAATATTATGTGTATGACAAAAGAAATGAAACAAACCCGCTGAGAAATAAAGATAATTTCCTAGTTAATAAATAATTCTTATTATAATTTTGAATATTAACTCACTATTTGGGTAATTAATTCTTAGTCAAATCCTAATATCTTAATTACTTTGATGCTGCATAAAATAACACACATAACTACGTCACAATTGATCCACCAATAGGAATCTCAAACCTCTTCTCCTCTGTTTCTCTCACTTGCGGTGCTTGAGCATGCCGACCAACAGTAATAAATGTGGTCATAGGACTCATATTTTTCTTTACTGACTGGCACGTATCCAAATGTTATTGGATTAGAAGCATAAAAGATAACAAACATGATTACATTTATACCCTTTTTATTAATTTTGGTTACCTACTGAATCTCATATTTTACAGGCTGATTGCGTTTTAACCGGTTTATACCACTAATACTGACCGCAGGATCTAAAAATTGAATGGATGAAAAAAATTTGGTGCATTGAAGAAAAACTCGGTCAATATTACTTGAGATTTAAAATTGTTTTGGGTTTTCAGTTTTTTTTTGTTTCCATAATATTGTAAAATTGAATTTTTTAAACTTCGTATTTTTGGGTCAATATCACTTGAGATTTAAATTAGTTCTGTGATACCACTAGAAATCCAAGAATTATTAGGTCCTAGATTACTTTCCAATAAAAAATGAAATTTAGTACACGGATTTAACAGAATTTAGTTTTTAATTGACTTTTGGATTGGAAATTGAGAGGATATCCAATATTTGCTATTGGAAATGTTTGTTTTGAGGGATTTTAGAATACAAGGCTATGGATATACACGTATTTTTCTTTGAAAATTCTTGTATTTAGAATCCCTGTAAGTTCTTTGATTAGTTTTAATATAAATCATGTCTTGTTTGATTTTTCGTGCAAAATTCATGATTATGATTTAGCCACATAAACCAATCACAAATGTGTCACAAATGTCTAAGTTTGTGATATAATTATTCATGTATATATCACAAATTAAATATAAATTTAGATATTTGTGATTGGTTTATGTCTCCCTATTATTACTATTTATTCTCTTATTATATTATATTGTTTTAAGTATTTTATATTATATTATAGTGTTTTATATTATATTATAGTATATTATATTAAATTGTTTTATAATATATTATATTAAATTATAATACGTTATATTATTTTATAATTTATTGTTTTATATAATATAATGTTATAGTATATTATATTATATTATATTATTATTGTATCATATCATATTGTATTGTATTGTATTATGTTATGTTATATTATATAACTAATTTAATACTCGTGCTATGTTGCGAAATTTGAAATATGATATATGAATTACATATAATGTTAGCCTCGCACAATTATGGGAATCTCTTACAAAAAAAGTTGAGTAAGATATATACAATTTGAATTGGATATTCATTAATAAACAATTTGAATTATTATTTACAATTCACTTTATATGGATAATTAAAAAAGTTGTAATATTATTTTCTGTTCACTTTGTTGTCATTTAGGCATTTAACTGATTATATTGTAATTATAGTTAATATTTGCTAGATTTTAAATTCAAAGGATTAGGCTATTGTTTCATTGATTTGTTGTGATATTTGATAAACAAATATATTATGACAAATTATATGAATGATGTACATATCATATGGCTAAATTGATACATTGTTAATTTATTGACAAAAACAAAATGTCTTATGACAAATTATATGAATGCTATACATATCATATGGTCACTAAATTTAATACATTCACACATCAACCAAAATACATTTGCAAATGACATATAAATACACAAAATTACATGTTAAGGTAACAAATAATGATTCTTAATACTTCTGAGCATAGACAAATCATATACATTCACAAAATTACAAACTAACCCTAAAAAAAATGCTGAAATTTGCAAAGACCACCCTCAAAAATGCTGGTCTTAATAATAAAATAATTAAAAATGTAGGCAATAAAAAAAACCCTCCCGAATGTTGAAAATTGCAACAAAAAAGAAGAACTACAAAAATATGTCTGGTAAAAACAAACCTCATGATTGCTGAAATTATCATATATATGCACATGCAAAATCTAGCTACCCCTATAAATTTTGAAATTATGATGTATACCCCACATATAATCAGAAACAAGTCATAAATTATTATAATTTAATTTAATTATTGATTTAGGGATAAACCAAATCATATATGAATTAATTAACTTAGAAATCATGCATATCTCTTTTTTAAAATAGAGTTCGAATTCGAATATTCTTTATTTATTGCCCAATTTATTAAGCTAAAATAATAATGCAAAATGTTGAAAGAAACACAATATACTTTTGAATACATAATTCAAGCACTGGTTTCTCTAGTGATTTGTTTCCTCGTTTCATTGCTGTTTTTACTGATTTATGTCCTAATTTGTTTACAATTTGTTCACTGTGACTTATTTCCTGATTGGTTTTGCAGTGATTTGTTTCACAATTTGCTGACCCCAAGTTATTGGCTTACGAAATTCTGCAAAGAGAGGAATCATCCTAGGTTTATGTTTGGTCGATTTTGCCCAGGCAGATGTGATTTTTAGATCTCAATTAATGAAATAATTGTTGGTGATAAATGGTTGTTATGCGAATATTCATATCATCAATTGATTCTATAAAAACACGGTTTTATTACAGATTTGACATTGTTGATATAAAATAGTTGATGTTGTTTTGTAGACTTTTACTGCCCTTTAGAAAATTCTAAATTAGAAAGTAATTAATTTAGAAACACTGATTAAGTGGATATAATTTTTTTGGATGAGTTGGCGAAATGCTATCTCAATATATTGTCGCGAGGTACGACACTGAAAGAGCTTTGGACGAGAAGACTTCTATTTCGTTCCTTCCACAGATTTCATATAATTGCCATCCACCACGAATCCCATTTTTTGTTGTGTTCCTCGTCTTCTCGTTGTTTGTTCTGGATCCACATTGATAGAATGGTATCCGTTAAGGTGTATTGTTTAGATCCTAGTCTAAACACAATTGCAGGTAAAATGTTGCAATGTGGTAAGATATGTTTTACTTGCGGCGATTTGCGACGGACATCTATGAAAGTAATTATAACCAAGATTGTAAAAATCGCCCGTCCAAATGCCTAGACCTGAGCTAGTCGTTTATGTCTAGGCAGAATTCCGCCTAAGCCCGCCTAAATACCCGAATAATTCCGCCTAAATCCGCCTAAATCCGTCTAAGTCCGCCTAAATCCGCCTAGGCCCAACTCATTTAAATTTCTGTTTTTTTTTCCAATTCTATTTTTTTGGATGTTATGATTTATTTGGATGTTATTTTAAATAAAATCTATATACAATATTTTTAGTATAAAATGTTGTAACACAAATTATAATATATAAAAATTAAAAAATATGACAAAACCTATGTAAAATTACAAATTCGCCTAGAGCTGATTAATTCCCGATTAATTTCTCTAGGCGCTAGACGGTGTCCGTCCGCCCGACTAACACCTAGCGATTTCTGTAACATTGATTATAACAAGTGTTATTAGAGGCAGATTTAGAGGGAGACCGGCGGGAGCCCGGACAACCGCAATTATGATTTTTGAAGCCCCCGCGCTATCATATAATAAATACACGTCTCGATATCCCTTATCGGGGACCCAACAATCATTAGTTTCAGATTTCGCCACTGCATGTTATTAAGATACATGTGAGAAAACATTAAATTGTTAAAAGTTATAAACATAGATATACGTATTATTTATAAATTTGTGTTTTTTAAAGATGCCGCAAAAATAAAATTTTCACGACATTTACATAATATAGGGTTAGACATTATACATCATTTCAAATGTGTGTCTGTTGTAATTTATCAAGAAATGGAAATGGATTTTACACGGCACTTGTAAATAGCAAGTTTAAAATGAATTATGCGGTTATTATGTAATTATGTATAATTGATGGGGAATTCTATGATAGATCCATTTTCTTATCATATATATTTTTTTAAAAATTATTTTAAAATATTTTAGGTATTTATCAATTAATTATACAAAATTTATGTTTTGCATAGTATTAAATTATAAATATACAATTGAATCTTAAAAAAATAAAAAATCATTAGTTAACAAATATTCAAAATATTTTTTTTGAAAATTAGTCTATCATAAGAAAATGAATGTATCACAGAACTCTCCTAAATATGTTGGGAAAAAAATATTTTAGAAGGATAATTGTGTGAAGTGTCTGGAAATAAATGGCTAAATATGTGAATTGTCGAGAAAAGGATATTTTTAATGGAATTTACGTACTGTCAAGTTAGACACTATTTACGGCTTTAAGAGCTTTAAGAGAGTTATGCCAAGAAGAAGAAAAAAATATTAGCGTGATAATTTATAGTGGCTTAAATGGACTGACTATAGATGAAGGGAGGCCATTTTTTTTATCTAAATCCAATTTAAGACCAAAATTCCGAGGCCATGAATTTAATTTTTTCAGTATTGTGTTTATCTCGAGTCTAATAAAGTTTTACACGAGTTCATTGGTCAATAACCTCAAGGACTGTCCACCTATGCCTCTAATCTTGTTGGATGGCTTGTCATTTTCCTATTTTGTATTTTTATACTTTTTCATTTTCTTTTCGACTTGGTGATCTCGATTTTAATCCACATTTTTGTATGTTGCATTGTCTTCCACGACATAATGTATTCTACCATTCTTTTGTTCAATCTTATTATTCTTTTGTTCAATCTTATCAAGTTTGAATACAAAGGGATATTGTCACATTGACCCCACTTATTGGTCCTGACATAGACTTATTGTTTGGGAAATTATACTACGCCCCTGAGATTCCCCCACTATTCACGATATGGTGAATAGTGGGGTACGGTAGTAATATCCATTTCCAATTTGTATTTCTTATTTCAATTAACGATTAATTGTGCTTTGAATTAACGGTTAATTCAAATATAATTAACACGTAATATAATTGTATTAGTCATCAACATAATTAATAATTTCAATTAACGGTTAATACAATTCATCGGGTATAATTTTGGGAGATTTCAATTAGCCCTCCATATCGTGAATAGTGGGGAAATGGGGGACACAGTAAATGGCCTCTTGTTGTTTTGATTCATTGCAAGTTCGCAGGCAATTTCCAAAAAAATCACATAATTTAAAAGCTATCAAACTTGGAAATTTATTTAATTGTCCTAAAAATCCGAAGTATTTGAAGTCCCACAATTTCATATTAGAAATTAATTTAATGAACGTGTACTAAAACTCAATACATGAGATATTTTGTTTATTTTCTAAGATTGTTATCTTTTTGTTTAATTTTTCTTGTTGAATTTATAATAAACTACGTAGTAATATAAAGTGAATCACATATTTTCCGTTTGAATGTTTCGTTGAATGCAAATATGTGAATCCGATTAAATACGAATATTTTGTATCGTTCCAATATATATTGTTTTATTAAAAGTTGACGGTAAGTTAAAAATGCCGCAAACCTTCATAATAAAACGACTCCGAAAATCTCCCGAAAATTGAAAAATATGTTCGGCATGCCTTTCCACCACATAAGGTTGGCATCGAAAATTAAAAAAATTAAAATGAAATTATATTTTTCTTCACCACGCGCTCAATTAATTAAGATTTCCATGACATCACATTTCTCCCAATTATTCTAACTGTAAACGCTGAATTATTATCAACAGTTAATTGGACCATTAATTAAAATTATTTAATTAGAGACACTTAATTATGATCACTTAATTATAGTATGAATTAATATTTTGACTAATTAATTAGGAGATCAATTAATATAGGAGACGTTAGACTAAATATATTCCCTCAAAATTAAATTAGTAAATCCCCCCCCCCCCCCCCCAAACCAACCCGGATGCGATGACGATTAAATTAACAAGGAGTGATGTCATCTTTGCAGATGGTCTTACATGGTGGGTATTACCTGATGCGATGACGATTCGAGGAAGAGAACTTCATCTTTGCTTTTTAGAATCGGTGATAAATTAACAAGGAAAACAATTCAACACAAGACAAGAACATAAAACAAATATTACAGTGATGGCTATTTTTGATGAATACATCTTCTAATATTCACATTAAAAAAAAATTGATGACGTGATATGTTTTAACATCTTAAAAATTAATACATATATACATAATTTAACATCTTAATTTATGATTTAAATATTTTGATTTACGATTGAAATTCAATTAAGATGTTAAAATTTAAATCATAAATTAATATTTTAATTCTTGAAATGTTAAAACATATTATTCGGGTCATCAAGGCTCTAGGGGAAAGGTGACGGTATGTCTAACATTTTCCATCTTAGGAATAAAAAGCATGAGGAAGAGAACTGGTAAAATTTGGTAAAAATTTGATAATTTGAGAAATTTGACTTTTCGGCTTGTCAAATTCAAATCTATAATCTATAATCTATAATTTGTTTTAAAATTTGAGACACGATGGACCCGTGTTTTCCCTATATAAGAAGCAAACAAGCATAAGATCATCACACAGAAGAAAAAAGGAGAAACAAGAAAGACAATCAAAATGGCAGAAGAGAGCTGGTCGAGTATAGGCTCGGGCATAGCAAGTCTACTGTTCCTATGGGCCATGGTAAAAGATCATTTGCCATTTCAACTAGGTCAATATGCATCGACCTTCTTCAACAAAATACTGTCCTTTTTAAATCCATACGACCAAATTACTATTCATCAGTATTGTGGCGAGTACATGACAAGTCACGAGTTGTACTCAGCCGCCGAGGCTTATCTTAGTTCGACTTGCTTGTACCGAGCTCGTAAGCTGAAGGCCGAGCTCCGGAAAGAGAGTGATAAACCGCTCGTCACGATTGATGATTATCAGGAAGTCACGGATTTGTTTAACGGTGCCAAAATTTGGTGGTTTGCCTCCATGAGAAGACCGAATTCAAGTACTATCAGTTTCTATCCCGGTGAGGAGGAACGCAAGTATGGACTTTTCAATTATTTTGTTGCTTTGATTAATTTTGAATTTGATGTATGCATAGTTCTCAATTTTTTTCGTGCATCATCATGGTAATTTTCTTTTTTTTATTAAATTAGATATTATCGCATATCGTTCCACAAGCGTAATCGAAAATTGATCGAGGAGGCGTACCTAAAGCACATCCTTGAAAAAGGACGTGCTTTCAAGCTCTCTAACAGGCAAAGACGACTGTTTACCAACAATCCGAGTACCAATTGGGAAGGCTATAGACGCTCCGTGTGGAGCCACGTGGCTTTCGAGCATCCTGCCACATTTGAAACTCTTGCCATGGATCTTGTTAAGAAGAACGAAATCTTAGACGACCTTCTAACCTTTCGTGAAGGTAACATTCATGTTAAATCATAAGTCATGAGTTCAATTTTCATTGGCGTTGTTTCGGAACTAAAATAATTTCAAAAAACATGAGAAATCTATAACAAGTTGATTTTTTGAATTTGAAAAGGTAAGGAGTACTACAAGAAAATTGGCAAGGCTTGGAAGCGTGGTTATCTCTTGTACGGTCCTCCCGGCACGGGCAAATCTACCATGATAGCAGCCATGGCCAACTTTTTAGAATATGATGTTTACGACCTCGAGCTGACGGCTGTTAAGAACAACCGAGAGTTGAGAAAAATCTTCATAGAAACCTCTGGTAAATCTATTATTGTCATAGAGGATGTCGATTGCTCAATTGACCTAACCGGTAAACGCAAGGAGAAAATAAAAAACGAGGATGAAGAGAAAGCGAAGATACCTCCTAGGATTGAAGAGAATGGTGAGGCCAGTAAGGTAATGTTAAATTATAAACGAAAAATATGAATATAAAGAAATAACTTAATCAACAATCTAAAATGTAATAGGTAACACTTTCGGGGCTTTTAAATTTTATCGACGGATTATGGTCATTTGTGTGGCGGTGAGCGGATCATAATTTTCACGACCAACTATGTCGAGAAGCTCGACCCTGCATTGATTAGAAGGGGCAGAATGGACGTGCACATAGAGATGTCGTATTGCACATTCGAAACATTCAAAGTAATATCTTTAGAAAACCACATGAATATTTTTGCATACATAAATAAATCTAATAAAATGACTTACAATACAAGGTATTGGCGAAAAACTACATCGGGGTCGACGATCACGATTTATTTCAGACAATCCGAGAATTACTTTCCGAAGTAAATATAAGTCCTGCTGATGTGGCAGAAGGCTTGATGTCGAAAAAGAATACTAGGAACGATGCGAAAGCGTGTCTCGAGAATTTGATTACGGATTTGAAGATGGCTAAGGAAGAACCCGAGAAAGGCAAGGAAATCGAGGCGAAAGGAAAAGAGGATGTTAAAGAAGATGCCAAAGCATAAGGGGTGCCAAGAAAAAATTATGATGGTGATGATAATATAGAAAGTTAGTTAATTATGATATCATGTGGTAATCTGCATAATGAAGTTAGAACTTTTAGAAAGAAAAAAAAAACTATAGATAGGCTGTATGAATTCATTGGCAGGCTATGCTTTGAACTAGTATAATTGTGTTACCTTCTAAATGAATAAGTGAGGCCCAAATAACTATAGATAGGCTGCATAAATGCTTTGAACTATTACAAAATGGGCCTAACGAGTCTAACAAAACATTTTTAGTCATCGGTAATAAAATTAAGAAATTAATCGTGAGGCCCAAATAACTCAAAACCCAATTAATAAGTGCAAATCAATTTCCGTGCAGGAATTTTCTCTCTCTTCCTTCTCACTAGGATTGGATATTTGGTCAGTTCGTTTCAAACCGAACCAAATCGACCCAAACCAATTTAACATAAACTAAATTAGATTCAAACTGAATTAAAGTGAACAAATTGGATCCGATTTAAATTTGAATCATTATTTATTTGATTGAGTTGAATAAAATCTATAACTTCAAAAAAATGAAATATATCATTAGTAAAATTAATATTATTTAACAAAACATATAAAATATAGTTATATCATAATATGATTTCTTCAAATTAACATAATGAAATAACGTGAAAAATAATTGTAATTCGGTGAATCTGTTTAATCAGTTTTAAAAACACAAAAATTGAATTGAACCAAATAAATCGGACAATATCAATTTTTGAACAGGTTCAAACCAAAAAAATAAAACGATTTGCTAAAACCTACTATATAAAATAAAGACTAAAGAGAGGTCATGTATTTAGGTTGGTTATTGATAAGGGGATTTTTCATCATCTTTTACGTACACGAAATATATAATTTAAATACTTAAGCATGATTAAAGTATAAGAAATATTCATAATTTCAATTTATTGAGATAAATACTTTAATATGTGTTTTTGTATTAATGTTAGATGAAAAAGTCAAAATATCAGAAAACCAGGATTGTAGATGGATCCGTCTCATTTTCCCGATCGATTTAATATATCATATGATGATATTTGATGGAAGCATGGGAGAGAAATCGAGATTTTACTCCGAACGGGTCAAGAATGACTCATTTCAAGAAAAACACACACGGACCGCGCGCTAATCAAGACCGGAGCATTTATGGATATTTTATGTTGAATTAGTGGAATGTACTGAATTTTCTTCAAGGGTATTTTTGAGTTTTCACACTCATTATTTAACCGATTTTGATGAGGTTTAGATCGTTGTATTAGTTGAAACTTGCCTGACCTGATTATGTAAGTTGCAACTCGAAATTTGTCCTGTACCAATCTCCACCTCCTATAAAAGAGATCCAAGACTATTCTCTCAAGTACCTCTTTGGATCTCTAGATCCTTTTTGGTCACTCACTCCATTATTGGGGAAGGTAAGGTATTAGCCTCTTCCTCTCCATTGATAGAGCTCCGAATCTCTTTCTCGCTCATCGTTGAGTCATTTTCGTCAAGAATATCGTGTCTTGGCATGATTTTTCGAGGCCGTTCTCTCCTTCTCCATCCTCCTCCTTTCTTCTCGGATGAGATCGCGGTCTTTTTTGGTTGAGGTTGTGTTCTTTCCTCTCAACCTTCTTTCGTCGAGATCAAGATCCCAATCTTTTTGTGACCACCCTCTTTCCTCTTGGATGGAATCACCATCTTCGTAACAACCGAGCAAACACTCAATCCGAACACAAATGCAAAAAAAGAATTATTTTTTTGTGTACTTTTTGTTCCACACTAAATCAACAAAGCAGACTTAGAAATCAAGTTTCTTGGAATCTATTGTCTAAATAGAGATTGCATTTTTCGACACGAAATCAACAATGGACCTCTTATTATAATACATTGCCTCTTCGACACTAAAATGAGTTTGTTGGCATCTAGGCTTTAAATCTCTGTCGTAACTCAGTTCCCTCGTTACTTGCTTTCTGGATGGAACAAAGACCAAGCAGTTGTGCTTTCTGGACGAAACAAACACCGAGCAGTTGAGTGTTGATCCGGTCAGATTCATGGACGATTGGCCAAAATGGTCTGGAGAAGAGAGAGAGGAGCAAGAGTGGAGGGGAGAAAGGAAATGAGAGGGAGCCAGTAGGTCAGGAAAGAAGTTGAGTAGAGAGTAGAGTTATCGTGGACTCTTGCTAAATCAATAATTGGTTGAATTTTTAAAGAGAGGTAAATCCGGGCCAAATTAGTCTAGTGCTCATTAATGATTTTTTGAGTGAATTGATCAGAAATTAATAGTAAAGTATATTTTGAAGAGTAGTGACAGGAGTTTCATCTTTTTTGTTTCGAATTTTACCTCTATGTCATGGGGTAGATAGGGATTGATTGCAGGAAAAATTGGAAAGAAATTTATTCAATAGATGTTGTCAGGTGACAAGTGAATAGAACTCGGAGGAAAAAAGATGAGCTCGATATTTTGAATCACCATCAAGATATTTTTTTAAGTGATGGCCAATATCGAGCCAAAATTATATTAAAACAAATAAAAATTATTTACAAGATATTTGTTGGAAACGGTAACTCCCTAGTCCATTATGCTGGCAATGTTTACGACGTATTTTCTAAATTTTGTAAGTCATGTTTCGTTGAATTAAGAGGGTGCCAAAAATGAAATATTTTCGTAAATATCAAGGATTTGTCTGTTAAATACACAATTCAGAGTCAAATTAGTCGTTAAAAACACGGATTACTCATTTTCGCGCATCACGGGTCGAAAATTCCTAATGATACTGACCCGTTTCGATATTTATATGTCAAAAAGTATTTTGGCTCTATTGTGAAAGAAAAATGCTCGGACAAATTTAGTGTGTAAAAAAATAACATTAAAGCCTCAATCAAACAACAAGTCCAATTTTTCGCTCCATTTCTTGGAGAAAACTATTTTTTTTACAAATCTAAAAAAAACATTATTTTTGTAAATTGATTAAAAAAGAAGAAGTTATGCATAGAAAAGATTCGCAATTAGTAGTTCAACAGAGAAACTTCCCTTTTTCTGGATGTTCTTCGATTTCAAACCCCTTTTTCCATACGTTTTAAGGGTCAATTTCTTTGTATTGAACTATACAGGAATCGCTTTCCGAATTATTAAATAATACTTAGTCACTTTCCCGCATATTAAATGATGGATCAGATATTAGAGTTGTCCTGTGTATACTTCCAACGAGTCTTTAAATAGTTTTTGAGAAAATGCGTCTATCATCGAACTCCCCAAATAATGAATATTTTAATTAGTATGTTCACATCACTAAATTTGTGTTTGTTCATGTTGCTCATCATTCATCATGATAACACATCTCAATTCAAATCAAACCTAGTGATTAAAATATCATAAATACCCAATTCTCTTTATCATCATATGAATACATATTTTATTACAAACCATTTTAAAATGACATTCTAAATGGGGAATATTTTGGTAAAAAGTCCTCATTTTTTTTCTCGATGATATCATCGTTCTAGTTAATTCAATTGTTTTCTAATTAATTAGAATTATGATTAAGAAATTTGAATTAACATATTTGGGTTAATTAACATTTATTTTAATTATTTAGCCCGATTAATTAGGATATGGATTAATGAATAACGACATTATCGAGGATAAAATGTTTTTTTAAAAAACATTCTAGATGGAGAATATTTTGGTAAAAAGTCCTCAATTTTTTTTCTCGATAATATCATCATCGTTCTAGTTAATCCAATTGTTTTTTAATTAATTAGGATTACGATTAAGAAATTTGAATTAACATATTTGGGTTAATTAACATTTATTTTAATTATTTAGCCCGATTAATTAGGATATGGATTAATGAATAACGACATTATCGAGGATAAAATTGAGGGCGCGGTGATGCTAAATATATGTCCTCAAAGTTAAAACATTCAATTTAAAACATTCAATCTATCTCTTTTAGAGACTAAAAAATAGAATTTACAAAATTAAAGATTTTTTATATTCATAAAATTAGGGTGTCCTACAAAAAAAAGTATGTTTGTATTTATACTAATATTGTTTTTACGTACATTGGCGTGCTGAACATAAAAGGGATCTTGAATCGTCATGAACAAGATATCTTCTCCTATATAAGTAAGTATTCACTTGAAAACCCAAAAATATCTCAAACGGAGAGGGAAATAAAATGGTACGAGAAATTAATTGGTCAAGTCTAGGCTCATTCACAGCAAGCTTTCTCTTCCTATGGGCAATAGTGAAAGATCACATGCCATTCCAACTAGAGCAACATGTATCAAACATTTTCCACAAAATACTTTCCTTCATCCATTTATACGACCAAATAACTGTTCACGAGTATAGCGGCGAGTACATGACGCATGACGAGTTGTATTCAGCTTCCGAAGCGTACTTGAGCTCGGCTTGTTTGCATTCGGCTCGCAATCTCAAGGCCGAGCTTGGCAAAGAGAGCGACAAACCTCTAGTCACCATTGCTGATCATGAGGAGGTCATAGATGTTTTTGATGGTACAAAAATTTGGTGGTTCGCTTCTATGCGCAAACCGAGTTCGAACACTATTAGTTGGTTTCCTGGCGAGGAGGAACGCAGGTATCAAAATGTTCATATATATACAATTATGTAACTCCGAGTCTGTTTCATAAATTTATCAAAACTAGATCCTACCGCATAACGTTCCAAAAGCGCAATCGAAAATTGATCGAAGGTGCCTACTTAAACCATATCCTCAAACAAGGTCGAGCTTTCACCGTGTCTAACCGGCAAAGGCGCCTCTTCACCAATTTGGGGGGCCGTAAACACTCTATGTGGAGCCACATGGCCTTCAAGCACCCTGCCACCTTCGACACTCTTGCCATGGACCCAATTAAGAAAAAAGAGATCATAGACGACCTTGTAACCTTTCTTTTTTTTTTTGAAGGAAAGGCAAGCGCGATACGCGCTCGATCCGATCTTTATCATATAAATAAAAGAAACAAAATACAAGGTTTGTTAAGGGGTTACAAATAAGCTTACAAATGTGATCACATAATATATCTAATTTCATATAGTCCTATTGTGCTTGACTAACACGACAATAACAATTGATTTTGGAGATCTTTAATTGCATTGATCACAAGCAAGTGCATTCGGCCTTTTCGTTGAAAGATGCGATTATTTCTCTCCCTCCAAATGGTCCATACCGTTGCTAGCCACAAGGTGTCCCATCTTGCGGCTTCTTCCTTGGACTTACGCTTACGTTCATTCCACCAAAATTCTTGTATGGAACTTGAGTTGAGGAGTACTCTAGGTTCGAGATTCGTCCATACTTCCTTCGAAAAAGAGCATTGAAGAAATAGGTGGTTGACCGTTTCAATTGGACCCATACAAAGCGAACAAGCCGGGTCGTGAGGCCATCCTCGTTTATTTAAGTTTTCCGCCGTCAATATTCGGTTATAAAGTACCAACCATCCAAAAATGCAAATTTTTTTGGGGGCTTTTATTTTTAGCATTGGTTTCGTCCATTCACAAATCACCCCCGGGTGTGATATTGCGGCATAAACTTTATTTGTGGGGTACTTGTAACCTTTCAAGAAGGTAACAACATCCCTAGAAAAAAAAATGCATTTTTAATTACTATTTAATATTAATATAAAACTAAAATTTCATTAAATTATGATATGTAATAGGAAAGGAGTATTATAAACAAATCGGAAAGGCTTGGAAGCGCGGATACCTCTTGTACGGCCCTCCCGGAACCGGCAAGTCAACAATGATAGCAGCGATAGCGAACTTTTTAGAATACGACGTTTATGATCTCGAATTGACATCTGTCGAAAACAACCGAGAGTTACGGAAAATCTTTATAGAAACATCTGGCAAGTCTATTATTATCATCGAGGATGTTGATTGATCCCTCGATCTGACTGGCAAGCGCGAGAAAAAGAATAAAAACAATGACGAGAAAGATCAGAAAAAACCACCTATGGTGGATGAGAAAGAAGAGGCCAGTAAGGTAAAGTGGTCTTGTTGGTTTACTAATTCGATGCAACCAATCGTGTCTAATCGATAATGTAAAATGGTGTAGGTAACTCTTTCGGGGCTTTTGAATTTATCGATGGACTATGGTCGTCATGCGGTTCTGAGAGGATAATAATTTTCATGACCAACTATGTCGAGAAACTCGATCCTGCATTGATTAGAAGAGGCAGGATGGACATGCATATAGAGATGTCTTATTGCACATTCGAAGCTTTCGAAGTAAAATATTATGTTTGATTTATCTATAAAATAACACGATGATAAAATTTTCACTATTTTTCATTCAAGGCTTTGGCAAAAAATTATATTGGGGTCGAGGAACACGATTTATTCGAGACGATCCAAGAATTACTGTCGGAGGTAAACATGACCCCTGCTGATGTGGCCGAAGGCTTGATGCCAAGAAAGAATACGAGAAACGAAGCGAAGGCGTGTCTCGAAAATTTGATCAAAGATTTGAAATTGGCCAAGGAAGAATCAGAGAAAGCTAAAGAAAAAGATGCATCAAACAAAATGCCTAAAACAGAGGAGGATGCTAAAGGAAAAACTGATAATTAGTAGGGGCTTAAATCTATAAAAATTAAGAGAGGTCGTTTATTTTCATCTATATCCGAAATAGCCCAAAATTAAAGGCCCGAAAGTGAAAGGCTGAGTAGGCTCCAGTAGTTGGGTTTATTTTCAAATCTACCCTATTCTTTTAAGGTATCTCGGTTTGTAGTTGTTGGCTCATTTTAGTACTTTCGCTAATGTATCTTCTCTTCAATAATATTAGGTTTTTCATAAAAAAAAAGTGTTTCTTAGTTCTGATGAATTTTACACGAGTTCATATATCGGTGATCTAGTTATCCTAGTTGTTCCTATTCATCATGGTGATGGATACTCTGGCTAGAGTGGTTCAGAAACTAAGTTGTGAAGGAATAATTGAAAAACATTTGACAAATTCATATATCTCCTTACACTGTGCTGATGATTAACTTTATGTGATCAAACCAGACATAAATCAAGTAAAGAAATTAAAATTCATACTAGACACTTTTGGGAAGCTCTCAGGACTGGGGATAAACTATGAAAAATCAGAATTGATAATAATGAATGGAGAGGAAGAGAGGGAAAAGGAAATTCAAGAAATACTAAAATGCCCTCTAAAAAATTTACCTATTGAATACCTTGGATTACCCCTTCATTACAACCAACCGGACAAAGATTTTCATTTTAAAATGATTGGGAAATTTCAGAGGAAATTACAAAATTGGAGGGGGGCATTATTGTCAAGAGGAGGGAGGCTGGTATTAATCAATTCAGTCCTCACCTCTCTTCCCATGTTTTATATGACTATTTATGATCCCCAAATGGGTGATCAGTGAAATAGACAAAATAAGAAGAAGTTTTTTGTGGAGGAATAAGGAAGGGCATGGGATGAGTTGGATGAGATGGGATCACTGATTAGGCCCAAGGAAATGAATGGGATTGGAATATTAAACCTAGGAATCTTTAATCAAGCATTGATGTTAAAATGGATAGATAAATTTTATAAAAATCAAGGAAGAAATAGATTAAATTGGGATGATCTAGTGAGAGATGTGGGCAAAGACCTAATTCAGAAACACAACTCACAAGACTCCTACTTTTGGAAAGAAATTAGAAAACTGTGGATTCACTTCTATGAGAATACCAGAATCAAAATCAATAGTGAAAATAGTTTTAATATATGGAATAGTAAAGACATTGAAGGGAAAAGATGGGGAGAAGAGTTAAGTTATTTGAGAAGCTATTCAGAAAGAGAGAAGGGGAGCTTAAAGGAAATAATGGAGGAAGAAGGGGATTTGAGAGAGAAATTGCAGCTCAAATGGGACCCAACAACCACTTTGGAAGATCAATTGAGAGAATTAGAAAAGAAAATTGAGAAATTGGAGTTAAATGGAGAAGTAGATGAGATCAGGTGGGATTTAACTGAAAAAAATCGATATACAGTCAAAGACATGTATATCAATTTGATTAGAAAAGAAGAAGAGGGGACAGAAGAAGAAATTGAGTTAGATTTGGGAAAAATCTGGAAAATTAAAGTTCCACTAAGAATGAAATTACACTTTTGGCTAGGGATACAGTCTAAATTACCCACAATTGAAAATTTGCAGAGGAAGGGATGGTACCTGGTCAATCGATGCCAGTTGTGCTAGAGGGAGGAAGAGAGCACAAGCCACCTGGTGCGAGGAAAATGCCAATCGATCAAGAAAAGCTGGGAGATAATAAAAAGGAAGTGGAGAGGATCGAAGCTACCTGATGAGATGGAAGCTGCAGTGGAGGAACTCTTCAGGCCGGATTGCAAAACCGATGTGAAGCAACTGACGATTGTGTGCGTCTTTGCCTTCTGGAAGGAGCGTTGTGTGAGGACGTTTACAGATCGCCGGAGGAAAGAGGAAGAGGTGGTGGAAGAAATCATTAGGGAGTGGAAGCAGATCGAAGAGGTGAGTAGAAGAAGGAGAACTATCGGGGAAAAGAGAGAGAATGGAGAGGAAGAAAGAGGAAAGAGAATGGAAGTAGGGGGAAGTGGACACGTGGGAAGTGAGATAGTAAAATCTGGGAATTGGGAGCCTGGATAGTGGAAAAGGGAGATAAGATAACAAATCAGGGTGCGAGAGAAATCGAGGATTTACAATCCAAGTCCGGGAAAGTAAAGCACGGATTTGAAAAAATGGTTTTGGAGCAGAAAATTTAGAAGGAATAGTTAGGGATTTTATATTAGTCTTGTATGATTATTAGAAAATGATGTAAAATTCCAAATTTATTATACGTTATTAACACGTACATTTTAGAAGTGAGACAATAAAGCTCACTCTAAATTTTTTCAAAAAAAAAAAATGAATAATGCCAAATGACGATTTCTTAAATATTGTCATAAACTAGTGGTCGAAGGAATTTATACATTACTAGGTGGAGGCGCGCGAAAATTCAGTGCGTTTTTTATAAGATTTATTCTTTGTAAAAATTACGCACATCCTTGTAAATATTTGGAATGTCGAATTCAAATTCTTAAATATCATATTTACCCTTCTCAAATTTTCGAATATCGTATTTAACTTAAAAAAAAATCATAAACACCATATTTACCCTCTAAAAGTACAAAATATTATATATTATATATTCCTTATCAAATATGGAAATATCATATATACCATTGTGAATAATATATTATGTAAAAAGTTAATATATTATGTAAAAGCAACACTAGCATATCTAAATGGAATATTTAGAAATTGGGGAGTTCTATCCCATACTCTTTTAAAATGATATTTTGAGTATTTAGAAAAGTGTATCGATTTTATTTTATGGATATTTTTTTAATGAACATTTCAGATTTTCTATTTAGCCTATCATACATTGATAAATTTTCTTGAAAAAATTATCTTAAATACTTATTAATTGATAATTACTCAAAATATTTTTGAAAATGTGTCTATCATAAGTAAAAAATAATGTACGATAAAATCCCCTTAAAAATTATTTACAAATAAATCGTGCAAATCCAATTATGTCGTGTATTGCAAAACAGCTACTTAAATGAGAATATATTCATTGTATTATATAGTCTAGTCTCTAACTGCAGGGTCGGCCCAAGGATTTAAGAAACCATAAGTTAAATTATAAACCAAACTCAATTTTTTTTATAATGTACCCTAATTTTTTTATTATACTATGTAATTTGTTAGAATGGACCCCAAATTTTATGAATTATACAACGTAATTTTTTTGTGTGTATCCGGTCCGAAACGGTGGCTTCATTTTTTGTATACATGGGCCAGGCCTGTCTAACTGTGAAGTATCCACATAAGACTGTCACTAGACTTTATAATTTTCTAAACAATATGAACATATACACATGTTTAAAATAATAATTACTTTACTACCGAGTAATATAATAATACAAAAACCGATTATATTTATACATAAACTTTGGTAACGCCAAATTGTTTTGAAGAAGTTATGATACTTCCATAATCATCAGAGCAATATCTATGTAATGTTTTGTGTACTAATTCAAAAATAAATAAATAAAACGACCCTTTATGTTTCTCAAACATACAAATAAAATTGAACATTTTTTTGTTGGGAAGGTTTTTTAAAAAAAACTCAATTATAATTAATATTTCAAAAGAACACCTGATTCTTTTATATTTTTTTTTAAATTTTTTTAGAAGTATTGATTTAATTTGATTTTTTTACTTGTGAAAATTAAAATTAATATTAGTTATACGAAAATATGCTTAATATTTTATTGACTAATTCTACTAATATTTTCGAATATATTGATTCATCTTTTGTTAGATTAAAATAATAATTACTTTATTAGATTTCATAATCTTTTGAAAATTAGACATATTGCATTTATACATGTCCAAAGTGAATATATTTTGTAAAAAGTGAATATATTATGTAAATATAACACTAGCATGTCTAAGTTGAATATTAGAAATTATTTACAAATAAACTGTGCAAATCCATTTTGTTTGGGGTAATTCAAGGTATTTTTCATTTCTAAGATATATACATCATTTTTTCATATTTTGCAAGAATACTTGTGACACTATTTTGTGGGAGAATTTCTCATATATCCTTACAAAAACTACAAATAACGAATTTATTTCTCTAAAACAACTACTAACACATTTATCCTTTCTAAATTCATTTAATATCATATATGTTCGGTTAAAACTTGTGAATATCAAATTTATCCCTATCATTATATTTCTGTTAAACTTCTGTTAAATTAACTATTATCTGCTATTTTAAATTTAACTAAAATAACAAGCATAAATCTTAATGACAAAAAATGTCCTTGACAAAGCCATCCAATAACTGGAGAGTCCAGTACAAGTATATTCCTCTTCTTTCTTCTTCGCGTAGCCATTTTTTGTCTCCGGCGAAGAAACGAAATATGCTCCTACTCCCTCAATCGATTGAGGAGGCTCTTCTTTCTTGTCTTGGACCATCTCTAGTTACGTCCACTCACTTATCTTTCTCTTTTCCTCGTAAAATAATTCTAAATTTTAGCAAAATTATGAATTTTAAGATAAATTTGGGGATTGATGAAGCTCAAATTTCCGTATTGCCATATCCATATTGGATACTGTATCCATATCCATATCCATATACGAATGTAAACCTCAATTCATGTCAAAATTCATCACCCAATGATGCTACCAAATTCTATGTACAGACAAGTAACGTATAATCAAAACAAATTAAAGTCTAACTACACTTGATTACTTATAATCAAAACAAATTTTACCTTGGCATAACGTATTCAAAGAAATAAACAAATAAATTTAGTTAAATATATACCCATTTTATAATTATATTCACATATCTACTCTAATTAACCAATCAATAAACTTCTAAGCCGTACAGAACTCCGGCGTAGCGTTCGCCGCCGTCCTTCGCGAAAAACACCTCTCTCAACCTCCTAAATGCCTGCCACGTCAGCAAGCTATCAGAGCCAGCCTGATGACGCATCCCCACGTCCCGTTTGACACGTAGAGTCTCGGCAACTCGATCCAATCCACCATATAAACTATCACAATATTTAATCATATGTTTCATGTCGAAAACTCTGTCTCCGAAGTAAACCCTCACCAAGTTCAGAAATTCGCACATTGATCCGGGCAATCTTCTACAAGTTAACACTTTGATCAAGTAGGCGAAATCATATGCACTGTGAAACGTGGCCCACGTCACGGCTGAGCCGTTACAGACTAACCCAGAAGACATGAACAATTCGGCGAACCGGCGAGAGTCGATTCCTCTAGCCCGATTCATCTCGAAATCGATTCCGTGTGTTTTCAACAAATTTATCGAATCTTGTGCGTGGCGATCGACCAAAGGATCGAAATCTCGAAAATTGAACTCCCAAACGAGAAGGGACCCAGTGTCAGACTCGGAATCCGAGAGTGTGAGACCCAATTGGATCAATTTGAGTGAATCTACATTGGATTTGAGAAGAGAGTATCGTTCTGCAGGAGAGAGGAGAAATGGTTTCTTTACGGGTCCGTGAATAACTCCGGGGAACTCCGTGTCCATGGCCGCAAATGGGTATTTATCAATCGATTGATGTATGAACTCCAATTCCGATTCTAAATTGTCTGCCCATACTGATCGTACCTCGATTATCTGCTTGCGCTTTGCTTGATTCGACTCTGACATTTTCGATCTGTATAGACGAATAAAGGATTTGTGGTTTGTGGCTTCCTTTCAATTGTTCTTCTGAGGATTAATAGGAAGGGGGGGATAAATAGGGTATCGACGAAGAACGGAGAAACGGAAAAAGGTGTGTTTTTTCTTTTTTGCTGTTAACGGATAAACGGAGAAACAGAAAAAAAAAAAATGTGTTTTTATCTTTTTTTTGCTATTAATGCAGAAACGGAGAAACGGAGAAACACAAAAAGTGTGTTTTTCTCTTTAGCTATTAACGGATAAACGGAGAAACAGAAAAAAAATGTGATTTTTTATTTTTTTTGCTGTTAACGCAGAAACGCAGAAACAGAGAAACACAAAAAAGTGTGTTTTTTCTTTTTTGCTATTAACGGATAAATGGAGAAATAGAAAAAAAAAATGTGTTTTATTTCTTTTTTTTGCTGTTCATGCAGAAACGGAGAAACCGAGAAACACAAAAAAAGTGTGGCTTTTTCTTATTTTGCTGTTAACGCAGAAATGAAGAACAGGAGAAACACAAAAAGTGTTTTTTTTTTTGCTGTTAACGCAGAAACGGAGAAACACAAAGAAGTGTGTTTTTTTCTTTTTTTTTTGCTGTTACGCAAAAACGGAGAAATGGGGAAACAGAAAAAGTGTTTTTTTTTTTTTTTGCTGTTAACGCAGAAACAGGGAAACAAAAAAAAGTGTGTTTTTTTTCTGTTAACGGAGAAACAGATTAATAGGAATTGGGCAAATTTGATAAATCTTGTTTTACTATGTTCTTGTACATGTGATAGTGTGTAGCTGGTCAATATTACTTGAGATTTAAAATTGTTTTGGGTTTTCAGTTTTTTTTTGTTTCCATAATATTGTAAAATTGAATTTTTTAAACTTCGTATTTTTGGGTCAATATCACTTGAGATTTAAATTAGTTCTGTGATACCACTAGAAATCCAAGAATTATTAGGTCCTAGATTACTTTCCAATAAAAAATGAAATTTAGTACACGTATTTAACAGAATTTAGTTTTTAATTGACTTTTGGATTGGAAATTGAGAGGATATCCAATATTTGCTATTGGAAATGTTTGTTTTGATGGATTTTAGAATACAAGGCTATGGATATACACGTATTTTTCTTTGAAAATTCTTGTATTTAGAATCCCCGTAAGTTCTTTGATTAGTTTTATTATAAATCATGTATATAAAGTTTCTTGTTTGATTTTTCGTGCAAAATTCATGATTATGATTTAGCCACATAAACCAATCACAAATGTGTCACAAATGTCTAAGTTTGTGATATAATTATTCATGTATATATTACAAATTAAATATAAATTTAGATATTTGTGATTGGTTTATGTCTCCCTATTATTACTATTTATTCTCTTATTATATTATATTGTTTTAAGTATTTTATATTATATTAAATTGTTTTATAATATATTATATTAAATTATAATACGTTATATTATTTTATAATTTATTGTTTTATATAATATAATGTTATAGTATATTATATTATATTATATTATTATTGTATCATATCATATTGTATTGTATTGTATTATGTTATGTTATATTATATTACTAATTTAATACTCGCGCTATGTTGCGAAATTTGAAATATGATATATGAATTACATATAATGTTAGCCTCGCACAATTATGGGAATCTCTTACAAAATAAGTTGAGTAAGATATATACAATTTGAATTGGATATTCATTAATAAACAATTTGAATTATTTTCTATTCACTTTGTTGTCATTTAGGCATTTAACTGATTATATTGTAATTATAGTTAATATTTGCTAGATTTTAAATTCAAAGGATTAGGCTATTATTTCATTGATTTGTTGTGATATTTGATAAACAAATATATTATGACAAATTATATGAATGATGTACATATCATATGGCTAAATTGATACATTGTTAATTTATTGACAAAAACAAAATGTCATATGACAAATTATATGAATGCTATACATATCATATGGTCACTAAATTTAATACATTCACACATCAACCAAAATACATTTGCAAATGACATATAAATACACAAAATTACATGTTAAGGTAACAAATTATGATTCTTAATACTTCTGAGCATAGACAAATCATATACATTCACAAAATTACAAACTAACCCCCAAAAAATGCTGAAATTTGTAAATACCACCCTCAAAAATGCTGGTATTAATAATAAAATAATTAAAAATGTAGGCAATAAAAAAAACCCTCCCAAATGTTGAAAATTGCAACAAAAAAGAAGAACTACAAAAATATGTCCGGTAAAAACAAACCTTATGATTGCTGAAATTATCATATATGGCCATGCAAAATCTAGCTACCCTATAAATTTTGAAATTATGATGTATGCCCCACATATAATCCGAAACAAGTCATAAATTAATATAATTTAATTTAATTATTGATTTAGGGATAAACCAAATCATATATGAAATAATTAACTTAGAAATCATGCATATCTCTTTTTTAAAATAGAGTTCGAATTCGAATATTCTTTATTTATTGCCCAATTTATTAAGCTAAAATAATAATGCAAAATGTTGAAAGAAACACAATATACTTTTGAATACATAATTCAAGCACTGGTTTCTCTAGTGATTTGTTTCCTTGTTTCATTGCTGTTTTTACTGATTTATGTCCTAATTTGTTTACAATTTGTTCACTGTGACTTATTTCCTGATTGGTTTTGCAGTGATTTGTTTCACAATTTGCTGACCCCAAGTTATTGGCTTACAAAATTCTTTGAATACAAATTTCTTTGCTTACGAAATTCTGTAACGAATTCTCGACTTCCACTGCAACGATATCGGCAGAGAAGATTTCAAGGGTCGAAGAATTTTGTAGGATGTCGTGAGGGGTATATATTTGCATGGGCAAATAAATTATTTTTGAAATTATTAAATTCGTATTTTGTTAGATTATTCTTAACGAGGAAAATGCAGGGATGCTTCTTACAAAAAAACAATTTTTTTTGAATATTTTCAGAAAGAAATTTACCTTTTGGATGCTAAAATAAAAACTTTTAAGCAAAAAATTATTTCTTATAGAAGTCGAACTCAACATTAAATTCCAAACATATAATATTTGAGGGATAATATCTGATATATACCTTCTCAAGCTTAAAATAACAAATTTATTTCTCTGAAACTTGCAATATCAGATTTCTCCTTCCAAAATTAAAATTCTAGAAGATTGTTCGTTTAACTGAAGGTCGCACGAGATTAAATGCTAGATATTTACTCGTTATTTTTTGCATGTAATATCTAGTATTTCAATCTTGTGCAAACGCATTTCCAGTTTGGAGTTTCTAATTCAGGTTAACGGAAGAATTAATTAACAGGGAGTTAAGTTTAGTCAATTAAATCCAATTAATTTTCCTTAATTAAAGTAGATAACATAAAACTTAAATTAATAATGAGAAACTCCTATTGTGTCTAACATCAAGTTAAAGCAAGACTCTCCTCTATATATACAAAGCATCCATTCTTGATCTCGATGGCATGTAGGATCGACAAAAAATACAAAAAATAATAATAAAAATGGTACCAGTGGTCTGTGCGATTATTTTGCTGGTCCTGTTACATGTCATACACGTACATTGCGACGACTTTATAGTAAGTCCAATTGTTGAAATGTATCCTCGACGACCGAATGATTATAGGCTGGATTTTGTAAATAATTGGGAATCTAAGGCCTTCGACTCCATGAATGCAGAAATACAATTGAGATGCTATGCCATTCTCTATCGCACTAAAAATCCTATTACCATAATGATAAGACGCATGAACTTGGCGATAGGAGAAAGACAACAACTCAGATTTTACGTTCGACCCGGTGCCTTCAAATACGGTTGGCGTATCCAATGCGACTCTAGGTATTTCACGGTTCATTTCTTGTATAATCAGACCAATTCTGATCTAATTGGTGTATTTACAGGTGCACGGTTGCTTCTGAAAAAGCATTGAAGGCAGGAGTTGTATTAGTCGGTGGACCTCCTTCGCAGCAGCAATGTCGCGATACAGGAGGTTGCGTAATACAGTTCATAAGGGGTGAGGTGAGACGATCGACTCCCGCTGGAATTGATTTTTTGGGAGAAATGTACGAAAACAAATGCAATTCATTCGGTTTATTCTGCAAAGAGAGGAATCATCCTAGGTTTATGTTCGGTCGATTTTGCCCAGGCAGATGTGATTTTTAGATCTCAATTAATCAAATAATTGTTGGTGATAGATGGATGTTATGCGAATATTCATATCATTAATTGATTCTATAAAAACACGGTTTTATTACCGATTTGACATTGTTGATATGAAATAGTTGATGTTGTTTTGTAGATTTTTACTGCCCTTTAGAAAATTCTAAATTAGAAAGTAATTAATTTAGAAACACTGATTATAAAAATAAAAATGTTCCTTCAATACATTACTTGATCCAGGGACCCATAACAGTAAATTGTAAAAAACCAAAATATAAATGTACAAGCATTATAGATAGTGTAGGTGGATTGATCTTCCAACTTCCTAGTCAGGGCCTTGTATTGGAGATTTAGCGAAAAATACACCGTATTTTGGCGTCAGAGATGCATGTTGTCGCGAGGTACGACACCGAAAGAGCTTTGGCCGAGAAGACTCTTCTATTTCGTTCCTTTCACAGATTTCCTATGGTTCCCATCCTCCACCAATCCCATTTCTTGTTGTGTTCCTCGTCTCCTTGTCGTTTGTTTTGGACCCACCGATAAAATGGTATTTTTGAGACCCTAGAGTGGCCGTTACTCGAGACCAGAAACTAAAAAATGCAAGTAAATAAAGGATTTGATAATAATCATTTATAGAATCATAGTCTAATCACAATTGCAAGTAAAATGTTGCAATATATGTTTTAATTGCGGCGGTTTAGGACGGACATCTATGAGAGTAATTATAACACGTGTTATTGGGGGCAGATTTTGAGGGAGACCGGCGGGAGCCCGTACACCCTCACCGCAACAATATCTACATCGAATTATGATTTTTGAAGCCCCCGTGCTATTATATACTAAATACACTTCTCGATATCCCTTATTGGGCACCCGATAGCTCCTATCATTAGTTTCAGATTTCGCCACTGCGTGATATTAAAGATACATGTGAGAAAACATTAAATTGTTAAAAGTTATAAACATAGATATACGTATTATTTACAAAGTTGTATTTTTTAAAGATGCCGCAAAAATAAAAATTTCACAACATTTACATAATATAGGGTTACACATTATACATCATTTAAAATGTGTTTCTTGTTTTAATTTATAAAAAAACAAAATTAGCTTGATAATTTATAATATAAAGTGGCTTAAATGGCTAAATGAAGGGAGGTCATGTATTTATTTTGGTGCTTAATTATAAAAGGCAGTTTTAACCACGATCAGCTCACATTTTTTTTATCTAAATCCAATTTGGCCAAATTTCAAAGGCCGTGATTTTAACTTTTTCAGTCTAATTAAATTTTACACGAGTTTTTTTTTTAATAATATCCTATGAGCGATCGTTTTCGTTATCGATACATATTTTGTGCGATTCATTAACAATTTTACACGAGTTCATTGGTCAATAATCTCTCAGTATGACTGTATGCCCACCAAATCTTGTTGGATGGCTGGTCAATTTCCTTATTTTGTATTTTTATACTTTTTCATTTACTTTTCGAATTTAAATTAAACTTGATTTTAATTCAAATTTTTGTACGTTGCATTGTCTTCCACGACATAATGTGTTCGTTTGTTCAATCTTATTAAGTCTGAATACGTCACCAAAGTAACATGTAGCCCAATTTTTATGAGAGAAAATACAAAGGGTTATTGTCATGGTTTGAAAGCAATACAACATGGAATTCTTTTTTTTTTTTGAGAAAAAAACAACTTGGAAATTTATTTAATTGTCCTAACAATCCTAAGTATTTGAAGTCCCAAAATTTCATATTAGAAAAATTAATTTAATGAACGTGTACTAAAACTCAATGCATGAGATATTTTGTTTAATTTGTCTTGTTGAATTTATAATAAACTAAGTAGTAATAATATAAAGTGAACAACTTCTGTTGAATGTTTCGTCGAATGGAAAAATGTAAATTCGGTTCATACGAATATTTCATATCATTCGATTAAATATTGTTTTATCAAAACTCGGCGGTAAGATAAAAACGCTGCAAACCTTTATAATAAAAGGACTCCGAAAGTCTCCCGAAAATTGAAAAAAATGGTCGGCATCGCTTTCCACCACATAAGCATAATTCGGATGTTATTCCAAAAAAAAAAAGCATCAATTGAGGTTGACATCCAAAAATTAAAAATTAAAGAGTAATTATATTTTTTCTCATCACACCCTCAATAAAAATCTCCATGACATCATATTTCTCCCAATTAATCTAGGGTAACACTATTGCAAGAGCTAACATAGCTAAATTGAGAGCGATTTCAATTTTGTTTTATCAAATGACCGGTATACATTTGTTAATGATGAATTGATGATTGATATTTCTTACATGTATGTATTAATTTATTATTTTTCATAAATCATGCAAATAAAATCTTTCATATATAAAAAATATTTTTATTCTTAATTTGTTTCATCTAAAAAAATAATTAAATTGTAACATGTTATATATATATTTAAATATGAAAATTAATATATACTGATTAGATTTAGTTTTTAAAAAATATTTTTGCATTATTCATGAAAAATATAAATAATAGTATATAAGTATAATAAATATCAATCACCATAAATAGGAATAACAATTCATTGAGCCATTAATTATGATTATTTAATTAGAAACACTTAATTATAGTCTGAATTAATATTTTGATTAATTAGGAAATGAATTAATATGAAAGACGTTATCGAGATTTTTATGTAGAGTGTGGTTGGACTAAATATATGTCCTCAAAATTAAATTAAATTAAAAATTTAATTAGTAAATTTGCCCCTCATGAAAGGAGTGACAAGGTGTTTGATATGTAAATGTCGTCTTTGCGGATGATCTTACATGGAGAGTATCGTGCAAAAAGGAAGAGAACTTCATTTTTGCTTTTTAGGAATCGATGGTAAATTAAGAAGGAAAACAATCCAATACGAGACAAGAACATAAAACAAATATTATAGTGATAATTATTTTAGAAGAGTAGTGAAAATTAGAACAAATTTGAGACTTAGGATTCTCTTAAAAAAAACAAATTAATTGCATTGTGAAAATTAGAATTGTAGTAGTTTCAAGTTTCAACTTCTTTCTTAGATTCAAATTTGGCCATCCAAACAACTAAGGCTGTAAATTTAACTCGTGGCTGGTAGTTAGTTCGCTCGTGCTCAATTCGATTATTGCTCGGTAGTATCTCCGAAAACTTATCGAGCTCGATTCAGAATGAACCGAGTTTGAAATTGATTTTTTTGTTCGAATTTTAATAATAAACAAACTGAGACAACTCGAATCGAGTTCAATCCGAGTTTGAGCGGGACATAACTCGATCGAACTCAACTCAACTCAATTGCAACTCTACCAACAGACCCTTAAAATAAGTAAAAGTACTTTCGTTAAATTATCCATTACCTTTTGCACTAAATAATCATCGACTTTGGATATTTATGGACCAAAATTTAGTGAAAACAAAAGTTAGCCTAGTAATTAGTAGTAGACAAGCGAGCTTTAAGTTTATTCATCATTTTTATCATAATTCAAATTTTTATCTTCTATATAAGAAGCAAACAAGCCAAGACAACACCCACCAAATTCCAAAACACAAATCATAAGATCAGACAGAAGAAAATAAAGGAGAAACAAGAAAGAGAATCAAAATGGCAGAAGAGAGCTGGTCGAGTATAGGCTCGGCCATAGCAAGTCTACTGTTCCTATGGGCCATGGTAAAAGATCATTTGCCATTTCAACTAGGTCAATATGCATCGATCTTCTTCGACAAAATTCTGTCCTTCCTAAATCCATATGACCAAATTACTATTCATCAGTATTGTGGCGAGTACATGACAAGTGACGAGTTGTACTCAGCCGCCGAGGCTTATCTTAGTTCGACTTGCTTGTACCGAGCTCGTAAGCTGAAGGCCGAGCTCCGGAAAGAGAGTGATAAACCGCTTGTCACGATTGATGATTATGAGGAAGTCACAGATTTGTTTAACGGTGCTAAAATTTGGTGGTTTGCCTCCATGAGAAGACCGAATTCAAGTACTATCAGTTTCTATCCCGGTGAGGAGGAACGCAAGTATGGACTTTTCAATTATTTTGTTGCTTTGATTAATTTTGAATGTGATGCATGCATAGTTCTCAATTTTTTTGTGCATCATCATGGTCATTTTCTGTCTTTTATTACATTAGATATTATCGCATATTGTTCCACAAGCGTAATCGAAAATTGATCGAGGAGGCGTACCTAAAGTACGTCCTTGAAAAAGGACGTGATTTCAAGCTCTCTAATAGGCAAAGACGACTCTTTACCAACAATCCGAGCACCAGTTAGGAAGGCTATAGACAATCCGTGTGGAGCCACGTGGCTTTCGAGCATCCTGCCACATTTGAAACTCTTGCCATGGATCTTGTTAAGAAGAACGAAATCTTAGACGACCTTCTAACCTTTCGTGAAGGTAACATTCATGTTAAATCATAAGTCATGAGTTCAATTTTCATTGACGTTATTTCGGAACTAAAATAATTTCAAAAAACATGAGAAATCTATGACAAGTTGATTTTTTGAATTTGGAAAGGTAAGGAGTACTACAAGAAAATTGGCAAGGCCTGGAAGCGTGGTTATCTCCTATACGGTCCTCCCGGCACGGGCAAATCTACCATGATAGCAGCCATGGCCAACTTTTTAGAATATGATGTTTACGACCTCGAGCTGACGGCTGTTAAGAACAACAGAGAATTAAGAAAAATCTTCATAGAAACCTCTGGTAAATCTATTATTGTCATAGAGGATGTCGATTGCTCAATTGACCTAACCGGTAAACGCAAGGAGAAAATAAAAAACGAGGATGAAGAGAAAGCGAAGATACCTCCTAGGATTGAAGAGAATGGTGAGGCCAGTAAGGTAATGTTAAATTATAAACTAATTTCATACCGGAAAAATATGAATATATTGAGATAACTTAATCAACAATCTAAAATGTAACAGGTAACACTTTCGGGGCTTTTAAATTTTATCGACGGATTATGGTCATCGTGTGGCGGTGAGCGGATCATAATTTTCACGACCAACTATGTCGAGAAGCTCGACCCTGCATTGATTAGAAGGGGCAGAATGGACATGCACATAGAGATGTCGTATTGCACATTTGAAACATTCAAAGTAATATCTTCAAAAAACCACATGAATATTTTTGCATACATAAATGAATCTAATAAAATGACTTACAATACAAGGTATTGGCGAAAAACTACATCGGGGTCGACGATCACGATTTATTTCAGACAATCCGAGAATTACTTTCCGAAGTAAATATAAGTCCTGCTGATGTGGCAGAAGGCTTGATGTCGAAAAAGAATACTAGGAACGATGCGAAAGCGTGTCTCGAAAATTTGATTAAGGATTTGAAGATGGCCAAGGAAGAAGCCGAGAAAGCCAAGGAAATCGAGGCGAAAAGAAAAGAGGATGTTAAAGAAGATGCCAAAGCATAAGGGGTGCCAAGAAAAAATTATGATGGTGATGATAATATTGAAAGTTAGTTAATTATGATATCCTGTGGTAATGAAGTTAGGCTGCATAATGTAGTTAGAACTTTTAGAAAGAAAAAAAAAACTATAGATAGGCTGTATGAATTCATTGGCAGGCTATGCTTTGAACTAGTATAATTGTGTTGCCTTCTAAATGAATAATTGTATTACAAAATGGGCCTAACGAGTCTAACACAACATTTTTAGTCGTCGGTAATAAAATTAAGAAATTAATCGTGAGGCCCAAATAACTCAAAACCCAATTAATAAGTGGAAATCAATTTCCGAGCAGGAATTTTCTCTCTCTTCCTTCTCTTCCTTCTCACTAGGATTGGATATTTGGTCAGTTCGTTTCAAACCGAATTAGATTCAAACCGAATTAAAGTGAACAAATTGGATCCGATTTAAATTTGAATCATTATTTATTTGATTGAGTTGAATAAAATCTATAACTTCAAAAAAATGAAATATATCATTAGTAAAATTAATATTATTTAACAAAACATATAAAATATAGTTATATCATAATATGATTTCTTTCAAATTAACATAATGAAATAGCTTGAAAAATAATTGTAATTCGGTGAATCTGTTTAATCAGTTTTAAAAACACAAAAATTGAACTGAACCAAATAAATCGAACAATATCAATTTTTGAACAGGTTCAAACCAAAAAAATGAAACGATTTGCTAAAACCTACTATATAAAATAAAGACTAAAGAGAGGTCATGTATTTAGGTTGGGATAAGGGGGTTTTCATCATCTTTTACGTACACGAAATATATAATTTAAATACTTAAGCATGATTAAAGTATAAGAAATATTCATAATTTCAATTTATTGAGATAAATACTTTAATATGTGTTTTTGTATTAATGTCAGATGAAAAAGTCAAAATATCACAAAACCAGGATTGTAGATGGATCCGTCTCGTTTTCCCGATCGATTTAATATATCATATGATGATATTTGATGGAAGCATGAGAGAGAAATCGAGATTTTACTCCGAACGGGTCAAGAATGACTCATTTCAAGAAAAACACACACGGACCGCGCGCTAATCCGGACCGGAGCATTTATGGATATTTTATGTTGAATTAGTGGAATATACTTAATTTTCTTCAAGGGTATTTTTGAGTTTTCTCACTCATTATTTAACCGATTTTGATGAGGTTTAGATCGTTGGATTAGTTGAAACTTGCCTTACCTGATTATGTAAGTTGCAACTTGAAATTTGTCCTGTACCAATCTCCACCTCGTATAAAAGAGATCTAAGACTATTCTCTCAAGTACCTCTTGGATCTCTAGATCCCTTTTTGGTCACTCACTCCATTATTGGGGAAAGTAAGGTCTTAGCCTTTTCCTCTCCATTGATAGAGCTCCGAATCTCTTTCTCGCTCATCGTTGAGCCATTTTCGTCAAGAATATCGTGTCTTAACACGATTTTTCGAGGCCATTATCTCCTTCTCGATCCTCCTCCTTTCTTCTCGGATGAGATCGCGGTCTTTTTTGGTTGAGGTTGTGTTCTTTCCTCTCAACCTTCTTTCGTCGAGATCAAGATCCCAATCTTTTTCTGACCACCCTCTTTCCTCTTGGATGGAATCACCATCTTCGTAACAACTGTAACAACTGAGCAAACACTCAATCCGAACACAAATGGAAAACAAGAATTATTTTTTTGTGTACTTTTTGTTCCACACTAAATCAACAAAGGAGACTTAGAAATCAAGTTTCTTGGAATCTATTGTCTAAATAGAGATTGCATTTTTCGACACGAAATCAACAATGGACCTCTTATTATAATACATTGCCTCTTCGACACTAAATTGAGTTTGTTGGCATCTAGGCTTTAAACCTCTGTCGTAACTCAGTTCCCTCGTTACTTGCTTTCTGGATGGAACAAAGACCAAGCAGTTGTGCTTTCTGGACGAAACAAACACCGAGCAGTTGAGTGTTGATCCGGTCGGATTCATGGACGATTGGCCAAGATGGTCTGGAGAAGAGAGAGAGGAGCAAGAGTGGAGGGGAGAAAGGAAATGAGAGGGAGCCAGTAGGTCAGGAAAGAAGTTGAGTAGAGAGTAGAGTTATCGTGGACTCTTGCTAAATCAATAATTGGTTGAATTTTTAAAGAGAGGTAAATCCGGGCCAAATTAGTCTAGTGCTCATTAATGATTTTTTGAGTGAATTGATCAGAAATTAATAGTAAAGTATATTTTGAAGAGTAGTGATAGGAGTTTCATTTTTTTGTTTCGAATTTTACCTATATGTCATGGGGTAGATAGGGATTGAGTGCAGGAAAAATTGGATAGAAATTTATTCAATATATGTCTGTCAGGTAACAAGTGAATAGAACTCGGAGGAAAAAAGATGAGCTCGATATTTTGAATCACCATCAAGATATTTTTTTAAGTGATGGCCAATATCGAGCCAAAATTATATTAGAACAAATAAAAATTATTTACAAGATATTTGATGGAAACGGTAACTCCCTAGTCCATTATGCTGTCCATTATGCTGGCGATGTTTGCGACGTATTTTCTAAATTTTGTAAGTCAAGTTTCGTTGAATTAAGAGGATGGCAAAAATGAAATATTTTCGTAAATATCAAGGATTTGTCTGTTAAATACACGATTCACCAGAGTCAAATTAGTCGTTAAAAAACACGGATTACTCATTTTCGCCCATCACGGGTCGAAAGTGCCTAATGATACTGACCCATTTCGATATATATATATCAAAAAGTATTTTGGCTCTATTGTGAAAGAAAAATGCTTGGACAAATTTAGTGTGTAAAAGAATAACATTAAAGCCTCAATCATACAACAAGTCCAAATTTTCGCTCTATTTCTTGGAGAAAACGATATCTTTTACAAATCTTTTAAGAAAAAACATTATTTTTGTAAATTCAATAAAAAAGAAGAATTTATGCATCGAAAATATTCCAATTAATAGTGCAACAGAGAAACTTTCCTTTTTCTGAATGTTCTTCGATTTCAACCCCCTTTCTCCATACGTTTTAAGGGGTCAATTTCTTTGTAGAGTAATGATACAGTCTACGAATTATTATCCAGGAATTGCCCACGAATGCCACGTGGCAGCAGCCGATTGGCTGCAACTTTACACAACTTTATTGCAGCCAATCAAAAGCTGCCACGTGGCATTCGTGGGTAATTAATGGGTAATAATTCGTGGACTGTATCATTACTTTTTCTTTGTATTGAACTATACAGGAATCACTTTATTAAATAATACATAGTCACTTTCCCGGATATTAAATGATGGATCAGATCTTAGAGTTGTCTTGTGCATACTTCCAACAAGTCTTTTGTACAAACATCAACATTTGATAAATAATAAAGGGAGTTTTATGATACATCAATTTTCTTATTTTTTTTTGATAAATTCATTTTTATAAAAATATTTTGAATATTTGTCAATTAATAATTTTTTTTTGTAAGATTCAAATGTATATTTATCATTCAATGTTGTGCAAAAAAAAAATTATGTATAATTAATTGATAAATAGCTAAAATGTCTTTAAATATTTTTTGAAAAAAAATCTATCATAAAAAAATGCGTCTATCATTTAATTAGTATGTGCACATCACTAAATTTGTGTTTGTTCATGTTGCTCATCATTGGTCATGATAACGCATCTCAATTCAAATCAAACCTAGTGATTAAAATATCATAAATACCCAATTCTCTTTATCATCATATAAATACATATTTTATTACAAATCATTTTAAAATTTCTGTATTGCCGTATCCGTATCGGATACTGTATCCATATCCATATCAATGTAACCCCAATTCATGTCAAAATTCATCACCCAATGATGCTACCAAATTCTATGTACCGACAAGGAACATACAATCAAAACAAATTAAAGTCTAACTACACTTGATTACTTATAATCAAAACAAATTTTGCCTTGGCATAACATATTCAAAGAAATAAACAAATAAATTTAGTGAAATATATACCCATTTTATAATTATATTCACATATCTACTCTAATTAACCAATCAATAAACTTCTAAGCCGTACAGAACTCCGGCATACCGTTCGCCGCCGTCCTTCGCGAAAAACACCTCTCTCAACCTCCTAAATGCCTGCCACGTCAGCAAGCTATCAGAGCCAGCCTGATGACACATCCCCACGTCCCGTTTGACACGTAGAGTCTCGGCAACTCGATCCAATCCACCATATAAACTATCACAATATCTAATCATATGTTTCATGTCGAAAACTCTGTCTCCGAAGTAAACCCTCACCAAGTTCAGAAATTCGCACATTGATCCCGGCAATCTTCTACAAGTTAACACTTTGATCAAGTAAGCAAAATCATATGCACTGTGAAACGTGGCCCACGTCACGGCTGAGCCGTTACAGACTAACCCAGAAGACATGAACAATTCGGCGAACCGGCGAGAGTCGATTCCTCTAGCCCGATTCATCTCGAAATCGATTCCGTGTGTTTTCAACAAATTTATCGAATCTTGTGCGTGGCGATCAACCAAAGGATCGAAATCTCGAAAATTGAACTCCTAAACGAGAAGGGACCCAGTGTCAGAATCGGAATCCGAGAGTGTGAGACCCAATTGGATCAATTTGAGCGAATCGACATTGGATTTGAGAAGAGAGTATCGTTCTGCAGGAGAGAGGAGAAATGGTTTCTTTACGGGTCCGTGAATAACTCCGGGGAACTCCGTGTCCATGGCCGCAAATGGGTACTTATCAATCGATTGATGTATGAACTCCAATTCCGATTCTAAATTGTCTGCCCATACTGATCGCACCTCGATTATCTGCTTGCGCTTTGCTTGATCCGACTCTGACATTTTCGATCTGTATAGACGAATAAAGGATTTGTGGTTTGTGGTTTGTGGCTTCCTTTCAATTGTTCTTCTGAGGATTAATAGGAAGGGGGGATAAATAGGGTATCGACGAAGAACGGAGAAACAGAAAAAGGTGTGTTTTTTCTTTTTTGCTATTAACGGATAAACGGAGAAAGAGAAAAAAAAATGTGTTTTTTTCTTTTTTTTGCTATTAACGCAGAAACGGAGAAACGGAGAAACACAAAAAGTGTGTTTTTCTCTTTAGCTATTAACGGATAAACGGAGAAACAGAAAAAAAATGTGATTTTTTATTTTTTTTGCTGTTAACGCAGAAACGCAGAAAAGTGTGTTTTTTCTTTTTTGCTATTAACGGATAAAAATGGAGAAATAGAAAAAAAAAATGTGTTTTATTTCTTTTTTTTGCTGTTCATGCAGAAACGGAGAAACCGAGAAACACAAAAAAGTGTGGCTTTTTCTTATTTTTCTGTTAACGCAGAAATGGAGAACCGGAGAAACACAAAAAGTGTTTTTTTTTTTTTTGCTGTTAACGCAGAAACGGAGAAACACAAATAAGTGTGTTTTTTTCTTTTTTTTTTGCTGTTACGCAAAAACGGAGAAATGGGGAAACAGAAAAAGTGTTTTTTATCTTTTTTTTTGCTGTTAACGCAGAAACGGGGAAACAAAAAAAAGTGTGTTTTTTTTTCTGTTAACGGAGAAACAGATTAATAGGAATTGGGCAAATTTGATAAATCTTGTTTTACTATGTTGTTGTACATGTGATAGTGTGTAGCTGGTCAATATTACTTGAGATTTAAAATTGTTTTGGGTTTTCAGTTTTTTTTTGTTTCCATAATATTGTAAAATTGAATTTTTTAAACTTCGTATTTTTGAGTCAATATCACTTGAGATTTAACTTAGTTCTGTGATACCACTAGAAATCCAAGAATTATTAGGTCCTAGATTACTTTCCAATAAAAAATGAAATTTAGTACACGGATTTAACAGAATTTAGTTTTTAATTGACTTTTGGATTGGAAATTGAGAGGATATCCAATATTTGCTATTGGAAAAGTTTGTTTTGAGGGATTTTAGAATACAAGGCTATGGATATACACGTATTTTTCTTTGAAAATTCTTGTATTTAGAATCCCCGTAAGTTCTTTGATTAGTTTTATTATAAATCATGTATATAAAGCTTCTTGTTTGATTTTTCGTACAAAATTCATGATTATGATTTAGCCACATAAACCAATCACAAATATGTCATAAATGTCTAAGTTTGTGATATAATTATTCATGTATATATCACAAATTAAATATAAATTTAGATATTTGTGATTGGTTTATGTCTCTCTATTATTACTATTTATTCTCTTATTATATTATATTGGTTTAAGTATTTTATATTATATTATAGTGTTTTATATTATATTATATTATATTATATTATATTAAATTGTTTTATAATATATTATATTAAATTATAATACGTTATATTATTTTATATATTATAATGTTATATTATATTATATTATATTATATTATATTATTATTGTATCATATCATATTGTATTGTATTGTATTATGTTATATTATATTATATTACTAATTTAATACTCGCGCTATGTTGTGAAATTTGAAATATGATATATGAATTACATATAATGTTAGCCTCGCACAATTATGGGAATCTCTTACAAAAAAAGTTGAGTAAGATATATACAATTTGAATTGGATATTCATTAATAAACAATTTGAATTATTATTTACAATTCACTTTATATGGATAATTAAAAAAGTTGTAATACTATTTTCTATTCACTTTGTTGTCATTTAGGCATTAAACTGATTATATTGTAATTATAGTTAATATTTGCTAGATTTTAAATTCAAAGGATTAGGCTATTGTTTCATTGATTTGTTGTGATATTTGATAAACAAATATATTATGACAAATTATATGAATGATGTACATATCATATGGCTAAATTGATACATTGTTAATTTATTGACAAAAACAAAATGTCTTATGACAAATTATATGAATGCTATACATATCATATGGTCACTAAATTTAATACATTCACACAAAACCAAAATACATTTGAAAATGACATATAAATACACAAAATTACATGTCGTTAAGGTAACAAATAATGATTCTTAATACTTCTGAGCATAGACAAATCATTTACATTCACAAAATTCCAAATAATGCAAAAATATTATTATACTATCAAAAATATGGTGATTGATATTTATTATACTTATATACTATTATTTATATCTTTCCTGAATAATGCAAAAATATTTTTCCTAATATTATGAAAAAACCAAATCTAACAAATATATTAATTTTCATATTTAAATATATATCACATGTTACAATTTAATTGTTTTTTTATGATGAAAAAAATTAAGAATAAAAATATTTTTAATACATGAAAGATTTTATTTGCATGATTTTTGAAAAATGATAAACTAATATATAAATGTAAGAAATATTAATCATCAATTCATCATTAACAAGGGTATAACGGTCATTTGATAAAACAAAATTGAAATTGCTCTCGATTTAGCCTTGTTGGCTCTTGCAATAGCGTCACCCATCATTTACATTCACAAAATTACAAACTAACCCCCAAAAAATGCTGAAATTTGCAAAGACCACCCTCAAAAATGCTGGTATTAATAATAAAATAATTAAAAATGTAGGCAATAAAAAAAAACCCTCCCAAATGTTGAAAATTGCAACAAAAAAGAAGAACTACAAAAATATGTCCGGTAAAAACAAACCTTATGATTGCTGAAATTATCATATATGCCCATGCAAAATCTAGCTACCTCTATAAATTTTGAAATTATGATGTATGCCCCACATATTATCAGAAACAAGTCATAAATTATTATAATTTAATTTAATTATTGATTTAGGGATAAACCAAATCATATATGAATTAATTAACTTAGAAATCATGCATATCTCTTTTTTAAAATAGAGTTCGAATTCGAATATTCTTTATTTATTGCCCAATTTATTAAGCTAAAATAATAATGCAAAATGTTGAAAGAAACACAATATACTTTTGAATACATAATTCAAGCACTGGTTTCTCTAGTGATTTGTTTCCTCGTTTCATTGCTGTTTTTACTGATTTATGTCCTAATTTGTTTACAATTTGTTCACTGTGACTTATTTCCTGATTGGTTTTGCAGTGATTTGTTTCACAATTTGCTGACCCCAAGTTATTGGCTTACGAAATTCTTTGAATACAAATTTCTTTGCTTACGAAATTCTGCAAAGAGAGGAATCATCCTAGGTTTATGTTCGGTCGATTTTGCCCAGGCAGATGTGATTTTTAGATCTCAATTAATGAAATAATTGTTGGTGATAAATGGTTGTTATGCGGATATTCATATCATCAATTGATTCTATAAAAACACGGTTTTATTACAGATTTGACATTGTTGATATAAAATAGTTGATGTTGTTTTGTAGACTTTTACTTCCCTTCAGAAAATTCTAAATTAGAAAGTAATTAATTTAGAAACACTGATTAAGTGGATATAATTTTATTGGATGAGTTGGCGAAATGCTATCTCAATATATTGTCGCGAGGTATGACACTGAAAGAGCTTTGGCCGAGAAGACTTCTATTTCGTTCCTTCCACAGATTTCATATAGTTGCCATCCACCACGAATCCCATTTTTTGTTGTGTTCCTCGTCTTCTCGTTGTTTGTTCTGGATCCACATTGATAGAATGGTATCCGTTAAGGTGTATTGTTTATATCCTAGAGGGGCCCTTACTCGAGACCAAAAACTAAAAAAATGCAAGAAAATTTAATAATAATCATTTATAGGATCATAGTCTAAACACAATTGCAGGTAAAATGTTGCAATGTGGTAAGATATGTTTTAATTGCGGCGATTTGGGACGGACATCTATGAAAGTAATTATAACACGTGTTATTAGGGGCAGATTTAGAGGGAGACCGGCGGGAGCCCGGACAACCTCAATTATGATTTTTGACGCCCCCGCGCTATCATATACTAAATACACGTCTCGATATCCCTTATCGGGCACCCGACAGCTCCAATCATTAGTTTCAGATTTCGCCACAGCCTGTTATTAAACATTAAATTGTTAAAAGTTATAAACATAGATATACGTATTATTTACAGAGTTTTATTTTTTAAAGATGCCGCAAAAATAAAATTTTCACGACATTTACATAATATAGGGTTAGACATTATACATCATTGAAAATGTGTTTTTGTTGTAATTTATCAAGAAATGGATTTTACACGGCACTTGTAAATAGCAAGTTTAAAATGAATTATGTATAATTGATGGAGAATTCTATGATAGTCTCATTTTCTTATCATGAATTTTTTTTCAAAAATTATTTTAAAATATTTTAGGTATTTAATAATTAATTATACAAAATTTATGTTTTGCACAGTATTAAATTATAAATATACAATTGAATCTTACAAAAAAAATCATTAGTTAATAAATATTCAAAAATATTTTTTTTGAAATTGGTATATCATAAAAAAATTGATCTATCACAGAACTCTCGTTGGGAAAAAAAAATTTAGAAGGATAATTGTGTGAGGTGTCTGGAAATAAATGGCTAAATATGTGAATTGTCGAGAAAAGGATCTTTTTAATGGAATTTACGTACTGTCAAGTTAGACACTATTTACGGCTTTAAGAGCTTTAAGAGAGTTATGCCAAGAAGAAGAAAAAAATATTAGCATGATAATTTATAGTGGCTTAAATGGACTGACTATAAATGAAGGGAGGCCATTTTTTATCTAAATCCAATTTAAGCCTAAAATTCCGAGGCCATGAATTTAATTTTTTCAGTATTGTGTTTATCTCGAGTCTAATAAAGTTTTACACGAGTTCATTGGTCAATAACCTCAAGGACTGTCCACCTATGCCTCTAATCTTGTTGGATGGCTTGTCATTTTCCTATTTTGTATTTTTATACTTTTCATTTTCTTTTCGACTTGATGATCTCGATTTTAATCCACATTTTAGTATGATGCATTGTCTTCCACATTTTATTGAATACGTCACTCAAGTGACGTGTATTGTCTCATTGACCCCACTTATTGGTCTGACATAGACTTATTGTTTGGGAAATTATACTGTGCCCCTAAGATTCCCCCCACTATTCACGACATGGTAAATAGTGGGGTATGGTAGTAATATCCATCTCCAATTCGTATTTCTCATTTCAATTGACGATTAATTGTGCTTTAAATTTTTTTTATTTTTTGAAGGAGGTTTGAAAATGTGTCGAGACCTCGAATATATTAGATTAAAGAAGTGAAACGAAAGAGAGAATTTGGGGAGAATATATAAGACAATATTCTTATTTTTTTTGAAGAGAATCCTAAGCCAAGAATCGTGGCCATTATATGTTTCTTTTTTTTATATTGATGACGCTGGGATTCGAACCCACAACCTCTACAACATGAGGGTTTATTGTGCTGAGCACTGAACCATCCAGGCTATGGGACCATTGGCAATTGTGCTTTAAATTAACGGTTAATTCAAATATAATTAACACGTAATACAATTGTATTAGTCATCAACATAATTAATAATTTCAATTAACGGTTCATACAATTCATCGGGTACAATTTTGGAAGATTTCAATTAGCCCCCCATATATGAGATATTTTGGAAATGGGGGGCACAGTAAATGGCCTCTTGTTGTTTTGATTCCTTGCAAGTTCGCAGGCAATTTCCAAAAAATTTACATCGTTTAAAAGCTACACAACATGGAAATTTAATGAATTATCCTAACACTCCGAAGTATTTGAAGTCCCACAATTTCAAATTAGAAAAATAAATTTAATATATGAGATATTTTGTTTATTTTCAAAGATTGTTATTTTTTGTTAATTTGTTATATTGAGACATTAAAAATATATTTTTTCTTGTCGAATTTATAATAAGCTGTGTAGTATTATAAACATAAACAAATGCAAAGTCATGTGAATCACATATTTTCTGTTGGAATGTTTCGTTGAATGCAAATATGTGATGTTTTGTTAAATAATATTAATTTTACTAATGATATATTTCATTTTTTTTAAGTTATAGATTTTATTCGACTCAATCAAATAAATAAAGATTCAAATTTAAATCGGATCCAATTTGTTGACTTTAATTCGGTTTGAATCTAATTTAGTTTATGTTAAATTGGTTTGAATCGATTTGGTTCGGTTTGAAACGAACTGACCAAATATCCAATCCTAGTGAGAAGGAAGAGAAGGAAGAGGGAGAAAATTCCTGCTCGGAAATTGATTTCCACTTATTAATTGGGTTTTGAGTTATTTGGGCCTCACGATTAATTTCTTAATTTTATTACCGATGACTAAAAATGTTGTGTTAGACTTCGTAACAACTGAGCAAACACTCAATCCGAACACAAATGGAAAAAAAAGAATTATTTTTTTGTGCACTTTTTGTTCCACACTAAAGGAGACTTAGAAATCAAGTTTTTTTGTTCCACACAAAAAAGAATTATTTTTTGAGCAAACACTAAATCAACAAAGGAGACATAGAAATCAAGTTTCTTGGAAGCTATTGTCTAAATAGAGATTGCATTTTTTGATGCGAAATCAACAATGAACCTCTTATTATAATACATTGCCTCTTCGACACTAAAATGATTTTGTTGGCATATAAGCTTTAAATCTCTGTCGTAACTCAGGTTCCCTCGTTACTTGCTTTCTGGATGGAACAAAGACCAAGCAGTTGTGCTTTCTGGACGGAACAAACACCGAGCAGTTGAGTATTGATCCGGTCGGATTCATGGACGATTGGCCAAGATGGTCTGGAGAAGAGAGAGAGGAGCAAGAGTGGAGGGGAGAAAGGAAATGATAGGGAGCCAGTAGGTCAGGAAAGAAGTTGAGTAGAGAGTAGAGTTACGTGGACTCTTGCTAAATCAATAATTGGTTGAATTTTTAAAGAGAGGTAAATCCGGACCAAATTAGTCTAGTGCTCATTAATGATTTTTTGAGTGAATTGATCAGAAATTAATAGAAATTAATAGTAAAGTATATTCAAGAGTAGTGATAGGAGTTTCTTCTTTTTTGTTTCGAATTTTACCTCTATGTCATGGGGTAGACAAGGATTGAGTGCAGGAAAAATTGGATAGAAATTTATTCAATAGATGTCTGTCAGGTGACAAGTGAATAGAACTCGGAGGAAAAAAGATGAGCTCGATATTTTGAATCACCATCAAAATATTTTTGTAAGTGATGGCCAATATCGAGCCAAAATTATATTAAAACAAATAAAAATTATTTACAAGATATTTGTTGGAAACGGTAACTCCCTAGTCCATTATGCTGGCAATGTTTACGACGTATTTTCTAAATTTTGTAAGTCATGTTTCGTTGAATTAAGAGGGTGGGAAAAATGAAATATTTTCGTAAATATCAAGGATTTGTCTGTTAAATACACGATTCAGAGTCAAATTAGTCGTTAAAAACACGGATTACTCATTTTCGACCATCACGGGTCGAAAATGCCTAATGATACTGACCCATTTGGATATTGATATGTCAAAAAGTTTTTTGGCTCTATTGTGAAAGAAAAATGCTTGGACAAATTTAGTGTGTAAAAAAATAACATTAAAGCCTCAATCAAACAAAAAGTCCAAATTTTCGCTCCATTTCTTGGAGAAAAACTTTATTTTTTACAAATCTAAAAAAAAACATTATATTTGTAAATTGATTAAAAAAGAAGAAGTTATGCATAGAAAAGATTCGCAATTAATAGTCAGATTTGTTTTAATATACATGAATCGCTTTCCATTTTCTGCATGTTCTTCGATTTCAACCCCCTTTCTCCATACGTTTTAAGGGTCAATTTCTTTGTATTGAACTATACAGGAATCGCTTTCCGAAGCATTAAATAATACATAGTCACTTTCCCGGATATTAAACGATGGATCAGATATTAGAGTTATCTTGTACAAACATCAACATTTGATAAATAATGAGGGGAGTTCTATTATAGATTTTTATTATATTTTTTTATGATAGATTTATTTTTATAAAAATATTTTGAATATTTGTCAATTAATAAAAAAATTTGTAAAATTCAAATGTACATTTATCATTCAATGTTGTGCAAAATAAAAATTATGTATAATTAATTGATAAATACTTAAAATATCTTTAAATACTTTTTGAGAAAAAATCTATCATAAGAAAATGCGTCTATGGTCAAACTCCCCAAATAATGAATATTTTAATTAGTATGTTCACATCACTAAATTTGTGTTTGTTCTTGCTATATATTCATTCATCATGATAACACATCTCAATTCAAATCAAACCTAGTGATTAAAATATCATAAATACCCAATTCTCTTTATCATCATATAAATACATATTTTATTACAAATCATTTTAAAAAAACATTCTAGATGGGGAATATTTTGGTAAAAAGTCCTCAATTTTTTTTCTCGATAATATCATCATCGTTCTAGTTAATCCAATTGTTTTTTTAATTAATTAGGATTATGATTAAGAAATTTGAATTAACATATTTGGGTTAATTAACATTTATTTTAATTATTTAGCCCGATTAATTTGGATATGGATTAATGAATAACGACATTATCGAGGATAAAATGTTTTTTTTAAAAACATTCTAGATGGGGAATGTTTTGGTAAAAAGTCCTCAATTTTTTTTCTCGATGATATCATCATCGTTCTAGTTAATCCAATTGTTTTTTAATTAATTAGGATTATGATTAAGAAATTTGAATTAACATATTTGGGTTAATTAACATTTATTTTAATTATTTAACCCGATTAATTAGGATATGGATTAATGAATAACGACATTATCGAGGATAAAATTGAGGGTGCGGTGATGCTAAATATATGTCCTCAAAGTTAAAACATTCGATCTCTCTTATATAGACTAAAAAATAGAATTTAGAAATTTAAAGATTTTTTATATTCATAAAATCAGGGTGTCCTACAAAAAAATGATGTTTGTGTCTATACTAATATTGTTTTTACGTACATTGGCGTCCTGAACACAAAAGGGATCTTGAATCGTCATGAACAAGATATCTTCTCCTATAAAAGTAAGTATTCACTCGAAAACTCAAAAATATCTCAAACAGAGAGGGAAATAAAATGGTAGGAGAAATTAATTGGTCAAGTCTAGGCTCATTCACAGCAAGCTTTCTCTTCCTATGGGCAAATAGTGAAAGATCACATGCCATTCCAACTAGAGCAACATGTATCAAACATTTTCCACAAAATACTTTCCTTCATCCATTTATACGACCAAATAACTGTTCACGAGTATAGCGGCGAGTACATGACACGTGACGAGTTGTATTCGGCATCCGAAGCCTACTTGAGCTCGGCTTGTTTGCATCAGGCTCGCAATCTCAAGGCCGAGCTTGGCAAAGAGAGCGACAAACCTCTAGTCACCATTGCTGATCATGAGGAGGTGATAGATGTTTTTGACGGTACAAAAATTTGGTGGTTCGCTTCTATGCGCAAACCGAATTCGAACACTATTAGTTGGTTTCCTGGCGAGGAGGAACGCAGGTATCAAAATGTTCATATATATACAATTATGTAACTTCGAGTCTGTTTCATAAATTTATCAAAACTAGATCCTACCGCATAACATTCCAAAAGCGCAATCGAAAAATGATCGAAGGTGCCTACTTAAACCATATCCTCAAACAAGGTCGAGCTTTCACCGTGTCTAACCGGCAAAGGAGCCTCTTCACCAATTCGGGGGGTCCGTAAACACTCTGTGGAGCCACGTGGCCTTCAAGCACCCTGCCACCTTCGACACTCTTGCCATGGACCCAATCAAGAAAAGAAAATGCATTATTAATTACTATTTAATATTAATATAAAACTAAAATTTCATTAAATTATGATATGTAACAGGAAAGGAGTATTATAAACAAATCGGGAAGACCTTGTAACCTTTCATTAAATTGTTGGCTCATTTTAGTACTTTCGCTAATGTATCTTCTCTTCAATAATATTCGGTTTTTCATAAAAAAAAGTGTTTCTTAGTTCTGATGAATTTTACACGAGTTCATATATCGGTGATCTAGTTCTCCTAGTTGTTCCTACTCTTCAATCCCGTCGAATAATGAATAATGCCAAATGACGATTTATTAAATATTGTCATACACTAGTGGTCGAAGGAATTTATACATTACTAGGTGGAGGCGCGCGAAAATTCAGTGCGTTTTTTAAAAGATTTATTCTTTGTAAAAATTACGCGCGTCCTTGTAAATATTTGGAATGTCGAATTCAAATTCTTAAATATCATATTTACCCTTCTCAAATTTTCGAATATCGTATTTAACTTTAAAAAAAAAATCATAAACACCATATTTACCCTCTAAAAGTACAAAATATTATATATTCCTTATCAAATATGGAAATATCATATATACCATTGTGAATAATATATTATGTAAAAAGTGAATATATTATGTAAAAGCAACACTAGCATATCTAAATGGAATATTTAGAAATTGTGGAGTTCTATCCCATATTTTTTTTAAATGATATTTTTAGTATTTAGAAAAGTATATCGATTTTATTTTTATGGATATGTTTTTAATGAACAATTCAGATTTTCTATTTAGCCTATCATTCATCGATAAATTTTCTGGAAAAAATTATCTTAAATACTCATTAATTGATAATTATTCATAATATGTTTGAAAATAACAAGCATAAATCCTTACAAAAACTTGTGGGAGAATTTCTCATATATCCTTACAAAAACTACAAATAACGAATTTATTTCTCTAAAACAACTACTAACACATTTATCATTTCTAAATTCATTTAATATCATATATTGAAGGAAATACAGTTTCGGATCAACCGTAAAAGTGTACACAAGGATAAACGAACGTACGCGTCCGTAGGCATAAAAAACAGTTTGGTAAAACTGACATAACTTTCATTGGGAAACTCCAATTTGAATGGTTCAAATTGGGTTAGATAGATAATGAGATTATCTAGAACTTTCATATATAAATAATTTTCATTTGAGCGAAGTATCAGTGTCGTTTTAATGAAATACCGAAAGGGTGCGACTGTTTGGCATACAGTTAGTAAAACGTCCGTAACTTTCGCATCCGAACTCCAATTGGGCCAGATCCAATTGGGTTGGAAAGATAATACGATTATCTACAACGTTTGTGAATGTTCAAAGTCGGTTGGAACGATTTAATATTTTCGTTTCAACAGAATACTGAAAGGGTGTATGTAGTTTTCTGTCTGAAAAAGATGTATATGAGATATACATACCTTTTGGCCCATCCTTATCCTATGTGATATAAATAGGATGTTTCTCTCTCTCTCTCTAACCAATTCATTTAGTCCAACATGTGGAATTAATAAGATTAATCCAGAATATTGAGAGTCTTCTTTCTAAGAGCAAAAGAGTGCGAAGAGAGAAAGACCGAGAAAAAAGAGTTTTTCTCGGTATAAAGAATCGATCTAATCAAGCAAGTTCGCCGGTGCTTCGTCTAGGCAGTTGCACCTGTGACCGACGAACTCCGACTCACGGTGGATACAAGTAAAGGAGCGACACTTGTGGATCTCCGATTGTGATCAAACCGAAGGAGCAAAACTGTTGGCTGTGGAAGAGTGTGGACGTGGGACGCACGAAAGACAACCGGAGGCGTGTCAAAACGGTGGGAGACGTGTGGTATGGGACGCACGGGCTAGTCACCAACGTGACACCGGGGAAGGAAAGGATGCGAGCGATCAACCCGTCATGCGTGATCAATTTCACGCTGGTAATCGTCTATCCTTCTATTGCATCGTACCCTCGAAGTCATGGCGTGATCTTGGATTTTGGGAACCGGACCGGGTCTTCATATCCGCTGCGCGGACCCGGGGACGGGTGAATTCCCAACAGTGGTATCAGAGCGATCGCCATCGATTCGAGGGTCGAATCATTGTCGTATATTCGATATACGCACGGGTTATCAAAGTTCGTACCCGTTTGCATGATGTTGCATATAGAGAATCAAAGTTTCGTTAAAATCACAAGTGGAATTCACTAGAGATCAATCAAAAGTTGATTGAGAGTATCTTGGAATGATCGTGAAAAAGTTTCATGATTTATCGTTTTAGAAACGAGCAAAAACGAAAGAAACGGCAAAATCTGCAGAAAAACAGTTTTTCTGCCGCCCCGGGGGCAGTTTTTGGCCACCCGGACGCGTCCCGGACGTGGATTTTGGCCCCCCGGACGCGCCCCGTGGGTACTGCCTCAACGCAGTAACCCCTTCTGGATGCTGATTTTGTTTTCGCCATAATTTTGGTTACGAAACTCGAAATTTTGAGTTCTTTATATCGATACGATCGGCATCAAACATACTAGCATATAGGACAAGTAATTATTTAGAATAATTAATTTCCCTAATTAAATCATATGCATTTAGAAAATATTGTGATAGTGATATAATAAGAATATGTCACGAATTTAGAAAAAAATATCTTTGAAAAATATCTTAAATACTCATTAATTGATAATTATTCAAAATATCTTTGAAAATAACAAGCATAAATCCTTACAAAAACTTGTGGGAGAATTTCTCATATATCCTTACAAAAACTACAAATAACGAATTTATTTCTCTAAAACAACTACTAACACATTTATCATTTCTAAATTCATTTAATATCATATATGTCCGGTTAAAACTTGTGAATATCAAATTTATCCTTATCATTATATTTCTATTAAACTTCTGTTAAATTAACTATTATCTGATATTTTAAATTTAATTAAAATAACAAGCATAAATCTTAATGACAAAAAATGTCCTTGACAAAGCCATCCATTAACTGGAGAGTCCAGTACAAATATATTCCTCTTCTTTCTTCTTCGTGCAGCCATTTTTTGTCTCCGGCAAAGAAACGAAATATGCTCCTACTCCATCGATTGAGGAGGCTCTTCTTTCTTGTCTTGGACCGTCTCTAGTTATGCCCACTCACTTATCTTTCTCTTTTCCTCGTAAAATAATTCTAAATTTTAGCAAAATTATGAATCTTAAGATAAATTTGGGGATTGATGAAGCTCAAATTTCCGTATTGCCGTATCCGTATCGATGTTGTATCCATATCCATATCCATATCCATATCCGTGCAATGTAGACCCCAATTCATGTCAAAATTCATCACCCAATGATGCTACCAAATTCTATGTACCGACAAGTAACATATAATCAAAACAAATTAAAGTCTAACTACACTTGATTACTTATAATCAAAACAACTTTTGCCTTGGCATAACATATTCAAAGAAATAAACAAATAAATTTAGTTAAATATATACCCATTTTATAATTATATTTACATATCTACTCTAATTAACCAATCAATAAACTTCTAAGCCGTACAGAACTCCGGCGTACCGTTCGCCGCCGTCCTTCGCGAAAAACACCTCTCTCAACCTCCTAAATGCCTGCCATGTAAGCAAGCTATCAGAGCCAGCCTGATGACACATCCCCACGTCCCGTTTGACACGTAGAGTCTCGGCAACTCGATCCAATCCACCATATAAACTATCACAATATCTAATCATATGTTTCATGTCGAAAACTCTGTCTCCGAAGTAAACCCTCACCAAGTTCAGAAATTCGCACATTGATCCCGGCAATCTTCTACAAGTTAACACTTTGATCAAGTAGGCGAAATCATATGCACTGTGAAACGTGGCCCACGTCACGGCTGAGCCGTTACAGACTAACCCAGAAGACATGAACAATTCGGCGAACCGGCGAGAGTCGATTCCTCTAGCCCGATTCATCTCGAAATCGATTCCGTGTGTTTTCAACAAATTTATCGAATCTTGTGCGTGGCGATCGACCAAAGGATCGAAATCTCGAAAATTGAACTCCCAAACGAGAAGGGACCCAGTGTCAGACTCGGAATCCGAGAGTGTGAGACCCAATTGGATCAATTTGAGCGAATCGACATTGGATTTGAGAAGGGCGTATCGTTCTGCAGGAGAGAGGAGAAATGGTTTCTTTACGGGTCCGTGAATAACTCCGGGGAACTCCGTGTCCATGGCCACAAATGGGTATTTATCAATCGATTCGTGTATGAACTCCAATTCCGATTCTAAATTGTCTGCCCATACTGATCGTACCTCGATTATCTGCTTGTGCTTTGCTTGATCCGACTCTGACATTTTCGATGTGTATAGAGGAATAAAGGATTTGTGGTTTGTGGTTTGTGGCTTCCTTTCAATTGTTCTTCTGAGGATTAATAGGAAGGGGGGATAAATAGGGTATCGACGAAGAACGGAGAAACAGAAAAAGGTGTGTTTTTTCTTTTTTGCTATTAACGGAGAAACGGAGAAACAGAAGAAAAAAAATGTGTTTTTTTCTTTTTTTTGCTGTTAACGCAGAAACGGAGAAACACAAAAAAGTGTGTTTTTTCTTTTTTGCTATTAACGAATAAACGGAGAAACAGAAGAAAAAAAATGTGTTTTTTTCTTTTTTTTGCTATTAACGCAGAAACGGAGAAACACAAAAAAGTGTGTTTTTTATTTTTTGCTATTAACGGATAAACGGAGAAACAGAAAAAAAAAATGTGTTTTTTTCTTTTTTTTGCTGTTAACGCAGAAACGGAGAAACACAAAAAAAATGTGTTCTTTCTTTTTTTGCTATTAACGGCTAAATGGAGAAATAGAAAAAAAAAATATGTCTTTTTCTTTTTGTTGTTGTTAATGCAGAAACCGAGAAACCGAGAAACACAAAAAAAGTGTTTTTTTCTTTTTTGTTTGTTGTTAATGCAGAAACGGAGAAACGGAGAAACACAAAAAAGTGTGTTTTTTTCTTTTTTTTGCTGCTACGCAGAAACGGAGAAACGGGGAAACATAAAAAGTGTGTTTTTTTCTTTTTTTTGCTGTTAACGCAGAAACGGGGAAACAGAAAAAGTGTTCTTTTTGTTGTTAACGGAGAAACGGATTAATAGGAACTGGGCAAATTTGATAAATCTTGTTTTACTATGTTGTTGTACATGTGATAGTGTGTAGCTGGTCAATATCACTTGAGATTTAAAATTGTTTTGGGTTTTCAGTTTTTTTTTGTTTCCTTATTGTAAAATTGAACTTTTTAGCTTCATATTTTTGTTTTAGTGAAAATAAAATATTTGTAGGGACCGATTTGTAAATCAATACAAGAAAGTTGATATAAAATAAGTATATTTTCATTATCAAATGTTGCTTCATTTTCAATCATACAAATATTGAATTTTTTTAGTTTAGATAAAAATAGTTTAAGATTTATAAAAATAGTCAATCTTGTTTGGAATTTACAAACATAAACCTCGCGACATTTATAAAAATAGGCAAGTAAATTTTACAAATTATCGACTATGGAGAAGTCGAAAAATTACATCCCCAGCCGAGTTTTTACTGGATTGTTGAAAATAACAACCTCTCAATATTCAAAGGTTAAAAAGTGAATAATTTTTTTATTTTGTAAATCTCATTTTTTGTTTTAGTTTACATTGAACAAAGTCCTAACAAATATGGCCATTAATCGATCGAGTGTTTTTAATCAATAATCAAGGTTAAATGATCAGTTTTTATCCAATAAAAGAATTATAGACAAATTGAATCAATCGCTTTTGACGACTACTCCATAGTCCCACGAATGATTTTCCAAGATACAATAACATTTCTAATTGTGTTTGTACAAAAGAAATCAAACATAAACGCCTACTCGGATCATCATATATAAACATTTATGACACACTAATTATGTGAATAAGAGATAATAAATATACAAGTATAATAAATCTTTATTAACTTTATAAAATTAAATTTCTAAAAAAAATATTTAAAAAAAAAATAATTTCAACAAAATATTACAGAATTGTTACTGTTCAATTCAGATTTTACATTCAATTATATCTTTCAACTTTAACTAAACAAAATTATTAAATTTAATATAACAAATATTAGATTCTCACGTGAAAAACACATGCATATGCAAATTTAACGGAAATGTTGTAATATAAAACAATAGTAATAACAAAGAAAGAGAGAATTGAGAGAGAGAAAATCTTATTTAATATGAATCTCAAATACAATAACCAACATTTTTTTTATATAGTAGAAAGTTAGTGTAAAAATAAATGACATGTTACAATAAAAATATTAAATTCTTATAATTTTTTCTTTAATATTTAATTTTCAGTGACAATATGACATTCATATTTTATATATTCACAACAGGAAAGACATTTTGCAACAGCAAATACATTTCTCCTTTTAAATTGAACACGATATGCATTCTTTACGCACTCTATTTGCATGATGTGCGAACATTTTTCATGATTTTACCTATCAAAGAATAAACTATGTTAGTTACATTCAATATCATATTACAACACTCATCTTATGTAGTTGAATATTATTTTGGTTCTTTGTAATTTTGATAAAAGTTATATTAGAGTATTAGAGAAAACCAATTTATTTAACTTGATACGATAGACCTATTATATTATTATATTAGTTCTGTGATACAATCAGAAATCCAAGAATTATTTGGTCCTGGATTACTTTCCGATAAAAAATGAAATTTGAAGTACACGGCTTTAACAGAATTTAGTTTTTAATTGACTTTTGGATTGGAAATTGAGAGGATATCAAATATTTTCTTTTTGGAATGTTTGATTCGAGGGATTTTAGAATACATGAATATGGATATATGATATACATGTATATTTATCTTTGATAGTCTATTATTTGAGAAACCATTAAGTTCTTTGATTAGTTTTATTTTACAATCATGTATATAAAATTTCTTTTTTGAATCTCCGCGTAAAATTGATGATTATGATTTAGCCACATAAACAATCACAAATGTGTCACAAATAACTAAGTTTGTAACATAATTATTCATGTATATATCACAAATTAAATATAAATTTAAACATTTGTGGTTGGTTTATGTCTCTCTATTATTACTCTTTAATCTCTTATTACATTATATTATTTTATAATATTTTATATTCTAATAATTTATATAATATTATATTGTTTTAAATTAAATTATATTATATTAAATTATAATACGGTATATTATTTTATACTATATTGTCTTATATAATATTATACTATATTATATTATATTATATTATATTACTATTGTATCATATCATATCATATTGTATTGTGTTATGTTATATTATATTATTAGTTTAATACTCGCACTACATTGCGAGATTTGAAATATGATATATAATTACATATATTTCACATTATATATTTAAAAAAACATTATATATATTGAAACAATGCACGGCTAAATGAAAGAATGATTTGATTAAAATACCTCGCACAATTACGGAATCTATTAAAAAAAGTTGAGGAGGATATATACAATTTGAATTATTATTTACTATTCATTTTATATGCATAATTAAACAAATTGTAATATTATTTTCTATTCACTTTGTTGTCATTTAGCCATTCAACTGATTATATTGTAATTATAGTTATGTTTTGCTAGATTCTAAATATATAAGAATGATTAGGCTATTGTTTCATTGATTTGTTGTGATATTTGATAAACAAATATATTATGACAAATTATATGAATGATGTATCATATGGCTACATTGATACATTGTTAAATCTATTGACAAAAACAAAATGTAATATGGCAAATTATATGAATGCTATACATATCATATGGTCACTAAATTTAATACATTCATACATCAACCAAAATATATTTGCAAATGACATCTAAATACACAAAATTACATGTCGTTAAGGTAACAAATAATGACTCTTAATACTTCGGAGCATAGACAAATCATTTACATTCACAAAATTCCAAATAACCCCCCAAAAAGTGCTGAAATTTGAAAAGACCGCCCTCAAAAATGCTGGCATTAATAATAAAATAATTAAAAATGTAGGAAATAAAAAAAAAACCCTCCCAAATGTTGAAAATTGCAAAACAAAAAAAAAAAAATACAAAAATATGTCTTGTAAAAACAAACCTAATTATTGCTGAAATTATCATATATGCCCATGCAAAATCTATCTACCCCTATAAATTTTGAAATTATGATGTATGCCCCATATTTAATCAGAAACAAGTCATAAATTATTATAATTTAATTTAATTATTGATTTAGGGATAAACCAAATCATATATGAATTAATTAACTTAGAAATCATGGATATCTCTTTTTTTAAATGGAGTTCGAATTCAAATATTCTTTATTTATGCCCAATTTATTAAGCTAAAATAATAATGCAAAATGTTGAAAGAAAAACAATATACTTTTGAATACATAATTAAAGCACTGGTTTCTCTAGTGATTTGTTTCCTCGTTTCATTGCTGTTTTTACTGATTTATTTCCTAATTATTTTACAATTTGTTCACTGTGACTTATTTCCTGATTCCTGATTGGTTTTGCAGTGATTTCATTCACAATTTGCTGACCCCAAGTTATTGGCTTACGAAATTCTTTGAATATAAATTTCTTTGCTTACGAAATTCTGTAATGAATTCTCGACTTTTTTTTTTAGAAGAAATATAGTAGGTTCTTACGCCCTACGTATATTGCATATATTGATATTTAATGTTTATTACAAGTTTGATATTACACCATTCCTATAACAACACTAAAAAATCAACATATAAACAAATTTAGGATTTTAACATCTTAAACTATCTAACTCCTAGTAAAATCAAAATCCCTTCAAATCCAGGACTTTCATTTCCTATGCTTTTAAAACCCAAACCCTAGAAAAAGATATATATATATATATATAAACTCTCTCTCTCTCTCCTGTCAAAACTCAGCCGCCTAGAAACCACCGTCACATACTCTTTCGCCTTCACCCTCACCGACGACCTAGAAACCATCGATCTCTTTCTCCTGTTCAGTCATCGATCTCTGTCTCCATCGATCTCTTTCTCCTTCGTCTTCAATACACCATCTCCATCAATCTCTCTTCGTTTTCTACCACTACTTGCCATTACAAGCGATGATTGAAGCCCTTGTCGTCTTTTCATTTTTACGATTACTTTCCAGTTGATAGAAGATACGGTACTGGTACTCGATTGCGCAATCTTGGTACTGATTACTGTCGCCTCGAACTCGATTTATCAATCTTCTCCCTGATCACTATCTCCTAGAACTCAATTGGGCAACCTTCCTCTGTTGTCTCTACATGCGTCAAATAACAGTGTACCATTTACTCTTCCTCTCTCTCTTTTAATTACTCTGTTAAATTAGTACTGCCTTTTTTTCAGTTAATCAATTGCAATTTCTAAACCACACTTACGTAGTATATTTGCATCCATATTATGGATTTCATCATCATTATTATAATCGATATTATCCATAGTTAATATGATTTCTTTATTAATAAGATCCTGAAATTTTTTCCTTCTAACTTTTCTCTTCAAATCTGAATTTTCAAAAGTATTCCCTGAATTCTTTTGTTTAATTCTCAAACTCCTTCTATGTTTTTCAAAATCATGAGCGATTTTAATGTTTGGCATTTGCGTTACCGCTTCAATTTTCATTTTCCCTTTTTCTAATCTCTCTTTCCTCTCTAAAATCCCCTGGTTTATCTCTTCCTTTTCCTTTTCACTTTCTCTTCCCACTTCCTCTACTTCAATCCTTTTTTGATTTTCTATTTCAACCTTCTTATCCACATCTTCTTCCTCTTCACCCTCTATTAAATCTGGCAACACAATTCCTTTGCATTTATTTGAATAAGAACAGTTACCTTTGGAAATTTTTAATTCTGGAGAGTTTGGTATTGATTGGAAATGATACTTGAATTTTAAAGGTTTGACTCTTAAAACCTCTGATAAATCCACCATTTTAGTCTGTCCCATTGGATTTAAAGGATTTAAAGGAGAGTTATTTGAAACTGGCATTGAATTTGAGTCTGAATCTGTTACAGCATGATTTGTTTCAGTTTGATGGTCTGATACCGGGGTTGATTTATTAATTTGACTTGAAATTGAAATTGGATCTGCCTCAGCCTGATTGAACACAGTTTGATGGTCTGGTACCGGTACCAGTACCGGTACCGATAATGGTACCTCCACAGAGAAGCCTCCTCCATTCATCACCTTTAACTCTTTCTTATTTGAACTCTCCTCTCTCTCATTCTCTTCTTGATTGATGGTGGATTTAAATGAGTTTGAGTTTGGGTTAAGGATTTGAGTAATTTGGGATCCAATTGGAAACAGTTTCGACTGTGTGATTGGATTTAAAATTTGAACCAAATTCTTGCTTGAATTCAATTCATTTGAATTACCTTCTAACCCAGTGATGATCTGAAAATCTGAGGGTTTTGCTTTGATTCTCCACTCAAAAACTGGCTTTCTTTTTTTAATAACCCATTCTTGTCTGAGAGATCCTTTCTTCATTTGATTCTTTGCTGGTATTGGATGCAAGAACTCAGGTACTAATTCTTCATTTAAATTCTTACCAAAATCAATTTTACTCCATATATTAACTAACCTATCCATTTGTTTGATTAGATAATCCAATTTGCTAATTTGATTGAGAGTTGGATCTGGATCTTGGCATCGAAATTGTGGACTCAAAGGTAGATGTTTATGGAAATTGTAATTTTTGAATGGAATTTGCTGATAGTTGTATGACGGTTTTGATTGAAATTGGATTTGATTTGAGGGGAATTTGTAATAGAATTGAGAGGATTTGTTTGGGAAATTTTTGTACTTGAACTCGTTTCGTATTGGATTGTTTCTGTAATCGAATTCGAATATACAATCTCTTTTGAAGTGCCCGAAATTTCCACAACCATAACATTTCTTGCTAAATCTTGATTGGAAAAACATCTCCTCCTTCGTGGTAAAGAGAGAAAGATAGAGTAAAGGAACTTAGCAGAGCTTTGAAGATCGATCCTCTCTTCTTTGATGCCTTCTAAATCGTTGCCCAGATCCTTCTTTGATGCCTTCTAAATCTCTTTGGAAAAACAAACCACCATTGTTCCTCTCTCTCTCTCTCTCTCTCTCTTCTCCAGGTTATTTTGATTCAATCTTTCTTTTGCTTTTTCTTTTTTCCTAAATCCTTCAGAGGTCGCAGCATTATCTAATTTGAGTGGAAAGCCATTGTGTATGCAAATAGAACCCAACATCATGAATTCTCGACTTCCACTGCAATGATATCGGCAGAGAAGATTGTAAGGGTCGAAGAATTTTGTAGGATGTCGTGAGGGGTATATATTTTCATGGGTAAATAAATTATTTTTGAAATTATTAAATTCATATTTTGTTAGATTATTCTTAACGACGAAAATGCAGGGATGCTTCTTACAAAAAACTATTTTTTTTAATATTTTCAGAAAGAAATTTACCTTTTGGATGCTAAAAGAAAAACTTCTAAGCAAAAAATTATTTCTAATAGAAGTCGAACTCAACATTAAATTCCAAACATATAATATTTGAGGGATAATATCTGATATATTCCTTCTCAAGCTTAAAATAACAAATTTGTTTCTCTGAAACTTGCAATATCAGATTTCTCCTTCCAAAATTAAAATTCTAAAAGATTGTTCGTTTAACTGAAGGTGGCACGAGATTAAAATGCTAGATATTTACTCGTTATTTTTTGCATGTAATATCTAGTATTTCAATCTTGTGCAAACGCATTTCCAGTTTGGAGTTTCTAATCCAGGTTAACGGAAGAATTAACAGGGAGCTAAGTTTTGTCAATTAATTATCCAATTAATTTTCATTAATTAAAGTAGATAACACATAAAACTTAAATTAATACTAAGAAACTCCTATTGTGTCTAACATCAAGTTAAAGCAAGACTCTCCTCAATATATACAAAGCATCCATTCACTATCTCGATGGCATGTAGGATCGACAAAAAATAATAATAAAAATGGTACCAGCGGTCCATGCGATTATTTTGCTGGTCCTGGTACATGCCATACACGTACATTGCGACGACTTTATAGTACGTCCAATCGTTGAAATGTATCCTCCACGACCGAATGATTATAAGCTGGATTTTGTAAATAATTGGGAATCCAAGGCCTTCGACTCCATGAATGCAGAAATACAATTGAGATGCTATGCCATTCTCTATCGCACTAAAAATCCTATTACCATAATGATAAGGCGCATGAACTTGGCAATAGGAGCAAGACAACAACTTAGATTTTACGTTTGACCCGGTGCCTTCAAATACGGTTGGCGTATCCAATGCGACTCTAGGTATTTCACGGTTCATTTCTTATATAATCAGACCAATTCTGATCTAATTTGTGTATTTACAGGTGCACGGTTGCTTCTGAAAAAGCATTGAAGGCAGGAGTTGTATTAGTCGGTGGACCTCCTTCGCAGCAGCAATGTCGCGATACAAAGGGAGGTTGCGTAATACAGTTCATAAGGGGTGAGGTGAGACGATCGACTCCCGCTGGAATTGATTTTTTGGGAGAAATGTACGAAAACAAATGCAATTCATTCGGTTTATTCTGCAAAGAGAGGAATCATCCTAGGTTTATGTTCGGTCGATTTTGCCCAGGCAGATGTGATTTTTAGATCTCAATTAATCAAATAATTGTTGGTGGTAGATGGATGTTATGCCAATATTCATATCATCAACTGATTCTATAAAACACGATTCTATTATAGATTTGACATTGTTGATATAAAATAGTTGATGTCGTTTTGTAGACTTTTACCGCCCTTTAGAAAATTCTAAATTAGAAAGTAATTAATTTAGAAACACTGATTAAGCGGATATAATTTATTGTCGCGAGGTACGACACCGAAAGAGCTTTGGCCGAGAAGACTTCCATTTCGTTCCTTCCATAGATTTCATATAGTTGCCATCCACCATGAATCCTATTTTTTGTTGTGTTCCTCGTCTTCTCGTTGTTTGTTCGGATCCACATTGATAGAATGGTATCCGTTAAGGTGTATTGTTTAGATCCTAGAGGGGCCATTACTCGAGACCAAAAACTAAAAAAATGCAAGTAAATTTAATAATAATCATTTATAGGATCATAGTCTAAACACAATTACAGGTAAAATGTTTTAATTGCGGCGATTTGGGACGGACATCTATGAAAGTAATTATAAAACGTGTTATTAGGGGTAGATTTAGAGGGAGACCGGCGGGAGCCCGGACACCCTCAATTATGATTTTTGAAGCCCCCGTGCTGTCATATACTAAATACACGTCTCGATATCCCTTATCGGACACCCGACAGCTCCTGTCATTAGTTTCGGATTTCTCCACTGCATGTTATTAAGATATACATGGGAGAAAACATTAAATTGTTAAAAGTTATAAGCATAGATATACCTATTATTTACAAAGTGGTGTTTTTCAAAAATGCCGCAAAAATAAAACTTTCACAATATTTACATAATATAGGGTTACACATTATACATCATTTAAAATGTGATTTCTTGTTGTAATTTATCAAGAAATGGATTTTACACGGCACTTGTAAATAGCAAGTTTAAAATGAATTCGGCGGTTATTATGTATAATTGTATATATGTTGGGAAAAAATATTTCAGATGGGTAAATGTGTGAAGTGTCCGGAAATAAATGGCTAAATATGTAAATAATCGAGAAATGGTTTTTTTAATGGAATTTACTACCGCCAAGTTAACACTATTTACGGCTTTACGGCTTTAAGAAAGTTATGCCAAGAAAAAAATATATTAGTGGTGTTATATATGACGTCCCACAAACATGAATACGTTAATCGAGAATGATTAAAAAAATTAGATGAATTAATTAATATTCAAATTATTTGAATTGAATCTAATCAATCAAATTAATCATTCTCGTCTCGATTGGCGATTGATGTATTCATAGTGGCTTAAATGGAGAATAGTATATTTATTTCGGTGTTAAATTAAGAAAAGGCCGTTTTAACCACGATCAGCTCATAATTTTTTTATATAAATCCAATTTAGCCCAAAATTCAGAGGCCATGAATTTAATTTTTTTTGAGTATTGTGTTTATCTTCAAGTCTAATAAAGTTTTACACAAGTTCATTGGTCAATAACCTCAATAGGACTGACCAGCGATTTTCCACCTACCTAATCTTGTTTGATGGCTTGTCATTTTCCTATTTTGTATTTTTATACTTTTCATTTTCATTTCGACTTGGTGATCTCGATTTTAATCCAAATTTTTGTATGTTGCATTGTCTTCCACGACATAATGTATTCTTCCATTCTTTTGTTCAATCTTATTAAGCATGAATACGTCAGCAAAGTGACGTGTAGCACAATTTTTATCAGAGAAAATACAAAAAGGGTTATTGTCTCATTGAGTAGACTTATTTGTCATGACTCCTGACAGACTTATTGTTTTTATTCATTGCAAGTTCGCAGGCAATTTCCAAAAAAATGACATCGTTTAAATGCTATCCAAGTTGGAAATTTAATTAATTGTCCTAACACTCCGAAGTATTTGAAGTCCCACAATTTACATCGTTTAAGAGCTTCTGTAACTAAACTCCCTAATCAATACAAATGGGCTATGCTAGGAGTGTTCAAACGATTTTGTTTATTTGATTATCGAACTAAATCGGTCAATTTTGGTTTAGTTGATCGGTTTGGTTCAAAATTAACGTAGTTCGATTTTTGTTGGTTCGGTTTGGTTTTATATTTTGAAAACCAATAAAAACCGAACCGATCAATATACATATACGTTATAGGTTTTATAACTTTAATATGACAGAATATATAATTCTTAATTTTAACAATACACCTAAATCATTTGAATTTTTTTGAAGAGATCATTCCATATGTCCTTTCATCTTTCAATACAATAATTATTATTAGAATGCTTTTGGTAGATAAAACAACACACTTTCATTTTAATCTCTTTATTTTTTTCTCTTCAATTCTATCTTCTCCGGCAAGTTGGTACTCAAGTTCTAAAATGTATTTTCATGTTATGTTTTTTATTTTATTAATTTTGCATTGAAAAATATGTGTTCTTCCATTTTGTTGTATGAATGAGACTAGAAAATGAGACATTATAGGCAAAATTTGCAAGTATTTTTTGTATATACATAACAGTCAGACAATTTGGAATTTGAAATGATTACGTAGAGTTCTTATTCGGTTTTGTTTAACCGAATAAATCAATTATACCATGATTTAATTGGTTCGGGTTTAGATTGGTTCGCATATTGATTTGGTCGGTTTGGTTTAAATCTTATTTGGTTCGGTTTAATTTGATTTTACTTTAAATGGTTCGGTTTAATCCGACCGACCGAATAAACATCCCTAGACTATGCCCTTAAAAAAGATTGAATGATCACATTACATCAATGGTACGGACTACAATTATTCGTTAGGTCTACGTTGAACAAAATTTATTCAATTATTTATTATTTCATATTAAGTAACACGATCAAATGTGACTATAAATGAGAAATGGAAACTATATATATAATTATTAATAAATTAAAATTAATATATGAGATTGTAAAATATACATCACATATTAAAAGTATTTTTAGAACCCTAATTTTATAGGTCAAATATATTTGTTTAATTTTTCTCTTTATTTTCACATGCATATTATTCATATTAGTATAATTCATAAATAACATTTTCTCTACTTCGAATTTGTAAATATATTATGAAAGAAAATACAATGTAAAAATTCATATCTACATAATTGAATTTTAAGTGTTCTAGTTTTTTTTTTTTTAAACTAAAATTATAAGAATAATATATAATAATTATTAGTTTATATTTATATTTTTGTTCAAACAAATTCAATATTAAAATTTTCAAAAGTAATAGAAATAAAAAAAAATTTAACTATCAAAACATAAATCACTACTTGAACTTATAAACATATACCGAATACTATTGTTATGTGTAAACACATAAACTAAAAGTATCAAATGATATTAAATATTTTGTATTTATATTTTTCTGAACTAAATTTTGATATTATTTTTTTAAGTAATTGTCCTCACACACTTATTGTTTTGATTCATTGCAAGTTCGCAGACAATTTTCAAAAAATTTACATCATTTAAAAGCTATACAACTTGGAAATTTATTTAATTATCCCAACAATCCGAAGTATTTGAAGTCCCACAATTTCATATTAGAAAAATTAATTTAATGAACGGGTACTAAAACTCAATACATGAGATATTTTGTTGAATTTTTCTTGTTGAATTTATAATAAACTAAGTAGTAATATAAAGCGAATCACATATTTTCAGTTTGAATATTTCGTTGAATGGAAAAATGTAAATTCGGTTCATACGAATATTTCGTATCATTCATTTATATATTGTTTTATCAAAACTCGGCGGTAAGATAAAAACGCCGCAAAACTTTATAATAAAACGACTCCGAAAGTCTCCCGAAAATTGAAAAAAATGTTCAGCATCGCTTTCCACCACATAAGCATAATTCGGATGTTTTTCCACAAAAAAAAGCATCAATTGAGGTTGACATCGTAAATAAAAAAAAATTAAAGAGAAATTATAGTTTCTCACCACACCCTCAATTAAAATCTCTATGACATCACCTTTCTCCAATTAATCTAACCGTACAGGTTTAATTATGATCAACAATTAATTGAGCCATTAATTATCATCATTTAATTAGAAACACTTAATTATAATCTGAATTAATATTTTGACTAATTAATTAGGAGTTGAATTAATATGAAAGACGTTATCTAAATTTTTATTTAGGGTATGGTTGGATTAAATATATGTCCTCAAAATTAAATTATTAAATTTGCCTCTCATGAAACGAGTGACAAGGTGTACTATATGTAAACGTCATCTTTGCATATGATCTTACATGGAGAGTATCGTACAAAAAGGAAGAGAACTTCATCTTTGTTTTTTGCAAATCGGTTGTAAATTAAGAAAGAAAACAATTCAATACGAGACAAGAACATAAAACAAATATAATAGTGATTGTTATTTTAGAAGAGTCGTGATGTAACCGTCTAGTAATCTCTCTCAAATTTTTTGATGACGTGATATGTTAAAAATTAATACATATATACAAGATTTAACATTTTAATTTATATTTTAGTTACATGATTGAATATTCAATTAATTTGTTAAATCATTAATCCAACATTTTCCGCCTTATAAATAAAAAGCAAAAGGAAGAGAACTTCTTTTTTTTTTTTTTTTTAAAAAAGGAAGAGAACTTCATACTTGTTTTTTACAAAATTTTGAAACTAATTCATGATTGATTTTTTTGTTTTATAATAAATCGAGAATATTTATATGTCTCTCATCCATTTATGCCAATGAGAATTTAATCCACAATCTTTCGCAATGCATGTTTTTTTTTGTGTCTCGTACTCATCCAAATTGGATATGAATAAAAAGTCTCGATATTTCTTTAAAAATAGTACAATACTTTAAGAATAGAATTTTAATAATGAAATTATATATCCTGATGTATCATGTCATGATAAATATCTCACACAAAAAACACCAAACAAGAATTGAAATCCTGATTTCTCTAATATACTCATTTGCATCCAAACATATTACTTTTATAATATTTCTTAAGTTTGGTAATTCTATAGGATTTATAAAACTCCAATCTTGATCTCTAAAAACTTTCCTATACTATAAAATTCGTATACATCCAAACAAGCCCCAAATCCGTCATTGCTTCATCTTCCTTTTCATTTCTGTCCATTGAAAACACCATAACCAACAATTTAATTGCATTGCGAAAATTAGAATTGTAGTAGTTTCAACTTCTTTCTTAGTTTCAAATTCGGCCACCCAAACAACTAAGGCTGCAAATTTACCTCGTGGCTTGTAGTTAGTTCGCTCGTGCTCGATTCGATGATTGTTCGGTAGTATAGTATCTCTCTCGACTTTAACTCGAAATTAGTCGTGCCTAGGTAACTCGAAAACTTATCGAGCTCGATTCAGAATGAACCGAGTTTGAAATTAAATTTTTTGCTCGATTCAGAATGAACCGATTCAGAATGAACTGAGACGACTCGAATCGAGTTCAAACCGAGTTTGAGCGGGACATAGCTCGACGAACTCAACTCAACTCAATTGCAACTCTACCAATAGACCCTTAAAATAAGTAAAAGTACTTTCGTTAAATTATCCATTACCTTTTGCACTAAATAATCATCGACTTTGGATATTTATGGACCAAAATTTAGTGAAAACAAAAGTTAGCCTAGTAATTAGTATTAGACAAGCTAGCTTTAAGTTCATTCATCATTTTTATCCTCTATATACGATCATTGTCTTCCAAGTATAATAACACACTAGTAAAATACCCGCGACTTCGCTGCGGGTATTTTTAATTATTTGAACACTTCTAACAACTTGATGTTTGTCATCATCACAATGACTTGCAAAATCTAAAGAAAGAAAAATTTGCTTAAAAACATTTCACAATATGTACAAATTGAACATGATAATATTTACAATATATTTTTTTTATTGTAATGCCGTTTTTATATAAGGAAAATAAAACATAAAAAGTTAACTTGTATCATGATTAATCATGCACAAGAATAAATAGTACACTCTTGCAAAATTACTCTTCATAATGACCAAGTACACTAATAAAAAAAATTTTACACTTGCATGCATGCAATATTAATTAATTAGAAGAGTGGTGGACTTCAAAAATTAGGTTCAATTTAGTTAAGCGTGTATTTCACATCCTAATTATTTTTTAAAAAGTGACGTGGCACTCTAGTATTTCAGAAATTGGTTTGTAAAATATTGTAGGGGGTTAATAATTCAAATTTTTATCTTCTATATAAGAAGCAAACAAGCCAAGACAACACCCACGAAATTCCAAAACACAAATCATAAGATCACACAGAAGAAAATAAAGGAGAAACAAGAAAGACAATCAAAATGGCAGAAGAGAGCTGGTCGAGTATAGGCTCGGGCATAGCAAGTCTACTGTTCCTATGGGCCATGGTAAAAGATCATTTGCCATTTCAACTAGGTCAATATGCATCGACCTTCTTCAACAAAATACTGTCCTTTTTAAATCCATACGACCAAATTACTATTCATCAGTATTGTGGCGAGTACATGACAAGTCACGAGTTGTACTCAGCCGCCGAGGCTTATCTTAGTTCGACTTGCTTGTACCGAGCTCGTAAGCTGAAGGCCGAGCTCCGGAAAGAGAGTGATAAACCGCTCGTCACGATTGATGATTATCAGGAAGTCACGGATTTGTTTAACGGTGCCAAAATTTGGTGGTTTGCCTCCATGAGAAGACCGAATTCAAGTACTATCAGTTTCTATCCCGGTGAGGAGGAACGCAAGTATGGACTTTTCAATTATTTTGTTGCTTTGATTAATTTTGAATTTGATGTATGCATAGTTCTCAATTTTTTTCGTGCATCATCATGGTAATTTTCTTTTTTTTATTAAATTAGATATTATCGCATATCGTTCCACAAGCGTAATCGAAAATTGATCGAGGAGGCGTACCTAAAGCACATCCTTGAAAAAGGACGTGCTTTCAAGCTCTCTAACAGGCAAAGACGACTGTTTACCAACAATCCGAGTACCAATTGGGAAGGCTATAGACGCTCCGTGTGGAGCCACGTGGCTTTCGAGCATCCTGCCACATTTGAAACTCTTGCCATGGATCTTGTTAAGAAGAACGAAATCTTAGACGACCTTCTAACCTTTCGTGAAGGTAACATTCATGTTAAATCATAAGTCATGAGTTCAATTTTCATTGGCGTTGTTTCAGAACTAAAATAATTTCAAAAAACATGAGAAATCTATAACAAGTTGATTTTTTGAATTTGAAAAGGTAAGGAGTACTACAAGAAAATTGGCAAGGCTTGGAAGCGTGGTTATCTCTTGTACGGTCCTCCCGGCACGGGCAAATCTACCATGATAGCAGCCATGGCCAACTTTTTAGAATATGATGTTTACGACCTCGAGCTGACGGCTGTTAAGAACAACCGAGAGTTGAGAAAAATCTTCATAGAAACCTCTGGTAAATCTATTATTGTCATAGAGGATGTCGATTGCTCAATTGACCTAACCGGTAAACGCAAGGAGAAAATAAAAAACGAGGATGAAGAGAAAGCGAAGAAACCTCCTAGGATGGAAGAGAATGATGAGGCCAGTAAGGTAATGTTATATTATAAACGAAAAATATGAATATAATGAAATAACTTAATCAACAATCTAAAATGTAACAGGTAACACTTTCGGGGCTTTTGAATTTTATCGACGGATTATGGTCATCGTGTGGCGGTGAGAGGATCATAATTTTCACGACCAACTATGTCGAGAAGCTCGACCCTGCATTGATCAGAAGGGGCAGAATGGACAAGCACATAGAGATGTCGTATTGCACATTCGAAACATTCAAAGTAATATCTTTAGAAAACCACATGAATATTTTTGCGTGCATAAATTCATCTAATAAAATGACTTACAATACAAGGTATTGGCGAAAAACTACATTGGCGTCGAAGATCATGATTTATTTCAGATAATCCGTGAATTACTTTCCGAAGTAAATATAAGTCCTGCTGATGTGGCAGAAGGCTTGATGCCGAAAAAGAATACTAGGAACGATGTGAAAGCGTGTCTCGAGAATTTGATTAAGGATTTGAAGATGACCAAGGAAGAAGCCGAGAAAGCCAAGGAAATCGAGGCGAAAAGAAAAGAGGATGTTAAAGAAGATGCCAAAGCATAGGGGGTGCCCAGAAAAAATTATGATGGTGATGATAATATTGAAAATTAGTTCATTATGATATCACATAATCAAGTGGGTAATCTGCATAATGAAGTTAGAACTTTTAGAAAGAAAAAAGAAACTATACATAGGCAGTATGAATTCATTGGCATGCTATTGCTATGAACTAGTATAATTGTGTTTTCTTTGAATAATTTGATTACGAAAATTAGGCGATGACTTGTACAAAATAGGGAAAATATAATTGGCTCCCAAAACTCACTCAAACATTTTTAATGCGTAAATTGAAAATATTTAAATAGATTGATTATATCATTAATTAATGATTAAATTTATTGAGTCGATTAAGGAGTCTAATCAATTCCGTTAAATTGACATCAAGAATATTTGAGTGAGTTTTGAGAGCCAATTATATAACCTCGACAAAATAGGTCTAACACAACTTTTTAGTCATCGGTAATAAAATTATTTATGAGGCTCAAATAACTCAAAACCTGATTAGTAAGTGAAAATCCATTTCCGAGCAGGAATTTTACCTCTCTTCTTTCCCATTAGGATTGGATATTTGATCGGTTCGGTTCAAACCGAATCAAATCAATTCAAACCGATTTAACATAAATTAAATTAGATTCAAACCGAATCGGAGTGACAAATTGGATCCCATTTAAAATCGGATCTTGATTTATTCGATTGAGTCGAATAAAATCTATAACTTAAAAAAAATCAAATATATCATTAGTAAAATTAATATTATTTAACAAAACATATATAAATAAACATATAAAATATACTTATATTATAATATGATTTCTTTTAAATTAACATAATGAAATAACGTGAAAAATAATTTTAATTCGATGATTTGGTTTTATCAGTCTTAGAAACACAAAAATTGAACTGAACCGAATAAATCGAACAATATCGACTTTTGAACATGACCAAATCGACAAAATGAACCGATTTGCTAACACCTACTATATAAATAGGGTGACACTATTGCAAAAACGAACTTGACTAAATTGAGAACGATTTCAATTTTGTTTTATCAAATGACTATTATACCCTTGTCAATGATGAATTGACGATTAATATTTCTTACATTTGTCTATTATTTTATCACTTTTCATAAAATCATGCAAATAAAATCTTTCATGTATACAAAATATTTTTATTCTTAATTTTTTCATCATAAAAAAATTATTAAATTGTAACATGTCATATATATTTAAATATGAAAATTAATATATATTAGTTAGATTTGATTTTTTTCATAATATTAGAAAAAATATTTTTACATTACTCATGAAAGATATAAATAATAATATATAAGTATAATAAATATCAATCACCATAAATAAAAATATATTGGTCATTTAATTAAAAAAATTAAAATCATTTTCAATTTAGTCAGGTTAGATTTTGTTAAATCGTCGTCCTAAGAAATGTCATGAGAAAGAAAAAAAAGGCCGTGTTAACCCTGACGAGCTCATTTCTTTGTCTCAAAATTCACAATGATCCAAAATTTTTATACCCCCATGAATTTATTTTGTCCAACACTGTGTTTATGTAAGTTCGAAAACTCATAATGAAACTTACAAGAGTTAATTGGTCACTAACTCAATATGACTGACCACCTAACCTTACGTGGCTTGTCGTTTTTCTATTTCGTCCTTTTCTACTTTTCTTTTTCCTTTTCTCTGGTGACGTGAATTAGGTTTCAATCCAATTTATTGGAGTTAGCATTGTCTTTCACATCAAAATGTCTTGTCTTTATTTGTTCTAAAATTTCTCTTTTTATGTCTTTTTCGTGTCATTAGGATCGTGTTTAGATGTTATTAGTATATTTTTATAGTAATTGGAGCAATGAAATCACAAGGTTAATTATGTAAAATGATTTACAATAGGATTTAAGATTATATCAAAATATTATGATATTTTTGTTAAAAATGTGACATTTTGAACGACTAGTTTCCCTAATCATTCCTAGAGCTAGCAAAATCTGACCCGACCCGAAAATCAGATCCGATCCGTCATAATCCGAATCCGATCCGAACCGAAAAATATTGAAAAGTCAACGACCCGAATCGGAAATGGACCCGAAATCGAATGATCCGAACCCGAAATCAATCCGAAACCGAATGAGCCGAATCCGAAATCGACCCGAAACCGAATGATCCGAAATCCGAATGATCCGAAACTCACGACACAAATGACCCGAAACTCACGATCCGGATGATCCGAAATTAATATTTTATTGCTAAAATGTCTTGGAATCTATAAAATAAATCTCGAATTATCCGAAAACTAAATTTTCTGAAAATCGAATGGTTCGAATTCAAATTTTGCGAAACTGCCCGAAACCGAATGACCCGAAAACCGAAACTGCCCGAAACCAAATGACCCGAAAACCGAAACTGTCTTGGTATCAAGATTCGCCCACCATCCATGTCCCAAACCTCATCATTCGACACATAGAGTACGCCACACGAGTAAACACCTCTTCTCTCCCGTATGGCCACATCATTTCATTGGCATGCGTGAAATTGGGCATCACCATACCCGACTCGGAATGGCCACTAGGAGTCACTCCCACCGAAAACCTCGCGCATCCGGACCGACTTGACAGTCTTGGACTCACTCGAAAGAGTCCAATGTCCGGGGATCGGTTGGACCATTACATCATCAATAGGAGACGAGCCGGGCCTTACTACTTTCCGGAAATCCCCGCCGAGTGGGTTCGATTCGATCCACCGGCCCAAGACACGAATAACCCACCGGACCAATCACGACCAAGGAAACGCCAAGCCCTCGGAGAACCGGGTGAAAATTCCGGCTCGGGAACACAACCATCTTTCACTCTTGACGAGATTCGTTCTCTTTTCGAGGCATCTAATCTACACGCCGAAAGTACGCGCGATCAAATCTTAGCCGACAATGCATTAACTCGCGAAACCATAATCGCGGAAAACTTACTCACCCGCAACACCATAACCGAGGCCCGCGACGCGATCTTTGCCGACAACCAACTCACCCGCAACACCGTAAACGCGGCCCGTGACGAGGTTATCATCGACAACCAACTCACCCGATCACATGCATACAACCTCCGCGAAGAGACATATAGCCACATTGATCGTCGTTTAGATGCCATGACCCGTCGTTTCAACCAATTCAACAACGATAACGACGATGAGAACGATAACTCACCCGGCGATGATTAGAGAGGAGAGTGTGTTCCTACCTAGCTCATTAGAGCCTAAAACTATTTTTCAAATTTAATAGCTATTTGCATATCATGTCTATGTTTCATTTCATGTGTTTTGCTTTATGTTTGTGCATTGCTTGTGTTGAATTTGTATGAACGTTAATCTAAATTTTAAGAAAGAAAAATTATCGTATATCTTATGTGTGTATGAATTGTATTGTTCCATTTTTCAATGATTTTCACACATTTTCTTATCACAATCATTCAAAATATATGGGAATTGTTCAACTACATACAAGCCTATAAATTGCGAAATGCAAGGATTTAGGGGGAGCTTGTATGTAGGGGGAGCTTTCCTTCATGATTTTTCCAAATTCACTCCCTTTTGATCTACTTTCAAAAAGGGGGAGAAAGGATAATCGTATTGGAAAGATACCGATAATCGATGTATCTCTCCAAATCGACATTGTTTTGAAATGAATCAAAAGGGGGAGTTTGTTGGTTCAAATTTCCTATTGTTTGATTATCTCAAATACAATGTCGATACTACTAACACATTCTATCAAGATAAATGTGTAGGAGATAGGTACGAAATGAAATGATCAAGATTTACATAAGCACGAATCAATCAAGACGTCGAAGAATCGCGAAGAAGATCAAGACGGACATGAATCAAGACTTTGAAGAATCGAGAAGAAGATCAAGACATCGAAGATTCCGCAAGTTGGGATATCAATCAAATCACCAAAACCCATCATAGGTATCCCTAAACTTGTTGATGAATGATTAAACTCAAAATAAAGTCAAACAATTATATTCGAAATCCATCAAAGTGATGAAGTAAAATAAAAGGCTGAAAACAGCATGTCCGTTACAACGGAACTCAGTGTCCGTTATAACGGACATACTCGTCCTACTCAGGATTGGAAATCACAACATAGTCCGTTACAACGGATTAACCAATCCGTTATAACGGACTCCATCACAGCGTTGTAACGGAATAATGTCCGTTACAACGCTAATTATTTTCAAACCTGAAGGATGTCACAGGAGCCAGTCCGTTACAACGGACATACCTGTCCGTTATAACGGACATTGAACTTATTTTCAGAAGAACCATCTCTCCATGTCCGTTGTAACGGATTAACCAATCCGTTACAACGGAATACCATTATACGTTGTAACGGAGTATACTCCGTTATAACGGGAATTAAATCCAAACTGAAAGTAATGTTCCAGTATGATGTCCGTTGCAACGGACATGACAGTCCGTTGGAACGGACTTCGTAACACAGACTTCCGTTATAACGGACATATATTCCATTGTAACGGAATGTTTAACAATTCGAATATAAGAGCCGTAACGGCTAGTTTTGACTTACAGTCCGTTATAACGGACATGAATTCCGTTATAACGGACTATGCAGAAAATGCAAGTTTGGGAAGGGTCTATGTGTTCTATAAATAGAACCCTTCCCTCATTCTCTCTCATCACTTCAACCATCCAAATTATACATTTAAAAGAGAGAAACCTTGCAAGCTCTTGAGCTCTTAATCTTCTAAAACAATCTTAGAGATTAATCCTTCTTTCTCACTTATTCAAATACGATTCCCAACTTGCGTGACCGATCACGTTTTAGTTCGTATTTAGAAATTGTAATAGGCTAGTACAAAAAGTGTAAAGTCCGCTATAGATCGATAGAAAACGTGTAAATCGATCTAGGCAAAAACCTTGTAATCGAGTGAGTTGGAATTCAATCGAACGCCAAAAAGGCACAAGGCATTCCCGGAGATGTAGGTACTTGCCACTAATCGAATCGGTCGATTAAGCAAGTAAAGGGTGAGTTAAAACTACAGAGCAACCACCTACCGAACTCCGTAATAAACATCGTGTGTTCAAGTGTTCGGTATTTTCTACTCTATTCAAATTTCATTAATTAGCTTCCGCAAGTAGAATTTGTATACCTAGTCGAAAATTGCCCACTAGGTTATCTATTCACCCCCCTCTAGGTTAGAATTAAACAACACCGAACCCGTCCGATTGCCACCTCTAATCATTCCTAATCTTATTGTGAAATATTCTTTGCCATTTCCTATTTTTGTTCTTGACCACTTAATTATAATATCATGAGTCCATTTACTTTGTCTTACAAATTCTCTCCAACATTCTCTATATCACGAATTAATGATTAATTACCCTAATGATTAGTAAAATAATACTCTATTAACAATTAATTAATATATAATTAAATAATGTATGAATTAACAGTTAAATAATTAATATTAATTAATTATTAATTGAATGTATTTTTGTTAATTGTCATAATGATTAATCACTAATTCGTAACATATAGAGAATGTTGGAGATCATTTCAAAAAAAATAATAGAATTGTTCTAATGTCATTATCATTATATTTTCACAAATTCACAAAAATAATTTGTTTCTACAATTAATTTTTTTGGGGTCAAAACATCAATTATAATGATTTTGATTGACACGACATGATGTATTCTTGCACAAAGGAATTGACAGTGTTAATATCATTGACTCCACTAATTGGTCCCTCCATAGACCAATAGGTGGTAGAAATATCTATTATACATGCATAATATTAAGTAACTAAACAAAATATAAATCTCTGAAAAATTATCTTAACAAATCATCACATATAATTAAATTATGTACATAATTTTTGAATAATTAAAAGTGTTCAAGTTGCCTAATTTCAAACAACAGTACTTGACAGGTACTGCAAAAATCAATATTTGAGACTTCACTTATTTCCTAAGATTCTTATTTCAATAATTTGTTATATCAATACATTAAAAACAGAACTTACAAATTTTCTTATCATATCTTTTAGTAGACTATAATATATATATATATATATACAAATTTTGTTAATCACGTATTTTAGGTGAGAAAAAATTCATCAGTCATTATTAGCCAAAATAACAAAAAAAGAATATATGTCGTATCAGATCTTGCCCATTTTCCTGCACAATGTACTGTTCGATAATACAAGCCAATATCATCCGATATAAAAAAAATCCAGAATTATCCATTATGAACCAGCGGCCGTTCTCGGCTATGGGTTCAAGCGATCTCGGTTTCGGATCCAAAAATTTTAAAGATTCAAAAATAAAAAAAAAATAATTTATTCAGTTGAAAATAATTATAATAATAATATGAGTATGAAAAATTATAAAAAAAATTGTGATTCATTAACATAACAATCATTTCCCTTGTGAAAGATCACGAGTTCAAATCAGCATAAATTATAAAAAAAAAATCTTCAAAATACAATGAAAATACGAAAATAAATTGGTCTATGCGAGATTTGAACTTTGTATCCATTGAAAAAAGTCTTGAGATTTAACCGATAAATCATACAATCACATGTGATCAAATACGTTAACTTCCTTTGAATAAATTAATTGAATATGGAATTCACATTCGAATTAGACTTCGGATACTTGTAAATTTAGGACCGACCTGATTTTGAGAAAAAAATACTCTATTTCTATAAACATTATACTATACACAAAAATATTCTCATATTTGATGTCATATTAATGTTGAGTATAGAGATTAAGCAAAGTTATTAACAACAAATTAGTTGTCAATTAAAAAAATATTGACTCTATGTAGTCATGATATGTATTAATATAAAACAAAAACTTCTTCTAGAAAATTCACAATATTCCAAGGAACACACACAATGACACAAGAGAAAATACATTTTCAAAAAGAATGGAAAGCTTCAAATTTAAGCAAAACAAAAAGGAAATGATCCTTTTCACATAATCACAATTACATGGATTACTCAATGAAATTCCAAAGAAAATCCAAGTTCACATGATCCACCCCTCCACCCCCTTCACGACAGACAAAATGAAGCAAAGTACATAACCGTTTCTCTCTGGCCAATGGACTTTACCACCAAAAACTATTATTCATCACAAAACTTAGTTCACTATATACACACAAATATCAATAATGACACATCCAAATATTACATGATGTGTCCACTTCTCAACTTCCCGGTCCATCATGGACTGCTTATTTGCGTGCTCTGTTTGCTCTCTCTCTCTCTCTCTCTGCAAGCACTAAGCAATCTCCATTTATAAGAACCCTAGCCAGACACCAATTATCCTTCATTAAACCCTAAACCCCCCCCCCCCCATCTCTCTGTGAAAATGGATGAAACCCTAGCCTCCTTAGGCACCAAGCTAGCATCAACAGTAGGGGGGCTGATGATAATCTGGTCGATGGTCCGCCAGTATCTCCCCTACGAGCTAAAACACCACTTGCTAAACCTGACCGCAAAGTTGCAAGCCTCCATAAGCCCTTACGACAACTTCATAATCGAAGAATATGCCGGAGAAAGAATGAACAAGCACGAGCTATACATCGCTTCGAAAGCGTTTCTTAGCGATCATTGTTCTAAGAAGGCTCGGACGTGTCGAATCGAGCTCGGCAAAGACAGTGAAAAGTTTTTGGTTACGGTTGGGGATCGAATGGAGGTTGTGGATGATTTTAAGGGAGCCAAGATTTGGTGGCATGCGATTAAGCATGAGAGTAATCCGAATCAGATCAATAGCTCTCGAGCTCTCGGGGAGGATCGAAGGTATGTCTCCACAATTTGGTGATAGTGTAGGAGTTAGATGCAAAATTACCATTAATTTGATTGTATCAATTTCTTTTGCAAATTGTTATTTATACCCCAATTGTCTTATTAAAGTGCAAACTAAGAGGTCAAAGTTAAAACTAATGACCTATTCTTAATAAATTGTTCTCCTTATCATCACATTTGCAATTTAATCCCTTTAAAAAATCAAATAAAAATGAATCACTTGACACCTGACAGGTACTATCGGCTTGTCTTCCACAAACGCTTTCGAGAAGTGATAGAGAAATCCTACCTCAAACATGTTCTCGAAACGGGGAGAGCCGTCACGATTCGAAACCGGCAGCGCCGTCTTTTCACCAACAGTCCCACGCTCGACTGGTTCAGCTACAAAAAATCAGTTTGGAGTCACGTGCCATTTCATCATCCTTCCACGTTCAAAACCCTAGCCATGGACCCGAAAAAAAAGCAAGAGATAGTCGAAGACCTAACCGAGTTTCGCAAAGGGAAGGAATATTACTCGAAAATTGGCAAGGCGTGGAAGCGAGGGTATCTTCTCTACGGCCCGCCTGGTACTGGCAAGTCTAGTATGATATCTGCGATAGCGAATTTCATGGAATATGATATTTACGATTTGGAGTTGACAACGGTGAAAAGTAACTCTGATTTGAGGAAACTTTTCATCGAAACGACTGGCAAGTCGATCATTGTGATTGAGGATATAGACTGCTCGCTTGATTTAACTGGCAAGCGAAAGGAGAAGAAGAAGGAAAACGATGATGAAAATGCCGAGAAAAAAAAATCTTCTAGACACGAAGAGGAAGAGAGTACGAAAGTGACTCTTTCGGGCCTGTTGAATTTCATCGACGGGTTGTGGTCTGCTTGTGGCGAGGAGAGGATTCTCATATTCACAACCAATCATTTGGAAAAATTGGATCCGGCTCTGATACGAACTGGCAGGATGGACAAGCATATAGAAATGTCGTACTGTGATTTCGAATCGTTCAAGGTTTTGGCAATGAATTATCTCGATGTCGAAAGCCATGCTTTGTTCGGGACGATTCAGGGATTATTGAAGGAAGTGAAGATCACGCCCGCTGATGTGGCCGAGAACTTAATGTGCGTGAGTTCGTCGAAGAGAGATGTCCGTGCGAGTCTTCAGAGTTTGATTAGGGTTTTGGAGACCAAGAAAGAAGCAATGGAAGCTAAAGAAGAGGAGATCAAGAAAGAAGAGCCAAATGGTAGCCTAGAAAATGGTGTGGTAGTTGAAGTTAATGGTAATTAGGTTTTGTGTTTAGTATTATGAATGTTTAGTACCTCTATTATAATAATTATGATAATTGGTAGTTATGAGACTTGTATGTCGAATATCAAAAATCTAACAAGTTCATAATTTATGAAAGAACAATGCAATTAGCATCATTTATTAGTAACGAAACTTTTCACATTATTTTTTATTTTTTTTATTAAAAGCCCTTAGGCATACTGCTTAAATTACATCATGGATTATACATATGGATTAAGAAAAACATAAGAAAACATAAAATCTTAAAATCTACTTGAAGCTAGCAAAATACCAATTTGGTCTTAGGCAGGCACAAACAATTATCCCGCAACGAAAGAAACTCTTGTGGGAATTTTTCTGCAATAGTTTTTAGAGCCATAAGCATAGCTTTAAGCTCACCTTCTATAATTGAGTGGCATTATTTGTACCCTTTGCCTTTGACATAAACAATTTGTCCTGTATTGTTCTTAATTATAATGGCGATCCCTTGATTATTTATATTATCCCCTGAGTAATCGATATGACATGCCAGATCATTGATTTTTGGAACAAAACTAGTACTAAGGCTTTGTATTTCATACCTCGAATTTGATATGCTACCCATTTGATTAACCGATCTGGCCTGTGAAATGATATACGGAATATCTGGTTGTTGGTTCTTGAAAATGCAAGCATTCCTAGCTATCCACCATTGCCACATTATAGCGAATAAGAAATGAAGCAGCTCGTTTGAGAATCGTCTCATACAAGACATAATTATCTCAGAGATAGAACCCGATAAATTTATCTGGTGTAAGGGAATCGAAGATAAACCCCAGAGAGTCATTATCCTCGGGCACAAAAAGAACTAGTGTTTAATAGATTGACCATCCATTAAACACATTGGACATATCGGATTTATGTAGTTTTTCTCTTGTTGGAATACCATGAAGTGTTTGGGAACTCATTAACCATATATTTAGAACTCTCCTTTTTCACATTATTGAAATATATGATCGTATGTAGAAAAGTATCGATCACGATTCATGTCCTTGTTTTAACATAAACATCATGATCATGACGAGTAAGTGTTTGGTTGAATATGACAAGCTTCTTTTTATACGATAATCTCATCACCTGTCTACCAACTTACAATTGGCAGAGAATACATTGAATATTCCGGAAATAGAAGAAAAGTATCAGGGAATATAATGGGATTAAAAGCTTGGCGAGATATAATTATAAAATAGGGAATATAATGGGATTAAATACAAACATTTCAATGCAACAAAGTAAAAGAAAAATTTGTATGCAAAAAAAGAAAAATAAAGTAAAATAAAAATAAAGTTATTGTTATTCCACTACAATCCTATTTACATGCACACTACGACAATACTGACATACGGTGACACTTGTGATTTGGCATTTGAGTATATGCTATTATTATTTGCATAAAAGACGACATTAATTGATTAATCATGTTGTTGTACTTTAAAAGACGGTACAATCGTTTTTCCGAAATGGAGAGATTCCAAGGTCGTTTGGTGATACGAAGATCACACGTATACCCAAGATTCCCAATCCATCCACTGTGGCCGATTACAGACCAATTAGCTTATGCAATTCTATTTACAAAATAATTGCTAAGATTTTAGCTTTACGATAAATGTTGGTAATACGGGATTCAAATATGGATTCAAATAGAAATTTTTAATAAACAAAACTCTCTCTTATATATAATTCTAATAGGCTCTTACAACTCTTTTTTTTTTCCTAAACAGCTAAAGCCTATTATTAGGCTTCATAAACTTGGAATACAAGGAATTAAACATTGCCTTAAACTTATTTCCTAAACTAATTTCCTTGTAATAAAAGCTGCCCTATAATTATTTTCTAAATTTGTTTCCTTAAAATAATTTTCCCTAAACTTATATGAGTTACTTAAACTTAATTTATTATTTCGGGCTAGGGCTTATCAACAAATTCCTCCCTTAAGCACAAGCCTTTTCTTCATCCCGATCATCGTCTTGAAATTTTTTTCTTTTTCTTGTACACCCGCTTGACTCCTATGAGCTTGCATCCTTTTGGTAATTAAACCAAGTCCCGCATCTTGTTTTTCTCGAAAGCCCCAATCTCTTCATCCATCGCGGCTTGCCATTTCTTGTTTCTCACGGCTTCTTCAAAGGAAATATTCTCCGCATCTGCCAAAAAACAAACAAGATGTACCTCACTTGTTGCATCATACAACTCTTGTAGGCTTCTCGTGCATGTCGGTCTCGGCTCTTCTTCTTCATCAGGTACTGCGGGGCTAGTTGGTCCAACAACTCGGAATTCTTCTTTCTCAGACTCGTTTGACTCGGCGTCCTCATCCTCCATCTCGCACTTCTTACTCCAGTCCCATGCGCTATTCTCATTCGCATGGACATCTCGACTTACCACAATCTTTTTTTCAATTGGGCCGTATAACTTGTATGTCTTTGTTTTTTCGTCATATCCAATAAACACGAACTTCTTGCTTTTATCATCGAGTTTCGTCCTCCTTTGATCCGGTACATGTGCATATGCCACACTTCCGAACACCTTGAAATGCGACACCGTCGGTTTCTGACTGCTCCAAGCTTCTTGAGGTGTTTTCACGCCCAATTTCGCATGAGGACATCGATTTTGTATATACACCGCACATTGTACCGCCTCAGCCCAAAATTCTTTTGGCACTCCTTTGCTCTTCAACATCGATCGAACCATGTCGAGAATGGTACGGTTCTTCCTCTCGGCCATACCATTTTGCTGAGGCGAGTACGGCACAGTCAAGAATCTCTTAATCCCTTGCTCCTCACAAAAGCTCGTCAACGCGGTCGACGTGTACTCACCGCCTCTATCTGACCGCAAAGTTTTGTTGTATCGCCCGGTCATCTTCTCGACAAACACTTTGAACCTCTTGAACACTTCGAATGCCTCAGATTTTTCCTTCAAAAAATAAATCCAGGTCCTCCTACTGTAATCATCAATGAATGTAATAAAATACATTTTCTCACTAAACAATTTCGGTGTGATCGGTCCACAAATGTCGATGTGCACCAGCTCGAGAGGGCTTGCTGCTTCATATTTCGCCTTCTTCTGAAATGGGACTCTTGCATGTTTGCCTAGTACGCAACCTTCGCAAAATCTGCTCGTGCAGTCCATATCTGGCAGACAGTGCACAATGTCCTTCTTTGCCAACTCTCGCAGACCTCCATAGTGCAAGTGTCCTCCATGTCGGCTCGTAAACACAATTTGTGCACACTTCTCAGGTTGAGCTTGAACATTCGATTCTTCGCCATCTCAACACGCGCAATTAATCGACCTTCCTTGTCCTTCAGCTGCATCATTCGATCTTTCATGAAGACCGAGTATCCTCTCTCAAATAGTTGCCCCATGCTGATTATGTTGCTCTTCATCTCGGGAATGTAATAGACATTTTCGATTTGTCCTTCTTTACCATCCTTCTGATAGAATCGAATTTTACATTTGCCCTTCACTTGGACCTTTGACGCATCTCCAAATGACACGTGCCCATCGTCTATCTCCTTCATCTCAACGAAAAGGTGTTTGTGCCCGCATATGTGGTTACTTGCGCCGGTGTCGAGATACCAGGTCGTATCGCTCTCCGATGTGGTGTCTTTGTGAGCCATCATGAGAACACCATCATTTGCCTCCCTCTCTACTAGGTTGGCATTTTCTTTTACCTTTTTCTCGGACCAGCACTCCTTCGCGTAGTGTCCAGGCTTGCCGCAGTTGTAACACTCGACACTTGCTCGACTCGACCAGCTTCCTCGTCCTCGGCCCTACCAATTTTGCTGATTCGGTTGCTTCTTTTCTTCGGAATTATTGTTTTCGCCTCTGCCTCGACCACCAAATCGACCTCCACGGCCGCGTCCTCTTCCTCGATTGTTCTCAGCGTACATCGCCTTGTCTTCATCTATGGTCACCTTGACTTGCAGAGCCTCCTGGTGTGACTCGTTCTCCTTCTTTTTCTTTCGCTGCTCGTGTGCCTCGAGCGAACCTGCCAGTTCATCAACGGTCATTTGATCTAAATCTTTCGACTCTTTAATAGAGCACACCACGTTTTCGAACTTCTCGGTTAAAGACCGTAGAATCTTCTCAACAACTCTTGCGTCGGTTAGAGCTTCTCCGTTGCCCTTTAACTGATTCGCCACTGCTTGTACACGGGAGATGTAATCGGACATTCCCTCTGATTTCTTCATCTTCATGGACTCCAATTCACCTCGCAAAGTCTGAAGCCTCACTTGCTTTACTGGGTCGGCACCCTTGAACACTCTCTCCAAAATGTCCCATGCTTCCTTCAAAGTTTTTGCGTCGGTAATCTTCTGAAAACCTGACTCGTCTACACCTTGGTACAATAGGTATAGGGCGGCCTTGTCCTTCACTTGTTTCTCTTTCATTGCTTTCAACTGTTGGGGAATATCCTCGACCCCGGGCCCGTGCAGCGGAATGAAGGCCCGGTCCGATTCCCCGATTCCCGAGATCACGCCACGACTTCGAGGGTACGATGCAATTAGAAGGATAGATCTATACCAGTGCCAAATTGATGGCACACGAAGGGTTGATCGCCGCCTTCTATTTCCTATCACGTTGGTGACAATCCGCGCGTCCCACACCACGCGTCCTTCACCAATCGTTTGCTACGCCGGTTCACTCGACTTCGTCCTTGTGCGTCCAAGCGTTTCCACCGTCTTTCTTGCTCGAGTCGATCACAATCGAAGAACCACAAACGTCGTTCCTCTACTTGTATCCACGTTGATTCGTAAGACGACGGTCGCGGATGCACCTGCCTAGACGATGCACCGGCGAACTTGCTCGATCTAATCGATTCTCTATTACTCGAGAAACTCCTTTCTCGATTTCTCTCACTTCGCACCTTTTTTCACTCACAAAAGATCAAATCTGAATTTGCTCTTTTCTCTTGTGTATTGGGCAGAATAATTCTGTAGAATTCACATAGTGAGGAGAGAGAAAATATCCTATTTATACCTAATAGGATCAGGATTAGCCAAAAGGCATGTATATCCAATATACACCCTCTCACACAGAAAACTGCATGAACCTGGTCAGTATTATGTCCAGACGAAATTGATACATTTCTCTGACAGAAAATCAACCAACACGAAAGTTGTAGATAATCGCATTATCTACACAACCCAATTTTCTCCAGCCCAATTGGAGTTCGTATGCAATAGTTATGACTGTTTTACTAACTGTATGTCATACTGTTGCACCCTTTCGGTATTTCACAGAAACGACACTGATACATCGTTCATATGAAATATATTTCTTCATGAAGGTTGTAGATAATCTTATTATCTATCTAACCCAATTTGAACCATTCAAATCGGATTTTCCTACTGAAAGTTATGGCCACGAATATACGACTACATTCGTTTATCCTTGTGTACACTTTTACGGTTGATCCGAAACTGTATTTCTTTCAGTCTCCCACTCAATTTCAGATCTACCTAAAAGGTACTCATGCATATCCAATACGCACGATTTTAGAGAATATAGCTCGCGTATCAAATACCAAGCTATGCACATCCAATGTGCCGATTTTATGATCAAGCCCGACTTAGTACGACTCGTTGTGTGACCATGTAGGTTCGATTAACGATGGCAGTAGGTTGTTTCCAATGCCTACAAGCTCATGAGCGGGATCTAGTCACTCCATCATAGCTACCCATGTTAAACGAATAATGATTATGATCATTGTGCCTATCTCGAATAGCGGTTACTAGTTCTCTTGTTTGCGATATCCGTTAATCAAAAGACATGGTAATAGTCATCCTTATAATTTGATTAACTACACTTATTCCCCGATTTTTTTTCTTCTTAAAATAACTTTTCCTAAACTTATATGAGTTAATTAAACTTAATTTAATATTTTGGGATTGGGTTTATCAACAAAAACCCCTATCTCCCTCGTCTCTTCTCCCAAAACCAGACATGATTTGTGGCCAACCGGACCATCCATGATAACGTGATACTTCAACATGAAGTTCTTCACTGTTTCAGAATCTGGAAAAACCTGCCTCCTTCCTTTTCCATGAAGGTCGATCTACGAAAGGCTTATGACAGTCTCGAATGGCAGTTTATAAGATTTGCTTTAAAATCAATGAATTTCCCGGACAGGTTTATCCAATGGATCATGAACTGCATCGAATCACCAAGATACTCTTTTAATCTGGGTGGAGATGGTTCTGGATTTTTCGTCCATTTGAGAGGAGTGAGACAGGGCTGTCCACTATCCCCATCTATCTTCATCATCTCAACAGAAGTCATATCGCAAACGATAATAGGAAGTATTAAAGACGGTGGATTAAAATGTATCTCCTTGGGGAGAGATGGACCACCCGATGGATGAGGTGTTATGTTTAAATAAATGCTTCGAGGATTTTGCTAATATATTCGGACTTACCGCTAACCCGAATAAGACCAAAATATGATTTAATAAATCGGTTCCGGATCCGGTTAAGGAACAAATAAAAAGACTGTTTGGGGCAAGTCAGACTAATAGAACTGAAATCTACTTAGGAGCATATATACAAGCTGAGAGGAAACTAAGGCTGGATTATGAGTTCATAATAGAAAAGATCCAGGCTAAATTAGCAGGATGGAAAAAGAATCTCATGTCCCAAGTGGGTCGTCTGTTACTAATTCAAACGGTGTTGCATTCATTACCAGTATTCCATATGATGGTCAATGAGTTTCCTAAGACAGTGATAGACATAATCGAAAAAATAATCAGAAAATTTTTCTGGTCGAACGATCAAAGTTCAGATGGGCACATGCCCTGGATTTCGTGGAAAAAGATTACGGAGTCAAAGGAAGATGGAGGATTAGGTATCCGGGACATCAAAATCCTAAATAAGGCATTATTGAGTAAACAATTATGGAACTTCTTAAATGAAGGAGATGCATTATAGATCAAACAATTGGATTGTAAGTACCTACCGAGATCAAATTTTTGGAACTCAAAAAGAAACACTGCAATGTCTCATATGTGGAGATCTTTTCTTAATTTGAGAAGCTCGATCAAAGAGGATTGTAAATGGATTCTAGGAAATGGAAATACATGTAAGGCAATCGGACAACCATGGTTTTTAGGAAATATTAATAAAAGTCCTTGGAATAAAGAGGAGAAATTGTTGAGAGTGATTGATATGTACGACTTAGATAATGAACAATGGAAGTGGGATAGACATGATGAGCTATTCCCTTCATCGGATATTATCCAGATTGTACCGTCTGATTTCAAGCCAAGACAGAATAGGGACAGCGAGGACATGCTTATTTGGACTGGTTATGGCTCCGAAAAAATGAAAGTCGGAGATATGTATCTTAAACTCAAAGAGGAAGGACGATCCTCATCAACAGTACAAAGATCAGGTCCCCAGTTCTTATGGAACCTGATATGGAAACTGAAAGGGGTTTTACCTAAAAATAAACTCTTTGTGTGGAAGATAGTACATGAGGTTATTCCAACTAGAGAGAGATTACATTCGAGGATGAGTCATATCGATCCGGTATACCCAACACGTGCTTATTAGAATGTGAATCGATTAAGCACTTGTTCTTCTTATGCCCCAGAGTTATGGCACTATGGGAGTCCTCACCGATCTCCATGTACCAAATAGAACTATCAGAGTCCATCCCCAGAATAATAGAATCTTGCCTAACGAAATTTTCAGAAGATTTGCTCAATCTGTTTCTAGCAATGTTATGGCAATGGTGGCTTGCCCGTAATAAAAAAATCTTCAAAAACAAGCAACCAGTAACTTCTCCGATTCTCGCTCAAGCTAGGTCAGTAAATTATCCGGGTTCATAGTCAGGCACAAAAATACCACAAGAAGCTATCTCGATCTATCAAGATCCGGGTATTAGAGATTTGGTGTGTTATGTGGATTACTCAGGGGACCCATTAAATAATCAGGGAATCGCATTTATTGTCAAAAATAATGCGGGACAAATACTAAATGTCAAGGCAAAGGGATATAACGAACCTCACTCTAGCTTAGAAGGTAAACTGAGAGCAACGAACCTGGTTTACAGACAATAGTAGAAAGATTCCCACAGAGATAGTGATTTTTCTTTTGTGATAATCTCGAAGTAATCCATCCGTTGAATGATAATAACTCCTCAAACACAGTCCAACCCTCTGTAGGGCAGGCGATTCCCAGTGCCAGAGAATGCATCAGATGGAAAAACAGGGTTAAAGATCCGACATTTATATGGATTTCGAGAGAGCTCAATGTGGCAATGTGGAGGCGGATATAGTATAGCTAATATGGCTAGGCTAACACAAAGAAACTACGAGGATATCATGTTCCCAAGGCTCATGTAGTGGAACAAATGGATTCCTTGATGGTCACAGGAAGTGATTTCAACTTTCCTTTATGATTACGGTTTAGAGTACTTGTAGTTTGTTTTTACTTTTGTTAGGATAGTTTGCTTGTTTTTTAGTTAATTTGTACTCCACTGTAAGATAACCATGTAGCATCGGTTTCAATTAAAATGCCCACAGGATTTATCTCAAAAAAAAAAAAAAAAAAAAGACGGCATTTTGCATTAAGTATCAGGAATAATGTTATACAACTGCATTTTGTTTCGAATGCTGCCATTAAAATAAAATCCTGACAAAAAAAAATTCCGTCAAAACCTTTTTATATATGTAAATATCAAGTTTCATTTATGCATAATATCACACTAAAAAAATTGCATTGCAACAAATAGCATACCCCACGAGCCCACAACCTATATGTATACGGCCACTTTACTTCACACAATTTTTTTTCGGCTATTGTGTACCGCCCACATTTCTCACGCCTCACATTAATAAAAAACCATGAAATGCATTCCCCCCTCACACCGCCTCTATTCAATTAAAATTCTCATTTATTCTACTTTGCTCATGAGAATTGGTCTTCCCCAATTTGGTCTTCGTCTTCCGCAAGCAAAACAAAAGGCGCCAAAATTGAACACAAAAAGTTAATAAATTCCTGGTCTTCCGCAAGCAAAAAAAAAGGCGTCAAAATTGAACACAAAAAGATAAGAAATTCCTAGTCCTCCACAAGCAAAACAAAAGACGCAATTAGGTCTTCCGCAAGGAAAGGTCTTCCGCGAGTGATGAAACCAACCTCACAAGAAGAGACCTGGTCGAGTTCCTAGAAGATAGTACGGAGACTGGCACAGGCATTTGTTCCTGAATTGGTAAGAATTAGATTGCTAAATTCCTAAATTTCTTTGCTACATTTTTAAATTTCTCTCAAAATTGAACAAATTTGTACAGGTCAGAGGTTAATTCTCAGTTGGTGAGAGTGAAATTCCTAAATTCCTTCTCAAACAGGTGAATTCTCAGAGTTGGATTAACAAATTCCTAAATTCTTCCTAATGGTGCGTAATGTTTGCAGCAAAATGGACAGTTGCTCCCAATAGCAACTCGGCGAATCTTGCCGAAAAATGTGTGCTCCCAATTGATTGATTTGGGCAACTTCTTCAGAGAGTTGTGCTCTAAATCAATTAGACCAAACGAGATTCGAGAGTTGGAGAGCAAAATTCCTGTGATACTTTGCAATTTAGAACGCATATTGTCACCTTCATTTTTTGATGTGATGGTCCACTTGCCAGTATATTTACCCAAAGAAGCTAGAATTTTCGGGCCAGTGCGATGGATATATCCTATCGAAAGGTAAAAAAAAATTACATGTTAATGCTGTACAGTAAAATATATTCGCAATAAAAGTCAACCAGATTTTTAGGGTTTAGGGAATTTCATTTGCAGGTACTTAAATGCTGTACAGTAAAATGATGACATTATTTTTAGGGTTTAGGGAAATCCATACAATTACTTGCCAGTACATTATTTTTCTTACTTGATTATTTTTCTTACTTAAATTCAGGTACTTGCAAACTCTCAAAAAATATGTGCGCAATCGTAGTCAACCAGAGGGTTCAATTGCGGAAGGATATCTAGCAGACGAGAGCTTGAACTTTTTCTCGCATTATTTGAAAAGTGACGATACAAAGTTAAATCGACCAAACCGAAACTATGAAAATTATTCTAATGAAGTTGCGTTGAAGATTTCTATTCAAAATAGACGCGGTATTTCTGATTCAGAACAGATTCAGTTAGATACTATTTCTTTGGGTCAGGCACATCGATTTGTCTTGTTCAATTGTGATGATATTACTCCTTATATGAAGTAAGTAAATCGTCTAATTTCATTCCTGTAAATACATGTACTAATCATCGAATTTCACAGGTTGCATTTTGATATGATTAAAAAAAATATTGCCGTTCGAAGCAAAAGGAAATAGAAAGAATTCACAGTGACGATTTTCCAGATTGGTTTAGAGATCATGTAAGAGACGATTCAATTTTGATTGGAAAAATTTATTTCCTAACCATTACATAATATTTAGATATACTTGTCTGTATTGTTAGATATTGCAAAAATCTCCTGAAATTGACGAAGATATTCCGAAGGAAGTATTATATCTTGCTCTTGGTCCACTCAAGTCAGTGGGTCGGTATAAAGAGTATATCACCAACGGTTTTAGGTTTCACACTAAAACTTGTGAGAGAAAGCGCACAACTCAGAATAGTGGAGTTGCCGTTACTGCGACAACAAGGAGTTTTGCTAGTGCGAAGGACAACAATCATGTTGCCGGTGATGTTACATATTATGGCATACTTCAAGATATTGTGGAGCTGAACTACTATTTATGGTGAGTTTAAGGTAAATTTATTTAAATGTGATTGGGCCAATGTTCGTGCAAAAGGTAATGAAACAAAAATAGATGCTTTGGGCTTCACTCTCGTGAACTTCAAGAATACCATATCTAAGGAAAAACATGCATGTGATGAACCGTTTATACTAGCTTCTCAAGCCGAACAAGTTTTTTATGTTTGAGACCCTATAGATAGAAGAAATTGGTGTGTTGTTGTAAGAAACAAGCCCAGAGATGTATCTGATTTCAAAGATAGTTGTATCGATGATTTGGAGTGAGAGACATATATGGATGATGATAATGTTGCGTGGACACGAGACGATATGAACTTGATTCCAATGGAGAGGGAAGACGACGATGTACTTGAGGAGTTAGAGATTGATTGAATGTTATGACCACATGTTTGCGTGTATTATTTTTAGATTTATTGTTGTTATGTTAAATTTTGGAATTGTAAAACGATTGTTTCATTATGATATTTTGATATGACATTCGGTGTAATTTTATAATTGAAAAAATATGATCCTATCAAATTTCTTAAATGTCGGCATTTGTAAATTGCGTACAATTTTAAATGCTACTATATGAACATTATATGTATTTTGATGTGTCGTATATTCATAAAATACAATGCATTTTTTTAAATGCTACCAATTTTATTTACCGAAGCATTAGAAACTACTATTTGTCCGTACCCATATCCATTCCAATGCATTTGTAAATGTTTTTATTTTCACAATCAAATGCATTTTCTAATGCTGTTATTATATATTTGTTAATGCTTTTATTTCTCAGAATTCAACGCATTTGAGTATATGACAGCATTTGTAAATGCATTATTTTTACCATATTGACGAAATCAATTTTTTGTTTGTGAGGCCATTTACTTTCCTTTTCATTTTCGCACGGCATCATCTATATCATGAATTAGTAATTAATGACATATGTGATTAACAAAAATATTGTACATTAATAATTAATTAATATATAATTAAAGTACATATGTATTAACATATGTAATAACATTTATTAATCAATATACATTAACAGTTAATAGGTATGTTTTCGTTAATCTATATTATGGTACCATTAATCAATAATCTATGATTTAGAGGATGTGGTGCGAAAAGAGGGGGTTAGTTATAATTTCCCTTGCTGTACTTTTTCACTCTATGGAAGCATGGCAATAATCCTTCCATATTAAAGCTTAATTGAGAATCCTGTTTTAAATATGACACACAAAATCCTTCAAAAAAGTAATATAACCAAAAAAATGCATATAAAAAAATTTCGAACTGGTGCAGGCCCATAAAGCCCATAACACGCTCGAATTAGATCACTTAAAAGTAAAACTTGCACAAAATCCCCTTAAAAAAAAAAAAAGTAATGACAGGGACCACGAATTTCTTATCACGAATTGTACCCATCTGTCACGAAGCAGGTGGTAATTGGCTGCATTAAAAATTGTGCAAAAATTCACCCACTTACTCACCTGTCACGTGACAGGTGGGTACAATTCGTGGGTACAATTCGTGGTCCCTATCATTACTCTTATATGGTATGTATATGATTTTAATTAATTGATAAATTGATAGCTAAAAAATAATTTATGTTTGAATAATTTAGATTTGATCTGTTAGGGAAATTAAAAAAGGAAATAGTATGCCGTATAATTTCTCAAAAAGTAGTCTTAAATAATAAATGGTTTGGTGGTCAATTATAAATTTATAATTAGGTTTGGTATAGCAAGTGATAAGGAAGTTGAGTTCTGTTTTTTATAAATAATTATGAAGATTGGTACTTTTACATTTAGGAAATTTCATGCATCATTACCAATGTTGCACGGATACGGATACGGGTAGCGTATCCGATACGATACGATACGGATACGGCGATACGGTAATTTTCAAAAAATCACGGATACGGCTATATAATTATTAGTTTAATATTTTTATATTATATATAATTAATAAATTAGTAATAAATTAATAATATTTTTAAATTAAATATCATGACAATAAATAATATCAACCAAACAATACAAGTATCATAAAATTATCATAAACTTGTCTTAAAAATATTTTAGAACTAATTTAGAAGTATCCTAGACGTATCCTATATAATTTATTGAAAAATATTGTGGGCCAAAATATATAATGGGCCGAAGTATCTTAAATGGAGTATCCCAACCGTATCATGAACGTATCTCCAGCCGTATCCTGCCGTATACTGCCGTATCCCCGCCGTATCCGAAAAAAATAAATATTAAAATATTCGGATACGCCACGTGGCGTATCTGATACGTATCCGAGCCGTATCGCACCCGTATCCGTATCGAATACGCGTATCCTCAGGATACTTCTGCATTTTTAAAGTATCCGCGTAACACAGATCATTACCCCTAAATAAAAAGGTCACTCACAAGTTTCATGACTTGTAAAAAATATAATCAAATCAAAAGACCTGCAATGATTTTTTAAAAAATAAAGAATACATGCATTTGTTGTGATTAGGGATGTCGATGGTGTGGATAATGTCTGAAACGACCCGAACCGTATTTGAAAAAATATCCGGATTCGAAAAAATATTCGGATCCGAGTGGATCCGAATATGAATTTGGTTGCTAATTTTAGGATCCAGAATCAGATTCGATATTTAATTTTGGTGCGCGAACCGGATCCGTATTCGTGATTCGGGTATTTTTAGGATCCGGATACTCGAAACCGGATTCGAGTATCCCGAACCGGATCCGAATACCTATATTATATATTATTTTTATGTATTATATTTGATATTAGTGGAAAAATCATATACAAATTAATGATTTGTGAGTGATTTAAAATCACAATCATAAAATTACGTTTAAATATAATTATATTTATCATGGGATGTCATAAATTATATATATTTATATCTAAAAAGTAAGTTATGTTATGATATCATAGTATTCGTTTTAATATTCGAAAAAAAAGGTATCCGTATCCGACAATATCCAAACTGTATCCGTATCCGTTTATTATCCGAATCGTATCCGGATCCGGATAATTCGAATCCGTATCCAAAAAAAATATGGATATGAATTTGATATGACCACTATCCGAACCGGATCCGAACCATTTACATCCCTAGTTGTGACTAGGGATGTCAACGGGGCGGGTCGGGTTCGGGTAAGCCTCCCCCATACCCGAACCGTTTACATTCCTAGTTTATTATAATATTATTTTTTAAATTAACATAATGAAATAAAGTGAAAAATAGTTGTAATTCAGCAATTTGGTTTAATCAGTTTAAAAAAATTTACCAAAACCGAACCTAGCCGAATAGAACCAACAATATCAATTTTTGAACCGAACCGATTTGCTAAAACCTACTATATAATAAAAGAGAGGTCATGTTTACGGGTTGGGTACTCAATTAGAAAGAAAGGAGAAAAAAATCCATTTTTACATTAGAAACTATTGTATTTTAATTTTGTTCAATCAACCTCGTGAACTATCAATTTATTCTTTCCTGACATGTTGGCAGTACACATCATCAATTAATTGTATAATTATAATTTAACAGATAGAGGGATTAATTGAATAAAATTGATGATTCATGGAGTTGATTGAAAAAAATTTAAGTTCGAAATGTACATCGATATGAAAATTAGTTTGGGGGGAGATAAAAGTGAAAAAGAAAATTCAAGAAAGAGAATGCCTTATTAACCCCTGATTAGCCCACCTCATTGTCTCTAAATCCACAATGATCCAAAATTCATAGCCCGTGAATTTATTTTGTCCAACACTGTGTTTATGCAAGTTCAAAAACTCAAAATGAAAATTTACATGAGTTAATTGGTCACTAACTCAATATGACTGTCCACCTAACCTTACGTGGCGGCTTGTCATTTTTCCATTTCGTCCGTTTCTACTTTTCTTTTTCCTTTTGTCTGGTGATGTGAATTAGGTTTCAAATCAAAATTTTGGAGTTAGCATCGTCTTTCACATCTAGTTATTTCAACATTTTCTCTAAGTGAGATCCATTTCTCTTTACCATATTCCCAATCCAATTCTAGCCCCCCTCTTTGCACATCGTTGTCCGAGATTAATGTGTGTATTTGGCGAGAAAATGACTTGTTTTCATTTGGGCTTTTATTTGGATCAATATTGTGTATTTGTTCTAAAATTTCTCTTTAATCTCTTGTATTTAATTATATTATCATTATCAGCTTACAAATTCACAAAAAATAATTTATTTCTACAATTAACTTTTTTTTGGGGTCAAAACAGCAACTATAATGATATTGATTGACACAACATGATTTATTCTTTTGTCCATTATTCTTACTACGTGTGGACATACACAAACTCACATGTAGTAGCCTCTTGCACAAAGGAATTGCCAGTGTTAATATCATTGACTCTCCTAATTGGTCCCACCATAGACCAATGGGTGGTTCAAATATCTCTATTATACATACATAATATTTAAGCAACCAAAAAATATATAAATCTTGAAAAATTATCTTAATTAAACGAATTAAATGACATTTTTTACAAAAATAAATCATCACATATAATTAAATTATGTGCATGATGTCTGAATATTTAAAAGTGTTGAAGTTCAGGTACCAGGGGAATTTAGATCGAACAGAATTTCAAAATCAATATTTGAGATATTTTATTTATTTCCTAAGATTCTTATTTCATTAATTTGTTATATCAATACGTTAAAAACATAATGTATAATTTTTCTTGTCAAATCTGTAGTAGACTAAATAATATATATGAACATATACAAATACAAATTTTGTCCATCACATATTTTACGTGAGAAAAATTCTATAAGTTGATTAAGTGGGTTAATTAGGAAATTGAGGTTGTTGTGTTGAAATCTAGTGGCACGGTATATGCCCTAGTAGCCAAAATAACAAAAAATATATATGTCACGTCATATCTTGGCCATTTCCACTTTCCAGCACGTACTGTTCAATAATACAGGAAAATTTTATTTTGTCTCCCAACTTATGTTTCTCGTTCTTGATGCGAATTTTGAAAAAAGTTAATTGAATTATTTAGTAATTCAATTGACACCAAACTTCATTCAATTTATATCAAAAAATAAATTAATGATCAATTAGCACGTACTTTTATCGATATGTTGGAATTAATAGTTAATTTATTTTTGTGTGATAATTTGATTGCTAATTAATTCCATTAATCTTCCTCATAATCCACATCAAGAATATGAAACATAAGTTGTAGGATATGGTTAATGTCCTCAATAATACAAACCAATATCATCCATTATGCAAAAATTTAAAAAAAAAAACTATATTTCTATAAATAGTATACTGTACACAAAAAATTCTCATATTTGATGCCATATTAATGCCAACTATGGTGATTAAACAAAGTAATTAACAATAAATTAGTCACCAATTACAAAAATATCGACGCTTATGTAGTCATGATATATAATAATATAAAACAATAACTTCTTCTAAAAAATTCACAATATTCCAAGGAAAAAACACACACACACGACAAAATATACTTTAAAAAAGAATGGAAACTTCAAATTTAAGCAAAACAAAAAGGAAATGATCATTTTCACATAATCATAATTGGATAATTATGCATACCCCTCATTTCCCCACCACATCCTATATATCACCAATTAACCATTAATTAGTGATTAATTAACATGATCATTAACAAAATAACATCCGATTAACAGTTAATTAGTATTAATTAAGAATTGTTAATATATATGTATTTTAATTATATATTAATTAATTGTTAATGGAGTGTCACTTGGTTAAATACCATGCTAATTAATCATTAATTATGAATATAGAGGATGGTGTGGGGGAAATGGGGTAACTATATGGCCTCATCATAATTACATGGATTTCTCAATGAAACTCCCAAGGAAATCCAAGTTCACATGATCCCCACACCCCTTCATGACAGACAAAATGAAGGAAAGTACATAACCGTTTCGCTCTGAGACTGGCCAATGAACTTTTACGACCAAAACCATTATTCATCACAAAAGTTGGTTCACTATATAAACACCAATACGAAGAATGACACGTCCAAATATTACATGATGTGTCGACTTGTCAACTTCTCGGTCCATCATGGACTGCTTATTTGCGTGCTCTGTTTGCTTTCTTCCTTTCGCTTTCTCTCTCTGCAAGCACTAAGCAATCTCCATTTATAAGTACCCTTGCCAGACACCAATTATCCTTCATTAAACCCTACTCAAAACCCCCTCTCTCTCTCTCTCTCTCTCTCTCTCTCTCTCTCTCTGTGAAAATGGATGAAACCCTAGCATCCTTAAGCACCAAGCTAGCATCAACAATAGGGGGACTGATGATAATCTGGTCGATGTTCCGCCAGTATCTCCCCTACGAGCTAAAACACCACTTGCTAAACCTGACCGCAAAGTTGCAAGCCTCCATAAGCCCTTACGACAACTTCATAATCGAAGAATATGCCGGAGAAAGAATGAACAAGCACGAGCTATACATCGCTTCGAAAGCGTTTCTTAGCGATCATTGTTCTAAGAAGGCTCGGACGTGTCGAATCGAGCTCGGCAAAGACAGTGAAAAGTTTTTGGTTACGGTTGGGGATCGAATGGAGGTTGTGGATGATTTTAAGGGAGCCAAGATTTGGTGGCACGCGATTAAGCATGAGAGTAATCCGAATCAGAATAGCTCTCGAGTTCTCGGGGAGGATCAAAGGTATATTTCCACAATTTGGTAATAGTGTAGGGGTTAGATGCAAAATTACAATTAATTTGATTTTGTCAATTTCTTTTACAAATTGTTGTTTATATCCCAACTGTCTTATTAAAGTGCAAACTAAGAGGTCAAAGTTAAACTAATGAACTTTTCTTAATAAATTGTTCTCCTTGTCATCACATTTGCAATTTAATCCCTTTAAAGAATCAAATTATGAATGAATCACTTGACACTTGACAGGTACTATCAGCTTGTCTTCCACAAACGCTTTCGAGAAGTGATAGAGAAATCCTACCTCAAACATGTTCTCGAAACGGGCAGAGCCGTCACGATTCGAAACCGGCAGCGCCGCCTTTTCACCAACAGTCCCACCCTCGACTGGTTCAGCTACAAAAAATCGGTTTGGAGTCACGTGCCATTTCATCATCCTTCCACGTTCAAAACCCTAGCCATGGACCCGAAAAAAAAGCAAGAGATAGTCGAAGACCTAACCGAGTTTCGCAAAGGGAGGGAATATTACTTGAAAATTGGCAAGGCGTGGAAGCGAGGGTATCTTCTCTACGGCCCGCCTGGTACTGGCAAGTCTAGTATGATATCTGCGATAGCGAATTTCATGGAATATGATATTTACGATTTGGAGTTGACAACGGTGAAAAGTAACTCTGATTTGAGGAAACTTTTCATCGAAACGACTGGCAAGTCGATCATTGTGATTGAGGATATAGACTGTTCGCTTGATTTAACTGGCAAGCGAAAGGAGAAGAAGGAAAACGAAGATGAAAATGCCGAGAAAAAAAAATCTTCTAGACCCGAAGAGGAAGAGAGTACGAAAGTGACTCTTTCCGGCCTGTTGAATTTCATCGACGGGTTGTGGTCTGCTTGTGGCGAGGAGAGGATTCTCATATTCACAACCAATCATTTGGAAAAATTGGATCCGGCTCTGATACGAACTGGCAGGATGGACAAGCATATAGAAATGTCGTACTGTGATTTCGAATCGTTCAAGGTTTTGGCAATGAATTATCTCGATGTTGAAAGCCATGCTTTGTTCGGGACGATTCAGGGATTATTGAAGGAAGTGAAGATCACACCCGCTGATGTGGCCGAGAACTTAATGGGCGTGAGTTCGTCGAAGAGAGATGTCCGTGCGAGTCTTCAGAGTTTGATTAGGGTTTTGGAGACCAAGAAAGAAGCAATGGAAGCTAAAGAAGAGGAGATCAAGAAAGAAGAGCCAAATGGTAGCCTAGAAAATGGTGTGGTAGTTGAAGTTAATGGTAATTAGGTTTTGTGTTTAGAGTCTATTATGAATGTTTAGTACCTCTATTATAATAATTATGATAATTGGTAGTTATGAGAATTATATGTCGAATATCAAAAATCTAACAAGTTCATAATTTATGAAAAAACAATGCAATTAGCATCATTTATTAGTAACAAAACTTTTCACATTATTGAAATATATGATCGTATTTAGAAAAATATCGATCACGATCAGGATACATGTCCTTGTTTTAACATAAACATCATGATCATGTCGATTAAGTGTTTGGGTGAATATGACAAGCTTCTTTTTATATGAGAATCTCATCACCTGTAAAGACGAACTTACAATTGGCAGAGAATACATTGAATATTCCGGAAATAGAAGATAAGTATCAGGGTAACTATCACGTTTTCCATTTATTTTATAAAAGAAAAAAATTTATGCAAAAAAAAAAATAAAGTAAAAGGAAAATAAAGTTATTGTTATTCCACTACAATCTGTTATAACTTATTTCCATATTTGATGTTAGTGGATTGATTAGATTCCTAATCTAATCGTTAAATAAATTGATTCAATTAAGGAATCTAATCAATTAATTTCGCATAAAAATTGTTGAGTGAGTTTTGGTGGCTAATTATATAGCACCTTTATTGAGCATACTACATTTTTGTTTGTGAGGCCATTTACTTGTCTTTCCATTTTCCCACCACATCATCTGTAATATCATTAATGACATGTGTGATTAACGAAAATATTGTAAATTAATAATTAATTAATATATAATTAAAGTACATATATATATCAACCAATAAAGTTATACACCCCGCAAGAAATACCCCGCAGTCATCCCGCACACTGAAGTGGCAGGGCGTTCATGCCACGTCAGCGTGTAAACAGGCCAAATATTACTTCTAAACCCTCTAACATCCGGATCCGCCAAGGAAAATTCGACCCGCGTGTAAGTTTGGAATTAATGGAGCTCCGCATAAGATATCGCCTCCGATTTCTTCCCTTTCTCCCGTTCCCCCTTGCCGCCTCAACCTCTCTCTCCGTCTCTTGGCCGCCTACTCTCTCTCTCTGCTCACTTATGGCATGCAACCAACGATCACTAATTTCTCTACTTCTTTCTCTGTAGGTTGCATGTAAAAAATACTCTGTTTTTCTTCCTTTCTTTTCTTGTGAATTTTTTTTTGATGAAAATAGAGTAGGCTCTTAAGTACTACTTCTATTGTTTTATATATTATGTTAAGTTTAAAAAAGATTACATGGAGTTTTATACGATTTACAATGTAATATTTGACCCCTTAACTAATCTTTTAACCTAACCATAATATAATGGATCTAACCCTAATTAAGACCCAGATTGTATGTCTGGTGAAGAAACCCGGAAAGCTAATCCTACTTTTTCTTTGGAACATAATTCCTGGATTTCCGATGACCTAGGTATATAAGCTGCTCCCCTTTTCTTTCTCTCTCTCCCGCCTCACTTTTTCATCTTCCTCTTGACATCGCACCGCCTTACAGATAGAAACCCTAGCCGCAATTTCTCTCTTTTCCGCCTCACTTTCTCATCTTCTTCTCTATCAAACACCGTCTTGCAGAAGAAAAAACCCTAGCCTCTTTTATTCACTTATCCATGAAAACTTCCTTGATATGTCTTCTCTTAGATCCACAAGTAGATCTACTAATGAAAACTATAGACCCTATCAGCCTTACACTCTTTAATCTGGCTCAGTAGCAAAGCCCAGATCTTCTAGCGAAGCTGTCCAACCTTCAACCTCAATCGTTTCTCTGTATTCTGGACTAGATGCCCTATTTTCGCTAATGAGATCTTCCAAGCCTTCAACAACACCTCTTAAGGTACTAGTCTCTTCAAATATTATGTTCATTTGATTTTTGTTTGGTTGATTTGCATCTCTTTTCTGTTTTTCTTTTTCTTCTTCATTTAAGTTTGAATTAAACCACCAAATTTTTGCTTTTAAATCTCGATTTGAACCTGTTAATTTCTCTTTTCCTTTTCCTTCAGTTGTTTTACGACTTTGGTTTCGATTTCCATTTTTATGAAAACAATCAGTACCGATCTCACTGGTAATAGGATTTGAATTGCTGTCATTCAGCACTGATTGTTGTTCATTTATTCTTCTTCGATTATTTTGGTTTTTGGTACTGGGAGTAATGATAGAATCATCATTCCTTCTCTCATTGAACTCCTCCTCATCTCTAATCTCTTGTCCAGCACTAGTATAAGTACTAGTACTTTCAAGTTCTTCTCTTTGCTCTTCTTCTATTATTTCTTCTTGTTCTGTAACAGTATGTCGAATGATACTGTTGTTTCTCCTTGCATTTCCATCTTCTCTTCTGTTTGACTTATTTAAACTGGTACTGGTACTGGCATCTGTACCAGTTCCAGTTATTTCTTCCTCTACTGCTTTTGTGATTATATAATTTTTATTTCCTGCATAAACAAAATCATTAGTGTAGCATGCTACTTCTTTTTGAATTATTATATGTTCAGTATGTAAATCATATAAGTTAGGTTTGATTTTTGTTGATTTAGTTGCTAATTTATTTAATGTATATTGATAGGTTATATGATCTACTACTTGCCAGTATAAGAATTGATGATTAGCGAAAGATCTTCTGCATCTCTCCAACCAGATTTGGTATAAAAAAATGCAGATAAGTATTTTAATTTCCTTTTTTTCTCTTTGATTAATTAAGATTTCTAAAGGTTTAAATGATTGATGATAATGATTTTGTATTCCTAATACCCCATTTAATTTTCCCCAAACCAGTTTTGCAAATGTGCACTCATTCACTAAGTGTTCTACACTCTCTTCTGATTGCTTACACATGACACATCTATTAGGCAAATGCCATCCTCTTTTCTTCAGATTGTCAACTGTAAGTGCTCTATTTGTGTATAGTAACCAAATATATATTTTAATTTTTAATTCTATATTAATATTCCATATTTCATAATAGTATGGTTTTATGTATACACCTTCAATTAATGCCTTATATGTACTTTTGCAGGTGTAATTTCTATTGTTGTTCCAATACCATTGAAAAGTATCTTGCTTATCTGGAATGAGATCAAGTGAAAGGCAAGTTTGTTCCAATTGACCAAACTGCCCCTGAGCTACTGTTGACAAAGGTACATTAAACCCTAGACTCTGATATAATGTAGTTTCATTCATCCTTTTTATAAAATACTCTACTGTTCCATTTTTGTTTTCTGCAAAGGAATATAGTTATGAATATTTCTGTACCAATGATTTCTCATTCCATTTACTTTTCCAAAAGTTTGTATTTTTTCCATTACCTAATATAATATTTAAACTATTATTAAAGAAATCAGAATTTTTCAAAACATCATTCCAAAAGTAGGAGTTTTTATTTCTGCTTACATAATCTATATTTTCATTAAATGGTTTATCCACTAAGTTATACCAATCTAATTTATTTGTTGATTTGTAATAAATCCATAACCATTTAATTAGTAGCACATTATTAAAAGTTTCCAAGTTTATAACTCCTAAACCTCCCTTATTTTTTGGCTGACATACAATGTCCCAACTAACTAAGTTATATCCAGTTGAATTATTTCCTTTCCATAAAAAAAATTTCCTTATTTTATCAATTTCATTTATAACCTATTTAGGAAATTTAAATACATTTAAGTAATATATGGGCATAGAAGTTAATACTGGATTTAATAATATTAGTCTTCCAGCCTTATTTAATAGAGAACCCTTCCAACCTGATAACTTATTAGCTATTTTGTCTATTAATATTTTATAATCTTCCTTAGATGGTTTCTTATAATGTAATGGTAAACCCAAATAATTAATTGGGAATTTACCAATTTGACAGTTAAACTCTTTAGATATTGATTTTATTAGTCCAGATAACTTATGATCTATGTTTAAGCCAATAACTTCTGATTTATTGAAATTCATTGTTAGTCCAGATTCCTGGCCAAATAAATTTAGTATATATTTAACTCTTTTAATATTACTAATATCTGGTTTTAAAAATAGTATTGAATCATCTGCATAAAACAAACTAGTATGAATGTTATTTATAGGTTTAGAAATATATCCATTTTCGCTTAGATTTTCTAGTAATTTTGAAAGCACATCCATTACTAGTAAGAATAAATAAGTTGAAATAGGGTCACCTTGCCTTAAACCCCTTTTTAGATGTATGAATTTTCCTAGATTACCATTAAGTACTACCCTTGTTGTCCCAGGAAGTACTGATTTTTTAATCCATTCTATAAATTTTTCTCCAAAACCTCTTGCAACAAGTATTTTAATTGGAAAATCCCAAGAGACACTATCAAATGCCTAATGAATGTCAAGTTTTAATATGATTAGTTCTATTTTATTCATTTTAGCTTTGCATATTACCTCTCTTGCATATACATAATTTTCAGCTATGTTTCTACCCTTTAAGAATCCTAGTTGATTTTTAGATATCATTTCATCTATATATAAGATTAATCTATTAGATAATGTTTTTGAAAAGATTCTCTGAATACTAGATGTAAGACTTATTGGTCTGAAATCTTTAGGTTCAATTGCATTAGATTTTTTAGCTATTAATATAATATATGAAGAATTAAACTTTGATAGACCATTTTTTCCTTCTTTATTAAAGATTTCCAAAATATCAGATTTTATAATATCCCAATTATCCTCAAAAAATTCACCAACAAAGCCATCTGGTCCAGGACTTTTGTCATTTTTCCAACTATTTATTGAAATTTTTAATTCATTTAATTCAAAAAATTTCTCTAGTGAGGATAAGTCAGTATATTCTTTTTCATATATTTTTTTAATATTTAAGTTTCCAAATTTCTTATCATTTTTATTATCTTTACCCATTAAATCCCTGTAGAAAGAAAATAACAAATCTGCCTTTTGTTTATGTTGTGTCAATTCTTTCCCATGTTTATCTTTTAACACTGAAATCATTGATTTTGATTTTTTAATTGAAGCATGTAGGTGAAAAAACTTTGTATTTGCATCCCCCATTTTAATCCAATTATGTTTTGACCTTTGTTTCCAATAAATCTTATCTAATGAAATTAGGGTTTCAATTCTTAATTTAGATTGAGTTTTAATCCAATATTCTACTCTTGTTAATTTTCTATCACCTTCTATACTATCTGCCCAAAGTATGTATTTTTTACAATTTTCCATTTGATTATTATATTTTATATGCATTGATTTGTTTAGAGCTTTTAATTCTCTTCCTAGATAACTATAATTATCATATAATTCATCTAATTGAATTACTGCTTTTATTAATTAGGGTTGTATTTATTAAACTTTTAAACTCTTGTATTTTTAACCACTTTGTTTCAAATCTAAATCCATTAAATATTGGACAATTAGTATTGGCTTCATATAATATAGGTATATGATCTGAACAAGTGCTTACTCTAGCTAGTAATTGGGAATTAGGGTATAAGATCATCCATTCTTTATTAATTATTATTCTGTCCAATTTTACCCTTGAATTTGTATTATTCCAAGTAAATTTTTTCCCTTTAAGTGGTAGGTCTATTAAATTCATGTTATTAATAAATAATTTAAATTCATTTATATAAGCATTCACTACAACAGATGGGCTTATCAGCGACGGGGCCATATTATTACCGACGGCCCGTTGCAAATATTCGACCCTTTTACCGACGGGCCGTAGCTAAAAGTCTATCTCCGACGGTAAACATTTCCGACGGCCCGTAGCCAATTGCGACGGCCCGTCGCAGATGCTTACCGTTGGCCCGTCGGTAAAAGGAAAAACCGTCGCTGATGCTTACCGTTGGCCCGTCGGAAAAGAAAGCCCGTCGCGGATGAATTCAAAAAAACCGCCTCGAATTCGAATTATCTCCGTCGGCCCATCGACCCGTCGGCCCGTCCATAAACCCGTCGGTAAAGGCCACCGACGGCCCGTCGGTAAAAAGAATTACCGTCGCAGATTAGAAACGTTGGCCCGTCGGAAATAAATGGCCCGTCGCAGATATTTTCAAAAACCCGTCAGAAATTCAGCAATCTCCGACGGCCCGTCGGTGCAACACTTCCCCGTCGCAGATGATTACCGACGGCCCGTCGGTAATATTATTTACACAACGCTCCCCCGTCGCAGATGATTACCGACGGGCCGTCGGTGATGATTTAACCGTCGGTGATTTATTTAGGCCAGCGCATATAAACCCTGCCCCCCCCCCCCCTCTTCTCTCTCTTCGCGCTCTCCTCCCACACAGCCCCCTCTCTCTCTCGTTCCCCACATAGCCCCTCTCGCCCCACACAGCCCTCTCTCTCTCTCTCTCGTTCCCCCCACAGCCCCTCTCGCCCCACACAGCCCCTCTCGCTCTCCCCACACAGCCCCTCTTTTTTCCCCACCACCCACCACCACAGCCCCTCTCGCTCTCCTGTTCTGTCTCCGGGTGGAAACTCCCCTGCCTCTCTCTCTCCTGTTCTGTCTCCGGGTGGAAGCTCGGATCTGGTGTGGTTGAATGCCGGCGATCTCTCCTGCTTGAAGGTATGTCTCTCTCTGTTTGTTTAGGTTAGATTTAGATATAGGGTTTAGGTTAAACTGATCTTTTTTTGAATGGTTTTTGAGATTTTTTTTCAACTGCAGATTTAGGTTAAATTTAGATGTTATTTTGAATCTATTTTTGAATCAGTTTTCAATTTGTTTTTTGAACTTGTTGTTTTCGGATCTATTTTAAATTGTCAATCTCCTGCTTAAATCTTTTTTTAGGACTGCTATTTTTTTAAAATCTGTTTTTTTTTTTGTTTTAAATCTGTTTTTTAAATCTGTTTTTTAGGTCTGATTTTGACTTAATTTAGACTTAATTTAGGTATAATTTTTTTAATTCTGTTTTAAATCTTTTTTTGAATTGCTTAATTTAGACTTAATTTAGGACTGATTTTTTTTAATTCTGTTTTAAATCTGTTTTTTGAATGGATTAATTTAGACTTAATTTATGTCTGATTTTTTTTAATTCTGTTTTAAATCTGTTTTTTTAATTTTTTTAGGTGGAAGGCCTCATTCTCTGTAGCTCTCTCGGGTCTGGTGTGGTGGAAGTCCGACGATCTCGGCTGCTCTCGCTGGTCTGGTGTGGTGGAACTCTGACGAACTCTCCTGCTCTCTCTTGGTTGTAGGTATGTCTTTCTCTCGGTTTAATTAGGTTATATTTAGATTTATATTGTTTGTTGGCTTAGATTTAGATTTGAAGGCCTAATTCTGTTTTTGAGTCTTGATTTTAAATGAGGATTTTAAATTTGTATTTTTAGGCTTAAATGAGGATTTGTTTTAGGTTTTTTAAATTTGGATTTTTGTAATTTGTGATTTTTTAAAAATCAGTTTGAAATCTATTTTAAATCTATTATTTTAACTTTGTTAATTACGTTTGAAATCTTGTGAATATTGTGAAATCTGTTTGTTGGCTTAATTAGGGCATATTGTTTGTTGGCTTAGATTTAGATTTAGGCTTAATTAGGGAATATTGTGAATATTGTGAAATCTGTTTAATACCTATTTAGGCTTAATTAGGGAATATTGTTTGTTGGCATATCGTTTGTTGGCTTTAATATGTAATTTGAATTTGTTGGATTTTTTTTAATCTGTTTGAAATAAATTATTTTTAATTTTGTTAATTATGTTTTTTGAAATCTGTTTAATTAGTTGTTATTATTTTAGGAAATTTGGATTTTTGGACTTTTTGGCGAATTAAATATAGTCAACTCCCGACCAAGGTTAATAATAGTTCAATTTTATAATTTATTTGTTAATATTGTATATCTGTGAAAAATGCATAGTTTATAGCTTAGTTTGGATATAGGATTTTAGAATTATTTGGATGTGTAGAAAAATATTAGTTTTAGTTTTAGGTTTTAATTGTTGTTTGGATGTAGTACGCTATTTGTTTTGTTGTGATTATAACGTAGTGTATTTTAGAAATTTTTATATTACAAAATGTAATTAATTTTATTATAAAATGTAACTAATTTTTTTTCTTAGTTAGAATACAAAAATTTATAGCTAATTTTAAAATTTATTTTGTTGTGTTGTGAAGTTTCTATATTTTTGTTATATTGAATATATTTTTATTATAAAAAACAATAAAAAAATAATAAAAAATGATCTAATTCAATTTTAAAATTATGTCATATAAATTTTAAAAAAATAATAAAATTTGATCTAAAAAATAAAAAACAATAAAAAAATAATAAGAAATTATGGTATAAAAAATTGATCCAAATAAATATTAAAATTATTTAAAATTGATATAATATTATAAAAAATTTTAAAAAATTGTTATTATATTATAAAAAATTGAACTAATTTTATTTGTTCGTATAAATACAAAAACATATACATAATTTAATATAATTTTTTAAGTTCAAACTATAAGCAGAAAGTAATAAAATATGAACTTGTATATCTTAGAATATTAATTAATTTTATACTTTATATGATATTAAAAAATTATATATATATTATTTTGTGAGAAAAAATATAAACGAAATTATGAATTTTTTTTTAAATATATTATGTTATTATTTCATATTACAAATTTGTACTTCATCCAACAAAAAATTTTAGTTGTTAGCAGTTCAATTTGTCGAACTATTCTAATGCAATCGAATCCTTCGAAACATTTATTGTTTCAACTTCTAAATAGTATTTCATATATTCTAAACAAATCTTCGGTATTGTTGTTCCAATTATTTTTATCCGATTCATTTACTTATACCAACCGTTTCGTTACGGTTGAGTTTTGGAATGGAATGGTAATTCTTCTAGACATTATTATTTCGACATCTCAATAGTATTTCATACTTCCTAAAGATATCTTTAGTTGTGTTGTTATTCAAAATTCTTTTTCCCAATTCATTTTCTTAATTCCAATTATTTTCAATGTTAGAATATCTCTCGATGGAGAATGATCGTTCTTGGATGTATAATCATTCTCTCACGATTGAGTTTTGGAATGGAATGGTTGATTTTCTAAATTTTGCTTTTGCAAATCCCGAGAAATTACAAATAAATAGCCAAGGAAAAAAATGTACTTGGTGCCCATGTAAGAATTGCCAAAATTCTTTTCTTCGTACCCATGATGATATAGCAACCCATTTAAGTACTGTCGGTTTTATGCCGGACTATCTAATTTGGTCAAAACATGGAGAGGGCGATTCAAATTTCGAAATTGGTGGGTCGTCGTGGTTCAGTCCCAATCGGATGGAACAAATGGTTCGTGATGTTGCCGGACCTTCGTTTGATTGGCAAGAAGAAGTAGTTGAGGATGAGGAACCAAATTCTGAAGCAGCTCGTTTCTTCGAGATGTTTCGAGCATCTGATGAGACTTTATGGGAAGGACCAGGACTTTCAGAACATTCTTTAATGTCTGTTGTAACCGTGTTGTTGAATGTCAAATCCGATTGTGAAGTTACGAAAATAGCTTTCGAGAGGTTCTTGTATGTAATCAAAAACTTCATTATCCCTCGAAAAAATAAAAATAATTTTCCTGAAAATTTCAATGAATCGAAGAAATTCATCAAAGGATTGGGTATGCAGTATGAGAAAATTGATGTATGTCCAGACAACTGTATGCTTTTTTATGGGAATGATAGTCTCAAAAATAAATGTGATAAATGTAATAAATCCCGTTTCTTACCTATGGAAGAAGGTAAGAAAGGAAAACCTATTCCTTGTAAAGTGTTGCGATATCTTCCAATAACTCCTCAGTTACAGAGATTGTACATGGCCAAACAAACATCTCAACACATGACCTGGCATCAAGGCCCTCGAGAAAATCCCGATGTTATGATTCATCCATCGGATGGACAAATGTGGAAAGATTTTGATTCCACTTATCCCCAGTTTGCAATCGAACCTCGAAACGTTCGTCTAGGGTTGTCCACTGACGGTTTTTGTCCTTATACTCTCTCGAGCGGGAAACCTTATTCGTGTTGGCCTGTTTTCATTGTGCCGTATAATCTACCGCCCGGAATGAGTCTTAGAGATCAAAATATTTTCTTATCTCTCGTCATTCCTGGACCCGATCATCCGGGCGATAAAATTGATGTTTTATTGAAGCCCCTAGTTGATGAGTTAAAAATGCTGTGGGAAAATGGTGTTGTTACGTACGATGCATATCGTCGTAATAATTTTACAATGAAAGCGTCTCTTTTATGGACGATTAATGATTTTCCAGCATACGGTATGGTGTCCGGCTGGTCAACGCACGGTAGATTATCGTGCCCAATTTGTATGGAGAATACCAAATCATTCTCTTTGACAAACGGTAGAAAACAAACCTGGTTTGATTGCCATCGTCAATTTTTACCGCACAACCATCCGTTTCGTAGTCAGAGAAACACATTTCTTAAAAATAAAACGGATCGTAATCCACCTCCTCCTCGTCGATCAGGTGATCAGATTCGAAATATCGTGGATCGGTTGAACAAATTACCAAGAGTTAGAGTTCGTAGGAATGGTGTTGATAAGTTACAAATTCCTGGATTTGGAGTCACCCATAATTGGACGAAGAGAAGTGTTTTTTGGGACTTGCCTTATTGGTCGACCAACAAAATTCGTCATAATTTAGATGTAATGCACATAGAGGCGAATGTATTTGGTAATGTTTTTAACACGGTTTTTGACGTGGAAAGTAAGACCAAAGATAATGCTAAATCCCGACTCGATCTTTCTTTGTTGTGTAGTCGACCGGAATTGGAACTTGTAACATTGGCAAATGGTCGTTTGGGTAAACCGAAATCATTGTATTCCGTTGATAAAAATAAGAAAACATTGATTTACGAATGGTTGAAAGAATTGCGGTTTCCTGATGGTTATGCGGCTAACTGGACATGATCCGTGAATATGCATACCATGAAAGTTTCCGGTTTGAAAAGTCATGATTGTCATATTTTTATGCAACGACTTCTTCCGGTTGCGTTAAGGGATATGATACCTGATAGTATTTGGGAACCGTTGGTCGAGCTTAGTAATTTTTTTCGTGATATTTGTGCCACTGAGTTAGACCCATCGCACTTGCAAGAAATGGAGAAGAGTATAGTAGTTACTCTATGTAAGTTGGAAAAAAAATTTCCACCTAGTTTTTTCGACTCTATGGAACATCTTGTTATTCATTTGGCGTACGAGGCTAGAATGGGTGGGCCTGTTTCGTACCGTTGGATGTATCCATTTGAGAGATGTTTGCGCAAGTTGAAAAGAAAAGTTAGAAACAAAGCGCGGGTCGAAGGTTCTATTGTCGAAACTTATCTCATAGAAGAGGTTTCCAATTTTTGTGCGCTGTATTTCGATCAGAAAATTCCAACGCGTGCAAGACGAGTAGATCGGCATTTTGATGTTGCCGAGGGATCCAATAACGATGAATACACGATATTCGATTATCCGGGCCGTTCCTGGAATTCTGGATTTGCGGATTTGGACGAGAAGGATAAAACTGCGGCGCACATGTATGTCATCTTGAATTGTCCAGAATTAAAAGATCTTGTCGAGTAAGTTTTGATTCACAATTTCATTCAATTCATTTTCTTTTCATTATTTTGTTGAGTAATTATTTTCAAATATGTAGAGAGTTTGATGAGAGTCTTGTTCGTCGAAATGTACCGGAAAGAAATCGGTTTAGAAAACGAGAACAAGAAATGCCCCATTGGTTGAAAACCAAGGTTTTTGCCGATGATGTCGAGTTTCCTGAAATAGTGCGTAATATCGTTGCTGGGCCAAACAGACGCGTAACTACGTACAAATGATATGATTGTAACGGGTATCGATTTCATACACGATCTCACGGTCAATTCTTGCGTACGACAAATAGTGGAGTGTCTGTCAATGCAGATTGTCCGGGTACCGATGTAACCGCTTTTTATGGTGAAATCAATGAAATTATTGAGCTGACATTTCCTTTTGTCATGCACAATTCAGTTGTATTATTTCACTGTCATTGGTTCGATCCCGTGAAGGGGGTAAGGGTTGATAAAAAACATGGTTTCGTGGAAGTAAATCATAGTTCAACCATCAAGTATTACGAGCCGTTCATATTCGCGCACCAAGCCAAACAAGTGTATTACATGAATTATCCGTCCAAGACACATGACCGTCGAGATTGGTCTGTTGTTACAACCACGAAGCCTCGATTGGTCGTACCTGAATTAGAAATTCCATCAACCGAGTATTTCCAAGAAGTAGAACAAGTGAGAATCGAGCCAGATCATTCGATTGTAGATGTGAATGGACCGTTACATGTACCGGGCGTTGTTGATCTTGTAGACGACAATGAAATTAATCTTGTCGAAGAAGAAGAAGAAGAAGAAGACGACGATGATATTGCACTCCACGAGGACGATTTATGGTTGGATTAGGATTATTTTGATTAGTTTAGGGTTTAGGGTTTAGTTTTTTCGATTTATGTTTGTGTTCAAGTTTAGTTTTTTCGATTAGTGTTATGTTTGTCGTGAAGTTTAGTTTTTTCGATTAGTGTTGTTTTGTATGATGTCGTTATTGAGTTTAGCTGCGGATTTTGGAATTTGATCTTGTTGATTTTGGAAGATTTAGTATGCTTATGTTATTTATTATTTTGTTTATTTTATTAAATTTGATAGGTCATGGTTTTCACTCGAGGACGTGCTCATCATGCACTTCGGTCCGAGGAGGATGAGGTCGATGAGAATGAGGTCGAGGAAGCTGCGGATGAGGTTGTACCGCCGGAGGTTGAGGAAGCTGAGGATGAGCTCGAGGGTGATGTGGATGGGGCCGAGGGTGGTGGGGATGGGGCCGAGGGTGATGTGGATGGTGTGGTCGGTGATGTACCGCCTCGTAAGAAAGGTCGTGGCCCTAATGCCATGACTCGGATTACCGGCTCCACCTTACCTATTATACAGTCCGGTACGACATTCATGATTGACCTGCCAGGTATTTATTTCTATATTTGTATTTAATAAAATTTAATTAATTCAATGAATTTAATTTATTTAATGCATGTTTTAGGTAACTTTGGGGCGGATTTGCCTCGTGATCTTAATCGTATCATGAAGGGATACAACGAAGTTGGTTATACGAATTACTATTTAATCTTAATTAATTATTTATTAATATTATATAATTATTTATTAATAATATTATAACTATTAAAATAATTTTATTATTATTTAATTATTTATTAATATTATTAATATAAATTTATATTATTTATTAATATTATAATTATTAAAATATTATTTAATTATTTATTAATATTAATATTATTAAAATATTATTAATATAAATTTAATATTATTTAATTATTTATTTATATTATAATTATTGAAATATTATTAATATATATTTATATTATTTATGAATATTATAATTATAAAAATATTATTTAATTATTTATTAATATTAATATTATTTATTATTTAATTATTAAAATATTAATATTACTTAATTATTAAAATAAATTTATTATTATTTAATTATTTATTTATATTATTATTTATTAATTAATATACGATATTACAAATTGTTGTTCTAAATTTTGAAGGAGGAGCGCAATCCAGACGTTCCCGTCCGATTCTTGGATTTGTTGAAGGTGTCGAAGGTTCGTAAGGGTGGCACTGCTTATATCGATCAGAAGTCCGTCGCAGTAAAGGTATATTTAAATTTTCAATTTGCAATCATATTTGTTATAATCGAATGTGTTGTATTTATGTCACGAAGGAGAATTACGAAGCCGCGATGAAGGAGAAATACGGTGAAGATTGGGCGTCTCACGGCGATGATCCTGCTACGTATGTTCAGGTGTCAGGAGGGAGATCGCACGGACGTTTCTATACGATAGATTCTGTGATTGATCCGGCTTTGGCGTCTACTCCTGTCTCATCGACATGGTCTTCTCCCTCGTGTCAGAACGCGACTTCAGCATGTCGCGATTCGGAAGAAAATGATAGATTCGAGATGTTTAGGCGGCAAATGGAGGAGCAAAGTCGCAGGCGAGAAGAGGAAATGAATAAAAGGATGGAGGAGGAGCTCAAACGCAATACAGAAGAGACTAAACGTGCGATGATGGAGACCATGTATTCCACGTTTTCGCAGTTCACACAGCAGCAGAACATGTTTTGTCCGCGTCCTTTTCTCCAGCAGGTAAGTAGGTATTTCAATTAATAATGTTTTTTAAATTTCGGAAGAAAATGATATATATTTATTTTATTCACAAGGGACAGGGTTCGGGATCCGGATCGACGGGATCGGGAGGATTAGGAGGTTTGGACGGATCTCAGCAGAATATGTTCTTTCCTCGTCAATTTTGGCCACAGGTAAAAAATTATATGTACAATAAGAAAAAATATAATTTATTTTCATGTATCTTACTTTTTATGTACAAATGTTTGGAAAAGGGCTCGGGGTTCGACATGGGATCAGGAGGTCAAGGAGGTTACGATGGTTTTCAGAATCCCGGCGTGTTCTCGTCTCCTCCCCTCCAGAATTCAGGTTCGGATTTTCATAATGTACTGCGGTCTCCTTTCCCACAGATGTTCATGGCGAATATGTCGCAGCAGAATCAGGACACATCGACCCAACCATCGAATGTATGTATATGTTAAATAAAATATATATAATTATTATAGTAGTATAGTTTCATATAACAATTCATTAAATTCAGGAGACATCGATCCGACCGTCGAATTTTGGTCCGGCAAATGATTTTCTTGGAGGTTTCGATGGTGATAATTTGAATGAGAATTAGAGAGAGTTTATTTGACTGTTGTATTTGGATTGTTGTATTTGTGGATTGTCGTATCGGATTGTTGTATTTGTGGATTGTGGTTGGATTGTCGTATTCGGATTGTTGTATTTCAATTGTCGTGGTTTTATTTTCTGGATTGTTGTATTTGTGGTTTGTCGTTGCTTATTTTGGATTGTTTGTATTTGTTTAATTGTCGTGGGTTTATTATAATTATTAAAATATTATTAATATAAATTTAATATTATTTAATTATTTATTAATATAAATTTAATATAATTTAATTATTTATTAAAATAAATTTAATATTATTTAATTTATTTATTTATATATTATTAATATAAATTCAATATAATTTAATTATTTATTTATATTATTAATATAAATTTAATATTATTTAATTATTTATTAATATTTATAAATATTAAAATATTAATAATACAAATTTAATATTATTTAATTATTTATTAATATTATAATTATTAATATATTAATAATACAAATTTAATATTATTTAATTATTTATAATCAATTTAATATTATTTAATTATTTATTTATATATTATTAATATAAATTTAATATAATTTAATTATTTATTTATATATTATTAATATAAATTTATTATTATTTAATTATTTATTAAAATAAATTTATTATTATTTAATTATTTATTTATATTATTAATATAAATTTAATATTATTTAATTATTTATTTATATTATTAATATAAATTTAATATTATTTAATTATTTATTTATATTATTAATATAAATTTAATATTTTTTAATTATTTATTTATATTATTAATATAAATTTAATATTATTTAATTATTTATTTATATTTATAAATATTAAAATATTAATAATACAAATTTAATATTATTTAATTATTTATTAATATTATAATTATTAATATATTAATAATACAAATTTAATATTATTTAATTATTTATTAATATTTATAAATATTAAAATATTAATAATACAAATTTAATATTATTTAATTATTTATTAATATTATAATTATTAATATATTAATAATACAAATTTAATATTATTTAATTATTTATTAAAATCAATTTAATATTATTTAATTATTTATTTATATATTATTAAAATAAATTTATTATTATTTAATTATTATTATTTAATTATATAATACAAATTAAATAAATAAATTAATTCGCGGAGAAGACTTCTGCGACGGCCCGCCGGAGAAGACTTCTGCGACGGCCCGCCGGAGAAGACTTCTGCGACGGCCCGCCGGAGAAGACTTCTGCGACGGCCCGCCGGAGAAGACTTCTGCGACGGCCCGCCGGAGAAGAACAACCGTCGGAAATAGTGACATCAGCGACGGCCCGTCGGAAATAGTGACATTAGCGACGCCCCTTTCAGCGACGGGATATCGACGACGGGTTGCCATCGGTAAAACTTTCAGCGACGGTTTTTGGGAGTATCAGCGACGGTTTTTACCGTCGCTGATGTGCAGATCTGTTGTAGTGATTAGTATTACTTAATCCACTTCTCTCACTGATGTGTAGAGTTAAATTAAAATCCCCCAATAATATCCAAGGATCTTTATTGGTATGTGCTATACTTGTTAATTCACTTAGAAATTCTGGTTTTTCATTTAATTTATTAGGCCAATATACCCCTATTATTAGCATTGATGTTCCATCCCATTTTGTTTTTAAATTAACTGAAAGAGCATGTTTGTATTTTATAGATGAGATAAAATTAAATAAATTTTTATTCCATGAAATTAGTATACCTCCAGAAGCACCTTTTGATTCTAAAAATTCAAATCCATTTAATTTAGTTCCACAACATTCCATATTTATTTTATCATTGATTATTTCCATTTTAGTTTCTTGAAGACAGCATATATCTACATTTTTATCTTTAATATTTTTATTTACCATATTTTTCTTCTCATTAAAATTCAAACCTCTTACATTCCATGATAGTATTTTAAGTTTTTTATAATTCATTTAAATAATTAATCTACATTTCTGTGAGCAAGTACTAAAGTACTTTGCTCTCCTATCAATTCTTGAATAGTATCATCCATAGTATCATTAATTTCAATTCCAGTACTATTTAGAATATTAATTATATCATCCTTATTTCTTATTTCCTGTGTATTTTCTAAGTTCAGTGTTTTTATTTCTATGTTTTGATTTTTTGATTTTTTGCCTTTTATTTCTTTCTTTTTGAATTTCCTTGTATTTAACCAATTGTGCTTTCTCTATGGGAGAGTTATAATGACCAGATTGTTTATTAATTAGTCTAGTACTTCTTCTATGTTTCTTCATTTTTATGCTTTTATTACTGATCTTATTATTATTTAATTTAATGCTTTTATTTTCTGATTGCATATTACTCTGGTCAATATGATCACTTTGTGGGATACTTTCTCTTATTACAATTTCCTTTGGTCCCTGATTAAAGGTATCATTATTATTATTAATAGTAATGTTTGGAAAATAGTCTTTAATTTTTTTCTGTTTAATTTCAGGGTTTTTTGACTGTTTTAAGGTTTCTACTGAGTGTACTATTAACTTAGCAGGGACCTCAGTTGAGCTTTGAACTGTTGATAACTCCTTACATGGTAACTTGCTCAATTCATTATTGAATTCAGAATTTGTATTATTAATTGTTCCATTATAATTGGAGATATCATAATTTCCATTATAATTGGATATGGCATTATTTGATGAATTGAGAGTTTCATCACAAGCAGATTTGATCACTGCTTGTGAATTTTTGTTGCACGTAAAAAATACTTTGCTTCTTTTTCCTTTCTTTTTTTTTTGTGAACTTTTGTGTTGATCAAATTGATGAAACTTGAGCAATCCTTCCGCTACGAAGGATTTCTCAAGTCTCACGATAACAAATTCGTGGTAAGAAATTCGTGATCCCTATCATTACTCTTTTCTTCGCTACGAAGCCTCCCACTTGTTGGTCACGACAATATAGAGCTGGCTTTCCACTCAAACAACATCCTTCCGCTTCCTCATCGACACATTGTGAGCAATCTCAACACAGCTTGTACTGAATCAGAATACAAATGTTGTTAGAGACTCAATTGTAGATATTCTGAGGTTTTAAAAGGGAACTTGTGAAATTTGTGCGCATTTAATCAACTACCTGTTGTGCAACATGAGGTGTTCGAGTTTAGAAATATTGTGAACAAAGAATTTCTCGAAACCGTTGGGAAGATAGTGGCAGGTCGCGTGTGGGGGCTATCTATTTGTTAATGTTCAAGTACGCTTGTCAGACCCATATTCATTATTGGATATCAATGTGACTCTCTTGAACTTTATCTCGACTAGCGAGTCGATACCCCTTGGCATCCTCCAGATATGGGCTGTAATACCTATTTGACCAAGTAATTCAATTTTACATCAGACTCGGCAGTGTGTTCGACATTCTTGCCTTGGACAGGGTCAACAAGCGACCTTCATAAGCTTTGGAAATTGGACATTAAAATCATATTTAAGGAATATAAGATTAAAATTAATAATAAGTAACGAATAATTAATTGAAGTACCTATCCAGACATGTTTTCTAAGCTCTGGAAAATTGGGACCATAGCCGTTTTGCCATTGTCTTTCTTTATCGAGATATAAGCCGTGTATCAATGAATAATTAGCGAAACATTATCAATTGTAATGAATTAGCGGAAAAAATTGGTGCTTTGAAAGATTAGTTCTAGTCTAATTCAGCATGTAGGAATTGTATTATGGCAAAGACATAACCAAAACTAACTAATCTTGGCAAAACATGTATGTATCTAAGAAATCAATACTTGATAAGATTCAAAAAATCGACAATCATGCGATTCAATACTTAAATCCCTGTAAAAATATACTCGATATAGGCAGATTTTAGAAACAGTAGAACAAAAAAAGACTAATTTCGTACCAGAGAGAAACTGATTTCATAGTTATAAACTTATAGCCAAGTCGACGATATCTAGATCTGAAGAACTCTCTCTTTTCGAGGCGGTGAGGCCGAGTTACTAGTGGCGTTGATCTTCTCTAACTTCGACGATTTGAGACTTGAGAGGCATGGATCGCTCCGCAACTCGAGAGAGAAAGAACAGCAGGTTTTTTTTCTTTTTGCTTCATTTGTTATCGGGAGAGAAAGAGAAGGAGAAAGATAATACCTTTCTTAACGGGTTGAGCAATTAGTTTGCCATTCGCTAGGGAAGATGATGTGGCATGGGGCACCCACAATGTCAGCATGCGGGATGGGTGCGGGGTAGTAAGTGCGTGGTGCCTAATACTATTGATATATCAACAGTTCTTAATCAATATACATTAACATTTAATAGGTGTATTTTTGTTAATCTATATTATGCTAGCATTAATCAATAATCTATGATTTAGAGGATGCGGTGGGGTAAAGAGGGGGCTAGTTATAATTTCCATTGATGTACTTTTTCACTCTATGGAAGCATGGTATTAATCCTTGTATAATTAGTGAAATTGTTTGATTAGTGACGACAATTTAAAAACAACTTATTACTTAATTACAAAAATTATGGAACCGAGAGAAAAATGACAGATCAAGAATGAAGTACAATAAGGGTTGATGTGGAAAAGGGAGCTAACATATGGGACCTTCAATTTATTTTGAGATAAAAGATACCTTAAAAGAATTAGTTCCGTCAACAAAAAGAACAATATCGCAAACAACATTTTTTATTTAAATATATTCAAAATATATATATAGAAAAGACATGACGTCCCGTGTAATTGCGCGGGATAATGCTAGTTAAAAGTTTAATAGAGAATCCTCTTAAAAAAAAAAGTAATATGACAAAACAATGGATATTAAAAAGTTTTCGAACTTGTGCAGGCCCATAAAGCCCATAAATATGGTATGTATATTATTTTAATTAATTGATTAATTGATAGCTAAAAAATAATTTATGTTTGAATAATTTAGATTTGATCTGTAAGGGAAATTTAAAAAAGGAAATAGTATGCCGTATAATTTCTCAAATAGTAGTCTTAAATAATAAATGGTTTGGTTTGGTTTGGTGGTCAATTATAATTAGGTTTGGTATAGCAAGTGATAGGGAAGTTTAGTTCTGTTTTTTTTATAAATAATTATGAAGATTGGTACTTTTACATTTAGAAAATTTCATGCATCATTACCCCTAATAAAAAGGTCACTCACAAGTTTCATGACTTGTAAAAAGTATAATCAAATCAAAAAAAGACCTGCCATGATTTCTTAAAAAAAAAAGAATACATGCATTTGTTGTGATGAAGCAAGCCTTCTTCATATAAACATGCATGCATCGCGACGATCATCATGGACGAATCTTTGAATAAGACAAGGTTCTTAAAATAAAAATATAGCAATGACCAACTCAAGATTATCAGAACATATTTTATTATATTATATAATAAATATCAGAACAATGTTTATAATCCTCCGAGTGGAGACGATTGTAGTAAGTATTTCATTAATCATTATCCCTACCTCAATCTCGAGATTCTCGAATTGTCGGAATATTTTTCAATGGAATGTCTTGATTCCGAGCACAAGATACAAAATTTCATCATAAAACCCTAACAATTTTTTAGTATTAAAAGATATCTCTAAACAAGATGTTATTTTCACTTAATTAATTTACATGGGATTGTAATAATTTTTTTGGACCAAAAAATCATCTATATTACATATTTAATTTTCCAAAGTCTTTTGACATTTTTATCAATTTAAAATATCCATAAATAGTATACTAATTTAGAGAAAGTAAAGACGATTATCCAAAATTTATAAAATTTTAATATTTCAATTATCATATTATTTGGTGCGGCGGGACAAATGATATTGTTTGATTTATTCTCAATTATGACAATTTTAATATTTTAATATTTCATTCATATTATAAATACTATAATATATTGTATGTGATTTTTGGATTTATTTGGTTCGGTTTAAAATCGGTTCAAAAATTATGTTCGCATCAATTCGGTTTGAATCTAGTTCAATTCAGTTAGATCTTACTTGATTCGGTTTAAATAGAATCAATCGAATTCATACGTTTAATTTCTATATTCCGACATATAACTTTTGTGTCATTATATCAATTACAAGAGTAAACATTATTTTTAACACACATACACGGACACACGGATATATATATATATATATATATATATATATATATATATATATATATATATATATATATATATATATATATATATATATATATATATATATGAGGGAGGCTAACTTATTTAATTAAGTACCAAAGTTATATATATATATATATATATATATATATATATATATATATATATATATATATATATATATATATATATATATATATATAAGTCTACGACAATACTCCTTCGATATACCACTTCATTGTCGATATATGTGTTGATATTATTATATCATTTTTATTACCATATACTATATTATTTTCAACCATAATATACTATATTGATTTATTATTTGCAACACTAATACATTATTTATTCGTGTTATTATATCAAAAATTTAAGTGTTAATACATCATTTTAATTATTAATATATGCTAATATATAATCTTAATTGCGATACCACTATATTAATATATGCTACTATACTATGTTGCACGGATACGGATACGGGTATCGTATCCGATACGATACGGATACGGCGTTACAGCAATTTTTGAAAAATTACGGATACGGATACGGCTATATAGTTATTATTTTAATATATTTATATTATATATAATAAATAAATAAATAATAAATTAAATAATGTTTTTAAATTAAATATTATGACAATAAAAAAAAAATCAACATAACAATACAAGTATCATAAAAATATCTTAAATTTATTTTAGAAGTATCCTAAAACTAGTTTTAGAAGTATCCTAGAAGTATCCTAGAAGTATCCTATACAAATTATTTAAAAATATTATGGGCCAAAATATATATTGGGCCGAAGTATCATAAATGGAGTATTCATCCGTATCCTGAACGTATCCCAGCCGTATCCTGCCGTATCCCCGCCGTATCCGAAAAAAATAAATATTAAAATAATCGGATACGCCACGTGGCGTATCCGTATCGGATACCCATATCCTCAGGATACTTCTGCATTTTTGAAGTATCCGCGTAACATAGCTACTATATTAATTTATATTATTGTTTTATATTATATTATTTTTAATTGTCCATGTAAAAATTTTAGTGTCAATATATAATATTATTTGGTGAGAATATATTGTTTTTAATTTAATTGATCATTATATATTATAATATATTGTTTAGAACACGAATATATTCTTTGGATATTAATCTGGCTATATTTCAACAGTCGATAATTACTAAAGCCTAGAACAATTATTTAATATTCGTGTACTTCTAAGTAAGTTGGAAGTAGGGATGTCAACGGAGCGGGTCGGGTTCGGGTAGGTCTTCTCCATATCCGAACCCGAATTTTCAGATATTATCCGAACCCGAATCAAAAAAATCGTGTGTAAAAAATCATATCCGAACACGAACCTGCGGATAACGGGTATACGCGAATCCAAACCCGTTACCCGAAAATCACCAATACAAAATTTAAAAATTATCATAAAAATATATAAAATCAGCAACAATTTTATATACATAAACAAGCAACTTGTATAAAATACGTTAAAAATACAAATATTACAAATAATTAATTCATAAAACATCACAAATTTTCAGATCATTAGATATTTTCGGATATTTTTCGGATTCGGATATTTTTTCAAGTTCGAATATACCGTCATATACGAACCCTAACCCGGAACGGGTATTTTTTCGGATAATACCTGACCCGCGGGTATTTTTTCCGGATATTACCTGCTCTGTTCGGATCGGGTACCTGCGAGTTCGGATTTTACCCGACCCCTTGACGTTCCTAGTTGGAAGTGCTGATTATTGTTATCCCAGTCTTAAAGTCTACTATTTTGTTCAAATATTAAAATTGAAAAATATAATATATCCCAGTCTTATTATAAGGGAAATTTTTTCCTATATCCCTACTAAACTTGTAAATTACATATTTATCCCTCTTGAATGAATAATATCATATTTATCCCTATTAAGTATAATTAGTATCAAATTTATCCCTACTAAAACTACACAATATCAAATTTATCCATATCTTCAAATTAACATTAAATTAAATTAAATAATTTATACATTTCAAATTTGTTGACTAAAATACACTCCAGTAAACAATACCCAAATCCATTAACATACTAAACTCATAACCCGCAAATCCATTAAACATATCTGAACTCTTTCTTTCTTGGCGGCAAGGAATTTCTCTCGAATATTTCTCTGGTGAAATCTGGCGAAGGAGACTCCGAACCTTCTCTCTTCTTTCTCTTCTTCTTTCTCTATGGCGACAAGAAAACTCTCTTCTCATTCTCTGGCGAAATCTGACGAATGACTCGTTTTTTGGCGTAAGGTTTCTTCAAAATTGTTCGATCAAGATAAGCGATCTCTTCTTTCTCTAATCAATCAAGATTGCTTGCATTCATCTCTGTTTTTCTGAATTTTGCCCAATTTTTCTCTGAATTTTACGCAATTTATGTTCTTTGTTTTTGGGTTTATCTTTTTGGGTCTTGTTTGATCAATGGAGTATGAGAGAATCCACAAGGTTCAGGTACATTTTTTGTTTTTTACGCCCATTTTCGCTATGTTTTTCAATTTATTTCTTGTTAATTGTGGATTATTTGAAAAAATAGTTTTTCAGACAACAATTTTGTTGCCGAGCAAATTGAGAATGAAGTTGTTGGGTCCTTCAAATTCGCCAAATGTTCTAGAGCTTCTCCTTATAAGCTTGAAGAAATGGAGGTCTAACAAATAGTCTTTTAGCCCATGTTCTTCATGAACAAGGTTTCTAACAAGGTTTCTGATAACCACATCTTTTTATTCACCAAATGTTAATTTGTTAATTTCTATTTTCTTTTGATTATTTACATTTTTCTACAAGTATTTACAGAGAAATTTAACAATATTTCAAGAGAAGCTTCTCGACAAGAAGAAATCGGGAGCAATGGTTCGGAAAGTGGCCTTGAAAATGGAAGCTCAAATTTTGAATTTCAAAAAGAAGAAACACATGTGCAGCAATGTGCCGACGCAATCTATTTCAATGCGAGATATTGGTACCGAAATGACTCCAATTGCAATCCAAGAGCAATATATGGCCGGTACGCCACGTAATGCCACGTCACCACCCCCTTTCTTCCATTCCTTCAACCCCCATACGAGCCCCCCCCCCCTCTCTTCCAAAAGGTATTTGTCCCAATTAATAGCCCAATATAATAAATCAAATTTTTATTTCAGTTATAAAAATCATTTGAAATTAACATTATTTGAATTTTCATGTACGAGCAGAGCAAATGAAGGCACGGTCCCAACAAAACGCAGTTAAAAAGTTAACAAATATTCATCGCAAAGTAGAAGGAAAACAAGCGAGAATGGAAGAAAGAAAAACGAGACGGGTAGTCAAGCTGGCGAAAGAGGCGGACCAGATTCGCCGAACTGGGCGGGTCCCCACTTCGTGTCTCAAATGTTGTAGCTGGTTTTCTTTTGGCCTTTTAACCAAATGATGTTCGAATTGTGTAACTTTAATTTGATTAAACCTAATTTAGTTTAGTTTTTGAATTTTGATAACACTTGTAAAATATGTGTGTATCCATTTAGAGATTTCTATCCAAACCATATGTACCCCACATACTGATATTTGATTCAGTGGAAGTTTATTACAACTCAAAATATCAAGAACTCAATTATTTATGATTACAATTACAACAAATACTTGATCGAAATATCAAAAAACCCAGATTTCGTTTATCAAAAACTCAAATGATTATGATTACAAATAATATGATGATAATATGATTACAAACAAACTCGGATTACAGATTATTTATGATTACAAATGGAGAATTAAATTGTTTGAAATGAGGATCTATTAACATGATTGTCCCCGTTTTGGAGAGTATCGACTTCTTGAGAGGTCAATTCGGCATGTTCTTGCACATGCATCGAAAAGAAGCCTGTTGCAGTGGATGCAAACAGGGCCCGTCCGGCGTACTTCATACTGTTCAAGTTTCATCTTCTTAGAGCCATCATTGCAGTCGATAAACGAAGCTCGATGTAGTGGAAAGCACCCATATTCATGGGCTCCTCCCGGCACCATACTATATTTTGTAGATTGCGGATAAAGATAGGGATAGAGAAGAGGGTTTAAAGAAGAGGGTGTAGGGTAGCGGGTTAATGGGTTTAGTTATTTATTGGATTTGAGATTAGTGAATTGAGTTGAGGAGTAAATTAGTCAATTATATAAATTATATGTCAAATTTAGTTAAATTATTGAATTTGGATAAATTTGATACTAATTATACTTAGTAGGAATAAATATGATATTATATATTTAAGAGGGATAAATATGTAATTTACAAGTTTAGTAGGGATATAGGAAAAATTTTCTCTAATAATAATATCAACATATCCAATGTCTACTGTCTTAATGTCTACTATCTTAATTGGCTGTCATTTCCAAAACAAAGTAGGTAAAAATAAAAACCTTAACTAATCTTTTTGTTCATTCAATAGCCGGTTTATTCCCAAAATATCCTCATAAGATTGAATGGCTAGGATTGCATTCACAGAAGAAGTAACTTAATTTATGGGTGTATGGAAGCATTGCTCCATCATGACGTTTTAACATAAACATCATCATTGACGATTAAGTTTTCGTATAATGAGACAAGCTTCTTAAAACAAAAATGGAAAATGTTGGACATACCCCCACCTCTCCTCCCACATTCTTGATGACATGAATATGATTTAATATTTTAAAATTTAACACTTTAATTAATGATTTAATATCTTAATTATATGTTCAATCACAAATTGAGATAATTAAATCATAAATTAAGATGTTAAATCATGTTTTTGTGTGTTAATTTTGAATGTGTTAAATCATATCTACGTCATCGAGAGTGGGGGAAGAGAGTACTAGGGACTGTACATCACTGCTCATTAAAAATTTCTTTGCACGCGAAGAGCAGAGACAAGAGACAAGTTCAAGATTGACAGAACATACTTTATATAGAAGAAGAAAGAGGCCATTTACTATACCCCCAAACCCATCACCACATCCTTGATACCCTATCCATCTCCCAAAAATTACCCACTCGATTAACAATGCTTTGAATTAGCTGTTAATTGAATTAATGAATTATTATGTACTAATATGATGTGTTAATTGACTCACAAATTAACTGTTAATTCGAAGCATTAATTACATTAATTAATTTGGAGAGAGAGTGGGGTGCAGGGTATAATTTCCCAAGAAGAAAATAAGTTAGAACAACTCTTATTATACCTTGGTTCACTGACACTATATACACACCAAAAACCATTAATTATTCATCACAAAAGTTGGTTCACTATGTACACACCTGTACGAAGAAGAGGTTAGATATTGAGTCTTGATGTATATTCTTGATGCGCCAATCGAAACTGTTTTAATAGATTGTTTGGATTGATTAATCCTTAAATTAATGTTTAATTTAATTAATTTAATTAAAAAAAATAATCAATTTAATAAAACATTTTCGATTAACGCATCAAAAATGTTTTGTTGAGTTTGAGAAACTACATATATTTTCCCTGTGAAGAATGACCCGTCCAAATATTACATGATATGTCGACTTGTCAACTTCTCGGTCCATCATGGACTGCTTATTTGCGTGCTCTGTTTGCTCTCTCTCTCTCTCTCTCTCTCTCTCTGCAAGCACTAAGCAATCACCATTTATAAGAACCCTAGCCAGACACCAATTATCCTTCATTTAAACCCTACTTAACCCCTCCCTCTCTCTCTCTCTCTCTCTCTCTCTCTCTGTGAAAATGGAGGAATTAGCCTCCTTAAGCACCAAGCTAGCCTCAACAGTAGGGGGACTGATGATAATCTGGTCGATGTTCCGTCAGTATCTCCCCTACGAGCTAAAACACCATTTGCTAAACCTGACCGCAAAGTTGCAAGCCTCCATAAGCCCTTACGACAACTTCATAATCGAAGAATATGCCGGAGAAAGAATGAACAAGCACGAGCTATACATTGCTTCGAAAGCGTTTCTTAGCGATCATTGTTCTAAGAAGGCTCGGACGTGTCGAATCGAGCTCGGCAAAGACAGTGAAAAGTTTTTGGTTACGGTTGGGGATCGAATGGAGGTGGTGGATGATTTTAAGGGAGCCAGGATTTGGTGGCGCGCGATTAAGCATGAGAGTAATCCGAATCAGATCAATAGCTCTCGAGTTCTCGGGGAGGATCGAAGGTATGTTTCCACAATTTGGTGATAGTGTAGGAGTTAGATGCAAAATTACCATTAATTTGATTTTATCAATTTCTTTTGCAAATTGTTATTTATATCCCAATTGTCTTATTAGAGTGCAAACTAAGAGGTCAAAGTTACAACTAATGACCTTTTCTTAATAAATTGTTCTCCTTATCATCACATTTGCAATTTAATCCCTTTAAAAAATCAAATAAAAATGAATCACTTGACACTTGACAGGTACTATCGGCTTGTCTTCCACAAACGCTTTCGAGAAGTGATAGAGAAATCCTACCTCAAACATGTACTCGAAACGGGCAGAGCCGTCACGATTCGAAACCGGCAGCGCCGCCTTTTCACCAACAGTCCCACACTCGACTGGTTCAGCTACAAAAAGTCGGTTTGGAGTCACGTGCCGTTTCATCATCCTTCCACGTTCAAAACCCTAGCCATGGACCCGAAAAAAAAGCAAGAGATAGTCGAAGACCTGACCGAGTTTCGCAAAGGGAAGGAATATTACTTGAAAATTGGCAAGGCGTGGAAGCGAGGGTATCTTCTCTACGGCCCGCCTGGCACTGGCAAGTCTAGTATGATATCTGCGATAGCGAATTTCATGGAATATGATATTTACGATTTGGAGTTGACAACGGTGAAGAGTAACTCTGATTTGAGGAAACTTTTCATCGAAACGACTGGCAAGTCGATCATTGTGATTGAGGATATAGACTGTTCGCTTGATTTAACTGGCAAGCGAAAGGAGAAGAAGAAGGAAAACGAAGATGAAAATGCCGAGAAAAAAAAATCTTCTAGACCCGAAGAGGAAGAGAGTACGAAAGTGACTCTTTCGGGCCTGTTGAATTTCATCGACGGGTTGTGGTCTGCTTGTGGCGAGGAGAGGATTCTTATATTCACAACCAATCATTTGGAAAAATTGGATCCGGCTCTGATACGAACTGGCAGGATGGACAAGCATATAGAAATGTCGTACTGTGATTTCGAATCGTTCAAGGTTTTGGCGATGAATTATCTCGATGTCAAAAGTCATGCTTTGTTCGGGACGATTCAGGGATTATTGAAGGAAGTGAAGATCACACCTGCTGATGTGGCCGAGAACTTAATGTGCGTGAGTTCGTCGAAGAGAGATGTTAGTGCGAGTCTTCAGAGTTTGATTAGGGTTTTGGAGACCAAGAAAGAAGCAATGGAAGCTAAAGAAGAGGAGGTCAAGAAAGAAGAGCTAAATGGCAGCCTAGAAAATGGTGTGGTAGTTAAAGTTAATGGTAATTAGGTTTTGTGTTTAGAGTCTATTATGAAAGTTTAGTACCTCTATTGTAATAATTAGGGGCAATTTCAGTATGTCCCTGCAAAAACTAAAAATATCATATTTGTCCCTTTAAAAATACAAATATCAAATTTATCCTTTCAAAATCCATTTTCTAACAAATTTGAAATTTATCCTTTCAATACTAAGAACATTTCGTTTTTATCCATTTCAAACTTATAAAAATTATTACAGCTTTCAATACTAAGAACATTTCGTTTTCAATACTAGAACAATTTGAGGAACTCTTGTTGCAAATAATTCTTCAAGTTTTTGGCTTTTTGGATTTCTCTATTGAAAAATTGTTCCAGCTCTACTATAATCAACTGTGATTTATAATAAGTTTATACTCTACTATATTTATTCTTGATTTCATTCTTAAATTGACATATTCATCTAAATCTAATTGAGTCAATTAACCATAATTCAATATAATTAAGCCTAAATGAGTCTAATTTCAATACTAGAACAATTTGAGGAAATAGCTTCTTTGACTGGGAGGATATTTATCTTCTTTGATTGTTTAAAAAGATGCGTAAAATCGAAATCAAAAGCCAGCCATAATTTATGAAAAAACAATGCAATTAGCATTACATTATTGAATATAGAAAAGTATCGATCACAATTAGGATTCATGTCCTTGTTTTAACATAAACATCATGATCATGACGATTAAGTTTTTGGGTGAATAGGACAAGCTTCTTTTTATATGAGATTCTCATCACCTGTAAAGACAAACAATTGGCAGAGAATATATACATTGAATATTATAAATGGTTGGGAATAGAAGAAAAGTATCAGGGTAACTACCACGTTTTCCATTTATTTTATAAATGGTTGGCAAGATGCAATTATAAAATAGTGAATATAATGGGATAAAATTCAGCATTCCTTACATTAAAAGTTAAATTGAGAATCCTGTTTCAAATATAACCACAAAATTTCCTTCAAAAAAATAATAATGCATTGTATAATGTAATTATATGGATCACATGAGTCATGTCTAGCCAGAATTCACTCAACAACTCATTGAGTTACCCCTGCTATTCTCTCTGCTCTCATTTGCACGACACAAGAAAAAGAAAGAAAAAAAAGGCGAATCGCCGTGAAACCTTAGCGGCGAAAACGGGACGAAAACGGCGGCCACGACGAGCGATGACGAAGCCGGCGGCCATGACAGCGGCCGCACCACCTGCTGCTTCTTTTTCGCTCTTTTTAATTAATTGATAGTTAAAAAAAAAATTATTATATGAAGAAGACAATTGTCCTCTATCTATTGATATCATGAAAATTGAATTCATAATTTATGATTTGTTGTTGTGTTATGCACTAAATAACTTGAGTTATAGGCTCACACTCATTGGCTAGCTAAAAATAATTTATGTTTGAATGATTTAGATTTGATAGGTTAGGGAAATTAAAAAGGAAGTTAGTATGTAATATAATTTCTCAAATATTATACATAGTTCTAATCTATAATATATGAGGAAAATTGGACACGTGTCCTCTTTTGTTAAATTTTTATATACACATTGCATAACCGCTTAAAAAAAATGAAGTGGACTTCGGCCCAAATTAGATTGATGGCACATTTCATATATAACCCCAAAATTTATATATTTATAAAGTCTTGGAATTTCCTATGTATTATAACATTTTATTAGGCATATAACAGATTGATAATTATACAAATACAATCTTCAAAATTCTGGAACTATAATATTTTTCTAAACCGTAAGTTAAAACATAATTTTGTAATTTACATATATTAACTTAAAACCTTATTATATTTTTAAATCTTCAAAAATGTTTACCAATCACAATCTTTAATAAACATAATGTTAAATAAGAAAATACAAATAGTTCCATAATATGTTCAAAGAATCCAAATTTATACTTATATAAAAAGTAAACAAAATTCTTGATCATGCATTAGGCCACGTCACCTCTTTGATATATTTATATTTTGGTCCTTTTTTTTGGTTTAATTATATTTTGGTCCTTTTTTATTTATATTTTGATCCTTTTTTACATTTTGGTCATTTTTTATTATTTTATTGGTCTTTTTTTTGTTTATTTACATTTTGGTCCTTTTTTACATTTTGATCTTTTTTTCCTATTTTATATTTTGATCTTTTTTTACATTTTGATCTTTTTTTTATATTTTGGTCATTTTTACATTTTGATCATTTTTTTCTTATTTTCCCATTTTTTTTTTAATTTGCTCATTGGGCAGGGTTATGTATGCAATTTCGTAAGTTCAATTTTCTTTTTGTAATTTTCCTTTGTACCCAATTTTTTTCCTTTTTACATTTTGGTATTTTTTTGCTTTTCAATTTTTTTTATATTTGCTCATTTTGCACGGATTTTTTTTGTTTATTTACATTTTGGTCCTTTTTTACATTTTGATTTTTTTTCCCTATTTTATATTTTGGTCCTTTTTTACATTTTTATCTTTTTTTTATATATTTTGGTCTTTTTTACATTTTGATCATTTTTTCTTATTTTCCAATTTTTTTTTAATTTGCTCATTGGGCAGGATTATGTATGCAATTTCGTAAGTTCAATTTTCTTTTTGTAATTTTCCTTTGTACCCAATTTTTTTCCTTTTTACATTTTGGTCTTTTTTTGCATTTCAATTTTTTTTGTATTTTCTCATTTTGCACGGGTATATATGAAATTTTGTAACCTCAAATTTTTGCGAGTTTTTTTGTCATTTTCCCGTTGTATCCATCTCGACACATTGTGATCCTTTAATGAACCGTAACTATAATGCATCTATTGACATCAAATATAGTTGCGAATATGTCATGATTATATTAATCGATTTTAAAAACACCTGAATAAATGTTATTTATACAAATTATATCAGAAAATAATATCCGTGATAGATTAATTTCATGAATCTTATGCATCTATTGACATCATGATATTTGCAAATATGTCTTGATTAGACTAATTTAGTTCAAACGCACGCGCGTTAATTCGCACACGAGTTAATTCTATTTAAATAATTGTATAAAAAACATGTAAAAAGATAGATATGTTGTCCCGCGCAATTGCGCGCGGATAAAGCTAGTTAGTCTTAAATTGTTTGGTAGCTAATTGTAACTAGGTTTAGTAGCGACTGAGGGGGAAATTTAGTACTGTTTCTTATAAATAATTATGAAAATTGGTATTTTTGCATTTAGGAAATTGATACATCATTACTCCTAAATAAAATGGATTTTGGCTCTGGATTCCATGGTGCACACTATATATAAAATAATATTTTGTATAGTTCAGGATAACATTTCGTATAGTTCAGTATAATATCTTATTAGCTGGATTTTGGGTCTGGATTTTTTCTCTTAACTCCAGCTAGCAGACATGTACTGTGTATATATATATAACCACAAAATTCCCATCGAAAAATAATACCAAAAAATTCGTATAATTTTTTTGAACTTGTGTTGCAGGCTCATAAAGCCCCATTAGCTTGAATTACCTCACTTCAAACTTGGGGATTGTATGATATATATATTATTCATAATATAAACAACTTTAAGGAAATTAGCCTTCTCACAATGAGTCACATCATCCTTTCAATATGGACAGTTCGATTCAGATCGGACGACCATAATTTGAATGGACTCGATTTGCATAGACCAGTGTATACTGTGATCACATGGATCATATGAGCCATGTCTAGCTAGAATTCACTCAACAGCTCATTGAGTTACCCTACTCTTGTCTCTGTTCTCATTTGCACGACATAAGAAAAAGAAGAAGAAAAAAGGCGAATTGCCTCGAAACCTTAACGGCGAAAACGAGACGAAACGGCGGCCACGACGAGCGACGACTTCTGACGAAGCCGACGGTCATGACAGCAGCCGCACCACCTGCTGCTTCTTTGTCGCTTGTTTTAATTAATTGATAGTTAAAGAATGTTTTTTTTATTAAATGAAGAAGACAATCGGCCTCTATCTATTGATAACATAAAAAGTGAATTCATGATTTATGATTTGTTGTGTTATACATTGAATAACTTGAGCTATAGGCTCATGCTCATTGGCTAGCTAAAAAATAATTTATGTTTGAATGATTTAGATTTGATATGTTAGGGAAATTAAGAAGGAAGTTAGTTTGTCATATAATTTCTCAAATAGTACTATAGTAGTCTTAATTGGTTTGCTAGTTACTAGTCAATTGTAATTAGGTTTAGTATAGCGACTGATAGGGAAATTTAGTACTGTTTTTTATAAATAATTATGAAAATTTGTATTTTTGCATTTAGGAAGTTCATACATCATTACTCCTAAATAAAATGGCCACTCACAAGTTTCTTGACTTGTACAAGGTTATGTATAATCAAATCAAAAGACCTGCCATGGTTTCCTTTGTGATGAAGCATTATTCATATACACATGCATGCATGGTGACGTTTTAGCATAAACATCATCATTGACGATTAAGTCTTTCGTCGAATGAGACGGGCTTCTTAAAATAAAAATCTCTTTGCATGTGAAAGAGCAAAGACAAGCTCAAGATTAGCAAATATTTTATATAGCAAAAAAAAAAATAAGAAAAAATAAACAATGTTCTAAAATAAAGCACAAAAAAAAGATAAAAAATAAAGCAAATGATCATTTTCATACTACATGACATTTTCTCTATTTATAAGGATTGAAAATTCAAAAAACAATAAAGACATTAATTACATTTAATCATATTAAATAAAAATACCAAAAATCTTTGAAGTAACAAGAAGTTATAAAATACCAAAAACATATATATATATATATACACACATATTAACATTATTATTCATAACACTCTTTCTTGAATATCCATAAGATTTTACTTTATGTGCCATAATAAATGTCTAATTAAAAATCATCTTACGAAAAATTCAATGGGATAAATGTCTAATTAAAAATCATATATATATATATATATATATATATATATATTATGTATCTTCGGCATGTTCGTCTTCTATGTAATTAAAAATCGTAGTATCAAAGTCATACACCTTGACGATATGATCGAAATTTTCATTCATTGTCTTATTCTCTGGACGTAAACATATACATCAAACGAAAGACCCGTACACTCTGCACATATGATATGAAATGAACGAATCAAATAATTCAAGTTCAATCAAATTGGCCAAGGACATAATTGATAATTGGAAATTCTACTTGGTCCCCTCATTTTGCCCATATTTTTCCTACACTCATTAATTTTATAATTTAGCAAAGTGATTTAACAATTAATGCATAGTTATTAAAAATTTAATATATAATTAAGATTCCTACCAATTAAAGATTAATGATGAATATTGCAAAATAGTTAACTATAAATAAATCGTTAATTTATTATGCTAATCATAAAATTAATTAGTGTAGAAAAAATGTGGAAGAAATGAGATGGCAAAGTAGAAGGCCTCTTGATAATTCCAACATAAAATAAATTTTCTCGAGTATTAGAAAAATAGTGATCTTTCATATATTTGTTTTCTTTTTGCAATGTACGTGTAACAAATCTCATTCCAATACAAAACCAGACCTCCCCACGCCTAATAGAAGTTTTCAAAATCAAAGCTTTTCGGTGAAATATTATAAATCAATATTTTATTTTTATTTTTGCAATGTGCAATTTGCTTGAACCTTTTATTTTATTTTTGGAAAAACAATTTGCATGAATTTTGCAATAGAATTGGTGTTAACAGTCGGTTAAGAAGCAAAAACTTCATGAAGTACCTTATCATTCATCTCTATATATAAGGATTAAGGAGTACACCGAACTTATCGCAAAACTATATTTATTCCCCAAATATATCAAATTTGTTAAATTACATAAAATATATATATTGTCGTTCTTCGCATTTGTCGTGAATGTTCTAACTGCGCGCAATTATTCACATTCACAAGGCTAGCGACTTCTGGTATACTAATTTGTGTGTATCGTGCAATTTTGGCTATTACTAAATTTGAAAAAAATATCATAAGATAATGGAGGCAATCAACTATTATTGTGAGTTGCTAATCTAACGAGACATTCAGTAATTAACAAATTCGAATTTAATTTAAAATTAATTAGCCATATATTTAATTGGAAATTCTACTTGGTCCCCTCATTTTGCCCATATTTTTCCTACACTAATTAATTTTATAATTAGCAAAGTGATTTAACAATTAATGCATAGTTATTAAAATTTTAAAATATAATTAAAATTCCTACCAATTAAAGATTAATGATGAATATTGCAAAATAGTTAACTATAAATTAATCGTTAGTTTATTATGCTAATTATAAAATTAATTAGTGTAGGAAAAATGTGGAAGAAATGAGATGGCAAAGTAGAAGGCCTCTTGATAATTCCAACATAAAATAAATTTTCTCGAGTATTAGAAAAATAGTGATCTTTCATATATTTGCTTTCTTTTTGCAATGTACGTGTAACAAATCTCATTCCAATACAAAACCAGACCTCCACACGCCTAATAGAAGTTTTCAAAATCAAAGCTTTTCGATGAAATATTATAAATCAATATTTTATTTTTATTTTTGCAATGTGCAATTTGCTTGAACCTTTTATTTTATTTTTGGAAAAACAATTTGCATGAATTTTGCAATAGAATTGGTGTTAACAGTCGGTTAAGAAGCAAAAACTTCATGAAGTACCTTATCATTCATCTCTATATATAAGGATTAAGGAGTACACCGAACTTATCGCAAAACTATATTATTCCCCAAATATATCAAATTTGTTAAATTACATAAAATATATATATATTGTCGTTCTTCGCATTTATCGTGAATGTTCTAACCATGCGAAAGTATTCACATTCACAAGGCTAGCGATCTCTGGTATACTAATTTGTGGGTATCGTGCAATTTTGGCTATTACTAAATTTGAAAAAAATATCATAAGATAATGGAGGCAATCAACTATTATTGTGAGTTGCTAATCTAACGAGACATTCAGTAATTAACAAATTCGAATTTAATTTAAAATTAATTAGCCATTACAGCATCCTCTCCATTGATTACTTAATTGACGACCTGGATTACCTCTCCCAACTAGAGGTTTGAATTTTTTAAAGATGAAAATGGAATTCATTATTTTACTACAAAGTTTGCTAAACAATATCTTATCGCGTAATCAGGAAATCGAGACGGGAAAATCCGGTGATTCTACCAAGGCAGTGAAAGAGTTTAATAACAATGTTGAGTTAATTCCAGAAATAGCCTTTCGGGACTGCGAGGACGTTACGCAAAGGGATAAAAAGGTCAAGTTTCTTTTTTCGTTACTTTTGATATTTTTCTCTTTTTTTTTGATATACATGTGATTTAATTGGGAATTGTATTGATAAAACAGGGATCTGTGGAGCCTATTCAGCCAATGGTTCGATCCATGACGAGCTTACATTGTGTTAGACATGTTTTTGACGATTGCAATTGGCAAAGAACTTGGCCTGATAATTTGGAATGCTGAATCGCCGAGAAAGAAGTTGAACTCAAAAGGCATTTCAATCGCACGATGGAATATTTAGTTCCTCATGTAGCGACCGCATTTCAATATTTATCAATGGATTATATGTCAACGGTCTTGAGGAGGTCGAGAAGAGCTATCTGACATGGGCTGGTTTGAGACCCTCATCCAAATTGTTGCGCATATTTAGTTTTTTTTGTTTGTAATTAATTGATACGTTTCGCGGCAAGTATTGTCCACAATTTTATATATTTCCATTTTGAGTTAACGGACGGAGATATTTATTTATTTGTTTTTTTTGATAATTTCAAGTCTTAACTTTTTTTGTTTTGTTTGCAAATTATGATTTTGTATTTATGATTTTGGTAATAAATTATAAATTAAAATTCAGACAAGGATTAGACAACTAAAATATTAATAAGAATCTACAAATTTATGATTTTGAACTATAATAAATATTATTTAACAAAATAATTATTATTCTCGGTTAAAGAAATTACACTCATTTACTTTTTTGTACTCAATTATTGTACATGTATTATATATAATAAGTGACGTAAGTCTTAACTATTGACGAATAGCCGAATTGACCAATTAATAATGCATTTCATTTTATTTGACCGAATATTTGATCGGTTCGAAAAACGTTTTATTCCAATTATACACGAACGTATTTCGTTTTGTATTATTGGTGTATCACAAATGACTACCAATGGTTGTGATACATTAAGATTTTGTAGAATTACATACAATTGTTCTTTTAAATTATTTGTCCAAATTTATTTTGCCAAAATGAAGCGAAGAATAATCTCGTCTACTCACAACCATAATCAGTTATTCGAAATACGACAATAATACGATGCGGATACGTTCGTGTATAATTCGTATAGTGCGGTTTTCAATACGACGAAAAATCCGAATAAAAAAAACGAACCGACAAATATTCTTCTATGCAAACGTTCGTGTAAAACAGGATTTTTGTTAAAGACTTGAAAAGAAAAAATCGGCAAATTAATACATATATGCTACAAATTTTTTATTTAATTACAAGAAATTAATTAAACAATTAAAAAACAAATAACTAACATTTATTGCGGCAAAAAGAATACTACTCAACCAAAAATCAATAGCAAATTTGACATCCAACCACGTTGTATTTTTGTCTGTAAACCCATTAACATGCTTCAATAACGTAATATTCACAAATATACCCTTTTTTACTACCGAAATATTTAAAAAATATACAACTCAAGTAAAAAACCAAATCGAACCTTACAGACCTTTTACAAAACAAAATTTCCTAACGAAAAAGAACTTACAAATCAAATCATTTTCAACCTAGCATAAACAACATCCTTATAAAAAGCCCGCGTCCTACAAAACAACCCGAAAGCCAAACCCGACCCGACAAAAAAAACACAACCCATTATCCCAAAAGCCAACCCGAAACATTTTCTCCCCACGCAAACATTTCCATCACTCGATTCCAAATCATAAAAATACCCCACAACCCTAACCGACAAAATGTACGAACCAATAGGACTCGCAATCGCAACGGTATTAAATATCGTTCCAAAATGCGTTAAACCAAATATTTCGCTCGTGACGCTCAGCATTAAACTCCATTACAGAGTACAGAATCAAAATCCCAATTGAACCATTCTACAAACAATAGAAAGGAGTTACGAGAATAGCGTACCAGCCATGGCCGTCGATGGCCATCAGGAGCCCAAGAAGCGAGCAATCCGGAGAGAACGCCAACGTTAGCGCCGACGTCCTTGAAGAAGGCGACTCGGTCTAGATAGTGTAGGAGTTAGATGCAAAATTACCATTAATTTGATTTTATCAATTTCTCCTTATCATCACATTTGCAATTTAATCCCTTTAAAAAATCAAATAAAAATGAATCACTTGACACTTCACAGGTACTACCGGCTTGTCTTCCACAAACACTTTCGAGAAGTGATAGAGAAATCATACCTCAAACATGTTCTCGAAACGGTCAGAGCCGTCACGATTCGAAACCGGCAGCGCCGCCTTTTCACCAACAGTCCAACGCTCGACTGGTTCAGCTACAAAAAGTCGGTTTGGAGTCACGTGCCGTTTCATCATCCTTCCACGTTCAAAACCCTAGCCATGGACCCGGAAAAAAAGCAAGAGATAGTCGAAGACCTAACCGAGTTTCGCAAAGGGAAGGAATATTACTCGAAAATTGGCAAGGCGTGGAAGCGAGGGTATCTTCTCTACGGCCCGCCTGGCACTGGCAAGTCTAGTATGATATCTGCGATAGCGAATTTCATGGAATATGATATTTACGATTTGGAGTTGACAACGGTGAAGAGTAACTCTGATTTGAGGAAACTTTTCATCGAAACGACTGGCAAGTCGATCATTGTGATTGAGGATATAGACTGTTCGCTTGATTTAACTGGCAAGCGAAAGGAGAAGAAGAAGGAAAAGGAAGATGAAAATGCCGAGAAAAAAAAATCTTCCAGACCCGAAGAGGAAGAGAGTACGAAAGTGACTCTTTCCGGCCTGTTGAATTTCATCGACGGGTTGTGGTCTGCTTGTGGCGAGGAGAGGATTCTTATATTCACAACCAATCATTTGGAAAAATTGGATCCGGCTCTGATACGAACTGGCAGGATGGACAAGCATATAGAAATGTCGTACTGTGATTTCGAATCATTCAAGGTTTTGACGATGAATTATCTCGATGTCGAAAGTCATGCTTTGTTCGGGACGATTCAGGGATTATTGAAGGAAGTGAAGATCACACCTGCTGATGTGGCCGAGAACTTAATGTGCGTGAGTTCGTCGAAGAGAGATGTCCGTGTGAGTCTTCAGAGTTTGATTAGGGTTTTGGAGACCAAGAAAGAATCAATGGAAGCTAAAGAAGAGGAGATCAAGAAAGAAGAGCCAAATGGTAGCCTAGAAAATGGTGTGGTAGTTGAAGTTAATGGTAATTAGGTTCTGTGTTTAGAGTCTATTATGAATGTTTAGTACCTCTATTATAATAATTATGATAATTGGTAGTTATGAGACTTATCTGTCGAATATCAAAAATCTAACAAGTTCGTAATTTATGAAAAAACAATGCAATTAGCACCATTTATTAGTAACGAAACTTTTCACATTATTGAAATATATGATCGTATAAAGAAAAATATCGATCACGATCAGGATACATGTCCTTGTTTTAACATAAACATCATGATCATGACGATTAAGTGTTTGGGTGAATATGACAAGCTTCTTTTTATATGAGAATCTCATCACCTGTAAAGACGAACTTACAATTGGCAGAGAATACATTGAACAAGCGTTGGACCCGCACAAATGCGCGGGTTTGTTTTTTGAGATTTAATATTTGATGAGTTATATTTCAGATATGTTTTTGGTTTTGCGAGTTATTGGTTTTGCAAGTTATGGTGAGTTCATAAACGTTCTTTGCGAGTGTGAATTTTTGTTGTTTCTTAAATTGAAAAACATGAAATATATTTGATCTGGGTTGTTCCCGACACAGTTGATGCTTAGTTCATTATTATGTAAAACAAAGCATAACATAAACTACCAAGTTATGTTTAAAAAAACATAATAGGGATTGTTTTTTTGTTGGTCGAATCGGAACATTTGATGCGTTGAAAGAGGCATTTTCGTAAGACTTGATCCTCCTCGTTCATCACGTCCTCCTCCTTCATCACACTCTCCTTCCATTCGCAGAGGCGATTCAAAGACTTGATCCTCTCGACTCCTTTTATCTGAAGAAGACAAAGGAAATTTTCGTAATTTTTCCGAAACAAAACAAAAAATATACAAACAAAATTATGAAATATTTGAGACTTTTTTATGGATAATAGATTTCTGAAAAATAAATTATTGCCCAGATTTTTAAATACACAACTTCTTCGCAGCAACAAGATCTTTGTCATCGTCTGAATGAAAACAGCCAAATCATCGCCATTGCCTCTGATACGTCGTCGCCTATTACATGACCTCTAATCCGACATTCTAACTATTACCAAACCCGCCTCCGACTCGTAAAATACTCACTTCCGACCCATCCCAGGACCACTCCAGACACATCGCAGGCCCGTTTCTGACCGCTCCAAGCCCGTATCAGCATAATATGCCTCGTCATTGCTGCTGCAAATGACCACAACGAAACCCTGAAAGTTGGAAAACAATGAATTGCATCACAACCTGAACCACAAAAATACCTTATAAAAAGATAATACATTAAAGATAATTAAAATAATGCATAATATGTCTCGTCATTGTTGCTGCAAATGACCACATCGAAACCCTGAAAGATGGAAAACAATGAATCGCATCACAACCTGAACCACGAAAATACCCTATGAAAAGATAATTCAGTAAAGATAATTAAAATAACTAAAAAAAAAAGTAACTGAAATACATACTTGTTGGCGAGCACGTTGAAGCTCTTGTTAGAGTTGTGGGAGCTTGAGCTCGCTACTTTTGAACTGTTGCGCATATGCCTTCAAAATGAACAGGAAGAAAATTAAAGCAAAATTATAAATTACAATATCAATAATTAAGAATAAATAATATACAAAACATGCCTTTTTTAGTAATAAATTAATCGAAAAAATATAAATATGATTATTATGCATATAAACCCAAATCTTATGAAAATTTACCTTTTTCATTTACTCTCTTGTTCTTTAAATTTCATCCAAGACTCTTCAGCCCCATATTCACCATGATTCTCTTTTCCTGATTATATGAAATAATTCATATTTTAAATATTGCGCATAAACTGTGTATAAATATTGCGCATAATCTAAAATATTAAGAATCTGTACATAATCGAGGGGCTGAAAACATATTTGAGCTATTATTGATATTGTTATTGTTGGGGAATATCCTCGACCCCGGGCCCGCGCAGCGGAATGAAGGCCCGGTCCGGTTCCCCGATTCCCGAGATCACGCCACGACTTCGAGGGTACGATGCGATTAGAAGGATAGATCTATACCAGTGCCAAATTGATGGCACACGAAGGGTTGATCGCCGCCTTCTATCTCCTGTCACGTTGGTGACAATCCGCGCGTCCCACACCACGCGTCTTCCACCATTCGTTAATTACGCCGGTTCACTCGACTTCGTCCTCGTGTATCCAAGCGTTTCTATCGTCTTTCTTACTCGAGTCGATCACAATCGAAGAGTCACAAACGTCACTCCTCTACTTGTATCCACGGTGATTCGTAAGACGTCGGTCGCGGATGCACCTGCCTAGACGATGCACCGGCGAACTTGCCCGATCTAATCGATTCTCTATTACTCGAGAAACTCCTTTCTCGATTTCTCTCTCTTCGTACCTTTTCACTCACGAAAGATCAAATCTGAATTTGCTCTTTTTCTTGTGTATTTGGCAAAATAATTCTGATTGAATTGCTTAGTCAGGAGAGAGAAAATATCCTATTTATATCTAATAGGATCAGGATTAGCCAAAAGGCATGTATATCCAATATACATCCTTTCACACAGAATACTGCATGAACCTGGTCAGTATTCTGTCCAGACGAAATTGATAAATTTCTCTGACAGAAAATCACCCAACATGAAAGTTGTAGATAATCTTATTATCTACACAACTCAATTTGGCCCAGCCCAATTGGAGTTCTTATGCAAAAGTTATGACTGTTTTACTAACTGTATGTCATACTGTTGCACCCTTTCGGTATTTCACATAAACGACACTGATACTTCGTTCATATGAAATATATTTCTACATGAAGGTTATAGATAATCCAATTATCTATCTAACCCAATTTGAACCATTCAAATCAGATTTTCCCACTGACAGTTATGGCCACGAATGTACGCTTACATTCGTTCATCCACGTGTACACTTTTACGGTTGATCCTGAAATTGTATTTCCTTCAGTTATGATGTACAACTGTTAGCAGAAATAAACAAAAAAAACGCAATGAATTAAGAAAATTTTACTTATTTGTATAGACCAGTGAAAAATCGAATTAATAATACCAAATCAGCATGGATTTCTTTGTAAATTGAGATAGAAACTCTGATGAAATCATTGAATAACAAAAGCAGTAAAAAGATAGAGATGTAATTAACCCTCAACCTTAATTTAACCTAATTTTTTTCCCAAATAATGAGAATTGCATAATCAAAACCAAATAAGCTAATGGTACGGCGTCTCATGTCAGCGTGGCGTCTGCTCGTCCCTTGATGTAGGGTTTAGGGTTTAGAACTGGCTGCGAGAGCGAGGAGAGGCGTCTGGTGGCGGAGTGGGTTGTGTCTCCAGGCGTCTGGCTAGCCGTGAGCGACGGAGCAACCAATCAGCACAAATAGTAATGATATCATTGGGAGAAGAAAGAAAATAACTAAATCAGCAAAGAATCTAGAAGAAAAGGTAGAAAAAACCACCTATGATGTAGAACAGTAAGCACAAATAGTAAAAAACAGAAGTAATAAAGGAAATATGAGTTATTTCTTTAAAGCATCGAAAAATCAAACTAATAATACCAAATCTGCATCGATTTATTTGTAAATCGAGGCACTAACTGTGAAGAAATCAAGGAAATAGTACTTATTTCTTAAAACCAGAGAAGAATGAAACTAATAATACCAAATATGCATGCATTTTTTTGTAAATCGAGATACGAACTTTGAAGAAATCATTGGAAAAAATCGAAGTACCTTACTGTGACGAAATCAGTCCCCAAATAGAGAGAAGTGAGGAGCAAAAACGAAGAAGTTGACAGTAGATTCGTTTCAAGAGAAGTTCAGACAAAAATCGTACATAAATCGTAATTATATGACCGAAAAGAAAAGGAAATAACGAAATTATCAAAGGAATCGAGAAGAAAAGGGACAAAATCAAAGTACCTTACTGTAGATCGCTGAGAACGTAAGACTTGCGATTTACAGAGCAAGAGATCGAAGAGAGGGATCGTGAGGCAGCCACCACGGCTGTAAACCTTCGTCCGCGATCGTCGCCGGCACTTGGCACGTCCTGGCTAGGGTTTCGTCGGTAGTTGTGTTTGTTCCTTGTCTCTTGTCTCCACTTTTCTGGAGCACGAATGAAGAGAGGAATGGGAAAGGGGAAAAAAGAAGGAAAAAATTAGAGACGACGTGGAAGCTTAATATTACGGCCCAATGTTGTGGATTAGATCTATTAATAATATTCCGGAAATAGAAGAAAAATATCAGGGTAACTATCACGTTTTCCATTTATTTTATAAAAGAAAAAAATTTATGCAAAAAAAAATAAAGTAAAAGGAAAATAAAGTTATTGTTATTCCACTACAATCTATTATTTCCATATTTGATGTTAGTGGATTGATTAGATTCCTAATCAATAGTTAAATAATCTATGTTTTTAGTGATAGGGCAGTTGAAAAATTGATGTATATATTAAATTTAATTAGGCCACTTGTGTAAAATGTAAAACTCGCTTTAAAATATATACAAAATCTCATTAGATGGGGGATTTTTTTTTTTTTTTTTGCTTCATTTTTTTTTTGCTTCAATGCCCGTAGGCTATGTATAATATCATCATTACAAGTCGAGTTTGTATTGGAAACAGTGATCGAAGTTGACGGTTCCGTTGATAAATCAAGGACCTAAAATACGTCGAACGAAAAACGCTTTTTTTGTATCATGATACAGTAGGTAATTGAAAATCCAAGTCTGTTATTTGGATTCTCAGATTTGAAAAGATCCTAAAATCGTTTCCTGGGTTTTGAGAAGAAGAAAGAATTAAATTATGGGAAAAGAAATCCTAAATTGGGAGAAGGAACCCTTCGTCGCAACCCTTATTTGCAACTCTTCTTCACAACCTTTCTTTGAGACTCTTCTTCGCAACCTTTCTTCGCAACTCTTCTTCACAACCCTTCTTTGCAACTCTTCGTCACAACCCTTCTTCGCGACTCTTCATCGTAGGTTCACAACCCTTAATCTCTGCACAGCCCTTCGCAACTCTTCGTCGAATTAGAGGTCGGAAATTTAATAAGGTTTAAGTCGATTTTTTGGTAGAGTTTGAGTTGATTTTCAATCAAATTTCAATCGAATTTCAGTTGAATATCCAGTTGAAATTGATGCAACGAGGAAGGGCCAGCGATTTAGTCGATTTAAGCGATTTAATTGAAGAATTGAAGCATTGATTTAATCGATTTAAGGATTGAAGGTAGTTGATTTAATCGATTTAAGGCCAGCGATTGTCAGTCAAATTTCAGCGATTTAAGGTTTTGACAAAGATTGAAAGAGGAACGATGTGAGAGAAGAAGTTCTGTGGTTTGTAATGAAAGAAGTGGAGAGGTTTTGACAAGGAAATCGATTGAAGAGGGGAGAAGATCGAAGAAAAAAAGAAGAAAAGAACGCAATAAATTGCACTGTCAAAGTCTACCGTCACTGTCGACTATCCAGGCGAACGTCATGGATAACGAAGAAGAAGGGAAGAAGAAGAAGCGCCATTATCTCGCTATGGATGTCGCCACTAGCGAAGAAGAAGAAGGAAAGGAGCCATAATAAATTAATAATTAATTAACATATAATTAAAGTACATATATATCAACAGTTCTTAATCAATATACATTAACATTTAATAGGTGTTCTCTCAAAAAAAAACATTTAATAGGTGTATTTTTGTTAATCTATATTATGCTACCATTAATCAATAATCTATGATTTAGAGGATGCGGTGGGGTAAAGAGGGGGCTAGTTATAAGTTCCCTTGCTGTACTTTTTCACTCTATGGAAGCATGACATTAATCCTTGCATATTATACATTATATCTTTCTATAGTTATATTTTTGAACATCACACTATGCTGTTAATTTTTTTTTAATAATTTTGTTTTTATTGCAACCCAAGTTATATTCATGTATTATCATAACAATTAGTGAATGTATATATATTACAATAGTATTTTTGGTGTGGACAATAACTTTTTTCGCGAAGGAAGGAGATTAATGTATAACCTATAATAATTTAATTATAATTTTGAGTTTTTACTTTTTATTCAAACATACAATACAATAGTATCATTGATTACTTTAAACTTTTGTACTAAGGATAAATGCTAAAATCTTCTCTATTCAATAATAGTACATTATTGATTAATGACAATTTTTATGAAGATCTTGAGATAGTGTTATTTTCTGTTGAAAAGTGAAATTGTTTGATTAGTGACGACAATTTAAAAACGACTTATTACTTAATTACAAAAATTATGGAAAAATTATGGAACTGAGAGAAAAATGACAGATCAAGAATGAAGTACAATAAGGGTTGATGTGGAAAAAGGAGCTAACATATGGGACCTTCAATTTATTTTGAGATAAAAGATATGTGAAAAGAATTAGTTCCGTCAACAAAAAGAACAATATCGCAAACAAAAAAATTTATTTAAATATATTCAAAAAATATATATAAAAAAGACATGACGTCCCGTGCAATTGCGCGAGATAATGCTAGTTAAAGTTTAATTGAGAATCATGTTTCAAATATGACCACAAAATCCCCTTCAAAAAAGTAATATAACCAAAAAAATGGATATTAAAAAGTTTTCGAACTTGTGCAGGCCCATAAAACCCATAAATATGGTATGTATATGATTTTAATTAATTGATTAATTGATAGCTAAAAAATAATTTATGTTTGAATAATTTAGATTTGATCTGTTAGGGAAATTAAAAAAGGAAATAGTATGCCGTATAATTTCTCAAATAGTAGTCTTAAATAATAAATGGTTTGATTTGGTGGTCCATTATAATTAGGTTTGGTATAGCAAGTGATAAGGAAGTTTAGTTCTGTTTTTTTTATAAATAATTATGAAGATTGGTACTTTTACATTTAGGAAATTTCATGCATCAATACCCCTAAATAAAAAGGTCGCTCACAAGTTTCATGACTTGTAAAAAGTATAATCAAATCAAAAAAAGACCTGCCATGATTGCTTAAAAATGCATTTGTTGTGATGAAGCAAGCCTTCTTCTTGGGATAAACATGCATGCATCGTGACGATCATCAGGGACGAATCTTTGAATAAGACAAGGTTCTTAAAATAAAAATATAGCAATGACCAACTCAAGATTATCAGAATATATTTTATTTTATTATATAATAAATATCAAAACAATGTTTATAATCCTCCAAGTGTTGATGATTGTAGTAAGTATTTCATTTGCAATAATTATCCCTACCTCAATCTCGAGATTCTCGAATTGTCAGAATATTTTTCAATGGAATGTCTTGATTCCGTGCTCAAGATACAAAATTTCATCATAAAACCCTAACAAATTTTTAGTATTAAAAGATATCTCTAAACAAGATGTTATTTTCACTTAATTAATTTACATGGGATTGTATTAAATTTTTTGGACCAAAAAATCATCTATATTTCATATTTAATTTTCCAAAGTCTTTTGACATTTTTATGAATTTAAAATATCCATAAATACCTTTTACGCGTATCCTAATTTAGAGAAAGTAAAGACGATTATCCAAAATTTATATAATTTTAATATTTCAATTATCATATTATTCGGTTCGGTTGGACAATACTATAATATATTGTATGTGAATTTTGGATTTATTTGGTTCGGTTTAAAATCGGTTCAAAAATTATGTTCGCATCAATTCGGTTTGAATCTAGTTCAATTCAGTTAGATCTTACTTGATTCGGTTTAAATTGAATCGATCGAATTCATACGGTTAATTTATATATTCCAACATATAACTTTTGTGTCATTATATTAATTACAGGAGTAAATATTATTTTTAACACACATACACACATGTATATATATAAAAAAAATCCACAAAACGAATCCACCCTCGGACGGAGGGGTATTTTCGTAATTTTTCAACTTCGTTACTTCACTTCTCACGCTGTCGCCTTCCTTCCTTCTCTCTCTCACCCTTTCCATTAATCTCGCTTCACCCTTCACCCTTCTCTGCGGCGTGGGAAGCCATGGCGACCCAGCTAGAAATGGGTTCTGCTCTCTCTAATCCATCTGCACTCACTCTTCTGTTTCTCTTTCTCATGCGTCACTCTTCTCTTTCTCTTTCTCTTTCTCTTTCTCCAGCACCTCAAACAAAAATCTCAAGCAAAAACAAAGCTTCTCTCCCAAGAAAAATCCTAAACGAAGCTTCTCTCCCAAGAAAAACCCTAAGCGAAGCTTCTCTCCCAAGCAAAAACCTCAAGCAAAAACCTAAACAAAGCTTCTCCAGCACCTCGCTCGCTCTCCATCCATGTACGATTTCTTGCTGATCTTAGAACTTGCGATTTCATGTTTTTTTTTGTGATTTTCTTGCTGATAATTTTGAGATTGTTCTGATTTCCATGGTTTATTTGACGATTTTAACTAAAAAGTCACGATTTATCTCACAATTGCAGAGATTCTTTGACGATTTGTTTCTCGAGCATGGATTTTTCACGATTCAACTCACAATTTCAGCAATTTCAAATTTTTTCTGAGTTAATTTTCAATTTTTTACGAATTACAGCTGTTTTACAGATTTTTTTTTCAGAGATTCTTTTGAAGATCTGAATACTCTCGACGAATGTTGATTGGTCGAGGTTCAGCACTTATTCTCATGGTACACACACCGGTACCAAATTTCTGATTGTTCCTTTCTTTCAGAGATTGTCGAGTCTCCGTAACAATCGGAGTCGAGAAGCTAAGCAAAGAAGACGTGCAAAAAATGCAATTGAAACTCTCGAGGCCAAAATCGCAAACTGGATCTACTTCATGCGCATCACGGTATTCCATTTCCCAATTCTCTCAAACAAATAATCCAATTCCTAATTTCCGATTTTCCCCAAACAGGTGAAGCTACTATTTGCGGGAGAGAAGAAAATCTGTGACAACATATTGGACGAAATAAACATATCGAAAGATCAATATTTTCTGAAGTGACGGCCAATAGCGTCGCAATAATCAAAATATCGCGGGAGAAGCTATTCGTGTTTCTCAACATGTGCGAGATTATGCAAGAGCTTAATCACAGCCACTCGAAGCTGTTCTTAAAAATTTAAACCATCTCTTTCCAGTTCAATTATAGAGGAGCAATGGGCATGTCACTGAAAATTGCAAGAAAGATCCTCAATTCTTAACAAAGTTGTAATTTACTTCAGAATAAGGGGTCCTTTAACAATTTAGGCACAGTGCAAAGACTATCTGCAATTTACATGAGAATAAAGAGCTCGAGAAGGAGTCCATCAAATTATGGTCTTTTTATATGGTCTTTGTTTAGAGGAAAACCAGTGAATAAATTGGGTGCTAAGTTTTGGAGTCCAGTTATGTGTCGGTTTGTTAGTAAGGATTTTTGTTATGTTTGGTTGTTTTTATGACTGACTTGTCTTTCTCTATATTAATGTTTATTATCATTATTATTATTCTTATTATTATAAGAAAATTATACCTACACACATAATTTCATCACAAATATCTCGATGACATAACTCGATTTAATTAACACACATAAGTAACATGAAAATAAAGCAAAATATATTCTTGAGTGCAAAATAGCAAAATATATTTTGCACAGGAATATGATCTTATCCTATCGTATATTTTGATAGATTCAATCGTATATTTAACTAAATTCTATAATATATTTTTGGTAAATTCAATAATATATTTTGCTGAATTATATGAAATTAACGATCATGTTCATCGGATAATTAACTATATTTTGTTAGATTCAATCATATATTTTGCTAGATTCAATCGTATATTTTAATATATTCAATCGTATATTTATCTAAATTCAATAATATATTTTCCTGAATTATATGAAATCAAAAATATATTTTGCTAAATTTAATCATATATTTTGCTAATTTCAATAATATATTTTACTGATTATATGAAATTAATGATCGTGTTCATCGGATAATTAACTATATTTTAGTAAATTCAATCGTATATTCTGTTAAATTTAATCGTATATTTTGCTAATTTCAATAATATATTTTGCTGAATTATATGAAATTAATGATCGTATTTATCGGACAATTAACTATATTTTAATATATTCAATCGTATATTCTGTTAAATTTAATCATACATTTTGCTAAATTCAATCATATATTTTGCTGAATTATATGAAATTAATGATCGTATTCATCGGATAATTAACTATATTTTAGTAAATTCAATCGAATATTCTGTTAAATTTAATCATATATTTTGCTAAATTCAATCATATATTTTGCTGATTATATGAAATTAATGATCGTATTCATTGGATAATTAACTATATTTTAGTAAATTCAATCGTATATTCTGTTAAATTTAATCATACATTTTGCTAAATTCAATCATATATTTTGCTGAATTATATGAAATTAATGATCGTATTCATCGGATAATTAACTATATTTTAGTAAATTCAATCGTATATTCTGTTAAATTTAATCATACATTTTGCTAATTTCAATAATATATTTTGCTGATTATATGAAATTAATGATCGTGTTCATCGGATAATTAACTATATTTTAGTATATTCAATCGTATATTCTATTAAATTTAATTGTATATTTTGCTGAATTCAATAATATATTTTGCTGAATTATATGAAATTAATGATCATGTTCATCAGATAATTAACTATATTTTGCTAAATACAATCGTATATTTTGCTAAATTTAATCATATATTCTGTTTAATTTAATCATATATTCTGTTAAATTTAATCATATATTATATTCAATTTTATCATATATTCTGTTAAATTTAATCGTATATTTTGCTAAATTCAATCATATATTTTGGTGAATTGTATTAAATTAATGATCGTATTCATCGGATAATTAACTATATTTTATTAAATTTAATCGTATATTCTGTTAAATTTAATCGTATATTTTGCTAAATTCAATAATATATTTTGCTGAATTATATGAAATTAATGATCATGTTCATCAGATAATTAACTATATTATGCTATATTCAATCGTATATTCTGTTAAATTTAATCATATATTCTGTTAAATTTAATCGTATATTTTGCTAAATTCAATAATATATTTTGCTGAATTATATGAAATTAATGATCATGTTCATTAGATAATTAACTATATTTTGCTAAATTCAATCGTATATTTTGCTCAATTTAATCATATATTCTGTTAAATTTAATCATATATTTTGCTAAATTCAATAATATATTTTGCTGAATTATATGAAATTAATGATCATGTTCATCAGATAATTAACTATATTTTGCTAAATTCAATCGTATTATTTTGCTAAATTTAATCATATATTATGTTAAATTTAATCATATATTATGTTAAATTTAATCATATATTCTGTTAATTTAATCGTATATTTTGCTAAATTCAATCATATATTTTGGTGAATTATTTGAAATTAATGATTGTATTCGTCGGATAATTAACTATATTTTAGTAAATTCAATCGTATATTATGTTAAATTTAATGGTATATTTTGCTAAATTCAATAATATATTTTGCTGAATTATGTGAAATTAATGATCATGTTCATCAGATAATTAACTATATTTTGCTAAATTCAATCGTATATTTTGCTAAATTTAATCATATATTCTGCTAAATTTAATCATATATTCTGATAAATTTAATTATATATTCTGTTAAATTTAATCATATATTCTGTTAAATTTAATCGTATATTCTGGTAAATTTAATCATATATTATGTTAATATTTGTTCCTAATTACATTAATATTAACTTCTTTTAATAATATTTCATAATGATATTAAATACTAAATAAACTATATATTGTAGATGTCCACAAAAGAAAAACACACAATTAACTTGAATACATATAATAATAATTCACATAGTTCTACAACAAATTGTTTCCATTGTCACAAATATTTTACATCATTCAACAAAAGAAGTTGATACGCAAAAAAACAAAGCAGAAAAGCTAATATGCAAACAAATAGAGCTCACTTCTCACGATTCTCCACTTGAATTAGAGCCTCAAAAATTTCTAAATCTTCTTCAAGATCCTTCATTACTGTCTCGAGATTACGCATTGAGCCAACTTCTCAATGTATTTAAAATGTATCATACTTATAAAATTATTATTTGAAAGATAGGAAATTAGTAAACAAACACGAGAACATATAAATGAAAATTATCTTTACCTTGGCAGGAGGCAGTGCGTTTGTCAGTGGGCCTTATTGTATTATGCCGAGTGTTAAGGACCTCATTGTAATATATATCAAACCTTGAATTTTAGAGAAAACTATAAATTTAGGGGTTTAAGAAAACTATCTTTTTAATTGTCTAAAAAACGCTGTAGTTCATAAATTATCAAAAAAAATCATGAACTTTTATAATTTATTAAGTACTTTTATTTACTTTCGCTGAGCGCATTTCTCTGAATTTCACAAAATAAAAAACATTAAAAATGAGAAAAATATCATGTTACCCCTGAAGTTCATTAGATTATCAAGAACACCTTAAAATGAGAAAACTATTAACATATATCAAAATGCACATTTACAGTTAAGTTGTTTTTATGTAATTTTATAAAAGTATGGGTCCCACTTTGAAAATTTTTGTGAAAATTAACGTACTTTGGTTGTCAGATTTTTTTTTTCAACTCCATTAGATACATTTCTTACTCCTCGAAAAAGCTTTTAAACTCGGGTTAACTTCTTTTTAGTTCGCAATTCACCTATATATGCTTGAACTTTGTCCGGAAAAAACTTAGAAAATAATAATCTTACGAAATAATAATTTACATCCTTCACTGCATTGATCTTTTTTTCGGAATCAGACATGAACTTCTCTTGAACTCGTTTCAATCATTTGGCCAAACACGACTTCCGTTTCTGCATAAATCAAAAGAACCGAAATTCAATTGAGCCCCAAATTAGATCCGAAAGAAAATGAAATCAGTTAATCAATAAATAACAGTATAATATTACTGGAATAAGGTTTTAAGAGAGAGAACATGTATTGTTTATTGTTTAACAGAGGATATGTGTAGATCTCAGTGCCATTGCTCGAATAAATGTAGTTCTCTTTGAATTCCAGAAATTTTAGAAAGAATTGCAAGCAAAATTGTAAAAAATCATTGAAACTAACAGAATAAGCTGAAAAGAGAGACAAGATGTAGGATTTCGGAGAGGATATTGTGCAGATGTCGGGGCCTCCATTTGTTTCAATGATTTTTTACAATTTTGCCATGCTCCAGGCTCCAGCCGTCGTCGCCAGGCTCCGGCCGTCGCCAGGATCCAGCCGTTGTCAGGATCCAGCCGTCGCCTGAGTGGATAGTGCTCAGAGGAGGTGTCGCAAGATTCAACCCTCCATTAATCTCCATTTGTTTCCACTTATCGAAGAGAGCTCAAGTGGAAGTTCGATTCCAACGAAGAAGACGGGAGAGTGTCATTTGGAGGTAAATTTTATTAACAGGCCCCTCCGTGTGTGCTTATATTATTTTCAGACCCTTTTCTTGTTTAATTTTGAAAATTTATAAAAGAGCCCCTCCGTGTGTTGGAAATTTATAAAATAGTCCCTCCGTCTGTACTTTATTAATTTGTAGTCCTTGGATTCGATTTGTGGATTCTTTTTGTGGATTCTATTTAACATTTCTATATATATATATATATATATATATATATATATATATATATATCATTGTTTTAAATAGCGGCGCTGTAGCGCCGCTATAGCGCGCTATAGCGGGTTTTGGGAGGCAAACGCTGCATCGCTTCGGAATATAGCACTGTAGCGTTTTGTTCCGCTGCAACGCTATAGCGGACCGCTATAGCGTTGAAGCGTTCAATTATAGCGTCCGTAGCGGCGCTATAGCGTGATGATGATGATGATTATTATTATTGTTGTTGTTGTTGTTGTTATTAAATAATGAATCCACAAATCGAATCCAAGGACCAAAAAAATAATACATGTACAGGCGGAGGGGCCTGTTTATAATATGATCAAAATTTACAGACGGAGGGACCTTTTTGTAAATAAGCAACAATAGTCCTCTCCCTCGACAGACCTTCATCTCTCTTCCTCTCTCCTCTCTGAGGCGATTTAGGCGATTTAGGCGAACCTTGCTCCGTCGCGATCCTTCTTCTGTATAGGTCTCCGACGATTCACGATCCTTCTCCAGATCTGAGACTTCTTTTCTCTCGGCGATGGCGAACAAGAAGAAATGGCGATGGCGATGGCGACAAGAAGATTGAATCGTCTCTTCTTCTGGCCATAACGACGAGGAATCCATAGTCGATGAGGCGAGAAAACTCTAATCGATCCATGACAGATGATTTGTTGTTTTCTTCTTCTCATGATAAGGTAACTCTTGCTTGTGTAAATTTGCAAATTCAACTGTAAATTTCAATTTCAATTGTTGAATTTGCAAATTTTGCTTCGGTTTTCGAATCCGAAATGGAATTCTCTTCCAATTAGCCCGAATTATGTACTAATTACTTTCCCAATTAGCCCCAATTCAGTCTCAATCATGCAATTCAACTCAATAATGTTTCAATTGCACATTTAGACCTCAATTGAGTTCTAGCTAAGTTCTGATTGTGCAAATGAGCATCAATCAAGGCTCGATTTATATATATTTGACCTAATTTTTTTTTTAGATAAATGCAGATGCACTTGCATTGGTGAGGCGAGATATACCGATTGGGATCTGGCCGGTGAATCCCGAGTTGGATAAGTTCAGATAAGATTGACTGAGGTCACTCCACCGGTGAACCGATCACATTTGACTCCTTGTCCCTAGTCGCGCCCTCCTTCTCCCTATCGAACAGGTTAAAGAGAGATGTATTGTAATTGTGATATTGAACTTTAAATGTGACTGTAATTGTTATATTTTTCAGTTTTATTAAAATCTTGATATTAATTATTTTTTATCGAAGACGTGATGATTTTTGTAATATTTATTTGAATTACTTCTAATTCTTTTCCTGTGACATGTGAGTGATACTTTTTAGAATTAATGTAGTAAATTCAGGCAATTAACCATTATTATATATCAAAAAACTACAATTGGTATAGTTTGTATTATTCTACTGAATATATCTGAATATTATAAAAAGAAAATTTGAATACTTGTACTAGTTATTGTAAAATATTCTCCAAAAATATTAGTTTAACATACTAAGAGAAAATAACTATAACTATTGAATACTAAGAGAGGAAATATTTCATCCAAAAAAAGTTCTCAATATATATGATTGAATTTAACAAAAAATGTTCTCAAAAAAACTTCTCAATACATGAATTTAGCAATATTTCATCGTAAAATATCTGAATATTATGAAAAGTTCTCAAAATGATTGAATTTAGCAATATATATGATTTAATTCACCAAAATATATAATTGAATTTAGCAAAATATATGATGGAATTTAGAAAAATATATGATTGAATTTTTAAAAATATATGATTGAATAAAGCAAAATATATGATTGATTTTTGCTAAATAAATTATTGAATTTATTTAAATATACGATTAAATCTAGCAAGATACACGATCGAATATACAAAATATATGATTGAATATAACAAAAATAGCAAAATATATGAATCATTGTACACAGATATATGATTTAATGTAGATAAATATACGATTGTAATCTAGCAAAATATATTTTTGGATTTAAAATTAAAATAATATAAGGACTTAAAAATAACAAAATAAACACACGGATGGACTACTTTGTAAAATATACTTCTGCTATTCTTTCAAATCTTTCTTCTTCCAACATACCCGCCTTTGTTCTTATTGTTCGCTTCCTCGGCGATCTCATTCATGCTGTCCATCCCCGATATCGGCCGTGCTCGCCTTCGCCGATCTGAACCGATCTGAGCTCTTATTGTCATTGAAATTCTCTTAACGTTGCTCCCAGATCTTAACCTTCAGAATTCTTTTACAGGTATTCTACTTTTGAAATTTTAAATTTTAATTACTGTTTAAAATCTAATAATTTTTCTGATATTAACAAAATATAATTAGTACGATCAAATTCTACTATTCTAAATTACATTTCTCTTCTGTTTTTTTTTATTTACATTCATTGATATATCATCTTGTTATATTTAATCATATATTTTTGCTATTTTTGTTAGATTGAATCATATATTTTGTTAATTCAATCGTGTATTATTCTAGATTCAATTGCATATTTAAATAAATTCAATATATATTTTGCTAAAATCAATCATATATTTTGCTAGATCAATCATATATTTTGGTTGATTCAAACATATATTTTGGTAAATTAATCACATATTTTGCTAATTCAATCATATATTTTGCTAGATTCAATCATATATTTTGGTTATTCAATCATATATTTTCCTATATTCAATCATATATTTTGCTTAATTAAATCATATATATTGACAAATTATACTATTCTAAATTACATTTCTCTTCTGTTTTTTTTTTATTTTGCAGAATGTCTACTGGCTCGAACAACGATCTGCTCAATGTTAACAATCCAATTTTACCAATACAAGAAGCTTCGAAAGAAAATGATAACTTCAGTACCAACGGAGTTGATCAAGACGAAACATCTGATATTGGAAATTCAGAAAAACCTGAAATTAATCCTCATGAATTCATTCAACCAGAATTGAAGACAGAATACATACCAGTTCTTAACATGAAATTCCCTTCTCTCAAACATGCCGAAGATTTCTACTACCGGTATGCCTATAATGCCGGTTTTGGTATAGTTAAGAAAGGTGGTAGTGACAAAAGCCAAAAAAGATCTCGTCAATTATTCAAGTGTACCAGAGAAGGTTCCCCAAATCACAAATCTGATAAATTGGTAATGTATAGGAGGAGGCTCGACGTCAAAATTAATTGCAAAGCAATGGTGCAAATCACACCATTTGGTGATGATATTAATGGTGAATGGTATTACAAATCTGTAAATCTGGATCACAATCATGAACTCACACCAGGAATGTCACATAAATTCAGATGCTTTCGTTCATTACCAATGTTTATAAAAAGTCAAATTGAAATCAATGAAATAGCCGGTCTATCTGTTGAAGCTAACGTCAATTCAGTCATAGCAATTGGAGGTGGTTCAGAAATTTCATGTGGTTTTACGAAGAAAGATGCCAGAAACGTAATTACAAAAATAAGAGCTGCTAACCAACCAAAAGGAGATACCAAAGCTCTCTTATCTTATTTTCAAAATAAACAATTGGCCGATCCAATGTTCTTTTTTAAGGTTGATTTCGATGATGATGATTGTCTCGAAAGGGTTTTCTGGGCTGATTCATATTCACGACAATCTTACAAGTACTTCGGCGATGTGATTTCCTTTGATGCAACATACATGACTAATAGGTATTCTTTAATATTTTCTGTAATTTATAATAATTTATATGACCATTAGATTAGATAATGAGGTAGCAAACTATAATCTTTTGTTTTCTGAAAACCTATTATTTATAGCAAAATATACGATTATTATAATCAAAATATATGATTGTATTTAACAGAATATACTAAAAGTTTTTATTCTCTTTTTTTATAGGTATGGCATGCCTTTTGTTCCATTTGTTGGTGTTAATCATCACATGAATTCAATTATCATGGGTTGCGCACTTGTTGCAACAGAAACAACAGAAACATATGAGTGGATATTTAGAACATTTATTCAATGTATGTCAAATGAAGCACCGAAAACAATTATAACTGATCAGTCACCCTCGATGAAAATAGCAATTAATAATGTAATGCCCAATACAAAGCATCGTCTTTGTATGTGGCATATACTAAAAAAAATTGCTGACAAAGTTGGAAAAAAACATGATGCATCCGACGACATATGCAGTATTGTGAAGCATTCAACTACTCCTGAAAAATTTGAAGAAAATTGGAAGGCCGTATTAGAGCTTCATAATTTGCAAGGTAATTTTTACGTTAATTTTAATTTGTCCAATTAATTTCATTTTTTCATATATATTTTTTATTTTTTGAAAAGATAATAGATGGCTCAAACAATTACACAACATAAGGGAAGAATGGGTGCCAGCTTATATTAACGACCATTTTTGGGCTGGAATGTTATCTTCTCAGCGTAGCGAAAGTATGAATTCCTTTTTCGACCAGTATGTGAATTCAAATACTGGTGTGTCCTTATTTGCCAAGAGATTTGATATTGCTCAAAATCGAATTATTGAAATTGAACTCAACGCTGATAACATGTAAATATCATTTTTAACATAATATTCTAATCATTTTGGCATATTATATAAATGTTAATTTAATAATTTTTTTTAATAACAGACGTAGAACTGGGAAACCAAGACTAATTCATGGCACCCCAATAGAGCACCTATTCCTTGAAGAGTACACTTTGAATGTGTTCCGCAAATTTCAAGACCAGCTGGTAATAATGGCTTTATTGAGTTTTGTGATCGAGGATGAATCTGATAATATTAAGAAATACAAGGTTGAAAATACAAAAACTCACAACGATTTCCTGGTTTCATTTAATATCGTCGACAAGACCGTCAAATGTGAATGTCGGTATTTCGAAACTACTGGTATTCTCTGCTCGCATTGTTTAATGGTATTCAGAGAAGAAAGAGTTGAAACTATTCCTCAAATATATGTAATTGATAGGTGGAAAAGGAATTTTAAACGGACGCATTTGAATAATAGATCTTCTAATTTGGGAAATAATACAGACAATGATGGGATTAATGCGAATTATTCAGATTTACACCCTATTTTTCTGGATTTGGTTGAATACTCAACTCACAACAGGAAGTTAAATTCTTTAGTTAAGGATGGTTTAGTTGCTTTACGTTTATCTGTCTCCAAATCTCTACCTACAAATCGAAAGAAACCTTCCTGTAGTACGAATAATCAAGAAAAAATACCATCTCCAACATCTCAGAATTATCAAAACCCTAAAACCAAGAATAAGAAACGTGGTAGACCAAAAAGAGTTCGAGATATGTCTGAACGAAATAAGCAAATTCAAATATTGAAGGAAAAGAACAAAAAAAAAATTGTTGAGGAGAGTGATGATGATTCCGAATAAATTCTCATTAGTTAAGTTCAATTATATTTTTTTTAACCATTAATTTCATTAATATCAACTAATGATATTATTTTTTTTTTAATTTTGCAGGTTTTAAATAAATTCATACAAGACTGATATAATTGAATTCTTTCAAATTCCTCTTATTTCATTTTTGTAAAAAACTATTTTTTTTTTGTACTAATGAATTAATAAGCATTTGTGTACAAACATATTGTTGGATTTATCAAAAAATACGATTTACTTAGCAAAATGTACGAATAAATCTATTAAAATATGCGATTGAATTTTCAAAAAACTAGGTAATTATCCGATGAACATCATCATTAATTTCATATAATTCTTAAACTAATACGATTAAATTGATTGTTTTTTTTAGTTTTGGTTATTAAAATAAAAGGTTTGCTTGGAAGTGTGATACCAGTATAAGGTTTGTGAAATGTATAATATCAATCCAATTTCATGGTGGTTATCTCGACTCTTGAGACAAAGAAAGGTTCATGTTTTTATAAGAACTTGAGGTAACCTATTCTTTTAAATGGACAATAATTCAAATAAATTATTTAAAAAAACAATCGTACAAAATCTACAAATCTTCTACATCTGATTGGTACAAGAAAGCAACACATAGAAATCGTACTTCAAGATCAAAATATATCAACAAAACACATACATATATCATCCTAACATCAATATCACCAAAACCAAAATACAAGCACACATACATAAAGAATACCACAATAATTACATCTCATGTCCATTGACAACAAAATTTTCATACCGAACTACATTTTAGTTACACCTCCAATTAAAACAAAATTAAAATTTGTAACTCGACACGTTTCCTGCAAGTAAGCACCTATTAGGCCCTTCTTTCACTGCCACATCAGACCTCGATTATGTGGACCCCACTGGTTCGACCACGTCAGGTGTCATGAAATTTTCAGTTTCAGTTGTAGGCGAGAAGATAATTTGGTCGAGAGTTAACGGGTTCAGAAGAAGACCCGTTAATGAGGGTTTCGATGGAGAGGAGGGTTGTTGTTTGAGGATCATTTCTTTGTGGCATTTGGAACACATGTACATTGTTGCTGCACTGTCGAAGAACCCACAGTTATTTACACATAGGATTGGTCCCTCTGGTGTCTGCCATCCCTGTTTCCTCCTTCCTCCAATTTTCGAAGTTTCTACTTGCTCGAAACAAAGATCGAGTCTTAGAAACCGGCAATTCCTTGTGGAGAATATTTTGAATTCCTCAACGATCCCTAAAAAGGAAATCGCCTCTGTCGCATTCCCATAGGTGGCTTTGTTCTCACTCTCCTTCTCTTGATAATTGAGTCGACAGCTAGAAAAGGCTACTTGTAGAGTGATTAATTGACCTACGAGCACTGATTTTAGAGTGATTACTGTCTGTTTTGGAACATGATTAATCCTGGGAGCAATTAGCATCAAAATTTGGAACAATAACTCCAAAATTATTCAAATTGGGGGAAACTACACACACTCAACTACATTGAAATGAAGTATCATTATGCATAGTATAAACAAATGAGATATTATGGAGAAATGGAAAAACAGAATCTAATCAACACATTTTAAATGGAGTAAATACGTAACTGTCAAAAAGAGAACTATTGATTTAGGATTTTTGTCGTTGCGTGCTCAGTCGATTCTTGGCTTCTTAATCGTTCAATGTCTTCATGGTTTCTCTCTATCGTGCGATCTGGTGGTAGCAGCGGCTTCCCTCCTCGTGCGATCTGGCGTCTTCGACAAAATTGGCAACAAAGTGAGAGTTTTTGGCTTCCGTGCTGGTGACTAGTCGCTTCTCTCCTTTATCTTTCTGTGCGGTCTTCTCAGTCCCTTCTTTCCAGGACGACTCTTTTCCCTAATAACTCCTAATTCGTTAAAAATAATTGGATATTCTGATTGTGAGAGAGAGAGAGAGAGAGAGAGCAATGGCCGAGAGAGGAAAGAAGGGGAAGAGGGTCTCAAGAAAAAGAGGGGGTGAGATGGACAAAATAACGTGATGGAGTGGAGACGGAGAATTTTTTTTTGTATAAACTCTGTTTATCGTGTTGGTGGATCCGCACTGATTTAACTCGATCGGACCGCTGAAAAGTTAATGGCACATAAGTGCTTGTGCCATTAATGTCACGGTAGACAGACTATATATGGATATATATGTATAACGTATATATATACATGTATATATATATATATATATATATATATATATATATATATAGGGAGGCTAACCTACTTAATTAATTAAGTATTAAAGATTTGGTACTTAATTAATTAGGGAGGCTAATATACTTAATGTTTTTTAACCATTGAATTTGCATTGAGATTTGTATATTTAATGATGTGCACAAAATTTCATGATGATCATGAAAAAACACAAATTTCAAACTTTTGGTACTTAATTAAGTATATTAGCCTCCCTCATATATATATATATATATATATATATATATATAGTCAACACTCTTGTTTGGTCAACGTCGGCCAACACCACTTATTTCACTAAATCTAAATATTATAATCGAATTTTAACCGTATAGATATGTTTTATATCATTTAAATATGATGTAGAATAAATTTTGTACAATTTTGATTTTTGTATCTTACAAAATCGATAACATATTTTCACAACCGTCCATTTCGGTAAATTTATAGATTTCCATGAAGAGAAATTCGAAACCTAGTAAAAATTCATCCTTAGCCTATCTATATGATTTAAAATACATCGAAACCAAAAAAATTCGAATTTCAAAATTTATTTAATGATGATTCATGTTGTAACTATTTTCGACCGTTAATTTTTTTTAAATATAATGATAAGTATGATAGAAATTTTTATTTTTCATGAAATTGAATCTACAACATTCTCAAATAATATAAATCATATCTATACAGTTAAAATTCGATTCTCATATTTAGATTTAGTGAAATAAATGGTGTTGGCCGACGTTGGCCAAACAAGAGGGTTGGTCATTGATCATATCCCATATATATATATAGTGCAACTAAAATGCTTGTACAAGTAAACTTCACTTTGTACTTGTACATTGTAAACCCTCAGATCCATATCTAGATTCGTGCACTGATTTTACATTACACGCTCCCGTTAATAGACACTTTCATCAAGCTGTTTTGTTTTCTCCGTCAATCATCTTTGGCTCCGTCAAAAAGCAGGACATTTTCGGAATTTTTACTGTAGTAACCGTGTATGGAAAAAATATTTCCGAAATAACCAAATTTTTAACATAATTCTCAAAATGTCTTTTGCGGGGTACCATAGTTCGCCAGGCGGAGAACCATTCATCGCCTTTCTTAATTTCGTTCGTTAGTGCACTGACAAGTAATTAAATAGAAAATGTTGTGATTAACACAAAAGGCGAATAACCATTCCACGCCAGGCGATCAATCATAGCCCGCCTGGAGAACAACCATTCCACGCCAAATAGTTTTTGTTTATTTTTGTTGGTAAGATTAAAATTGTGTTTATATTATTGTTATGATGTTAATTAAATTAATTAATTGATAATATGTTTATGTGAGTATAGTTGCAAAAATAAATAATTAATTAAATAATTGAATATTATATTTGCAAAAATAAATAATTGAATATTATTGTTATTATAAATAATTAATTGATAATGTGTTTATATTATTTTTTATAAATAATTGAATATTATAATTATAATTTGATTTTTTATGAAACCACAACTAAAATTATAAAATTAATTAACAACCATCACAACATCACAAAATGAACAACCATCACAACATCACAACCATCACAACATCACAAAATGAACAATCATCACAACATCACAAAATGAACACTAGGTATATCACAACCATCATAACATGAAAGCAAGTATATCACAACATAAAAACAAATATATCAAAACCCTCACAACATCTAATTGTCCTCTCTCGGTGCATTTTGAGTGGGATCGAAATAGTCGGGACCGCCGCCATACGAAGTACTGCCGCCACCATACGAAGTGAAGTTCATGAAGTCCACGAAACCTGTACCGCCACCCATGCCATAATTCGGTCGCGAAGTGGTAACGTGGTCTGTGAATGGTGGTTGGACGATAGGTGGTTCCGTCGTGGGTGGAGTCGGTATGTCATGAGTGTGTGAACAGTCTAGCGACAACTCATCCAGCAAAACCGTCATTCTACCGCCCATCTGGTCCAAGATCATGCGAGATGGACAAGTCGGGGAACAACACCCGCCTTGTCTCGAACGGCGAATATCAAGTTGTATCTCCTGAACCTATTGACGTGAATTTAAATATTATATAATAAAAATACTTTAATTTGATTTCATTACAATAAAATTAATAAATTATGACATACCATGGATCGCATCAGTGGGCCACTAGGTCGGAAGCTCACATCAGGACGACTAATTTTGTTGACCATCCACCGCCTCGTTATTTGCCAAAACCACCTCATATAGTCCTGAAAACATACATATGATCAGTGAATTAATGCTTAATAAAATAAAATTACATCCAAATAATTAAGTTTGGTACCGTTCGTGTGAACCCGCCGCTCAATACAGTATCGTCCTCCACCATAACATACGCGGTCCGGTGCTCCCAAATAATCAAGTACCGATGGATTTGTGCGCTCCTTAATTTCCCACGAGGCGCCATAATCGGGTTTGTAGGGATGTGTTGCCGATAACCAAACTGTATCATAACCCTGTCTGGTAGGTGCATCTCTACGATACCAGAGCATATCAACCCCACTTTTGCCATCCAAATCTGAGAACCAACAAAGCATTGTGGCGGAAGATTCGCCGTAAGCTCTTCAGTATAAGGACTCCAAGAAATCTGAAAATTAAAATTGTAATTAATTAAAATTGTAATTAAAATTGAAAATTAAAATCTGAAAATTATTACTTGTTCGGAATGTAGTTTGTCGAACTGATCAGAATAATAGATGATCGTGCTTCCCCTATTATTTTCTGTGTACGCGTGGCCACCAACATAATAATTCATGAGTGGCAACTGAACTATAGATCCTGGCGGGGTCATGATGGGGCGTCCAACGGCTAAATGAAACCACGACCAAATCTACCAAAATTTGAAACATAATAAATTTGTTTATATGTTAGTAACAAAATTAAATAAAATCGTAATAATTCAAATAAATGATAAATTACCTGAACAAGCGAGAACCATCCCGATGCCGTATTTTGCCCAATCTGGCATGCATTTCCTAAAGACTTGTACAAATGGGCGAGGACAGCAGCACCCCAGGCATAACTCCCACATATGTCGAAATCCTCCAAGAAATAAATGTAGTTAACACTCAATCTCCCTTTCGTGGGATTGGCCAAAGCCATGGAGCCCAAGAAATACAATATGTAAGCCCTCGTAATTTGATCCCACCTCTCCTCAGTGGGATCAGTCGGTACGACATGAAACGTTCTAAACAACCATGGTAAGGAAAGACGGTTATCTGGCGGGCACGCACCAAGTAACCGGGTCATCTCGGCTCCTACGTCATCCTCCCGGCTCGGGGGCCTAAACAAGGGAGCACCATCAACTGCGAAACCGGTAAGTAAAGAAATATCTCGCAATGTGATGGTCATCTCGCCATGAGGCATATGAAAGGTGTTCGTCTCCGGACGCCACCTATGAATCAATGCATTGAGTAATGTCTGATTCAACTGCACGTAAGCTCCCCTAGTCGGGAGATAAAAGCCCGCTCGCATCAATCGGCACTCCATCTCAGGAGTCATCATCGTCCAGCGACTCCAATCACGACCACTCTGATGGATCGAGATAACAGGCTTTTCCACCTCGTTCGACACATGGTTTATTTGATCGGTCAGAACGGAAGGATCAATAGGTCCTGGATTCTGCATCTGTCAAAAGCCACACCAAATGAATAATTAGAAAATTTACGTAATAATTAAAAAAATGAAATTACATGAACGTAATGAAATGAAAAGACCAAACATAAATGAAAACCCAAATTTAGCTAAAAGTACATAATACATAATAAATTACATACAAAATTCATTACAAATTACATAACCAAGTACCGAATGAATTACATAACCAAGTACCGAATGAATTACATAACCGAGTACCGAATTCATTACATACAAAATTCATAATAAATTACATATTGAAATACTAATGTCGATGTTCTTGAGAGAGACGTAACGGTACACAAGTACGTATTGTGTGACCTCGGACCTTGCAAAAGGAACACACGTTGCCATTTCTACCCTCATGATCCATCTCGGTTCGTTCACGCCTTATTACCGGTCTCCCAGCTTTCCTTTTCACGTGATTGGGGGGAAGTAATTTTGGTCCTCGAACATTTGGCCAATAACGGCGATCAAGTATCACTGGCAATATTTGCTCGTATGTCTTCTTATAAGCTGGAATACGATAGAACGGATCACAAATATCATAGTAACTCTTGTTTATTTTTCGATAAACCGCTATTACATGAGAGCACGGAAGATATTCCAATTGCGGTATTCCGCACGAGCAAGTACATTTCCTTCCCAACTCTGGCAAACGAACTTCATTAACTAGAGTCTCGGAACGATTATAATCATAAAACGAAACAGCAAATAATGTATTAGAGTGGTTAGTAATTTGCATATTTCTACTATCCATTTTTCTAGCATGAAGCAGCGATTCAATCTTTAAACCCAAACGTGTCTTGCATTCGTCGCCTTCTTTACGTCTCGTAAAAAAATAGGTATTTAGTCGACCACAAATCTGAGCAACCAATGATCTTATAGGCAAACCTCTAGCACCTTTCAATACACCATTAAAGCACTCCGAAATGTTAGTGGTCGTAATACCCAATCTACGACCACCATCATGTGATACAGCCCATAAATTTTTGGGACCTACATTTCTATCCAAATATTCAATCACTTCGGGTTTCATCAGTCTCATTCTTTCCAACACCCCTTCGAATCCCTCAATTCTACGTTTAGTGGCCGCTGTCCAAAATACTTCACCCAACTCTTTATTACCAATTTTTTTAGCAATGTTCTGTTGAACATGTCGAATGCAATATCGCATCGCGTGTCCTTCCTCACTCGGGAAAATTTGGTTGATTACCGCTCGATGACCTGACCATCTATCCGTAACTATACAAACGGGTAAACCATTTGTAACGAAATCTTTTACCCGAACCAAAAACCATTGCCAAGAAGAACTATTTTCATTCTCGACAATTGCAAATGCTACGGGAAATATCCCTCTATTTGCATCCATTCCAGTAGCTATTAAAAGAGTACCCAAATACGTCCCATGCAAATGTGTACCATCGACACTCAAAACCGGACGACAATGTTGGAAACCTTTAATTGATGCCCCCAAAGCCCAAAACACGCGTTTGAAATGTATTTTACCACGACGACCGTCACCGTAATCGAAATCGACAACGGTACAAGGATCTCTCATTTGTAACATCTTCATAAACGATGGCAAATCGGCATAAGAATCCTCCCATTTTCCGTAAATTATCCCAATCGCTTTTGACCGTGCTTTCCATGCAACCTTATAACTAATTTCGATATGATATTCCTTATGAACCAATTCTTTAATGTTATGAGGATCAAGAGTTATATCTTGGCGTAAATTGGGAAGGATCATCAAAGAAATGTGTTCCGCATTCAATTGACGATTCTGAGACGCAACCCCCGAATTAACACACGTATGCCCTCCTTTGAATTTAGTAATTTTCCACGAGATTCCAGATTTGGGCACAATTGCACGCAGTCCCCACTCACATTCTTCTTGAACACATCGAATTTGATATTCCCTCGTATTACTTTTCTGAGTCCGAAACTCAACAAAATTCTTAATCGACCAATCTCTCAATTCCCTTTGCATTTCTTTCTTCGTTGCAAACAATAGCCCATGCCAAGATTTCTCGGATGACAAAATATTTCTTTCATCAATGTCGTCATCTCCTTCTTCACATACCATTAAATCCACCCATTCGTCATCTTTAAAAATTTCGGGCATATCCTCCGTCATATTCATTCCATTTATCCACTCTCCCCCTTGGCTAGATTGATGAACCACGTAATCGATATCAATTTCTGGAACACTACTTTCGCTACAACCCTCATCTTCCTCCGTTTCTTCTTCTTCTTCTTCTTCTTCTTCTTCCTCCATATCTTCCTCAAATTCTACGTGACTCTCATTTGCAACGGGTTCCGAGGGCCCAGCAAATTGTTCGGACGATCCGGGACGACCCGAATAATATGCGGAATCGTATCCAGAATCGGAAGAATGACCGGGATAATTATAACCAAAAACAGCATTATTATGATAGGGATTAAATTTCGCTCTTTGTTCAACAAACAATTGGTTATAACCTCCGGTAATAGTTGTCATCATCATGTTTAAACTTGAATCATCATTAATTTCAACAATATCCCAAATCCCTGATGGAAATGGCCAATTCGTTTTCAATATTATATCATACATTTCTGTATTTATTCCGATGCAATTACGAACCAAATTTATCAAATCCGTAAAATTACTTCTATTTGGTAAAATTACTAACGTACTTCTACCTCCTTCATAACGGGGTATATTTCCCTCCCTAACAATATTCCCGTCCCAAAATATGTAAAAGGACGTCCCTTCCATGCTTGCACTACATGTTGTTCTTGTATCAAATTTATTTTCAATTATAAATTTTAATTATCTATTCAAACCATAATTTTCTATTCAAAACCCTAAATTATATTTTTTTATCCTAATTTGTTTATCCTAATTAAATAAATTTCAACCTAAATTAAATAAATTAAATTAAATAAATAAATTATATTTTATCCTAAATTATATTTTTTTTATCCTAATTTGTTTATCCTAATTTTTTTTTATCCTAAATACAACCCGAAATTAAACCCTAATTTAAATAAATTTTTGTAAATCTCTAAAATAATATAACTAATTCCTAAAACAAATCTATAGCAAAAATCATAATACAAACTATATTCACATATCAACAATTAAATACAAAACAACAAATTTACCTTGGAATCGAAAACGAACAAGCTTCAAGAATTTTCTTTGAAATCGCCAAAAAAACTGCCTCAAAAATCTGTCATTTCAATCAAAAAACACATATAACATCAAGTATACAAATAGATCTAAAAAAATAGAATAAATACTTGTATTCCACAATCTTCACCGGATGAAAACGAAGAAGAAAGAAGAAGAAAAGAGGAAGAGAAAGAAGAAAGAAAAAGAAAAGAGGAAGAGAAAGAAAAAGAAAGAAAGGACGGTGCGGTTTTGGATTTATGTGAAAGGCGGAGAACCAAACAGCGCCTAGCGCTCAACCAAACGTCGCCTTTGGACACGTGGCTTCGCAGGAAAAGAAGGCGATGAACCAAACCACGCCTAGCGCTGAACCAAACCTCGCCTTTTTTAAACCCCAGATTAACGGTCCAATTACCAATTTAACTCTATTTAATGATAAGGCGATGTATGGTTCTCCGCCTGGCGAGCTATGGTACCCCGCAAAAGACATTTTGAGAATTATGTTAAAAATTTGGTTATTTCGGGAATAATTTTTTCAAACAGGGCTACTACAGTAAAAATTCCGACATTTTCTTCTTCCTCAACCCCCGCGTGCTCATCTCCTTCTCAGTTCTCTTCTCGTTAAGCTCGGCAGAAATCCTCCTCGCCATCTCTCTGGTTTGCCTCTACGAATCTCTCTCCGTTAGCAGTTCTCGAGCATAGGTAAACCCTTATGCTCTCTCTTCTCTGGATCGATTGATGTGCAGGTTAGGATGTGTTGATTTTCGTACTTTTGCTGGATTGGGTATATTCGAGTCTGCAAAATCACTGATTTTAGTTGATTGAGATGTACTAGAGTTCAATTAGGGTCTGCAAATTACTGATTTTAGTTGATTTCGGCCTAATAACATTAATTATGGTGTATAATATTCTATTTAGGGTCTAGTATAGTCCAATTAATCAATACCTTCTCTTCCTCGTCGGTCGATCCTTCCGGGTTATATTAGATTTCTCAAAACAGTTTATAATTACTCAATTGAGTCTTATTTGTTTGACTCGATAGCATCTCTTCCTACGTGTACGCTTATTATCGTTGATCTTTGCATAATTAGTTGTATCTCTTATCTAAGTTAAAATTGTATTGATTTGAGTATCTATAACTACTGATATCGCATCATCTTTGTGTTGACTAGTTTTATGTGAAACTGATTTCTATGTTGTTTTAGGGTCAGAAATTGACTGATTTTATGTGCAATTTCACTATTAGAAATAAAATGATGGATTGACTCTAATTTTTGTTTGTTCATTCTAATTTTGATGGAACTAGAGCTGCATGCTTGTTCGGGTTTAAAATAGAGAAGTTAGCAAAAAAACCATAAAATATTAGAAATTAGGTTTATAGAGATGAAGGGAGGCTAATTAGGGTTTATTAAGATTTTCAAATTAGAGAAATTTGCAAAAAAAAACAAACATATAACATTAGAAATTAGGGGGCTATGAGGCTAATGCAGAGGATTTTTGCAATTGTTCCCCAAAATTATTGATTTATATTTTTATTACTCAAATTGTAGTAATATTGGAGGAGGATTAAAGTACTTAAGAATTTCAAGCATTTCGATCTTCAATTCTTGTAACTTCCTTCTTTTCTTTTTCTTTTCATTCAGGTAGCAAATGAAGCAAGCAATGTGCGGGGCAAACGAAGAAGGGGCCTTTCACAATTTTTTAGACGAGTGCTAATTTCCAACATTTTAGTTGGAGCTTATGTATAAATTATGTTTGATTTGTTTGAATTTTGTTAATTTGTCTGAATTTTGCTAATTTTATTTTATAAAGTTTGTTGAATCTATATTTATTTTGAACTTATTTGTAATTTTTACATATTAATATTTTGTCATTTAAAAACTTTTTGACTGTATCTTACACCTTTCCTTTACAAAAAAATTTATATTTGAGTGGTAGTTGGTACTTGGTACAAACTTTGGTTCTTACCTTGCATTTTGCAAAATAGAGATAACAAAATTAACAATTTGCATTTACAAACTTATCAAATGAAAACTAGGAAACTTATAATCACAAACTTGTATATTACAACAACTCTTTTTTTTCACAAATTACTTCTAAAAAAAGAAAAAATAGAGGAGAAAAAATGGTCTAAAATTACATTTAAAAAGTAAAGCAGCCTAATATCGCATCTCAAATCGAACCCTAAACTTGTCTAAAAAAAAAATCAAAAATCTTCAATCATCTTCGTAATCTTCATTAGCTGAACAAAGAGCTGGATTAAACATACATCGATTAAAAAAGCGAAAAATAGTGCGCAATTAAGCCTCAAATCATGTATAACTAACTCCAATAATCTTCCTGTACAATGTTACTATCCTCAAGTATAAAATGTATAATATTGCCCGGTAATGTTTCCACAAAGGGAGGAATTTTTCATTAATACCCCCAAAAAGGGAGAAACTTTTACATGCCATTTCTACAATTTTGAGATACAACATGAGAAGGAAAATTCCGAAATTCAAGTTTAATCCTGAAAAAAAAGAAAAGTTTTCATGCATACCCCTCAAAAGTGATAAACATCCAATATTTCTAAATTATTATATGTTTTTCAAGCATACCCCTAAAAAATGATAAATATTCAATATTTCCAAGACTAACATTATTCTTATAATTTTTCAACTCATTCCCATTTCAAAATTTTCAGGGTTTGTATATAAATTTTATCTACAACTCGAAATTAGATTGTTTCCCCATATGCTGTATTAGTTACAAACAACTTACAAGTCTCAATTACGATCACGTTGTGTAATTGAGCCTTGGTTTATCCAAATTTTGCATCAATAAAACTCAATCATGCACGTGCCTTAATTAAAGCTCAATTTAGAATCAGATTTCCTTTTAATTGCACAATTAAAATTTAAATGCAGAAATTTGCAGAAAAAATAAAATTTAAAGGAAAAAAGAAAGAAAATAACCTGAAGAACATGAAGCCAAGGTCCGAAACTTGATTTCATATTGGAGAAGTCTCAGACATCACATTAGATTTCTCCCAGAAATTATCGAGTTGGACTCATGTTTGGGATCCCCTCGATACATACAAAATACTAGTAATTAGTATCAAATACACTTTAATTTATGCTATTAGGCTGAAAACACGAAGACACTGACTCTAAAACACCCTAATTAGACTCTAATACAAAACAATCAACTAGAATCGGTAATTTCCAGCCCCAATCCAGCAAAAGTCCGAAAATCAAGACATCCTAACATGTACATCGATCAAGAGAGAGCATACAGCTTGATCCATGCTCGAGAAGTGGTAACGGAGAGGGACAACCGTAGAGGCGAACCAGAGAGATGCGTGTGGGAGAGCTGCCTTAGCGAGAATTTGACGAGAAGAACGACGAGAGAGAAGCAGGCACACGAGGAAGAAGAAGATCATGCCCTGCTTTGACGGAGCTCAAAATTATTGACGGAGGAAAAAGAAAAGGTTGACGGAAATGACTATTAACGGGAGCGTGTAATATAAATTAGTGCACGAATCTAGATATAGATCCTAGGGCTTATAATGTACAAGTACAAAATGAAGAATACTTGTACAAGTATTTTAGTTGCACTCTATATATATATGGGGCCGGTTCCGTCGAGATCTTATTTTGAGTCCAAATCAAGACCGTTGATTGAATTGTGACGGAGGGCTGAGATTTTTTACCAAAATTCACTGCTCATTAATAAAATATTGTCTGCCCGGTTGCCCCTTAGTGACCTATCACCATCGCTCATCTCCTCTCTCTCTCACACGATTATATCTCTCACAGCACAGCTTCGCCAAATTGAGAAGGAAAAAATAACTCGCCCTCTCCCTCTAGGGGGGCAACCGGGCAGACAATATTTTATTAATGAGCAGTGAATTTTGGTAAAAAATCTCAGCCCTCCGTCACAATTCAATCAACGGTCTTGATTTGGACTCAAAATAAGTACTCAAAATAAGATCTCGACGGAACCGGCCCCTATATATATATATATATATATATATATATATATATATATAAGTCTACGACATTACTCCTTCGATATACCACTTCATTGTCGATATATGTGTTGATATTATTATATCATTTTTTATGACCATATACTGTATTATTTTCAACCATAATATACTGTTGGGTATCGACGTCACTACCGAGCCCCGCGCAGCGGATTGAGGGGCCCGGTCTGACCCGATCCCGAGGACCACGTCAACGACTCGAAAGTACGAATCATGAAATGCATCTAACCTATGAAATTAACTCTTAATTCATAGAGAATCATACCGCGTGAAATTGATCACGGAGACGGGTTGACTCTATTAGCTGCTGCTTGTTTCGATTCCGGCGACACGCACGTCCCACGCCCGCGCGATTCGACACCTAATGCGAAGCTCCGATTTGTCGTATACAACCGGAATTTATCCGGTTCGTCTCCGACCTTGCTCGTCCTTGCTCTCGATTGATCACAGTCGAAGATCTTAACTTAGATCTCTCTACTCGTATCCACCTCGAGCTAACATCTCTCGGTTGCGGCGAATTCCCCTAAAATTCCCGCAAGCTTGCTCAAATCTTTAATCCCTTTTCTCCAACTTGTCCAACAAGTTTTTCTCTCTTCTCTAGATCTAGATTACTGGCTGCAGCATCAGAAGGGAGAAGAGAGAGAGAGAGGTTACAGAGATTATATAATCAATCTCTGAATTAATGAGTATTAATGAGTATCAAAAACTGCTAATCCAGAATTCGGATCACTGTCCGTCATGACGCACGATATGGTGCGTCATGACGCACAAGTCACATTTACTTGGATATAGCCGTTATACAGTGTACCGTCATGACGCAGGATAACGTCCGTCATGACGCACCACCGTCATGACGCACAACTTGGTGCGTCGTGACGGTATACTCACAGATTGGCTTTTCTCAGAATTATTCTACTGTGCGTCATGATGCACAATATGGTGCGTCATGACGCACCATGTAATTTCTGCCAGATTTGCATAATCTTATTATGCATCCAATCGTTCCGACGAACACGTATGTTTGTCTACACTCATTTGTACATTCAACTAGTTGATCTGTAACTGTATTTCCTTCAGTCTCCCACTCAGTTCAAGATCCAACTAAATAAAGTACTAGTGTACATCTCATGTACACATAACCTTAGAGATTGAAATTTAAGCCCGAAATAAGACAGCTCTATGTGTGACCGCGTAGGTTCGTATCAAGCAATGGTAGTGAACTTATGCCTAAGCTCACGGGCTAATGAGAGGGATCTAGGAAGAAATCCATCATAGCTTTCCCACGTTGAAAACGAAAATGATTGTGATCATTTATACCCATCTCGAACGGTGGTGTTTAGTTCTCTTGTTCACGATATCCGTCAATCAAAAGGCATGGTGATAGTCATCCTTATAATTTGATTGACTAAACTTATTGTTTCGATACCGAATTGAATCAACAAATACAATCGATATTAACAATTAATATCATTGACTCTGGCCAGAGATTTCGTTGATCAATTCATCGATAGGCCTAAGGGATATCTCTTTCTCTCGAAAGGAACAATTTCTATCTTGATGACTCACATCAAATTCCGTGTTTCAGATAATACCCGATCATAATCCCATGACCATCCTGTTACAGATAGTGGAAGATTATATCTAAGCATTATGTTACGCACGAAAAATGATCCATGATCATCTCAAGTGTGAAGAACTAAGACCCCATTCGTTACGATTCCATCTACAATGACTAAACCATGTCATGGTATCGCACTTTTGGTGAAGTCACAATATACATAATCTAATGCATATCCATATTCCCGATTTGACAAACTCTTTGTCCTATGATTAGCAAAACATAATCATCACCTCGGCTAATATGCTAGTGTACATGTTAGTCTATTATCTTATAATCGATATACTTATCACATAAGTATCCTAATCATGACTAGGGACGTTTTTGAAATATGACTTTTGAAATGTGACGGTTTTACTTAACATGATCACGTATCACGTAGACGCTCACACAAGTCATAAATCAAGGTTCGTGTAATCAAATTACACAACCACGCACAAGTTTTCATATAAGTATAAATGCAAGTAAAATTTTAGAATTTTTGAAATGCACTAATATAGAGTAAGTATTGGTTGATACAGCGTTTACATCTATAATCTCTGCTAGGATTATAATCTGCGATGACTATCGGTATTAGATAACTATACCTCAAATCTATTCCTCCTCTAGGTATCTCTATACCTATAGTCTTCGCATGACATTCATGCTTAACTAAGAAGAGAGCAGTTTTTGTAAACGGTTCCGCTACGTTCCTGTTAGTGTCAATTTTTGTTAGGTATCCAATACCTATTTAAATATAAGTTTGGAGTGGTTATGTTATTTCAGTTTCTTTTGTTTTATGCTATTTCGACCATCGAAATAGATAACCAAAGAATCCTATTACTTGGGACAATATCAAGTATGATCAACACCTTGATCCATAACGTTTCCATTTCGGCTTCGCAAGCCGCATTGAAATCAAATTCCATCGTAGAATTTTCATTTTTAGTTGTTGTGAAACTCTTTCATACAACTTCATTTTTCTTTAAGCAAAATATGTACACATTTCGTAAATGTGTTGCATGTTTGGAGAAATGCTATCGGTATAACTTTTATCACCGATATATTTTCTTCACCATTTTATATGAGAAATATAATATTAATCCTTTCTAAAATGATATTGTTTATTAATTTCAATACGAATCCGGGTTTTAAATGTTGCATAACTATTATGCGTATGCAAAGTATAACCATTATACAACCATATTAAATTGTTTTCGTTCGATCCAACCATATAAAGTATTCGAAACGAAATATTCTCTGGATTCGATTGATAATTACGACACTTAATATGAACAATATTTAAAGATTAGTACATATCATGGCGTATTTGGAATATTCTATTGTCGAAACATAAAATATCCAATTTTCTACTTTTCTTTAACTCGATGTCGTACATCGATCCTCAGAAAAACTTCGCCATTCGACATTTGGAAGAAATCCGATCTTGGATTTATGTACTGAAAACCATTTTCAATGTTTTGTCGATGTACATACTTCGATTCAGATTGAGGAATTTTAAATCTATCTTATAGATTTTTATGCTTATCTCATAAGTTGTCTCGTCTGAATTTTCATAGCGAAACGACAATCGTATCCTACGAATAATATAGTGTTCATATATTTTAATATAAGAAATGTATGTGGCTCCCACTAACCTTCACATCTACACAAAGCTTTTCTTTTGTTCTTGATAATATTATAACTAATTATAATTTTATCAGAATAAGATTCCGATTTCATGAATTATTCTTCAATCCATCATATGGATCGTTGAAATTTGTATACTTTTCTTGGATTCTTTTGATCGATAAAACCATTAGGTTGTGTCACATACACACCCTTTAATATTTCCTATCAAGGAATACGGTCTTGTCATCCATTTGTCAAAAATCATAGTCATACTATGTAAAATGGCAAATATAATCCTAATGAATAAAGCGTGATTATTTGTGAAACCGTTTCTTCATGATCATATCATGAATTTTCGAATCTCATAAATATTCTTGCTTTGTAAGTATACATATTCCAATCCACGTTAGCTTTCACTTTGAAAACTCACTTACATCCTATGGGTCATACCCTAAAGAATGTTTAAACCAAGTTCTAAACTTGATGACATGCATGGATTGAATCATGAATTCCATGGCACTATGCCATGTGAAATTTTTATCCTTTATAGCATCATTTAGTCCATCGACTCATCATGTATGAGATCGATTCGTTTGTCACATTCTTTGATAAATTCACAATTTATCGATTTGTGACGTGTCTAAATTGATCAATAAAATCGCTTTGTGATTTTGACTTGGATTCATCAACTTTTGATGAAATTCCAATCATATTCATCGGTTCAATGTTCCATTCGAGTCTCGAACCTTTCGAGATCGATTCATCTCCCACTAGCCCTCATAGATATAAGTGACATTAAGTTTCAAACTTATGCACATTAAGTCCTCCTCTAAGAAGGTATCTCTTGGAACTATGAAAATCTAATTCTCATTGGGATTTAATAAATGGTATCCTTTAATTTCTTTAAGAATACTCAATGAATGAACATATCAAGATTTGAGATTTAGTTTATCCAAAACCAGTTTTCGAATTCAAATCTCCAAATCTTACAAAAGATAACATCGGAAGTTTTCATTAACATTGAACTATTAACATGCCCGACTTTGGCCTGAAACCACATTAATCCTCAATTTAATTTATTTCCGATCCATATCATATATGGGGTCTTTTGCACCGACTTAGAAGGTATGTGATTAACCTTGGTCTTAAGGGTAAATTTTCAAATCTTATTTGAAATATTAGATTTTGATTTATCATCTATCAAACAAATGTCCAACAAAGTTTGATTCCTCCTCTCGGACACATTAATCTACATTGATGTTCCGAATGAAAATAACTATGAAACTTTTCCATAAATTTTCTAGATGATTATCATACTCATAGCTTAAAATGTTCGTCTCTTCGATCTTATCGAAAGACTTTGATTTTCTCGCTTAGTTGACTTCGTATTTCATTTCGAAACGTTTTTGAACCATTCAAAATTATGTTTCAAACGCATTAAATAGATATCTTTATGTCTACAATAATCGTTAGTAAATATAATGAAATATTTGTAGCCTCCTCTTGCCTCCGAACTTACTTATTTACCTACATTCAAAATGTTTGGTTTTTGATAAGTCTTTTACCGTTTTTCCAACCTTTGGAAGGACACTTTTATCATCTTGATTAATTAACAAGTCTTGTATTTGTCATGCGAATCTTATTCGAATAAAACTAGTATTCCATCCAATGGATTCTAGAAATGTATATCTCATACACATTTTCAAGATGATAATGTCAAAAGAAGCTATTTCTATCAACTTTTGGATTAATCCTCCTCGGATTTAACCTTTCTTTTGATATTGGGACAACAACTTGCCCAAATCCTTGATTGAGACAACGTTTGTCTTAATCATCCTTAGACTATTGTTTCTTATAAATCTTCAAATTCCTTTGAAGGTTCGTGTCTTATGTATGTCAACATTTGACATACAATATTATTTGACTTCTTCTCAAGTTTGTCAAATTTTTGCTTTCTCTAATATCGATCATATCGATATGATATTGGTGTTGCTTAAATTATTATTCTACATTAATTATGACATTGACAACTAACCGTGCGTACTTATTCTATATGCTTATATGATATGAAATATGTTACTTTTATCAAATCAATAACCCTAATATTGATTCGGGATTCTTAATCCAATAACACTTCAAGACCCATATTTCATGATCCTCCCATAAGTGACTTTGGCCGACAAATGGGATTTCACTATTTAGGTAGGATAAATCCAATCACATCCAATGTGACTCTTGACCCATTATAGGATTTCGGTATCAAACCATATCATATATGATTCGAATTCCGTTTGTGCATCCTAACTATGCCCCGAACCCCAATCGGATTGGCTTGGACAGTTAAGTCACAACCATATTCACGTATCGTTCAATTGAGCTACAAATGCGCCCGACTTTGGCCTGAACCCGCATTTGTCCCCAATCAACGCTTGCCTCTCACGTTGATACATACAACAATGCACGCCCGACTTTGGCCTGAAACCGTGCAAGGTGTGATGACCAACCTCGGAGGTTGTGAACATGGAAGGCATTTCATGACTTAAGTATTATGCAGGGATTTATGTGATATAATCTAATTATATCAATAAGCAAGTATATCATGATGAATGAGCATAATTAATAATGATTAGAACCACAATTAAATAAATCAAGAAAAATTACACTGTGCGTCACGACGCAACATAACGTCCGTCATGACGCACCGTACTAAAATGGACTTCCATTGACTTCCGTCATGACGCAACATAACGTGCGTCACGACGGACTTCACAGGTCCGTCATGACGCCAGACAGTGCGTCACGACGGACCATACAAAACAATTTTGTTGTCTATTCCAGAAACTATTTCAGGTTCCTCCGTCATGATGGTTGGTTACTACCGTCACGACGGACCGTGTTCTTCCGTCATGATGCCAGACGGTGCGTCATGACGGACTGTACAAAACCATTTTGTCCAGATTTCCAGAAACTTTTTGAGGTTCTTCCGTCATGATGGTTGGTTATACCGTCACGACGGACTGTTCTGGTCCGTCATGACGCCAGAGGGTGCGTCATGACGCACTGAACAAAGCCATTTTGTTCAGTTTGCCAGAAACTTTTTGGACTTCTACCGTCACGACGCACCAAACGGTCCGTCATGATGGTACGAATTTACACAGTGCGTCATGACGCACAACTTTTGTGCGTCACGACGGACTGAGTAACGCCTCAGATCCAACTCTTGGATTTCCCGTGTGCGTCATGACGCACCATATCGTGCGTCATGACGCACCAGACCTGAAATTCAGTTTTATTTTGTAATTTTAACAGATTTTAATCGTTTCAAAAACGATTAATCATGAACAATTCATGATTACTTCTAGATTCTTTTGATCATCTCATGATCAAATACTAGTAAGATTTCTATGGTCCTAATTTTACAACTACATGATTATGTCCTAAAATTCTACATGAAATTCCGAATAACACTTATTCGAAATCGATTCGACGATCGAATCGTGACGATCGCTCTGATACCACTGTTGGGTATCGACGTCACTACCGAGCCCCGCGCAGCGGATTGAGGGGCCCGGTCTGACCCGATCCCGAGGACCACGTCAACGACTCGAAAGTACGAATCATGAAATGCATCTAACCTATGAAATTAACTCTTAATTCATAGAGAATCATACCGCGTGAAATTGATCACGGAGACGGGTTGACTCTATTAGCTGCTGCTTGTTTCGATTCCGGCGACACGCACGTCCCACGCCCGCGCGATTCGACACCTAATGCGAAGCTCCGATTTGTCGTATACAACCGGAATTTATCCGGTTCGTCTCCGACCTTGCTCGTCCTTGCTCTCGATTGATCACAGTCGAAGATCTTAACTTAGATCTCTCTACTCGTATCCACCTCGAGCTAACATCTCTCGGTTGCGGCGAATTCCCCTAAAATTCCCGCAAGCTTGCTCAAATCTTTAATCCCTTTTCTCCAACTTGTCCAACAAGTTTTTCTCTCTTCTCTAGATCTAGATTACTGGCTGCAGCATCAGAAGGGAGAAGAGAGAGAGAGAGGTTACAGAGATTATATAATCAATCTCTGAATTAATGAGTATTAATGAGTATCAAAAACTGCTAATCCAGAATTCGGATCACTGTCCGTCATGACGCACGATATGGTGCGTCATGACGCACAAGTCACATTTACTTGGATATAGCCGTTATACAGTGTACCGTCATGACGCAGGATAACGTCCGTCATGACGCACCACCGTCATGACGCACAACTTGGTGCGTCGTGACGGTATACTCACAGATTGGCTTTTCTCAGAATTATTCTACTGTGCGTCATGATGCACAATATGGTGCGTCATGACGCACCATGTAATTTCTGCCAGATTTGCATAATCTTATTATGCATCCAATCGTTCCGACGAACACGTATGTTTGTCTACACTCATTTGTACATTCAACTAGTTGATCTGTAACTGTATTTCCTTCATATACTATATTGATTTATTATTTGCAACACTAATACATTATTTATTCGTGTTATTATATCAAAAATTTAAGTGTTAATACATCATTTTAATTATTAATATATGCTACTATATAATCTTAATTGCGATACCACTAGGGATGTCAATGGTGTGGATATTGCCCGAACCGACCCGAACCGTATCCGAAAAAATATCCGGATTCGAAAAAAATATCCGAATCCGAGTGGATCCGGATATGGATCTGGTTGCTAATTTTAAGATCCGGAACCGGATTCGATATTCGGTTTTGGTGCGGGAACCGGATCCGTGTTCCGGATCCGGATATTTTTAGGATCCGGATACTCGAAACTAGATTCGAGTATCCGAAACCGGATCCGGATACTCATATTATATATTATTTTATGTATTATATTTGATATTAGTCGAAAAATCATATACAAATTAATGATTTGTAAGTGATTTAACTCACAATCGTAAAATTATGTTTAAATATAATCATATTTATCGTTCATGTCACAAATTATATATATTTATAACTAAAAAGTAAGTTACGTTATGATAACATAGTATCCGTTTTAATATCCGAAACAGAACCGTATCCGTATCCATATCCGACAATATCCGAACCGTATCCGTATCCGTTTATTATCCGAACCGTATCCGGATCCGACAATATGGATATGGATCTGGTATGACCACTATCCGAACCGGATCCGAACCGTTGACACCCCTAGATACCACTATATTAATATATGCTACTATATTAATTTATATTATTGTTTTATATTATATTATTTTTAATTGTCCATGTAAAATTTTTAGTGTCAATATATAATATTATTTGGTGATAATATATTATTTTTAATTTAATTGATCATTATATATTATAATATATTGTTTAGAACACGAATATATTATTTGGATATTAATCTGGCTATATTTCAACAGTCGATAATTACTAAAGCCTAGAAAAATTATTTAATATTCGTGTACTTCTAGGTATGTTGATAGTAGGGACGTGAACGGAGTGGGTCGGGTTCGGGTAAGTCTTCTCCATATCCGAACCCGAATTTTCAGATATTATCCGAATCCGAATAAAAAAAATCGTGGGTAAAAAATCATATCCGAACTAGGGTTGCAAACGAGCCGAGCTCGAGCGAGCAGTGCCAAGCTCAAGCTCGGCTCGGAACTTACTCGAGCTGGCTCGGCTCGTTTATAATTATGGTTCGAGCTAAAAAATCAAGCTCAAGCTCGGCTCGTTCTAATTCGAGCTAGCTCGGCCCGGCTCAACAGTAGCTCAATTAAAAAACCAACTTGAATTTTAATTAAAAAAATTGTAATAATTGCGAATAAACAAAAAATATTTTAAATACCAAACTATCTTAAAACATTACAATAATAAATCAAACATACAACACAAAACATAAAAAATAAGATTTGGACTTGGTATTATTAATTTGCCTCCCTTAGTTAATATTATTTTTAGGACCTAAGTTGTAACCTGACTTGGAATTATTCTGAAGAAAAAGTTTTCTTTATAAATTTTGTTAATTATAATAATATATATAATATGAATTAATTATGATAAAACTATTTAATTTTTTAAATCGAGCTCAAATTCTTTTCGAGCTTAATACGAGCGAGCTGAGTCTGGCTCAAGCTCGGCTCAATAAGCGTTCGAACTAGCTCGGCTCGGCTCGTTTAATTTCGAGTCAATATCGAGCGAGCTATTATCGAACTATTATCGAGTCGAGCTCGAGCGAGCCACGATCCACGAGCTAAAGTTGCAGCCCTAATCCGAACACGAACCTGCGGATAACGGGTATACCCGAATCGAAACCCGTTACCCGAAAATCACCAATACAAAATTAAAAAATTATCATAAAAATATATAAAATCACCAACAATTTTATATACATAAACAAGCAACTTGTATAAAATACGTTAAAAATACAAATATTACGAATAATTAATTCATAAAACATCACAAATTTTCAGATTATTAGGTATTTTCGGGTTCAGATATTTTTTCAGGTTCGAATATACCCTCATATCCGAACCCTAACCCGGAACGGGTATTTTTTCGGATAATACCTGACCCGCGGGTATTTTTTTCCGGATATTACCTGCTCTGTTCGGATCGGGTACCTGCGAGTTCGGGTTTTACCCGATCCCTTGACGTTCCTAGTTGGAAGTGCTGATTATTGTTATATTACTTATCTTAAAGTCTACTATTTTGTTCAAATATTAAAATTGAAAAATATAATATATCCCAATCTTATTATAATAATAATAATATCAACTTATCCAATGTCTACTGTCTTAATGTCTACGTCATTTCCAAAACAATGTAGGTAAAAATAAAAACCGTAACTAATCTTTTTGTTCATTCAATAGCCGGTTTATTCCCAAAATACCCTCATAGGATTGAATGGCTAGGATTGCATTCACACAAGAAGTAACTTAATTTATGGGTGTACGGAAGCATTGCTCCATCGTGACGTTTTAACATAAACATCATCATTGACGATTAAGTTTTCGGATAATGAGACAAGCTTCTTACAATAAAAATGGAAAATGTTGGACATAACCCCACCTCTTCCCCCACATTCTTGATGACGTGAATATAATTTAACACCTTAAAATTTGAAATTTTAATTCATGATTCTTAATTATAAGTTCAATCATAATTTGAGATAATTAAATCATAAATTAAGATGCTAATTCATGTTTTGTGTGTTAATTTTGAACGTGTTAAATCATATCTACGTCATTAAAAATGCAGAAGAAGAGTATTAGAGGCCGTATCTCGCTTGTACATCGTTGCTCAATAAAAAAAAATTGCACGTCAAGAGCAGAGACAAGAGACAAGTTCAAGATTGACAGAACATACTTTATATAGAAGAAGAAAAAAATTTAAGAACAACTCTTATTATACCTTGGTTCACTAATTATTCATCACAAAAGTTGGTTCACTAATCACTATATACGCACCAATATGAAGAAGAGGTTAGATTTCGAGTTCATATTTTTTTGATGCGTCAATCTGAGACTGTTTTAATGAATTGTTTGAATTGATTAACTCTCAAATCAATAATTAATTTAATTAATTCAATTAAAAAAATAATCAATCTAATAAAACATTCTCGATTAACGCATTAAAAATGTTTTGTTGAGTTTGAGGAACTACGCGTATTTCCCCTATCAAGAATGACCCGTCCAAATATTACCTGATATGTCGACTTGTCAACTTCTCGGTCCATCATTGACTGCTTATTTGCGTGCTCTGTTTGCTCTCTCTCTCTCTCTCTCTCTGCAAGCACTAAGCAATCTCCATTTATAAGAACCCTAGCCAGACACCAATTATCCATCATCAAACCCTACTTAACCCCCCCCCCCCCCCCCCCCCCCCCCCTGCTCTCTCTCTCTCTCTCTCTCTCTGTGAAAATGGAGGAATTAGCCTCCTTAAGCACCAAGCTAGCCTCAACAGTAGGGGGACTGATGATAATCTGGTCGATGTTCCGTCAGTATCTCCCCTACGAGCTAAAACACCATTTGCTAAACCTGATCGCAAAGTTGCAAGCCTACATAAGCCCTTACGACAAATTCATAATCGAAGAATATGCCGGAGACAGAATGAACAAGCATGAGCTATACATCGCTTCGAAAGCGTTTCTTAGCGATCATTGTTCTAAGAAGGCGGTCTTTGAAGACGAGCCACCTGAATACTTTTACTTTGGTTGGAATTTTAACACTCGATAGGTCTTCATTCCAAGGAGACTTTATGCCGGGATTTATGAGGAAACGGTTTGCCGAGGAGGCCGAAAACAGAGAAGAGTTGGTGAGTCTCCAAATGATCGAGTTGGATGCGGGGTCCGTGAATGTTAATGCCGAGTAGAGAGACTTTAACCTTTTGGAGTTCACGAACGAAGAAGGATGAATAAAAACCTAAATTTAAGAGGTGCTCGGAGGAGGTGATGTCATATATGTCTTTGAGAGTGATCGGCTATAAATCATTTCGTCTAGGTCGATTGAGCAAATCCATTTGAGAAGGAGAGATGATTTTGGACTCAGAGATTGATCAACCCGAGGCCATTGTTCGATTTTGGGAAACACACTTGAGACCAATTGACTAGGCAATGATTGCATTACACCGTTCGCATCCTTTTGACAAGAAAGATCGAGTAATAGAGTTTATTTCCTTTATGAACCGAGTTCGAAGGATTATGGTTTGCATAAGATAGACGGGGAAGTTTGTAGAACCGATTTTGCGACGATAAGACGACCTCCCATTGAAAGATTTACGTATTTACCTTCTATAAATTAAAATATCATATTTATTCTTTTATAAATCAAAAATATCATATTTACTCAATAATTAGAATCATCCAATTTATTCTTCAAAATTATTAAAATTAACGATTAATATTTAAAATGTAATACTTCTAAAAATAAAAAATATCATTCTTACCCTTTTATAACTAAAAATATTATATTTACCCTCTCAAGCATATGTACCGTTCTAAAATAAAATATCACATTTGCTCTCCAATTTAAAAAACAGCATTTGTCCATTAGGGCTGCTAGAGGTTGAGTATTTTGACCATATTTCTTAGATTACAACTCCAAATAATGCATGTGAGCATTGTATGGAAAGAGGAGATTTACAATATTCTCTTCTGGTCATGCATGAAATTAACAATCTAAAATTAAATACTCGGAATCAGACCAGAGAAAGATACGACTTTCCATAGTCATCAAACCCTAGCCACCTTTTCATTTATCACAAACCTTAGTTTTTTTTTTTTTTTTAACAAACCCGTAGGTGATTTATTAATCAGAAAAGGTTAATAGCCACTACAAAAGAGGACTCATGATAAACCACAATTCAATATAAGATGATACCCAAAATAGAAAACAAAATAAAATAAAATAGAAAACTAGAGGATTGGCAAAACAACATCCTCATACGAGATTCCTAGTGATCTTGCTAAATTCGCGAAATGATCCGCTTCTTTTGTTCTGATCTCTTGGGACATGGATGAAGATAGGGTCTTTCAGCCAGGTTCCTTTTCCATTTAATGCACTCCATGACATCTTGAATTGCTTCCCATACAGACGGTTCAGCAAGATTCGGGTTCGAAATAGACCCGACAATCGATATTACCTCCAAATTATCCGAGAAAAAATACACTGATTTTGCCGGTTGTATAGAAGAGGCAAACTCCATAGCTCTTCGCAGGCTTCGAAATTTCCCATGTAAAACCTTATTGATATTATTTTCAGGTTGTAATTGCACTCGCACGTCCTTTCCTTCAGCGTCTATCATAATGAAAGAACTGCCGCCTCAGTTCCAACTATCTAGAGAGAAATCACACCAACAAAACAATTCACATGTAGACGCATTCAATGGACGCGACAGATTAATGAATTGGACTTGAGCTTCAGGGAGATTTATTTGTTTGATTTGTGATTTAATCATGTGTAATATGTATATTTATCTAGGGATTATTATTCGCTCAATGAGACTCACTAAGTATATTGATATCATCTGGCAGCTTAATATAATGTTGGTAACGAACTAATCTTAGTTCGTAGATCATAAATAGTCACTAGTAAGACATAATGGTCATCCAACACAAACGAATGATTCACGATCGTAATCTACCAAATAAAATATGGCCTAGTCCCTTTGTTCTATATACATCCAACAAAACAATATTAATAAACCGTTTTGTGAATTTCATGACCATGTATTTACTTCAATTCAAATTCATCGAGCGGTCTTTTTAAATCAAGGGAACAAATCTGATTTTGGTCATTCACATATGTTCGTCATGTTTCACATATATAATTATGACTTTGACATCATGCCAAGTCATAAAGAAATATATCATTAATAATTTAGTCATGTTACATGTTATCAATCTAGTATACATGGCTATGGTTCATTTACATATATCTATGTTGCCGACTTGATAATCATGTGTTCATGATTTACATATAAATAGGTATAGTTCAGAGTGACATTTATTTTGATCCACAGTCGTACTATCAAAGTCATACACCTTGACGATATGATCGAAATTTTCATTCATTGTCTTATTTTCTGGACGTAAACATATACACCAAACGAAAGACACGTAAGTATACTCTGCACATATGATATGAAATGAACGAATCAAATAATTCAAGTTCAATCAAATTGGCCTAGGACATAATTGATAATTGGAAATTCTACTTGGTCCCCTCATTTTGCCCATATTTTTCCGACACTAATTAATTTTATAATTTAGCAAAATGATTTAACAATTAATGCATAGTTATTAAAAATTTAATATATAATTAAGATTCCTACCAATTAAAGATTAATGATGAATATTGCAAAATAGTTAACTATAAATTAATCGTTAATTTATTATGATAATTATAAAATTAATTAGTGTAGGAAAAATGTGGAAGAAATGAGATGGCAAAGTAGAAGACCTCTTGATAATTCCAACATAAAATAAATTTTCTCGAGTATTAGAAAAATAGTGATCTTTCATATATTTGATTTCTTTTTGCAATGTACATGTAACAAATCTCATTCCAATACAAAACCAGACCTCCCCACGCCTAATAGAAGTTTTCAAAATAAAAGCTTTTCGGTGAAATATTATAAATCAATATTTTATTTTTATTTTTGCAATGTGCAATTTGCTTGAACCTTTTATTTTATTTTTATTTTTGCAATGTGCAATGTGCAAAAAGCTTATCAAAAACCAGACCTCCCCAGGCATCTTGATTTCTTTTTGTGTGTATCGTGCAATTTTGGCTATTACTAAATTTGAAAAAAATATCATAAGATAATGGAGGCAATCAACTATTATTGTGAGTTGCTAATCTAACGATATATTCAGTAATTAAGAAATTCGAATTTAATTTAAAATTAAGTAGCCATTATAGCATCCTCTCCATTGATTACTTAATTGACGACCTGGATTACCTCTCCCAACTAGAGGTTTGAATTTTTTAAAGATGAACATGGAATTCATTATTTTACTACAAAGTTTGCTAAACATTATCTTATCGCGTAATCAGGAAATCGAGACGGGGAAATCCGGTGATTCTACCAAGGCAGTGAAAGAGTTTAATAACAATGTTGAGTTAATTCCAGGAATAGCCTTTCGGGACTGCGAGGACGTTACGCAAAGGGATAAAAAGGTCAAGTTTCTTTTTTCGTTACTTTTGATATTTTTCTCTTTTTTTTTTGATATACATGTGATTTAATTGTGAATGGTATTGATAAAACAGGGATATGTGGAGCCTATTCAGCCAATGGTTCGATCCATGACGAGCTTACATTGTGTTAGACATGTTTTTGACGACTGCAATCGGCAAAGAACTTGGCCTGATAATTTGGAATGCTGAATCGCCGAGAAAGAAGTTGAACTCAAAAGGCATTTCAATCGCACGATGGAATATTTAGTTCCTCATGTAGCGACCGCATCTCAATATTTATTAATGGATTATATGTCAACGGTCTTGAGGAGGTCGAGAAGATCTATCTGACATGGGCTGGTTTGAGACCCTCATCCAAATTGTTGCGCATATTTAGTTTCTTTTTTTGTAATTAATTGATACATTTCGCGGCAAGTATTGTCCACAATTTTATATATTTCCATTTTCAGTTAATGGACGGAGATATTTATTTATTTTATTTTTTTTGGTAATTTCAAGTCTTAACTTTTTTTTGTTTTCTTTGCAAATTATGATTTTGTATTTATGATTTTGGTAATAAATTATAAATTAAAATTCAGACAAGGATTAGACAACTAAAATATTAATAAGAATCTACAAATTTATGATTTTGAACTAAAATAAATATTATTTAACAAAATAATTATTATTCTCGGTTATTTCTGAATAAAGAAATTATGCTCATTTACTTTTTTGTACTCAATTATTGTACATGTATTATATATAATAAGTGACGTAAGTCTTAACTGTTGACGAATAGCCGAATTGACCAATTAATAATGCATTTCATTTTATTTGACCAAATATTTGATCGGTTCGAAAAACATTTTATTCCAATTATACACGAACGTATTTCGTTTTGTATTATTGGCGTATCACAAATGACTACCAATGGTTGTGATACATTAAGATTTTGTAGAATTACATACAATTGTTCTTTTAAATTATTTGTCCAAATTTCTTTTGCCAAAATGAAGCGAAGAATAATCTCTTGTCTACTCACAACCATAATCAGTTATTCGAATTACGACAATAATACGATGCGGATACGTTCGTGTATAATTCATATAGTGCGGTTTTCAATACGACGAAAAATCCGAATAAAAAAATGCGAACCGACAAATATTCATCTATGCAAATGTTCGTGTAAAACACGATTTTTGTTAAAGACTTGAAAAGAAAAAATCGGCAAATTAATACATATATGCTACAAATTTTTTATTTAATTACAAGAAATTAATTAAACAATTAAAAAAAAATAACTAGCATTTATTGCGGCAAAAAGAATACTACTCAACCAAAAATCAATAGCCGTCTCGACGACCTTACTAGCTTCAATGATCTCGGACGAGGTAATCAAATGGATGGACAATTGCTGATTATTTTAGCAATTAGTAGTAGTAAGTAAGGAATACGTAGTTGTTAATTTTTTTCTCAGCGCTCTAACTATAGTAGAGTTGTGATCCTCAGATGTAATATTTTAATTTTTAATTAATGCAAAAATTGAGCTCCTTCAAAAAAAAAAAAAAAAAAATCAATAGCAAATTTGACATCCAACCACGTTGTATTTTTGTCTGTAAACCCATTAACATGCTTCAATAACATAATATTCACAAATATAACCTTTATTACTACCGAAATATTTAAAAAATATACAACTCACTCGAGATAAAAAAAAAAACAAATAGAACCTTACAGACCTTTTACAAAACAAAATTTCCTAACGAAACAGAACTTACAAATCAAATCATTTTCAACCTAGCATAAACAACATCCTTATAAAAAGCCCGCGTCCTACAAAACAACCCGAAAGCCAAACCCGACCCGACAAGACAAACGCAACCCATTATCCCAAAAGCCAACCCGAAACATTTTCTCCCCACGCAAACATTTCCATCACTTGATTCCAAATCATGTTACATGTTATCAATCTAGTTAGTATACATGGCTATGGTTCATTTACGTATATCTATGTTGCCGACATGATAATCATGTGTTCATGATTAATAAAATGTAATCATTAGTCCGTTAATATATTATGTATCTTCGGCATGTTCGTCTTCTATGTATAAACAGGTATAGTTTAGAGTGACATTTATTTTGATCCACAGTCGTACTATCAAAGTCATACACCTTGACGATATGATCCAAATTTTCATTCAATGTCTTATTTTCAGGACGTAAACATATAATACACCAAATGAAAGACACGTACACTCTGCACATATGATATGCACATATGATATGAAATGAACGAATCAAATAATTCAAGTTCAATCAAATTGGCCTAGGACATAATTGATAATTGGAAATTCTACTTGGTCCCCTCATTTTGCCTATATTTTTCCTACACTAATTAATTTTATAATTAGCAAAGTGATTTAACAATTAATGCATAGTTACTAAAAGTTTAATATATAATTAAGATTCCTACCAATTAAAAATTAATGATGAATATTGCAAAATAGTTAACTATAAATTAATCAATAATTTATTATGCTAATTATAAAATTAATTAGTGTAGGAAAAATGTGGAAGAAATGAGATGGCAAAGTAGAAGGCCTCTTGATAATTCCCACATAAAATAAATTTTCTCGAGTATTAGAAAAATAGTGATCTTTCATATATTTGTTTTCTTTTTGCAAATGTACATGTAACAAATCTCATTCCAATACAAAACCAGACCTCCCCACGCCTAATAGAAGTTTTCAAAATAAAAGCTTTTCGGTGAAATATTATAAATCAATATTTAATTTTTATTTTTGCAATGTGCAATTTTCTTGAACCTTTTATTTTATTTTTGGAAAAAATTTTTGCATGAATTTTGCAATAGAATTGGTGTTAACAGTCGGTTAAGAAGCAAAAACTTCATGAAGTACCTTATCATTCATCTCTATATATAAGGAGTACACCGAAACTATATTTATTCCCCAAATATATCAAATTTGTCAAACTACATAAAATATATATATATTGTCGTTCTTCGCATTTGTCGTGAATGTTCTAACTGCCCGCAATTATTCACAATCACAAGGCTAGCGACTTCTGGTATACTAATTTGTGTGTATCGTGCAATTTTGGCTATTACTAAATTTTAAAAAAAAATATCATAAGATAATGGAGGCAATCAACTATTATTGTGAGTTGCTAATCTAACGAGACATTCAGTAATTAACAAATTCGAATTTAATTTAAAATTAATTAGCCATTATAGCATCCTCTCCATTGATTACTTAATTGACGACCTGGATTACCTCTCCCAACTAGAGGTTTGAATTTTTTAAAGATGAAAATGGAATTCATTATTTTTAGAGGTGGCAAATGCAGCCCGAATCCGAAAAAACCGCCCGACTCGCCCGAGGTCCGGCTCGTCCGCGACCCAAAAATTTTAGAAAATTCAAACGACCGAACCCGACCGACTCGAACCCGAGAAATCCGACCCAAAATTGACCCGGTGTTACATAGTAGTCCGACCCAACTCGATCCGAATCCGAGTTGTCCGAAACCCGATAAATTCAAGACTGACAAGTCCGAACCCAAATAGCCCGATCCGAAATTGACCCGATTCAAATCATATTAACCCGAGTTGACCCGATTAGAAAGATTGTTTCTCTGAATACAAATATTATTTACGGACGAGGTTCACATAATTCATAAACTAATTTTTTTTTTTTTTTGAAGGAAAATTAATTTTTTTTTGAAGGAGGTGTTCTAATCTCATTCGTAAGGGGAGGAAAGAAGATGGGGCCCTACTTTAAAAACCAGGAAACCAAGTCATCACTATATTATTATTTAAATTATAATTGGAAAAGGAAGTTATAATGATTTGAATAATAATTTTAGTTTTTTATCCAATATTTCGAAGAAAAAAAAATTTAGTGGATCATTAAAAAAACCCGACACAACCCGAATTTAACTAACCCGAATTCCGAAAGAATCCGAATCCGGAACGAACCCGTATCCGATTAAATCCGAAATCCCTATTTAACCCGAGTCCGAATCATCCCGAATATGAAAATCCGACCCAACTATAATTTCAACTCGAAATTGATCCGACCAAATATGACCCGAGCAGAACCCGACCTGATCCGAGTTGACTTAACCCGAAAAAATCCGAATCCGATAATTAACCCGAAACCCGATGGGTTTAGCCCGAAACCGCCCGAACCCGCCCGTTTGCCACCTCTAATTATTTTACTACAAAGTTTGCTAAACAATATCTTATCGCATAATCAGGAAATCGAGACGGCACAATCCGGTGATTCTACCAAGACAGTGAAAGAGTTTAATAACAATGTTGAGTTAATTCCAGGAATAGCCTTTCGGGACTGCGAGGACGTTACGCAAAGGGATAAAAAGGTCAAGTTTCTTTTTTCGTTACTTTTGATATACATGTGATTTAATTGTATTGATAAAACAGGGATCTGTGGAGCCTATTCAGCCAATGGTTCGATCCATGACGAGCTTACATTGTGTTAGACATGTTTTTGACGATTGCAATCGGCTAAGAACGTGGCCTGATATTTTGGAATGCTGAATCGCCGAGAAAGAAGTTGCACTCAAAAGTCATTTCGATCGCACGATGGAATATTAAGTTCCTCATGTAGCGACCGCATTTCAATATTTATCAATGGATTATATGTCAACGGTCTTGAGGAGGTCGAGAAGAGCTATCTGACCTGGGCTGGTTTGAGACCCTCATCCAAATTGTTGCGCATATTTAGTTTTTTTTTTTTGTAATTAATTGATACGTTTCGCGGCAAGTATTGTCCACAATTTTATATATTTCCATTTTGAGTTAATGGACGGAGATATTTATTTATTTGTTTTTTTTGGTAATTTCAAGTCTTAACTTTTTTTGTTTTGTTTGCAAATTATGATTTTGTATTTATGATTTTGGTAATAAATTATAAATTAAAATTCAGACAAGGATTAGACAACTAAAATATTAATAAGAATCTACAAATTTATGATTTTGAACTAAAATAATTATTATTTAACAAAATAATTATTATTCTCGATTATTTATGAATAAAGAAATTACACTCATTTATTTTTTTGTACTCAATTATTGTACATGTATTATATATAATAAGTGACGTAAGTCTTAACTATTGACGAATAGCCGAATTGACCAATTAATAATGCATTTAATTTTATTTGACCGAATATTTGATTGGTTCGAAAAACGTTTTATTCCAATTATACACGAACGTATTTTGTTTTGTATTATTGGTGTATCACAAATGACTACCAATGGTTGTGATACATTAAGATTTTGTAGAATTACATACAATTGTTCTTTTAAATTATTTGTCCAAATTTCTTTTGCCAAAATGAAGCGAAGAATAATCTCGTCTACTCACAACCATAATCAGTTATTCGAAATACGACAATAATACGGTGCGGATACGTTCGTTTATAATTCGTATTGTGTGGTTTTCAATACGACGAAAAATTCTAATAAAAAAATGCGAACCGACAAATATTCATCTATGCAAACGTTCGTGTAAAACACGATTTTTGTTAGACTTGAAAATAAAAAATCGGCAAATTAATACATATATGCTACAATTTTTTTTATTTAATTACAAGAAATTAATTAAACAATTAAAAAACAAATAACTAGCATTTATTGCGGCAAAAAGAATACTACTCAACCAAAAATCAATAGCAAATTTAACATCCAACCACGTTGTATTTTTGTCTGTAAACCCATTAACATGCTTCAATAACGTAATATTCACAAATATACCCTTTATTACTACCGAAATATTTAAAAAATATACAACTCACTCAAGATAAAAAAAAAAAAACAAATCGAACCTTACAGACTTTTTACAAAACAAAATTTCCTAACGAAAAAGAACTTACAAATCAAATCATTTTCAACCTAGCATGAACAACATCCTTATAAAAAGCCCGCGTCCTACAAAACAACCCGAAAGCCAAACCCGACCCAACAAAACAAACACAACCCATTATCCCAAAAGCCAACCCGAAACATTTTCTCCCCACGCAAACATTTCCATCACTCGATTCCAAATCATAAAAATACCCCACAACCCTAACCGACAAAATGTACGAACCAATAGGACTCGCGATCGCAACGGTATTAAATATCGTTCCAAAATGCGTTAAACCAAATATTTCGCTCGTGACGCTCGGCATTAAACTCCATTGCGACCCGTAACACAACCCGACCAGAACGGACGCGAGATAAAGGGACCCGTTAAAGCCCAACGAAATTACCAAATGGCCCGCGCTCATGATTAACAAAGTTATCGAGATGAATAACGGTCGAGGGGTAGAAATGGAATTTAGAAAATAATCGGAGATGTAACCCGACCCGAAACGGCCTAGAAAGTTCCAGATACTCCAGAGGGAAATTAGGGTTGCGGATTCTGAAGCAGAGTAATTTAAAGAGGACCCGATTTGCGAAATGTTGTTAACGGTTGCGAGACCCGAACCCATCCCGCATGACATGGCGAGGAATAGGAGCCAAAAGTTGATTTTGCCCATGGCTTCTATAAGGTTTAGATTTGGTGTCGGGTTTAGGGTTTCATCTTCTGATCGAACACGATTCCCTGTGGATTGTTTTGATTTAGAAAATGGTCTAAATTGCAAGAAAGCCCTTGCATTATTAGAAATTGTATAAATTTAGTTATGAACAGGATTTTTATTTTTGGTAAATTTCGCTATTTAAATATTAGTGGGAAATAGTAAAAACCTGGTTTTGTAGTTTGTAGCAAAGCAAGTCTTTCATGATCAGTGTGAATTTCATCGAGCACCTTGTCAGCGTCTCTCTCTGCCTTGAAAACAATAAAGGCTAAAGACAAGACAAACATCATAAGCACTCCAAATATTACGAATCGCGCCACCAGGGGTATTTCCGTAATAACATTTTTAGATATTATGACGAGCCTGAGGTAGCCGGCGAGACAGAGTGCGATAACAAGAAAGTATCTAGAAACTTCTTGTCATAATTATTATTATTGGTTTTGGGGCAAACATCAATGAAGTACATTAGTAGTATTGCGAGAGAAGAAGGGAGTATTGCGAGCAATAAGACGAACAAACTCGGTTTTGCGTCGAAAAACGTGCTGTATATTTGTACAAGTATTGCCCCACTCAGTCCCAAAAACCCCTATATTACAAAAAGACATAAAAGAATCAAAATTAAGTAAATTAAAAGAGAATGAGAAGAAAATCGAGTTTAAAGAAAGTTACTTTCATGAGCTTGTGCCGCATCAGCAGTGACCACATCAGCAGTGTTGAAGAAGGTCTGAGCTTGTGCGGCAATTAGCATGGAAATGCATATTGCATATGGCGACACGTGTTGGATTTTGCCTGAAACTGCGAGAAAGATTGGGAGGTATCCTACGAAGCACTGTACAGCGCCGGCAAGCAGTACCTGTAGTTACAGAGTAAAAAAAATGAGTAAATGGAGAAGGCTCGGTAGTCCTCCATCCATTGATGCCAATGGAACTCGAACCCACAACCTCTCACAGCATAAGGTTTCTTGTGTCTCACATCCAACCACTGGGCCACAAGCTAGTAGAAATACCCCTGGTTTTGTTATTGATTCTGTACTCTCAAAACTTCCTACATTCATTACATGTTCAAGCACAAAAAAACATCATTATTAATTGAATTGTATTAGAAAATAATAAAAAAAAACTAGTAGAAATACAAAAAATATTGGAGAAAATGTATTGCTCGGGACATTGACACGTGAAATTATAATAACATAAATAAAATGTTCTTTAGAAAACTTTACTAAAATAGATACAAAAAAACTGAATTAGCAGTAATAGTAATTTATTCACGGATGCTAAAAAATAAAGAGAAATCAAATGTTCTGTAAAAAAATAATATAACGCCGCTACGTTTGTACGCTTCATACAATATCAGTCCGATATAGCATTGCAGTGGAACAAAGCGGTCTAGCGTTTGTCTACGAAAATCCGCTATAGCGCTGCTACGACGCCATTATTTAAAACATTGGATTTTTTATAAACATATTTTGTTTGTAATCAATTAAGTGCTCCTTATTTTACATCATACTTTAAGCATTCTTAGAAAAACCGCATCATCATACATTAATTAAATGAATTATTACTATTGGCTATATTCATGTTAGATTAATTTTATTCAATTGGTTATCATTTCACATAAGATTAGATGATCAAATGTGAATGCAACGAAAGATAAAAAAATATATATATGAAATACTAATAAACTAATGACTTAATATATAATATATAATATTATAAAACATACAACATACATTAGTTTTATTTTAAAATTTCATCAAATATATTTGTTTTAATTTTCTCTTTATTTTGACATTCATATTAGCATAATTTATACATAAAATTTTCCATAATTTGAATATGTAGAAATATTATGTAAAAAATATAATGAAAAACATATAACTATAATAATCTCATACATTACTAATTTGATTATATTTGTGTTTTTGTCAAACAAATTTAATATCAATTTTTTTTTTAAATAATAGAAATTAAAAAATAGTATATCCATCTAAATAACTTCCTGATCTTATAAACACCTATCAAATAGTATTGTTATTTTTAAAAATATAAATTTTATAAAAATCAGACGATATAAAAAAATTATGTTTATGTTTATGCTAAATAAAATTTGTATATTATTTATTAAATTACTCACTATTAAGTTTGATATTATTTATATTTTTCATTGCATTTTGAATCAATAACAAATTATTAGTAATAAGTTACTACATATGTCGTATGATTTATTATTTTTATATTTGATTTTGTATCAAATATTGTGGACAACTATGAAATAATATCTTTTGTTATGTATTTTTGTAAAATCATGTTATACCTCATATATTATTATACAATGACATTAATATGAGTGAATATTTTATTAAAAAAAAATAGATTTTTGTTGCTATCATAATGTAAAATAATTATAAAACTTATACACAATATACATAATCATATATAAATGAGTTCAAATAATGTTATTATGAGATGATATTATCAGCATTATCATATAAATATGTATTTTGTATTACAATGAAAAATATTATTAATCGCCGTGTAGTGCGAGTATTCTCCTATATAATGGTTAATTTGTTCGTTTAGTTGAATCACCATGTCAGTTAGCACGTTCTAATATTTACATATTAAATTCAATTGACGTGCCAATTACTCGTTAATTAGTGTGTTAATCACTCTAATTAATCACAATTACTTCAATTAATCACTTTTCGATTGATTGACGTATTAAGAGTCCTGGAGTGAAAGTGGAGGGCACATTAATATATTTCTAAAAGAATTATGTACGCCAATAATCAAATCGTAACTGCAAAATATTAAAAATATTCGGAAACATATTAAATAATATTTTCTAATAAATTAGATAGAACCATTTTTTTTATAAAAGTACAATTATATATATATTCGTAATTGTAATTTGGATATTATTGTTTTGAATATTCTGTATCTATTCTTATTACAAGTAATTATAATTATAATTATAATTATAATTATAATTATTACTATTATTAGGTCATGCAACTATCCGTGTAAGAGTTTTAGATAGTGATATTCATTTTTCTTATATCATAATAAAGATAATGTTTTTATACAGTTTAATATTGTTGTATTTTTTTGCATTTGACAAAATCTTTTAATAAATAATAAATTAAGGTAATAGTATCCATTACAATATCCGAAATTACATCGTTTAATTAAAACGGATTTAATATGATTGTTTTAGTACGAGATGCACAATATATAACTAAAACATCATTTTTTCAAGAAAAAATAAAAAATAAACTTTTAGTACGTATACGTAAATAACTAAATAAAATAAATATTTACTTAATAAGAAGTTATTTCTATAAAAACAAACTTTTAGTACATTTTATGTCAAATATATAATAAATAAATGTATTAAATATATAAATTATATTTAATAAAATAATAAAATAATATATATAATAGACGTATCGTATCGTGTGATTTTTTTAAAATTGTCGTATCGTCGTATCCGCATCGTGTCGGATACGATACTCGTATCCGTGTCCGTGCAACATAGTTTATATTAAAAAAAAACACGTATAATACAAATGTTTTCGTATAATACATTTTTTTCCCAATATGTATAATATCATTTTAACGTTATATATATATATATATATTTACACAAATAACAAAAACTTAAATTTCGAACAATAATTAAGACCCAAAAAACATCAATAATAATCTATAAATTTATGATTTCAATATAAAATAAATATTATTTAATAAAGTAATTATATTTTTTGGATTATTTATGAATAAAAAGTTTATATTTATATATTTTTATGTACCGGATTATTGTATCGGTATTATGTAAAATAAAGCTAACTATAGATGAATTGGCGAATTGGCGAATTATTAACGTATTCTGTTTTATTTGACCGAATATTTGACCGACTTGGAAAATATTTGATTCGAACTATACACAAACATATTACGTACCATACTATCGGCTTATCATGAATGACTAACTATGATTATGATATTTATGTTTTTTTTAACTTGTGTGTGTTATTATTTTTGTGACCGTAGTTATGATATTCATGACCGACTTGGATTTATTTGGTTCGGTTTAAAATCGGTTTAAAAATTATGTTCGCATCAATTCGGTTTGAATCTAGTCAAATTCAGTTAGATCTTACTTGATTTGGTTTAAATTGAATCGATCGAATTCATACGTTTAATTTATATATTCGGACACATAACTTTTGTGTCATTATATCAATTACAGGAGTAAACATTGCTTTTTAACACACACACACACACACACACACACACACACTATATATATATAGTTAGATCTTACTTGATTCGGTTTAAATTGAATCAATCGAATTCATACGTTTAATTTCTATATTCCGACATATGACTTTTGTGTCATTATATCAACTACAGGAGTAAACATTATTTTTAACACACATACACACACAAACGGACACACGGATATATATATATATATATATATATTACCCCTTCGATATACCACTTCATTGTCGATATATGTGTTGATATTATTATATCATTTTTTATGACAATATACTATATTATTTTCAACCATAATATACTATATTGATTTATTATTTGCAACACTAATACATTATTTATTCGTGTCATTATATCAAAAATTTAAGTGTTAATACATCATTTTAATTATTAATATATGCTACTATATAATCTTAATTGCGATACCATTATATTAATATATGCTACTATATTAATTTATATTATTGTTTTATATTATATTATTTTTAATTGTCCATGTAAAACTGTTAGTGTCAATATATAATATTATTTGGTGATAATATATTATTTATAATTTAATTCATCATTATATATTATAATATATTGTTTAGAACACGAATATATTTTTTGGATATTAATCTGGCTATATTTCAACAATCGATAATTACTAAAGCCTAGAAAATTTATTTAATGTTCGTGTACTTCTAGGTAAGTTGGAAGTATGGATGTCAACGGAGCGTGTCGGGTTCGGGTAAGTCTTCTCCATAACCGAACCCGAATTTTCAGATATTATCCGAACCCGAATCAAAAAAATCGTGGGTAAAAAATCATATCCGAACACGAACCTGCGGATAACGGGTATACCCGAAGCCAAACCCGTTACCCGAAAATCACCAATACTAAATTAAAAATTATCATAAAAATATATAAAATCACCAACAATTTTATATACATAAACAAGCAACTTGTATAAAATACGTTAAAAATACAAATATTACAAATAATTAATTCAGAAAACATCACAAATTTTCGGATCATTAGATATTTTCGGGTATTTTTCAGGTTCGGATATTTTTTTCAGGTTCGAATAAACCTTCATATCCGAACCGTAACCCGGAACGGGTATTTTTTCGGATAATACCTGACCCGCGGGTATTTTTTCCGGATATTACATGTTCTGTTTGGATCGGGTACCTACGAGTTCGGGTTTTACCCGACCCCTTGACGTTCCTAGTTGGAAGTGCTGATTATTGTTATATTACTTATCTTAAAGTCTACTATTTTGTTCAAATATTAAAATTGAAAAATATAATATATCCCAGTCTTATAATAATAATAATAATATCAACATATCCAATGTCTACTGTCTTAATGTCTTCTATCTTAATTGGCTGTCATTTCAAAAACAAAGTAGGTAAAAATAAAAACTGTAACTAATCTTTTTGTTCATTCAATAGCCGGTTTATTCCCAAAATACCCTCATAAGATTGAATGGCTAGGATTGCATTCACAGAAGTAGTAACTTAATTTATGGGTGTATGGAAGCATTGCTCCATCGTGACGTTTTAACATAAACATCATCATTGACGATTAGTTTTCGTATAATGAGACAAGCTTCTTAAAATAAAAATGGAAAATGTTGGACATATCCCCACCTCTCCCCCCACCCACATTCTTGATGACGTGAATATAATTTAACACCTTATAATTTAACATTTTAATTCATGATTTAACATCTTAATTATATATTCAATCATAAATTGAGATAATTAAATCATAAATTAAGATGTTAAATCATGTTTTTGTGTTAATTTTGAATGTGTTAAATTATATTTACGTCATCAAGAATGCGGGAGGAAAGTACTAGAGTTCTTACATCATTACTCAATAAAAAAATCTTTGCACGTGAAGAGCAGAGACAAGAGACAAGTTAAAGATTGACAGAACACACTTTATATAGAAGAAAAAAAAGAACAACTTTTATTATAATTTGGTTCACTGACACTATATACACATCAAAAACCATTAATTATTGAAAAAAGTACACTTTTGCCCTCCCAAACTTGTCAGAAAAGTCCACTTTCCTTCTCATACTAAAAGTTACACCTTTTTACCCCCCGAACATTCAAACTTTGTGCATATTGCCCCCTCCGTCAATTTTCTGTTAAAAACTCAGTTAAGTGATGATGTGGCTGGATACGTGGCAAGATGACATATCATATAACCCCAACCCGACCCGCTAAACCAAAACCCGACCCGCTAAACCCTTCTCTCAAAAGCCCCAAACCCGACCCGAGCTCTCGCCAGCTCTCTCTCTCTCTCTCGCTCTCTCGCTCTCTCGCCCCTTCTCTCTCTGTCTCTCTCTCGCCATCTTTCTCTCTCTCTCTCGCCCCTTCTCTCTCTGTCTCTCTCTCGCCATCTCTCTCTCTCTCGCCAGCTCTCTCTCTCTCTCTCTCTCTCTCTCTCTCTCTCTCTCTCTCTCTCTCAAAGCCGATGCGGAACTCGGTTCGGTACGTGAGTTTCAGTGGAGAGAAATCGACTCACTGAATCGGCCGTGGTAGGCGAAGGTGGGTTCAGCACGGTGTATCTCGCACGGGTAAAGGGTTGTTCTGGGTCCGGATCAGACTTGGCTGCCGTGAAGCTGCATCGAGGTAGTGAGAGGTTAAATCGAGTTTTCAAGCAGGAGTTGGATGTTTTGCGTAAGATTCAGCATCCTCATATTGTTAGATTGATCGGGTTCTGCGAAGAGTGAGGTGGGTTTCATTGAATTTCAAATTTTAGTTTGTTCTTCCTTTCTCTTCGTTGAATTTCTGAGCTAATTTCAATTTCTTTGATTTTGGTAAATAAAGAATGGAGGATTCAAATGGTACCGATACAATTCCTCTTCATATCCGCAGATATGGTGCTGGTGATGAGATTGAGATGCAAAACTCAAGGAAAAGAATATCCATCTACAGTTCCTCGTCACGTTTCCAGTTTGCTCGAGTTCCAGGCCGTACGTTATTTAATTCTTCTTTTCAGAACATTCAAAACAAATCCAAATGTGTTTGAAATCAAATAATTGAATTTGTTTGATCGAATGATTGTAGACGAGTTGGGAGTCGAAAGGACTGAATAGCTCGTCGATGCCATCTCGATTCACACTTTCTGTGAAAGGAACTCTTTATCCATATCGAAATGGGACACGGAGCCGTTTAAAAGGACACTTGGAGATGGGTATTAGTTTGGTTCGTCCACCGATACTCGGTTTGGTACCAGACAGCATACTCGAAGGCATGGCCGAGGATATGAATCAAAGCATGCGAGTCGTTTTGCCTCGAGATTTTAGTAATTTTCAAAGAGAGAGAATTAGGAAGATACAAAAGCCAGATTCAAATTCAAATCAAAAGCAGATTAAAAGAGATTTGTGAAATTGTACATGTGATTAACGATTAATTGTCGATTATTTTAGTTGTTCACCAATATTTGTTTGTCTATCTTTCATTGCAGTTATATAAACAAAACAAAAATTCTAACTCAAAGGATCTAATAAATATATCTTGTATAGAAACGAATTAACTATATAGAATAAATTTAATCATTAATTTTAAGTAAACAAGTTACATATTTTTTCGATTATCCACCTATAATTAATAATTATCATTGGTATACATGTATGTTCTATATAGTAATTAAGTAACGAACTATACAATATTGTACATAACAATGGGCCTACTTAATTAATCTTCAAGAGATCTCTTTCGTGCTCTTAAGCTCCTTTCGAGGCTATTAGGCAAGGGAGGAGTTCTTCCCCTTCGAAACAAAACCGCAAGTGCTTTCATTTTGTGACATATATCAAAAACCTACATTCCATAGACCAAAACTATATTATTTACTAGTTTAATAAATTCGGAAAAAATGAAAAGAAAAAATACAAAATTTGGGTTCATATGTCTAGTTTTAGATTTAGATTTTAGGATTTACCGATGATGCTTCAAGTTCCGCAATGCCTTCGCAACCTTGACCGCCTCCTTCTAAAATATTGCAATATTTTACCGCCTCATTTTCATCTTCAAAAACCTAAATTAAAAAAAAAAAAAAATAGAAGAATATAGTGATAATATGTCAATTAAAGTATAAAATAGAAATTTCTTAAAAAAAAAATTAAAAAAAAAGCTTACAAGAACTCCATCTCTAATATCTTCTACATGCATGTTAAACCCAAACCCTGAATTTTTAGCCTTGGTTTCGAATTTCGAACCTCTTTTGCTTTCTTTCGAGAAAAGCATTCCGAGCTCACTCTCTACCTCACTAATTAATTACAAAGTTCCTAAATTATGTATCTTTTTCGAATTGAATTATGAAATTATTAAACATGGATATAGAAATTGCTGATCTTACTTGCGATTCATTCGGGTTTTTCATCGTCCACAAATGGTTGTCTCTTTGGGTCAGCACATAGACAGGTTTCGAATCCTCTCTCCACGGATTCTTCTCCAATACTGCAATTATCGCCCATTAATTCGATTCAGAAGTTATCTAAAAGGGCCAAGAGAAAGAGAAGAAGAAGAAGAGATACCGTCATATCTAAGAGAATCAATGGATTGGATGAGTTTTCTACGCATATCATAAGCACGAGAAGAGACTCGCCTGAGGAACTCTTGAGAGCTGCCAGGAACAGGGGCGGATCCAGGGGGGCGAGCGGGAGGCCCGGCCCCCCCCCATAAAATCGAAAACGAAAAATTTAGTGAAGAATGAAGGTGATTTCGTTGGTTTCGAAGTAATAATTATGATAAATTTGTCTATATTTCACAAATATTAAGTTAGTGTAGTGGTAAAACATGTGTTTAGGAAGTGTGAGGTCTTGAGTTCGAAACCCTCAGACCACGTATTCTGAATTTTTTTTTAATCCGGCCCCCCCTATATATTCGTTCTGGATCCGCCCCTGGCCAGGTATGCTTCCGTCCATGCCCAAAGCCCTCTCCACCTCTTCTCTCTCCCCTTCATCTCCATTTCCGGTAGACCAAGAAGAAGAAGAAGGCAAGCAATTAACACTCGGTCAGCTAAACCCATTTTTACTGGCTCTCAAGTCGAGAAAAACAGGGGAAGAAGAAGTGATTTTGGAAGGGAGGAGAATCGGGGCGAGAGAGAGAAAGATGGCGAGAGAGAGACAGAGAGAGAAGGGGCGAGAGAGAGACAGAGAGAGAGAGAGAGAGAGAGAGAGAGAGAGAGAGAGAGAGAGAGAGAGAGCTGGCGAGAGCTCGGGTTGGGTTTGGGGCTTTTGAGAGAGAAGGATTTAGCGGGTCGGGTTTGGGATTAGCGGGTCGGGTTGGGATTATATGCCATGTCATCTTGCAACGTATTTAGTCACATCATCACTTAATTGAGATTTTAATAGAAAATTGACGGAGGGGGCAATGTGCACAAAGTTTGAATGTTCGGAAGGTAAAAATGTGTAACTTTTAGGGAAATTTTACTGTAGTAACCATGTTTCGAAATAATATTCCCGAAATAACCAAATTTTCATAAACTCCAATTTTGTGATTTCATTGATTAGGGTTCGAATCCCCAAAAGAATCTCTCAAAGATCTTAGTCAATTCCTTCAAATATCTTGTCATAATTTTGAGAGTAAAAATCTAAAAAATCGATGATTTATTCAATTAAGTGGAGAAAAACCTTTAACATGCAAAAACTCTTTTTTTTTTTTTTTTTCAAATTTTTTAAATTTTTAGGATTTTTTTCTAAAGTCAAAAAGGAAGAAAATCGGTCGTAAAAACCCTCCCCACACTTAGAGAGATAGCTCGTCCTCGAGCGAAAAAGATTATTTCAAATAAAAATAAGGGAGAGAGATGGAGAAATACGACCTTTTGAAGCGTGGGTTGCCTCCCCGCAAGCGTCCTTTATTTAACGTCGTTTGAGCTCGACGTTTGCCAAGGTTATCCCGCCTCGAAGTGGAATGAATCTCCTTTGTGTGTTGCGGCTTTTCGACCACCTTGGAGCGTTCGTTTTGAGAGAGAGAGAAGGAGAGTGCTTGTCTTGTTTATTATGCGAGGAATTTCGTTTTGAGCACGTGTCGAGATTGCCGTCAAAATCTTTCCTCGGTCTTTCACGAATGAATTTGTACTTGGCACTTGTTGAATCGGTGTGATAATCGGTGTGACCGCTTCGAATGTGTTTGACCTTTGTGATTTTTCTACAAAAAATAGATCAATTCGTTCATTAGAAGTATCAATGTTCTTAGTAATTTGATTTGATATGAAATTAAATGGAATTGATTCACCTTTGAGAATTGGAGAGACCTTTTCTTCTTCTTGTCCGTCCTTGGTTTGAATTTTTGTGTCGAGATCTTGATACGCCAAAGCTTCGTTTTCTTCATCGATCTTGATTGTCGCGTTGATTTCTTCCTCGAGTATCACCACACTTAGATCTTCGTTTTCGTTTGTCGCTTCGATTTCTTCTTGTTTTCCAATGCACACGTCATCATCATCTTCGAATTCAATTCTTGTTTCACATGTGATACCTTCATCGAATTTCCCCACACTTAATTCTTCGATCTCTTTCGAATTGTCGATGGCATAATCGCATATTTCTTCATCATCGTATTCTAATTTCTTGATATTCGCCGATTCTTCGAATTGTTTGTTGAAATTTAACATCATTTCCATCATTAAATCCATTTTCGATGAAAGGTTGTTGATCGCGTCATATCGTGATGATTCTCTTTCGCCTTGATGTTGTGTCGGTTGAGATTGAGGAAATGCATAATGTTGTTGGTATTCGTATTGTGATTCGTCGAATTGAGAAGGTTCGTATTGAATATGATCGTGTTCTTGACCATAAAATGTGGGAAATTCATTTTGGAAGTGGTACGAGTTTGGAGAGGTTTCAGCATAAGCATCGAAGTAAGGCCCTTGATGAAGAGGTTCGTTTCGAATCGGAGGTTGATAACATCTTTGAGGACGAATCTCTCCATTTCGATCAAAAAATTCGTTGTATTCGAAAAAGCTTGCGTTTCATTGAGAGTGATTTCTTTCGTTGCATAGTCTTCTTACTCGTTCTTCTTGTTCCATCATTACCCTTCGTACAGTTCGATCGCACAATTCTTGTAGAGTTTCGTCTTGCCAATCCATCGTGAATGTACCTCGTAAAATAAGAGAAAAAGAAAGTGAATTAGAAAAATTCAAGATTTCTAAAATACTTCAACAAAAAATCCCCGGCAGCGGCGCCATTTGATAACACGTAAAATAGGTCGTTTAAAAGTGTAAATTCAATCTCACGAGTTAATCAAAACAATTTATAAACAACTACTAGAATAGGCTAAGTAGAGGTTCGTTCCAAGGAAATTTTGCGTATAATCGAAATTGCAATTCAAGAATTATTTCTACTGATCCAGAGACTTTGAAATTTTGTCACAATCATTATCTAAAGTTCACAAAGTACTGATCAGAATTTCACTTTCAAAAATACAATTTTCTAATTTATGCAGATGATTGATCACAAGGGTATTTTAGGCATTAATCAAATTCCAGAAAAATATAGATCGCAAAACAAGATCTCAAATTTGGCAAAAAGATTCACAATTTAATAATAAGAGAGAGAACAGAAGAATTTCACAGGTTTGATATTTCAGTAAAAAGTAATGAGAGAATTACAAATAGGTCCCTGGAAGATTACGAAAAGGTCCAGAAGGATTTTTATTGAGAGACAGTTTTCAGAAATTCATATCAAATCGAAAATTATATCAAACAAACTCAATCAAAATCCTAACTCAAGAGTGATATCAGATCTAAAGTTTCTAGTGAAATTAGGAATTTAAGCGGTTCTACAATTGATCCAAACAGCACAGACAATGAGGTCCAGAATTAAGATTTTTTATCAATTTACAGTTTAGTCCTTAACAGGCTGATTTTGTAAAATCAATAACAAATAGAAAATTGCAGGAAATTGATTTATTCAAAAAACTATATTAAACTACAGATCTATATCTAAACAGTGATATTGAGAAAGACTTATTTTTGAGTAATTTTCTATTTTAAATGGAATTAACAAAACAGCACAAAACAATCGAGTATTTCACAAAGGGAAAATAGGAAAATTACGAAATAAAATCCACAAAAATTCTACAAATTCTATTTTATCAAATATAACAGATCTACAATCAGAGTTTATTCAAATCTAATATTTTCCTAATTAAAACGCAACAATTGTAAAAGAGAGTACCGAAAAAGGAGAGAATTGAGTCCAAGAATGGATCTTGGAGAGGTCCTCGAGCCTTCACGCCTTGAGAGGAGGTGAGAGGACGAGGAGAACAACTTCCTTGAGCTTGAGAGAGGGAAGAAAAGATCCTCGGAGCGGCCTCGAAAACCGTGCGGAGACACGATCTTCTCGGCAAAATGGCTCGACGACGAGCGAGAGGAGCTAGAGAGCTTCTTAACAATGGAGGGGGAAGAGGCTAAGACCTTACCTTCCCCCTAGAATAGAGTGTTGACCAATGAGGACCAATGGTGATTTGAGAGAAAGGTTTTGAGTGTCTTTTATAGGAGAAAAGAGGGGGAAATAATTCGAAAAATCCAGATCTGATGTTGCAACTTGCATGGGTAGGTAGAACAATTTGCAACGAATCCAACGGTCCAAGTTTCATCCAATTCGGACATAGGACTAGGGAGAAAACCCCAAAATACCCCTGAAGATATTCCTCCAAGATCCAGATTAAATCCCTTTTAATTCAACCAAAATTCTGCTCGAAAATTAGATTATCTCCATTTAATACATAACCGGAGAGAGAGAGTAGATTATGGGCTTTTAAATGCTTCTTCAGAGCCTTGTAATAGAGGTATCCATCAGAAATGAAATGGAGAAAAGTACTAACCGGATAAAACAAAAAGCTGTTGAAGTAATATGCCATTCTCGATTTTCTGCTGATACGATCATGTGGCCGATCGTGCCATGGCACGGTTAGAGAGTGGAGAAAAGGTTGCAGCGCGGGCTGCACGAGATCCATGCCACAGAGAATCCATACTGTACATCAGAGCAATGATTGTTTGTCAGTTAATCATTAACTAATCATTGCTGTACTTTTCGGTATCCGAGGTTTAGGGATTTCCTGTGTCGACGACTCTGTAGTTCTCTGTGTAGCGGATCTGCGTTTGGAGAACACAACGGGTCACTGCATGCGAGCTACATTATTTAGGTTCGTACGAGATCTGACAGCGGTCAGAAGCTTTTTCAACGGTGTCAGGGATCCGGTGTGGATGATCATGTGTAGCTTTCGTGTGACGGGTTGAGTGAGAAGAGAAATTCGACTTGCTACATAAATCGCTACAAAATCCTTAGCTGATTTGCTTGGATTTTCTGTATGGATTCACGTGCGTGCTTTGGAGTCGTGGGTCAGTGGATAGAGTAACGACTGACTTGTTTCAAGGGCTGTGAGGTTCGGCTTGCCACAGAATATCCAGTAAGCATAATTCTCGTCTGTCTATGGGTTTCTTCATGAAATGAGTCACTTTTGACCCGTTTGACTTTAAAGCTCGATTTCTCTCACATGCTTCCGTCAAATATCATCATATGATAAATCAAATTGATCGGCACGACGAGACGAATCCATCTACATTCCTGGTTTTGCGATATTCTGCACTTTTCACCTGAAATAATACAAAAACACATCTTAAAGTATTTTATCTCAATAATTTGGAATTATGAATATTTGATATACTTTAATCATACTTATGTGTTTAAATTCTATATTTTGCGCATGTAAAAAGTGATGAAAAATCCCCTTATCAAACAGCAATTAAGCCAAGGCGAGGTTTGGAACCTCGCCAGGCGATGTTTGCAATTTCGTTTTTTTGTCCAACGGTCGGTATTTAGGGTCAACATAACAATTAATGAAAGGCGAAGTTGGAAACTGCGCTTTTTTAACGAGGCGATGTTGGCAACCTCGCCTGGCGAACTTTGAAACTTCGTTTTGTTTTTTTATCAATTTCCCGCCTCCTTTCTTTCTTTCTTTCTTCCTCGGTCTCTCTCTCTCTTCCCTCCCCTTTCTTCCTCTTTTTTCTCCTTTTCTCTCCGATTTGAGCTTCAAAATTCTTCTTGTAACAGGTGTGTTTTGTTGTTTTTTCTTCTTGTTTTGTTCAAGATTGACTAAATATTGATTATATTTTGAGTTAAATGTGTCAATTTGTTGTTTTAAGTGGCAGATCTGAAGTTATAACGTCGTGATTTTTGACGAATTGGACTAGAAATTGAAGATTTTCATCTTGCATTAGAAGGTAAATTTCTTATTTAATTGTTTTATTGTACATGTAAATTAGGATTCTAGTATTGTAGAATATATATAATTGTAGAATAGTAGAAGTATAGAATTGTTATAATTGTACAATTGTAGTTATTGTAGAATTTTAGAAATGTAGAATTGTAGAATATCTAAAATAGTATAATTGTAGAATTCTAGAATTCTAGAATTGTAGAATATCTTAAATAGTATAATTGTTGGATTGTAGAATTAATTGTAGAATTGTAGAATATCTAAAATAGTATAATTGTAGGATTGTAGAATTGTAGAATTATGATTGTAGAATTCTAGAATTTTAGAATATCTACAATAGTATAATTGTAGGATTGTAGAATTGTAAATTTTAGGATTATAGAATTGTAAATTGTAGGATTGTAGAATGTGTACAATTAGGATTGTAGAATTGTAAATTGTAGAATTTTAGAATGTGTAGAATTGTAAATTGTAGAATTGTTATGATTGTAGAATTTTAACTAATTTTTTTTTTTCTATCTTGGACAGATGGATAATCCCGGACCCGTTGATGCTTCCGTTTTAAGGGATCAAATGAACCACGTGTCCAACGAGAATTATGATCTGACCCGTCTGCTTGGGGTTTGTCCGCCTGGTAACCGTCCTACATTGCCGTGGTTGCGTAGGACATTTCACATAGTACCCACTGATCCCACGGAGGAAACGTGGGACCGACTAACGAGGGCTTACATCTTGTACTTCCTGGGTTCGATGGCTTTGGCCAATCCCACAAAAGGCCGAATCAGTCCAGGTTACATATATTTTTTGGAGGATTTTGATACATGCGGGAGGTATGCTTGGGGTCCCGCCATCCTCGCGCATTTGTACAAGTCTTTGGGAGATGCATGCCAGATTGGCCAAACTACAGCGGCGGGATGGTTCTCACTTGTTCAGGTAATTGTTCATTCATTTATTTATACAAAATAATTATTTATAAAAGTGTATTTACAAATTAATTATAAAAATCTTTGATAGATTTGGACTTGGTTTCATTTTGCCAATGCACGGCCTCACATGAGTATTCCGGGATCGATTGTTGGGAACCCACTCATGAACTATTATGTGGGTGCCCACAGTTACAGAGAGAGGAATAGAGGAAGTGCGGTCATATATTTTTCTGACGAGTTCGACAAATTACGAGCAGAACAAGTAAGGAAAAAATTTATAATTAATTACTCATAATTATATTAATTAAAAATTTTGTTTTCAGATTACTTGGAGCCCTTATACTGACGAGTTGACGGCGAATTTATCGCCAGAATGCTTTGTTGGTTCTATGTTTTGGATGGCCAAAATCCCATTGATATGTGCTAACACGGTGCACATGCACCTACCGGATAGGGTGATGGTCCAATTCGGTTTTCGGCAACACATCCCTCCAAACCCTAATATGGCACCTCGTGGAAAATTAAAGAACTCACAAATGGCGCGTTATATCCACATGTGGGAGCAGCGAGGTACATATATTGTTCAGGAAGACGAGACCGTATTGAACGGCGGGTTTACTAGAAAGGTACAAATATTGTTTTCGCAATTTCATTACATTATTTTCACCGTATTGAAATGGTTTTCAGGATTATATGAGATGGTTTTGGCAAATCACGAGACGGTGGATAGTGACCAACATTAGTCCTCCTGATGTGAGCTTCCGACCTAGTGGTCCACTTTTGCGATCCTTGGTATTTTATTCAAATTTAATTAAATATAGTAATATAATTTTTTTATAACTTACCTCATTTTCATTATAGGTCAATGAGGTCCAACTTGATATTCGACGTGCTAGACAAGGTGCACGGTGCGCACAAAATTGCGAATGTCGCATGATCTTGGATCAAATGGCCACTAGGATGCCGGTTTTGCTAGAGGCATTATCTTTGGACGATTCTCAGAATGATGACGATCGTTTTGTCCAACCCCCTTTCACGGACTATGTTTCTACGTCGCGACCGAATTATGGCGATCCTGCACAACCCCCCTTCACGGACTATGGTGGAGTCGGTACTTCATATGGTCGTGTTCCATATAGTGGTCATCATGACTTTTTCGACCCGACACAGAATGCACCTAGAGATGATTGTTAGATTATGTTGGGGTGTTTTTATATGTTTAGTTTATTATTATTAGATTATATTGTTATGGTTTGTTAGATAATCACAATTAATATCGTAACAACAATTTAATTAAATTTAATTAAAGGGAAATTTTTAAAAAACCCCCTAACTTTTTTCAATATTCTAATATGGAAAAAAAGTTTTTCGAATATTGAAAAAAAGTGAGGGGTTTTTCGAATCCATATAGGGTTTTTGGAGTTTCTCAAAAGTGAGGGGTTTTTCGAATATTGAAAAAAAGTTGGGGGTTTTTTTGAAAATTTTCCAAAAATAAATTGCTTGGAAGATAATTTCATAATTAAGAAAATATAACACTTAGTATTTTAATTAGTTTAAAGAAAAAAGATGTAAGGGTAAAATGGGAATTAACAAAATTTAAAATCTCAAAGTTAATGGTAGGGGGTCTTTACAAAGAGAAGTTTGGAATAGGGGGTTTTTTGTAGATTCAAAGAAGTTAGGGGGTTTTTTAAAATATCAAGAAAAGATAGGGGGTTTTTTAAAAATTTCCCTTAATTAAAATAGTATGGAAAGATAGGGGGTTTTTTAAAAATTTCCCTTAAAGGCAGGGGTTTTTTAAAATAACAAAGCGAAGTTTTAAATGCCGCTAGGCGAAGTTTCCAACATCGCCATCTGTTAATTACTATTTTTATCCTAATTACCGAACATTGGGAAATGGCGTGGTTCACAACATCGCCTGGCGAGGTTCCAAACCTCGCTTTATCTTAATTGCTGTTTAACTCCACTTAATGATGGATTGAAAAAAGCGAAGTTCCAAACCTCGCCCGGCGAAATTCCAAACCCCGCAAAAGACATTTTGGGAATTATGTTCAAAACTTGGTTATTTCGGGAATATTATTTCGAAACATGGTTACTACAGTAAAATTTCCAACTTTTAGTATGGGGGGGGCCAAGTGGACATTTCTGACAAGTTTGGAGGGCAAAATTGTATTTTTTTTCTTAATTATTCATCACAAAAGTTGGTTCACTATTTACACACCAATACGAAGAAGAGGTTAGATATTAAGTCCATTCTGGATGTATATTCTTGATGGTCAATCGAGACTGTTTTAATGAATTGTTTGGATTGATTAATCCTCAATTTAATATTTAATTTAATTAATTCAATTAAAAAAATAATTAATCTAAAAAAACATTCTTAATTAAGACATCAATAATATTTTGTTGAGTTTGAGTAACTACATGTATTTCCTCTGTGAAGAATGACCCGTCCAAATATTACATGATATGTCGACTTGTCAACTTCTCGGTCCATCATGGACTGCTTATTTGCGTGGTCTGTTTGCTCTCTTCCTTTCTCTTTCTCTCTCTGCAAGCACTAAGCAATCTCCATTTATAAGTACCCTAGCCAGACCCCAATTATCCTTCATTAAACCCTACTCAAAACCCCTCTCTCTCTCTCTCTCTCTCTCTCTCTGTGAAAATGGATGAAACCCTAGCATCCTTAGGCGCCAAGCTAGCATCAACAGTAGGGGGACTGATGATAATCTGGTCGATGTTCCGCCAGTTTCTCCCCTACGAGCTAAAACACCACTTGCTAAACCTGACCGCAAAGTTGCAAGCCTACATAAGCCCTTACGACAACTTCATAATCGAAGAATATGCCGGAGAAAGAATGAACAAGCACGATCTATACATCGCTTCGAAAGCGTTTCTTAGCGATCATTGTTCTAAGAAGGCTCGGACGTGTCGAATCGAGCTCGGCAAAGACAGTGCAAAGTTTTTGGTTACAGTTGGGGATCGAATGGAGGTTGAGGATGATTTTAAGGGAGCCAAGATTTGGTGGCACGCGATTAAGCAAGAAAGTAATCCGAATCAGAATAGCTCTCGAGTTCTCAGGGAGGATCAAAGGTATATTTCCACAATTTGGTGATAGTGTAGGAGTTAGATGCAAAATTACCATTAATTTGATTTTATCAATTTCTTTGGCAAATTGTTATTTATATCCCAATTGTCTTATTAGAGTGCAAACTAAGAGCTCAAAGTTAAAACGAATGACCTTTTCTTAATAAATTGTTCTCCTTATCATCACATTTGCAATTTAATCCCTTTAAAAAATCAAATAAAAATGAATCACTTTGACACTTGACAGGTACTATCAGCTTGTCTTCCACAAACGCTTTCGAGAAGTGATAGAGAAATCCTACCTCAAACATGTACTCGAAACGGGCAGAGCCGTCACGATTCGAAACCGGCAGCGCCGCCTTTTCACCAACAGTCCCACAATCGACTGGTTCAGTTTCAGCTACAAAAAGTCGGTTTGGAGTCACGTGCCTTTTCATCATCCTTCCACGTTCAAAACCCTAGCCATGGACCCGAAAAAAAAGCAAGAGATAGTCGAAGACCTAACCGAGTTTCGCAAAGGGAAGGAATATTACTCGAAAATTGGCAAGGCGTGGAAGCGAGGGTATCTTCTCTACGGCCCGCCTGGTACTGGCAAGTCTAGTATGATATCTGCGATAGCGAATTTCATGGAATATGATATTTACGATTTGGAGTTGACAACGGTGAAAAGTAACTCTGATTTGAGGAAACTTTTCATCGAAACGACTGGCAAGTCGATCATTGTGATTGAGGATATAGACTGCTCGCTTGATTTAACTGGCAAGCGAAAGGAGAAGAAGAAGGAAAACGAAGATGAAAATGCAGAGAAAAAAAAATCTTCTAGACACGAAGAGGAAGAGAGTACGAAAGTGACTCTTTCGGGCCTGTTGAATTTCATCGACGGGTTGTGGTCTGCTTGTGGCGAGGAGAGGATTCTTATATTCACAACCAATCATTTGGAAAAATTGGATCCGGCTCTGATACGAACTGGCAGGATGGACAAGCATATAGAAATGTCGTACTGTGATTTCGAATCGTTCAAGGTTTTGGCAATGAATTATCTCAATGTCGAAAGCCATGCTTTGTTCGGGACGATTCAGGGATTATTGAAGGAAGTGAAGATCACGCCCGCTGATGTGGCCGAGAACTTAATGTGCGTGAGTTCGTCGAAGAGAGATGTTAGTGCGAGTCTTCAGAGTTTGATTAGGGTTTTGGAGACCAAGAAAGAAGCAATGGAAGCTAAAGAAGAGGAGGTCAAGAAAGAAGAGCTAAATGGCAGCCTAGAAAATGGTGTGGTAGTTAAAGTTAATGGTAATTAGGTTTTGTGTTTAGAGTCTATTATGAAAGTTTAGTACCTCTATTGTAATAATTAGGGGCAATTTCAGTATGTCTCTGCAAAAACTAAAAATATCATTTCGTTTTCAAAATTATAAATCCATTTTCTAACAAATTTGAAATTTATCCTTTCAATACTAAGAACATTTCGTTTTTATCCATTTCAAACTTATAAAAATTATTACAGCTTTCAATACTAAGAACATTTCGTTTTCAATACTAGAACAATTTGAGGAACTCTCGTTGCAAATAATTCTTCAAGTTTTTGGCTTTTTGGTATTCTCTATTGAAAAATTGTTCCAGCTCTACTATAATCAACTGTGATTTATAATAAGTTTATACTCTACTATATTTATTCTTGATTTCATTCTTAAATTGACATATTCATCTAAATCTAATTGAGTCAATTAACCATAATTCAATATAATTAAGCCTAAATGAGTCTAATTAGTAACACTCTTCTTCTCCATCAGCACATTCCCACTCTTCCAATAAGATCTCCATAGGAAATACCTTCTTTGACTGGGAGGATATTTATCTTCTTTGATTGTTTAAAAGATGGGTAAAATCGAAATCAAAAGCCAGCCATAATTTATGAAAAAACAATGCAATTAGCATCACATTATTGAATATAGAAAAGTATCGATCACAATCAGGATTCATGTCATTGTATTAACATAAACATCATGATCATGACGATTAAGTTTTTGGGTGAATATGAGAAGATTCTTTTTATATGAGATTCTTATCACCTGTAAAGACAAACTTACAATTGGCAGAGAATATATACATTGAATATTATAAATGGTTGGGAATAGAAGAAAAGTATCAGGGTAACTATCACGTTTTCCATTCATTTTATAAATGGTTGGCAAGATACAATTATAAAATAGTGAATATAATGGGATAAAACTCAGCATTCCTTACATTAAAAGTTAAATTGAGAATCCTGTTTCAAATATAACCACAAAATTCCCTTCAAAAAAAAAAATTTATATATATATATATATATATATATAGCATTGTATACTGTAATCACATGAACCCGGTTTACATAGACCAGTGTATAATGTAATCATATGGATCACATGAGTCATGTCTAACCAGAATTCACGCAACAGCTCATTGAGTTACCCCCGCTATTCTCTCTGCTCTCATTTGCACGACACAAGAAAAAGAAAGAAAAAAAGGGCGAATCTCCGTGAAACCTTAGCGGCGAAAACGGGACGAAAACGGCGGCCACAACGAGCGACGACGAACCCGACGGCCATGACAGCAGCCGCACCACCTGCTGCTTTTTTTTCGCTTGTTTTAATTAATTGATAGTTAAAGAATATTTTTTTTATTAAATGAAGAGGACAATCTTCCTCTATCTATTGATAACATGAAAAGTGAATTCATGATTTATGATTTGTTGTGTTATACACTAAATAACTTGAGCTATAGGCTCATGCTCATTGGCTAGCTAAAAAATAATTTATGTTTGAGTGATTTAGATTTGATATGTTAGGGAAATTAAGAAGGAAGTTAGCAGGGGCAGATCCAGGATCAATATATAGGGGGGACCGAATTTTATAGGAGGGGTCGAAATAAAAAAAAAACAAAACAAAACATATGGTTTGAGGATCTTGAACTCATGATATGTCTCAAATATCAATTTTACCACTAGAGTACTCTAATTTTTATGAAATATAAACAAATTTAATTAGTCTTTCGTCGAATAAAATGGCCACTCACAAGTTTAGTACTGTTTTTTATAAATAATTATGAAAAATTGTATTTTTGCATTTAGGAAGTTCTTACATCATTACTCCTAAATAAAATGGCCACTCACAAGTTTCTTGACTTGTACAAGGTTATGTATAATCAAATCAAAAGACCTGCCATGGTTTCCTTTGTGACGAAGCATTATTCATATACACATGCATGCATGGTGACGTTTTAGCATAAACATCATCATTGACGATTAAGTCTTTCGTCGAATGAGACAGGCTTCTTAAAATAAAAATATCTTTGCATGTGAAAGAGCAAAGACAATCTCAAGATTAGAAAATATTTTATATAGCAAAAAAAATAAAAAAATAAAATAAACAATGTTCTAAAATAAAGCACGAAAAAAGAAGAAAAAAGAAGAAGCAAATGATCATTTTCATACTACATGACATTTTCTCTATTTATAAGGATTGAAAACTCAAAAAACAATAAAGACATTAATTACATTTAATCATATTAAATAAAAATACCAAAAATCTTTGAAGTTACAAGAAGTTAAAAAATACCAAAAACATATATGTATTTGCATATATATTCATACACATATTAACATTATTATTCATAACACTCTTTCTTGAATATCCATAAGATTTTACTTTATGTGCCATAATAAATGTCTAATTAAAAATCATGTTACGAAAAATTCAATGGGATAAAAACATAGCAAAGAAGAAGATTACAACATGCATTACTTCTCCTCCGAATTTATGCAAATATTTCTAAAACGACGATGTCCGATCTTGTATATTAACTGTTCGAAAGTTTTAGTTGACAATAACAATAGTAGTCTAAATTGTTTGGTAGTTAATTGTAATTAGGTTTAGTATAGCGAGTGATAGGGAAGTTTAGTTTTGTATTTTTTATAAATAATTATGAAAATTGGTATTTTTACATTTAGGAAATTCCATACATCATTACCCCTAAATAAAAAGGTCACTCACAAGTTTCATGACTTGTAAAAAATTATGTATAATCAAATCAAAGGACCGGCCCTGATTTCTATAAAAAAAAATAAAAAATACATGCATTTGTTGTGAATTTTGATGAAGCCGTTTTTCTTGTAGAAATGCATTGATCGTGACGTTTTAACATAAACATAACCATTGACGATTAAGTCTTTCGTTGATTGAGACAAGCTTCTTAAAATAAAAATCTCTTTGCATGTGAAGAGCAAAACGAGCTCAAGATTAGCATTACATATTTTATATAGCAAAATGAAAAAATAAAAAATTAGAACAACTCTTATATTCTCCATGTCACCTTGGTTTATAAATATTAATAATTAATAATAATGGAGGTTGATACATACACGTTTATAAAACTAGGAAGAAAACTCGCGCTTCGCTGCGAATATTTGCAATATAATTTAATACATATAGTTTGTTTTGTCGATAATAAAAACAAAACATAGTAAAAAATACATTATTACGTGTAGATACAAATAATACAAAAAATGAACATATACATAAAAAGATGAAGTATTTAATGATGTTGTAAAGAAAACATGACAAATAAATTTATATTCTATAATAAAATAAAACATATACAAAATGACATTAGTAAATGTAGATAACACTAGTGCATATAGACATGTAGATTAAAAAAAATATTGCATAAAAAGGAGATGAAGTAATATAATGAGGTCGGAAAGAAAAAATATGAAATTTTGGATGAATGTAAATCAAATATGGACCCTATATTTAAAGGAGACAAAAAAAATTACATAATATAAATAAACATATCCAAAACGACATTAGTAAATGTAGATAACATTAGTACATGTATGCAAATTAAATATTGACCCCATATTTAAAGAAAAGAAAAAAATATGCAATTTTACATTAGTATATGTAGATAACATTAGTACATTTAAACACGTAGATAAAAATAAAACAAAATAAACATGTTGCACAAAAAAAAAAGACGAAGTAATATATTGAGGTTGGAAAGTATTTTTTTGATATAATATCATCAAACAAGTATGAAAATTATTAAATAACATATTAATTTGATATAATATCATAAAATAAATTAATGAATATCATCAAACAAATATGAAAATTATTAAATAACATATTGGTAGAAATACTTTAAAAATACATGTTGAATACGAAGTGAAGAAAAAAAATTAACCAAAAAACACGTTACATAAAGAAAAAGAGATGAAGTAATATAATGAGGTTGGAAAAAAAATTTGATATACCAAGTGAAGGAAGAAAGTTAACAAAAAACATGTTACATAAAAAAAGGAGATGAAGTAATATAATGAGGTTGAGAAGAATTTTTTTGATATATTATCACAAAATAAATTAATGAATATCATAAACAAAATACGAAAATTATTAAATGTTTTACAAATACATGTTGAATACAAAGTAATTTTTTTTGATATATTATCATAAAATTTTTTAATGAATATTATAAAAAAAGTATGAAAATTATTAAATACCATATTGGTACAAATACTACAAATTCATGTTGAAAGAAATACTAAAATAAATATGAAAATATAGCATGATATAAAGTCAAAAAGATGATGTGACTTATTGTGGAAGCTCAAAATCATTCTTTTTTCAAAAAAAGAAGTCAAAAAAAAAAAAAAAATTTTTGAAGGAAGACAAGTAGCACCTTAAATTTTCATTAAATCAAGTGAATTTAATTACATTGGGCCTCAAAGGCCCATGAGTCTTTAAATTTTAAAAAATTACATGGATGAATTAAACGGGATTGAGCACCTCAAATTCTCCATGCCGGGAATGATTTTTTGCGAAAAAAAATGTCGATTACGTTCTTTCCATGCCGGGAGTGTTGCTAACATGTCCATCTTCCCTCGCGGTTGTCTCCATGCTTCACTTATATTCGTCGAAGGCGGGGAGATGTTGGCTCTACTCAGTGACTTCCATATGCAAAATGTGTAAGGGTATCGAAGGAGAAGATGCGGAGCCGTTTCGAAGCTATTGGAGCACAGAGAGCACGAGGCGTTGTGGGTCCAATCCTCGCTTTTGAAGGTTTGAGCTGTGAGGATACGGTCTTTGAAGACGAGCCACGTGAATACTTTAACTTTGGTTGGAATTTTAACACTCGATAGGTCTTCATTCCAAGGAGACTTTATGCCGGGATTTATGAGGAAACGGTTTGCCGAGGAGGCCGAAAACAGAGAAGAGTTGGTGAGTCTCCAAATGATCGAGTTGGATGCGGGGTCCGTGAATGTTAATGCCGAGTAGAGAGACTTTAACCTTTGGAGTTCACGAACGAACAAGGATGAATTAAAACCTAAATTTTTACCTTTGCATGATGTCATATATGTCCTTGAGATTATAACTAAAAATATTATATTTACCCTCGCAAGCATATGTACCGTTCTAAAATAAAATATCACATTTGCTCTCCAATTTAAAAAACAGCATTTGCCCATTAGGGCTTCTAGAGGTTGAGTATTTTGACCATATTTCTTAGATTACAACTCCAAATAATACATGTGAGGCTGAAAGAGGAGATTTACAATATTCTCTTCTGGTCATGCATGAAATTAACAATCTAAAATTAAATACTCGGAATCAGACCAGAGAAAGATACGACTTTCCATAGTAATCAAAACCTAGCCACCTTTTCATTTATCACAAACCTTAGTTTTTTTTTTTTTAACAAACCCGTAGGTGATTTATTAATCAGAAAAGGCTAATAGCCAGTACAAAAGTGGACTCATGATAAACCACAATTCAATATTGTTGGTTAATTCTAATCTAGAGGGGGGTGAATAGGTAATCCTAACGTACAATTTTCGACTAAGGTATACCGATTCTAATTTACGCGGATGCTTAAAATGATTTAAATAAAATAATGCAAATACCGAACACGATGAACACGCGATGTTTATTACGGAGTTCGGTAGGTGGTTGCTTTGTAGCTTTAACTCACCATTTACTTGCTTAATCGACCAATTCGATTAGTTGCAAGTACCTACCTCTCCGGGAATGTCTTGTGCCTTTTCGGCGTTCGATTGAATTCCAACTCACTCGTACAAGGTTTTGCCTAGATCGATTTATACGTTTTCTATCGATCTATGGCGGGTTTTACACTCTTAGTACTAGCCTATTACAATTTCTAAATACGAACTAAAACGTGATCGGTCACGCAAGTTGGGAATCCTATTTGGAGGGGGGAACAAGGAAGATTAATCTCTAAGATTGTTTTAGAAGATTAAGGGCTCAAGATGTTTTGCAAGGTTTCTCTCTTTTGAATGTAAAATATGGATGGTTGAAGTAAGGAGAGAGAATGAGGGAAGGGTTCTATTTATAGAACACATAGACCCTTCCCAAACTTGTATTTTCTGCATGGTCCGTTATAACGAACTGCATGTCCGTTATAACTGACCATAAGTCAAAACTAGCCGTTACGGCTGTTATATTCGAATTGTTACACAGTCCGTTACAACGGAACACTTGTCCGCTATAACGGAAGTCTGTGTTATGAAGTTCGTTGTAACGAACTGACATGTCCATTGCAACGGACATTATACTGGGACATCACTTCAGTTCGAGTTTAATTCCCGTTATAACGGAGTACACTCCGTTACAACGTATAGTGGCATTCCGTTGTAACGGATTGGTTAATCCGTTACAACGGACATGAAGAGAAGAGTATTGTACTGAAGTGAGTTCAATGTCCGTTATAACGGACATACTTCTGTGACATCCTTCAAATTTGAATTTAATTAGCGTTGTAACGGGCATTATTCCGTTGCAACGTTTTGCTGAAGTCCGTTATAACGGATTGGTTAATCCGTTGTAACGAACTATACTGTGTTTTCATTCTTGAATAGGACGAGCATGTCCGTTATAACGGACACTGAGTTCCGTTGTAACGGATATCCTTATTTCAGCCTTTTATATCAATTCAGGATTTCGAATATATTTATTTGACTTTAATTTTGAGCTTAATCATACATAAACAAGTTTAGGGATACATATACTGTGTTTTGGTGATTAGATTGATATCCCAACTTGCGGAATCTTCGATGTCTTGATTCCGTGATTCTTCTACATCTTGATCTTCTTCGCGATTCTTCGATGTCTTGTTCGTTGCTATTCTTGATTGATTTTTGCTTGTATATTTTGATCTTCTCATTGCTTTTTGTACATATATCTCCTACACATATTTCTCGATAGATTTTGTTAGTAGTATCGACATTATTTTTGAGATAATCAAACAATCGGAAATTTGAACCAACAAATATAAGATGAGACCCAAAATAGAAAACTAGAGGATTGGCAAAACAACATCCTCATACGAGATTCCTAGTGATCTTGCTAAATTCGCGAAATGATCCGCTTCTTTGTTCTGATCTCTTGGGACATGGATGAAGATAGGGTCTTTCAGGTTCCTTTTCCATTTAATGCACTCCGTGACATCTTGAATCGCTTCCCACGGTTCAGCAAGATTCGGGCTCAAAATAGACCCGACAATCGATATTACCTCCAAATTATCCGAGAAAAAATACTCTGATTTTGCCGGTTGTATAGAAGAGGCAAACTCCATAGCTCTTCGCAGGCTTCGAAATTTCCCATGTAAAACCTTATTGATATTATTTTCAGGTTGTAATGTACTCACACGTTCTTCCCTTTTCAGCGTCTATATCATAATGAAAGAACTGCCGCCTCAGTTCCAACTATCTAGAGAGAAATCACACCAACAAAACAATTCACATGTAGACGCATTAAATGGACACGACAGATTAATGAATTGGACTTGAGCTTCAGGGAGATTTATTTGTTTGATTTGTGATTTAATCATGTGTAATATGTATATTTATCTAGGGATTATTATTCGCTCAATGAGACTCACTAAGTATATTGATATCATCTGGCAGGTTAATGTAATGTTGGTAACGAACTAATCTTAATTCGTAGATCATAAATAGTCACTAGTAAGACATAATGGTCATCCAACACAAACGAATGATTCACGATCGTAATCTACCAAATAAAACATAGCCTAGTCCAACAAAACAATATTAATAAACCGTTTGTGAATTTCATGACCATGTATTTACTTCAATTCAAATTCATCGAGCGATCTTTCTAAATCAAGGGAACAAATCTGATTTTGGTAATTCACATATCTCGTCATGTTTCAAATATTCCATATAATTATGACTTTGACATCATGCAAAGTCATAAAGAAATATATCATTAATAATTTAGTCATGTTATCAATCTAGTATACATGGCTTTGGTTCATTTACATATATATATCTATGTTGCCGACTTGATAATCATGTGTTCATGATTAATAAAATGTAATCATTAGTCCGTTAACATTATATATATATATATATATATATATATATCTTCGGCATGTTCGTCTTCTATGTATAAACAGGTATAGCAGTCATAGTATCAAAGTCATACACCTTGACGATATGATCGAAATTTTCATTCATTGTCTTATTCTCTAGACGTAAACATATACATCAAACGAAAGACCCGTACACTCTCTGCACATATGATATGAAATGAACGAATCAAATAATTCAAGTTCAATCAAATTGGCCAAGGACATAATTTATAATTGGAAATTCTACTTGGTCCCCTCATTTTGCCCATATTTTTCCTACACTCATTAATTTTATAATTTAGCAAAGTGATTTAACAATTAATGCATAGTTATTAAAAATTTAATATATAATTAAGATTCCTACCAATTAAAGATTAATGATGAATATTGCAAAATAGTTAACTATAAATTAATTAGTGTACGAAAAATGTGGAAGAAATGAGATGGCAAAGTAGAAGGACTCTTGATAATTCCAACATAAAATAAATTTTCTCGAGTATTAGAAAAATAGTGATCTTTCATATATTTGTTTTCTTTTTGCAATGTACGTGTAACAAATCCCATTCCAATACAAAACCAGACCTCCCCACGCCTAATAGAAGTTTTCAAAATAATAGCTTTTCGGTGAAATATTATAAATCAATATTTAATTTTTATTTTTGCAATGTGCAATTTGCTTGAACCTTTTATTTTATTTTTGGAAAAACAATTTGCATGAATTTTGCAATAGAATTGGTGTTAACAGTCGGTTAAGAAGCAAAAACTTCATGAAGTACCTTATCATTCATCTCTATATATAAGGAGTACACCGAAACTATATTTATTCCCCAAATATATCAAATTTGTCAAATTACATAAAATATATATATATATATATATATTGTCGTTCTTCGCATTTGTCGTGAATGTTCTAACTGCCCGCAATTATTCACAATCACAAGGCTAGCGACTTCTGGTATACTAATTTGTGTGTATCGTGCAATTTTGGCTATTACTAAATTTGAAAAAAATATCATAAGATAATGGAGGCAATCAACTATTATTGTGAGTTGCTAATCTAACGAGACATTCAGTAATTAACAAATTCGAATTTAATTTAAAATTAAGTAGCCATTATAGCATCCTCTCCATTGATTACTTAATTGACGACCTGGATTACCTCTCCCAACTAGAGGTTTGAATTTTTTAAAGATGAAAATGGAATTCATTATTTTACTACAAAGTTTGCTAAACAATATCTTATCGCATAATCAGGAAATCGAGACGGCACAATCCGGTGATTCTACCAAGACAATGAAAGAGTTTAATAACAATGTTGAGTTAATTCCAGGAATAGCCTTTCGGGACTGCGAGGACGTTACGCAAAGGGATAAAAAGGTCAAGTTTCTTTTTTCGTTACTTTTGATATACATGTGATTTAATTGTATTGATAAAACAGGGATCTGTGGAGCCTATTCAGCCAATGGTTCGATCCATGACGAGCTTACATTGTGTTAGACATGTTTTTGACGATTGCAATCGGCTAAGAACGTGGCCTGATAATTTGGAATGCTGAATCGCCGAGAAAGAAGTTGCACTCAAAAGTCATTTCGATCGCACGATGGAATATTAAGTTCCTCATGTAGCGACCGCATTTCAATATTTATCAATGGATTATATGTCAACGGTCTTGAGGAGGTCGAGAAGAGCTATCTGACATGGGCTGGTTTGAGACCCTCATCCAAATTGTTGCGCATATTTAGTTTTTTTTTTTTGTAATTAATTGATACGTTTCGCGGCAAGTATTGTCCACAATTTTATATATTTCCATTTTGAGTTAATGGACGGAGATATTTATTTATTTGTTTTTTTTGGTAATTTCAAGTCTTAACTTTTTTTGTTTTGTTTGCAAATAATGATTTTGTATTTATGATTTTGGTAATAAATTATAAATTAAAATTCAGACAAGGATTAGACAACAAAAATATTAATAAGAATCTACAAATTTATGATTTTGAACTAAAATAAATATTATTTAACAAAATAATTATTATTCTCGGTTATTTCTGAATAAAGAAATTACACTCATTTACTTTTTTTGTACTCAATTATTGTACATGTATTATATAATAAGTGACGTAAGTCTTAACTATTGACGAATAGCCGAATTGACCAATTAATAATGTATTTCATTTTATTTGACCAAATATTTGATCGGTTCGAAAAACATTTTATTCCAATTATACACGAACGTATTCCGTTTTGTATTATTGGCGTATCACAAATGACTACCAATGGTTGTGATACATTAAGATTTTGTAGAATTACATACAATTGTTCTTTTAAATTATTTGTCCAAATTTCTTTTGCCAAAATGAAGCGAAGAATAATCTCTTGTCTACTCACAACCATAATCAGTTATTCGAAATACGACAATAATACGATGCGGATACGTTCGTGTATAATTCATATAGTGCGGTTTTCAATACGACGAAAAATCCGAATAAAAAAATGCGAATAAAAAAACACGATTTTTGTTAAAGACTTGAAAAGAAAAAATCGGCAAATTAATACATATATGCTACAAATTTTTTATTTAATTACAAGAAATTAATTAAACAATTAAAAAAGAAATAACTAGCATTTATTGCGGCAAAAAGAATACTACTCAACCAAAAATCAATAGCAAATTTGACATCCAACCACGTTGTATTTTTGTCTGTAAACCCATTAACATGCTTCAATAACGTAATATTCACAAATATACCCTTTATTACTACCGAATATTTAAAAAATATACAATTCAAGATTAAAAAAACAAATAGAACCTTACAGACCTTTTACAAAACAAAATTTCCTAACGAAACAGAACTTACAAATCAAATCATTTTCAACCTAGCATAAACAACATCCTTATAAAAAGCCCGCGTCCTACAAAACAACCCGAAAGCCAAACCCGACCCGACAATACAAACACAACCCATTATCCCAAAAGCCAACCCGAAACATTTTCTCCCCACGCAAACATTTCCATCATTCGATTCCAAATCATAAAAATACCCCACAACCCTAACCGACAAAATGTACGAACCAATAGGACTCGCGATCGCAACGGTATTAAATATCGTTCCAAAATGCGTTAAACCAAATATTTCGCTCGTGACGCTCGGCATTAAACTCCATTGCGACCCGTAACACAAGCCGACCAGAACGGACCCGAAATAAAGCGACCCGTTAAAGCCCAATGAAATTATCAAATGGCCCGCGCTCATGATTAACAAAGTTATCGAGATGAATAACGGTCGAGGGGTAGAATTGGAATTTAGAAAATAATCGGAGATGTAACCCGACCCGAAACGGCCTAGAAAGTTCCAGATACTCCAGAGGGAAATTAGGGTTGCAGATTCTGAAGCGGAGTAATTTAACGAAGACCCGATTTGCGAAATGTTGTTAACGGTTGCGAGACCCGACCCCATCCCGCATGACATGGCGAGGAATAGGAGCCAAAAGTCGATTTTGCCCATGGCTTCTATAAGGTTTAGATTTGGGGTCGGGTTTAGCGTTTCGTCTTCTAATCGAACACGATTCCCTGTGGATTGTTTTGATTTAGAAAATGGTCTAAATTGCAATAAAGCCCTTGCATTATTAGAAATTGTATAAATTTAGTTATGAACAGGATTTTTATTTTTGGTAAATTTCGCTATTTAAATATTAGTGGGAAATAATAAAAACCTGGTTTTGTGTTTTGTAGCAAAGCAAGTCTTTCATCATCAGTGTGAATTTCATCGAGCACCTTGTCAGCCTTGTCAGCGTCTCTCTCTGCCTTGAAAACAATAAAGGCTAAAGACAAGAGAAACATCATAAGCACTCCAAATATTACGAATCGCGCCACCAGGGGTATTTCCGTAATAACATTTTTAGATATTATGACGATCATGAGGTAGCCGGCGAGACAGAGCGCGATAACAGAGAAAGTATCTAGAAACTTCTTGTCATAATTATTATTATTGGTTTTGGGGCAAACATCAATGAAGTACATTAATAGTATTGCGAGAGAAGAAGGCAGTATTGCGAGCATTAAGATGAACAAGCTCGGTTTTGCATCGAAAAACGTGCTGTATATTTGTACAAGTATTGCCCCACTCAGTCCCAAAAACCCCTATATTACAAAAAGACATAAAATAATCAAAATTAAGTAAATTCAAAAAGAATGAGAAGAAAATCGAGTTTAAAGGAAGTTACTTTCATGATGCCAATTACGGTGCCGCGACGTTCTGGAAAGTTCTCAACGGCAGTGACCACATCAGCAGTGTTGAAGAAGGTCTGAGCTTGTGCCGCAATTAGCATGCAAATGCATATTGCATATGGCGACACGTGTTGGATTTTGCCTGAAACTGCGAGAAAGATTGGGAGGTATCCTACGAAGCACTGTACAGCGCCGGCAAGCAGTACCTGTAGTTACAGAGTACAGAATCAAAATCCCAATTTACAGAGTACAGAAAGGAGTATTGAGAATAGCGTACCAGCCATGGCCGTCGATGGCCATCAGGAGCCCAAGAAGCGAGCAATCCGGAGGGAACGCCAACGTTAGCGCCGACGTCCTTGAAGAAGGCGACTCGGTCTAGAGCTGTCTGATCATACCCCTGACTCGATTTCAACGCTTGTGAGTAGACTCCGAAGCAGTAAGATCCACCGACAGCACACTGGACCCATGCAGCCGCTGCCGTCGCCGTCCATCTCGTCCGCCGGAGACCCATGACGGAGACTGCGGTACCGAAGATTGATCTTTTATCGATTTGAAGGGGAATGAATAATGATTAATGGTCATTATATATTCATTGTAGGCTTTGTTTGAGTTGCGTTGAAGACTCGGCTTGCTGCTTCAGGAAATCACAGGACCATGTTGGCGTCCTTGATGGGATGGACATGGAAGATGTGAACGAACTGGAAACAGTGGAATAGACATGGTGTATGACGCTTCACGCAATATAAAGGGACCAAAAGGGAATTTTAGTATGGTGTATATAGTTTACCGTGGACCGCGCGTTAAGACTTCTTTCTGGTTACCACGTGGCAAATGAGCAACCAAATATTTCTGATGTGTAAACGAAGGATAATTAATTGGAGTGATTAAAGCTACAATTTATAGTCTTATTTGGATTCAATTTTGTGTAATATTATCGTAGGATCATCACATTCATATTAATTATTAGATTATGATATGACAAAATTTAGATAATTAATTAATCATTGTTTTTTTAATGTTTTGTAACGGCGTGTAGCGTTTGACGTTTAATTGAGCGGTTAGCGTAAAACGAGCGATATAACGCCGTTTCATCATCGCAACAAATTTTGATCAAAATTATTATTTTTATAATACTATCATATACATATAAATATAATTTAGCAACAAAATATAATTTAAAATAAAATAATACGAAATGTATCATTATACAATATTTACGTAATATTTCATTCATGGATCCAAATAATACTTACAAACTTCATCCAATTACCCAAACTTCAAAATAACACTAGCATCAGACTTGCGCAATTTGCACTTTGCAGAATAATTAGTCCCAATATCTAATAAAATCTTCCAAAAGTACATAATTCATTAATGGGCCACTACTAATAAAAAAAAACTTGAATTTTTTTTACTCGTCAAATGAAAAACTTCCTATGTTCATTACATGTTCAAGCAAAAAAAACATCATTTAGTTATTAATTGAATTGTATTAGAAAATAATAAAAAAGAACTAGTAGAAATAGAAAAAATATTGGAGAAAATTGATTGCTCATGACATTTGCACGTGCAAATATAATAATATATATAAAATGTTCTTTAAAAAACTTTACTAAAAATAGAAATAAAAAATTGAATTAGCAATACTCTTAATTTATTCACGGACGTTGAAAATAAAGAGAAATCAAATAAATCAAATGTTCCGTAGAAAAATAATATAACGCCGCTACATGTGTACGCTTCATGCTGTAACAGTTTGATATAACATTGCAGGGGAACAAGACGTTGCAGAACTAAATTCTGAAGTGATGCAGCATTTGTCTATAAAAATCCGCTATAGTGCTGCTACGACGCCACTATTTAAAACATTTGATTTTTTATAAACATAATTGGTCTGTAACTATTTAAGTATTTTACATAATAGAATTATTATTATAAACATTTCTCTATAAAAATCTCTTTATTTTACATCATGCTTTAAGTATTCTTAAAAAAATCGCATAATGACATGAATTATTATTATTGGCTACATTCATGTTATATTAATTTTATTCAATTGGTTATTATTTCACATAAGATTACGTGATCAAATGTGAATGCAACAGAAGATTAAGAGTATATATATGAAATACTAGTAAATTAATAACTTAATATATAATATATAATATTATAAGACATACAACATACAGTGTTTTAAGATTTCATCAAATATATTTGTTTTTATTTTTTCTTTATTTTGACATTCATATTAGCATAATTTATGCATAAAATTTTCCATAATTTGAATTTGCAGAAATATTATGTAAACAATACAATGAAAAGGTGCATTTTTACATAATATAATTTTAAGCATTTCACATAATAGAATTTTAAGTGTTATATTTATTTTTTTTAAAAGTATAACTATAATAATCTCATATATTACTAATTTGATTATATTTGTGTTTTTTATCAAACAAATTTAATATCAATTTTTTTTTAAATAATAGAAATTAAAAAAATAGTTTATCCATCTAAATAACTTCTTAATCTTACAAACACCTATATAATAATATTGTTATTTTTTAAAATATAAATTTAAAAAAAAAAATATAGGATATAAAATAATTTATATTTATGTTTATGCTAAATTAAATTTGTATATTATTTATTAAATTACTTTCACTATTAAGTTTGATATTATTTATAATTTTTATTGTATTTTGAATCAATAACAAACTATTAGTATTACATAATTAATGATAAGTTACTACATATGTTGTATGATTAATTATTTTTATATTTGATTTGGTATCAAATATTGTGGATAACTAAGATATAATATCTTTTGTTATGTTTTTTTTTGTAAAATATTGTCATACTTCATATATTATTATACAATGACATTGATATAAGTGAATATTTTATTGAGAAAATTAGATTTTTGTTGCTATCATAATGTAAAATAATTGTAAAACATATACATAATCATAGAGAAATGAGTTCAAATAATTTTATTATGAGATGATATTATCAGCATTATCATACAAATATGTATTTCGTATTACAATGAAAAATATAATTAACATGCTCGCCGCGTAGTGCGAATATTCTCCTAGTTAATGGTTAATTTGTTCGTTTAGTTGAATCGACATGACAATTAGCATGTACTAATATTTACATATTAAATTGAATTGACGTGCCAATTACTCGTTAATTAGTGTGTTAATCACTCTAATTAAACACAATTACTTCAATTAATCAATTTTCGATTGATTGACGTATTAAGAGTGTTGGAGTCAAAGTGGAGGGCACATTAATATATTTCGAAAAGAATTGTGTACGACAATAATCAAATTGTAACTGCAAAATATTAAAAATATTCGAAAATATATTATATAATATTTTCTAAGAAATAAGATAAAACATTTTTTTCATTTCGAGTATAATTATATATATAGTCGTATTGTAATTTAGATATTATTGTTTTGAATATTTTATATCTATTCTTATTATAAGTTATTATAATTATTACTATTATTAGTAATAGTAATGGTGGTAGTAGTAGTAGTTATCTTCTTCTTGTATGTGATTAGGTCATGCAACTCTGTGTAAGAGTTTTAGATAGTGATATTCATTTTTCTTATATCTTAATAATAAGATAATGTTTTTATACAGTTTAATATTCTTGTATTTTTTTTCCATTTGACAAAATCTTGTAATAAATAATAAAATTAAGGTAATAGTATCCATTACAATTTCCCAAATTACATCGTATTTAATTAAAACGGATTTAATATGATTTTTTTTAGTAAGAGATACACAATATATAACTAAAAACATCAATTTTTTTCAAGAAAAAAATAAAAAATAACATGAATAGACTAATTTAATACGATTCATTGTGACACCAAGATTCATTGAATTTTATTATTATGTAGAGGATAGTGATGTTTTACTTAATATCTCTTTGTGTTTTTTTTTTTCGTCGTGGCATATTTTAATTGTACTATGCATAACAAGAAAACACTATGACACACACAGGCCACAGTATAATGAGAATATTTAAAACGACTTGTGAAATTATAACACTTAATTAATTATAAACGAATAGAACTTATAAAAATCATGTTTAAATCGATGAACAAAATTAACTCACCTCATATTATTCAATTATTGGAACATAAGTGATGATGCGACTTCTTGTGAATGTCTAAAAGTAAGTTCGAAATAATATTGTGTGCAAATAATTCGTAATTATCAACTTTGATGATTATCATGGTATAAATTTCGAGATAAGAAGAGGTTAAAGACTATGAATTTAATTCAACTAGTTCATATGGAGAACGATTACACTGTGTTATACGGATACGCCGATACGGTGATACGACGATACGACAATTTAACATATGATTTATGATACGATACGAGTACGGCGATACAGATAAATTTGATTTTTTGAAGTATCCGCGCAACATAGCGATCACATGATTGATGACGTTAATTTGAGTTAATAGTACCTCATCGCATTGATTTTGTCTATTTTTCAGTGTTTTAAATAGCGGCGCTGTAGCGCCGCTATAGCGCGCTATAGCGGGTTTTGGGAGACAAACGCTGCATCGCTTCGGAATATAGCACTGTAGCGTTTTGTTCCGCTGCAACGCTATAGCGGACCGCTATAGCGTTGAAACGTTCAATTATAGCGTCCGTAGCGGCGCTATAGCGTGATGATGATGATGATGATTATTATTGTTGTTGTTGTTGTTGTTGTTGTTGTTGTTGTTGTTGTTGTTGTTGTTATTAAATAATAATCACTATTATCATTACACAATAATAATAATTGTTATTAAATAATAGTAATAATATTAATAATAATTATTATTATAATTATTATTGTTATTATTATTATTGGTACCAAATAATAATAACAATAATAATAATATTAATAATAATTATTATTATAATTATTATTGTTATTATTATTATTGGTACCAAATAATAATAACAATAATAATAATAATTAATATTATTAGTATAAAATAATAATTATTGTTATTTAATAATAATAATAATGACAACGATACAAATAATAATAATAATAATAATAATAATAATAATAATAAATAATAAAAATAATAATAATAATAGTAATAATAATAAGCATACTTACTATTATTATTATTATTATTATTATTATTATTATTATTATAGGAAAAATAAGATAATAACAACATCAACAACAACTATTAATAGCCTTATTATAATTACAATAATTACAATAATAAAAAGAAAAACAAAAGTAATAATAATAATAATAATAATATATTTTTCTTAGATATGAATTTTAATTTATGTTAGTTTGCGAGGTTGATATAAATATGCATTCAACATAATTTTATTTATAATATTGGACCGCTAATTTATATTTATATTTGTATTGTAGTATTATAAAAATAATAATTTCGATCAAAAATCCGCTGTGATGGTGAAGCGGCGCTATATCGCCCGCTAACTCTAAACGCTAAATTAAACGTCAAAACGCTGCATGCCGCTGCACGCTATTTAAAACATTGCTATTTTTATTTCAAATTGGGATGCTTATTTTGTTTTGTCTACTCACCTGGTCATATTAGGATCATAGTTGTTCAGTTCGCGAATAACATTTGTATAATTTATGAACAATTACGTATTACGAACAATATACGTATTGATGTTCCCTACTCGACCTGATTAATAATTCATATAGTTTATATTCTATGTTGCGCGAATACTTCAAAAATCAAGCCGCATCATATCGGATACCGATATTCATCGGATACGTATCGAATACTCCACGTGACGAATCCGAATATTTTATTTCGGAATAATAACGGATACTTCTTATACATAAAAATTGTACTTGAAAAATAAAAATAAAAATAAAAATCGCGATAAATGAGTAATACATATAAGTAAATAACTAAATAAAATTAATATTTACTTAATAAGGAGTTATTTCTGTAAAAACAAACTTTTAGTACATTTTATGTCAAATATATAATAAATAAAAATATTTAATATATAAATTATATTTAATAAAATAATAAAATAATATATATAATAGACGTACCGTATCCTGTGATTTTTTTTTAAATTATCGTATCGTCGTATCCGTATCATGTCGGATATGATACCCGTATCCGCATGCGTGCAACATAGTTTATCTTAAAAAAACATGTATAATACACATGTTTCCGTATAATACATTTTTTTTCAATATGTATAATACGATTTTTTAAGAAAAAAAAAAATATATATATATATATATATATATATTTTTTTTTTTTTTTTTTTTAACTAAAACTTAAATTTGGAACAATAATTAAGACAAAAAAAATCAATAATAATCTATAAATTTATGATTTCAATATAAAATAAATATTATTTAATAAAGTAATTATATTTTTTGGATTATTTATGAATAAAAAAGTTCATATTTTTATATTTTTATGTATCGAATTATTGTATCGGTATTATGTAAAATAAGCCTAACTATAGATGAATAGACGAATTGGCGAATTATTAACGTATTTTGTTTTATTTGACCGTATATTTGACCGACTTGAAGAACGTTTGATTCGAACTATACAGAAACGTATTACGTACCATATTATCGGCTTATCATGAATGACTAACTATGATTATGATATTTATGTTTTTTTTTTTAACTTGTGTGTGTTATTATTTTTTATTGTATATAATTTAGACTTATAATTTTGATAATTTTAATTTCAAGTTGTGTTATTTTGATTTTCAGTGATATTATTTAGACTTGTACTCAAATCAGAAGTCCAGTTCCGGGTTTTGGAGAAACTCAAACTGGGATTACATTCAACCTGGATTTCAAATCTCGGCTTTTAAGCAAATCCTGTCTCGAGTTTGTAAATAAAACCGTGCTTTCTCTCCAGCCGCCCCAATTCAAAATTTCAAATCACAAAATAAGGAAATTTCGAACGGCTTCATTCAAGAACGAGATCTCCAATCGGATCTGATCCGTCTTACTCCCCCCTCCTCCGCCTACGCCTCCGCCTCCGCCTCCGCCGCTCCGTCTAATCAATGCACGTCTAACTTCCGAGGTAAAGTAAACTGTCAAACTGATTTCACACACTCGTTAGGGCTAGGATTTGTTTCAATTTAGATTTTATCTTTGGACCATTCTCTCTTGTTATATTTTGTGCTAAGATCTTTGATGAGAGAGTGCGTTATGAAATTTTTGTATTATAATTGTTGTTCTAAACTGATTGATTTCTCAAATTCCAGATCTAAAAACTATCATTGTATAGAACAAGTCACGGAAACCCAGAAGGGCTTTAGTAAGAAAATGGAAGGTGCTCTGAAGCAAGAAGACCAGCTAAAATACGAAACCCTAATTGAAGCTCAAGCCGAAATCTCTTTGCTAAAAAAAACTCTCTCTGAAAAGGATTCCTCTTTTCGTCACCTAATTTCCACTCATGAAACCCTAAAAACCACTTCGAAGGCTGAAATTTCAAAATTAGAGTCCGAAAAGAGAGGACTAATTTCAGCCCTAGATGAAGCGAATTTAACCAGAGAAGAAAAGGAAACAAAAATTGCTGCTGATAAAGATGAGATCCAACGGCTCAGATCTCTTCTAGAAGAATCTCGAAAGAAATGCAAGGAAACTGAACAATCGGGTCGTACCGGTAAAGAAGTTATAAAGAGAGAGGAACACTTTTCTCATTTAGAAGAGGAGAGAGAGAAAATACAAGAGAAACTAAAATGGAAATGCGAGCAATTCTCCCATTTAGAAGAGGCTCATAAGAAATTGCAATCACAATTAAAGGAATTCAAGAAAGAAACAGAGAAGGAAAAATCAGAATTCATTCACAAAATCAATGAATTCGAGACGGGTTTGGATAATAAAACCCGTTTGAGCGAAGATCTGCGAACCCGTTTAGATTTTTGCAACGAAGCTCTAGCCAGAGAAGAGAGCAAGAGAAAATTGCTCGAAGTCGAATTGCGTGGAACTAAAGATCGGTACAATTCTGTCTGCACGGATTTCGAGGCTGCCAGACTGGAACTCGAGAGAGTCACGTCGAAGAGGGACGAGGACGTGGCGTCTCTGAGGGGTATTTTAGCAGATAAGTCCTTGCAAATTAAGGAAATTGAATTTGAGATGAAGCAAATTGAAGAAGAGAATAAGGAGTTGAGAGAGAAATTGAAGGAGTATAGAGAGATTGAAATTGGGGGCGTGGAGAAATCGAAGAAATTTAAGGCTTTGGTGAAGAAATTAAGGGTTAGAGATTTGGAAATTGAGAATTTGAAGAAGGATTTGAAGCAATTTAGTTGTTCGAATTGCGATGAGAAGATTAGGGTTAAAGAGGTCGAAATTGAGAATTTGAAGAAGGATTTGGTTGTGAGAGATGGATTGGTTGATGAAATTAGGGTGAAGGATTTGGAAATTGAGAATTTGAAGAAGGATCTGGGTGAGAAAGATGGATTAGTTGAGAAAATAAGGGTTAAGGATTTGGAAATTGAGACTTTGAAGAACGAAATTGAGAATTTGATGAAGGATTTGGCCAAGAAAGATGGAGTCTTTGAGGAAATTAAGGTTAAGGATTTGGAAATTGAGAGTTTGAAAAAGAATTTGGGTGAGAAAAATGGATTAGTTGAGGAAATTCGGGTTATGGATTTGGAAATTGAGAGTTTGAAGAACAAAATTGAGAATTTGATGAAGGATTTGGGCAAGAAAGATGGAGTCTTTGAGGAAATTAATGTTAAGGATTTGGAAATTGAGAGTTTGAAAAAGAATTTGGGTGAGAAAAATGGATTAGTTGAGGAAATTCGGGTTAAGGATTTGGAAATTGAGAGTTTGAAGAAGGAAGTCGAGAGTTTGAAGAAGGATTTAGGTGAGAAAGATGGATTAGTCGAGGAAATTAAAGTTAGAGATGTTCAGATTGAGAATTTGGAAAAGGATTTGGGTGATTGTTTGGCTCGATTAAGTGAAAATGGTTTATTGGATGAGAAAATTAGGGTTAAAGAGGTTGAAATAGATAATCTAAAGAGAGATTTATGCGATTGTTTGACAAGATTAAATGAAAACGATATATCTGTTGAGAAAATTGGGGTGCAGGAGATTGAAATAGAGAATTTGAAGATAAAATTGACCGAGAATGATATATTAGTTGAGAAAATTAGGATTCAAGAGGTTGAATTAGACAATTTGAAGAGAGATTTTGATAATTATTTAGATCGATTAAGCGTTAAAGACAAATTGGTCGAGGAATTGAAAAGCGAATTAGAATCGAGTTATTCAAAATTAGAGGAAGAAAAATTGTTGAGAGGAGAAGAATCAGCAGTGGCGTTATTGGTAATTAAATCAATGTTGGAGGGCTACTTTGAAAAGTATTCAAACAAAGAAGTATTGGTTATTGAAGAGATCAAACAGAGCGAGGGACTGCTTTCCGAAGGTAGAGAGAGAGACGAGGAAATGGAAGAGCTGAAGCTGTGTTTAGAGAGAGAAAAGGCTGAAAAAGAGAAATTAATTCGCGTAGTTCGAAGAGAGAGAGAAGTGGTAATAGGAGAAATCGAGGAATACAAGAATAGAGAAGATTTTTTAGTGAGAGAAAATGAGAAGTTGGTTTCTCTAGTCAGAGAGAGAGAAGCCGAAATCGAAGAGATCAAAGAGGATAACTCGAGATTAAACTCTTTGATTCGATCGCTCGAAGAGGATCGAAATGAAATGATGAAGAAATTATTGGAAATCAAATTTAAACTCGATCCTCTAGAAGGAAAATACAAGGAATTTTCGAAAGATAAAAATGACGAAATTCTCGAATTGGAAGAGAACATCGATTTGCTCGTCGAAGTGCTCGAGAACACCGATTTGGATCTGAACGAAACGGTTTTGAATTATTTCCTCCAAGAATTTGAAATCCAGTTCAAAAATGGCGTGCTTTCCGAAATCGAATCGGAGCTCGAACAGGAGAAGTTCGAAAATGAGAATCGAAAAATTGAATTTTTGAACGAAATCGAGTTTTTGAAGAGGGAGAAAGAGAATCTCGAATTGCAGATACTCGATTTGAATTGTGGAATTGGATCGGTATTCTGTGCTGATGGAGAAATTCGGGTTATTTTGGAGAGAATTTCGCAAAAGATGAAATTTGAAGAGGAATTGCCGAATAAAACTTATTCTTCTGCTTTGAAGAATAAGACTGTTATTCCAGTTTGTGGAATAAGGTCTCCTTTCAAGGAGAACAATTTCTAATTATGTTGCTTTTTTTAGGTGTATTTTAAGTTTTTTTTTTTATTCCAATCAATACTGTTATTTATGTATTGATTTCTATTTCTATGGATTGCTAGTTAATTTATTAATTTTGCAGTGACTTGTCTGCAAATTAAAATATTTCGAGGGCTTATCTGCATAATTATTTTATCTTTTCTTTCAATTATTAAAAGGAAAATGTTAAATTGGTCCCAAAACTGTCACCCATTACATAAAGCTACTCAATAATTAATAGATGGGACAAATCTAATTTGGCATAGTACGATCAATATGAATTAATCATAACAATATGAATTAATCATAACAATATGAATTATTTACATGAACCCGGTGCATGAACCAGCAAAGACATCGTAATCTATGATCTTATTTATGGTTAACGTCATACGTAATAATGGATTGGATCTAAAAAGTACCGGATCCAAAAAGTTGTCAGACGGATCATCTTGTGAGAATCTGATCCAATCCATAATACACGTTGATATTCATTCGGATTCGGAGTTTAACTGTTATCATGTTATGTACATAATCCAAATCGTATTATAAGTCAACAAAGAGGCAACAGGCTTCTCTGACCATTATTACCCCGTTTATATTTCACGCATTATCGCAGAATTATAATATTTCCTCGTATAATCCAATGCAATCTAGTATGTAAAAAGTCGTAAGATTTGGAGATGGATATAAGGGGAATCGCGCACCTAACTCACCATCTCATCTCTTTCTTTCTCTTTCGTCTTTACACACCACAAATCCTCTCCTCTGGATACTTCTTCCAATTTTCTCGCTAGCTACCACCATTGGAGATCAATTCCCGCCGTCCAGCCATCGGATCAAGCAATATGGAGACATCAGCATCGTCTAATAGCAAAACTGCTGAGCTGGACAAGGCTCTCCACAACTTCGGCTTCGAAATCGACGAACTCACTCCTCGTCAACTCACCGGCCGGTTGAAGGTCACCGAGACCTGTACTCAGGTATACATATACTCTAATTCCTCGAGAATTCGCAGATGTATAGCCTTATTGACTTGTGATTTTATCGTAGCCGTTCAAAGTGTTGCATGGAGGAATATCAGCGTTGATTGCTGAGGGACTGGCTAGCATAGGAGCACACATGGCATCCGGTTTCCAGAGAGTTGCCGGAGTTCAACTCAGCATCAACCATTATAAAAGTGCGAAGCTCGGCGATCTTGTTTTTGCTCAGGCTAACCCTGTACACGTCGGCAGAAGTACTCAGGTAAATCATAAATGCTAATTAATTCGTACTTAATTAATTTTTAGATATTAGTTAATGACACTAAGTGGTTGAATTATTTGGGCGATCGAAGTAGATGGATTTTGATTGGTTGGCCCTGTATATAGATTATTTCCCCAATTAATTATTAGTCATATAGTTGGACAGTTACTCTAAAATTTCATCGGTGCAATTTTGATTGCAATAAAATTTCATGAAATCTATTTTCTTAGCAACAATATCTTCTTATAAATTAAAATTAATGCACGTGAAAGGGTGAAGCATGAATCACGTGTATTATATAATTTATATTAGTACAATGGAATCAAATTGGTACGATCGGCTGCAAAACTGAATTATTGTATATTTTATTCAATTAATTTATTGAGGAATCATCTATGTTCCTCAATTCCTCCCAAAATGTTACGATGACATCACATTTTAGATAAAATGAATTTCCAATTTACATCCGAACTTTCTTCTAATTAATTATTTTATAATTAAACTAATGAAATAAATCAATTAAAATTATCAAATTTTGAATACAAAATTAATTGGAGAGAACTTGAGATGCAAAATGAAGAAGTTTTTCATCCAACTTTAATTGATGATGACATCATGGAAAATTGATGCAATGGGAGACATACCATAATTTTCCTAATATATTTGATATTACGGCTCCATTTTCTAGATATAAATTTATTTTAATTTAAATCCACCATCTCTTTGATTCATCATTACTAACCTGGTAAGTGAATTTTTTGTAATAGGTGTGGGAAGTGAAGCTATTTAAAATGGATCCCGCAACGAACGAAAAAACGGATCAAATTTCGTCCTCTAGAGTCACGCTTCTAACAAATCTCCCCGTTCCCGAAACCGCTAAAAATGCTGACGAAGCTCTGAAAAAATGGAGCAAATTATGAGCCGTCAGATTTAGATTTCACGGCAATGATGAATGGACGAATGAAAATGATATGTGTTGGTATTGAGGGTCTTTGTATTTTTCCTCCAAAACGTAAAATATCTTGATTATCGATTATAAAATATGATAAATATCGGCGATATCTTTTCTCTCCTAATTCTTCAAAATAATATCTGAATTAATCTTCTTTTTTCTATCCATCTTATGGATGGAAAATAATCAAATGCTGTGTTTTTCTGCCACCTTATCGATCGAAAACAATCAATTCAACACTTCGAATTCGATCAATTTTCATACCCGGTTGATTTTTATTAAGAAGGAAAAAAGCATGGTTCGAACACATTTTTTAAAATCGACCCAACGTCAAATTGAAATTTTTAAGTAAACCAATCTGAAATTGAAAAGTGTTTAGAATCAGGAAATTCTATTTCGATTAAAGATGCTTTTCTCCATTCAGATTCTTATTCAAGATGTTAAATTTGGTGATATATTCTATCAATTTTCTAAATTGTTGAGAAGTATGTATTTGCAATTCTTCATTTTTTTTGTGATTATGTCAATTTGTGTTCATTATATTTCTATTAATATTAATTTTCTAAATGTTAATTTGATTATATTTTATTATTTCCACGTTTCATGTTTTTCCCCCTTTAGGTACCTCGCTGCGTATTGGATAATACATGTTTTAATTATTAAGTAAATTAATTATGAAAAATAATTACAAGTTGAAGGAGTGGACATTATTGGTAGATTTAAAGGCTAATTTTTTATTTGAAAACTTAAACGATTCAAAACCTATATGAACCCGAATGACTTAAAGGCTAATTTTTTTTTTTTAAAGCAAACCCGTAGGCTTTCCATTAATAAGGCCTAAGCCGATTACAAACATGAAAAATTAAAAAAATAGAATTACGGCCAGAAGAAGCCTGGTTTTCTTTTACAGCCAGCTAAATTAAAATTTATCTTTGATGAGATGAATTCGGCGTATACAAGGCCCAATCTGAAAACCAAGGCTCTCCCCAAACTTTCATCGTTTGACCATTACCTATTTCCCAATGAATCTTATCTCTATAGACTATACTCATATCTTGGATATAACATGAATTTCCAAAAAAGTGATGCTACTCCCATTCTTACTCTCAAATTTAAATTGATTGACATGTGAAATTCACGTCTATCTTTACAAAAATCAAGTTATGTGGGACCCACATGTCATTCATTTGGAAGGGGATATGGGAGGTAGGGATGTCAATGGGACGGGTCGGGCAAGCCATACCTGCCCCATCTTTCACGGAGATTCCCCGTCCCAAACTCCGTTGAATTCGTGGACAAATTTTATGCCCTTTCCCCATTCCTGTGGAGATCCCCATGACTCGCCCAATTGACATAAAAATAAAAAATTTGTATTATTTAATACTTAAAAAGAATTAGTCAAATCTAAAATATCATAAAAATTACAATTCAAAGAAACATAAAAAATAACAACCAAATATTATTTTTTAAATCATTTAATATATCATGCAAACTTAATACAAATATTACTCAAATCCTAAAACATAAAAGATGATAAAAATAAATGTTTTTCGAAAACTTTACAAAAAATTGACATTTCACTTTAGCCATTTAAGGACCTTACGATGTGCTTGCTTGAACGTGTCTTGATCTACATTAACGAATACGAATATGATACAAAATTAACAATATATAATGTGATATTAAAACTGTTTATCATGGCTTACATTTCATTTACCTCATAATCTTCATCCGCATCATAAAAAAAGGCACAATACTTGAAATTACACATAGATGAAGAAAATTAAAGAGTTGTTTTCAGAGAGAAAGAAAAGTTGGCCTCCAAACAAGTTAGTCATATCTATGTTTATCCAAGTGCCAATTCCAAAAAAATAATCATGAAAAGTTTACTCACATTCAAGTTTCTGTATAGAGAAGAAAATTGCGGTAGGTAAATTAGTTAGTGACCTTAAGATTTATGAGAAATACAATATGTATATATTTTTATTAAGAATACTAAAATAGATTTTTAAATGAACATCATTTCTCACGTACATGTCATGTCAGCGCTTATGTGTATAGTTAACTGACACATAATCATTTAGCAGATGCAAAAGTTCTACAAAAGTCAACATAATAGTTGAGGAGTTAAAAATACAATATGTAAAAGTTACGTGATAAAAAATGCACTAGCACAATAGTTAAGGAAATTTAAGAAATGTACAATCCGTGAAAGGTATAAAAAATGCACTAACTCAATAGTTGAGGAAATTTAAGAAATGTAGTGAAAGGTATAAAAAATGCACTAAATCAATAGTTGAGAAAATTTAAGAAATGTACAATCTGTGAAAGGTATAAAAAATGCACTAACTCAATAGTTGAGGAAATGTAAGAAATGTACAATCTGTGAAAGGTATAAAAAATGCACTCACTCAATAGTTGAGGAAATTTAAGAAATGTACAATCTGTGAAAAGTATAAAAAATGCACTAACTCAATAGTTGAGGAAATTTAAGAAATGTACAATCTGTGAAAAGTATAAAAAATGCACTAACTCAATAGTTGAGGAAATTTAAGAAATGTACAATCTGTGAAAGGTATAAAAAATGCACTAACTCAATAGTTGAGGAAATTTAAGAAATGTACAATCTGTGAAAGGTGTAAAAAATGCACTAACTCAATAGTTGAGGAAATTTAAGAAACGTACAATCTGTGAAAGGTATAAAAAATGCACTACCTCAATAGTTGAGGAAATTTAAGAAATGTACAATCTGTGAAAGGTATAAAAAATGCACTAACTCAATAGTTGAGGAAATTTAAGAAATGTACAATCTGTGAAAGGTATAAAAAATGCACTAACTCAATAGTTGAGGAAATTTAAGAAATGTAGTGAAAGGTATAAAAAATGCACTAACTCAATAGTTGAGGAAATTTAAGAAATGTACAATCTGTGAAAGGTATAAAAAATGCACTAACTCAATAGTTGAGAAAATTTAAGAAATGTACAATCTGTGAAAGGTATAAAAAATGCACTAACTCAATAGTTGAGGAAATTTAAGAAATGTACAATCTGTGAAAGGTATAAAAAATGTACTAACTCAATAGTTGAAGAAATTTAAGAACTGTACAATCTGTGAAAAGTATAAAAAATGCACTAACTCAATAGTTGAGGAAATTTAAGAAATGTACAATCTGTGAAAGGTATAAAAAATGCACTAACTCAATAGTTGAGGAAATTTAAGAAATGTAGTGAAAGGTATAAAAAATGCACTAACTCAATAGTTGAGGAAATTTAAGAAATGTACAATCTGTGAAAGGTATAAAAAATGCACTAACTCAATAGTTGAGGAAATTTAAGAAATGTACAATCTGTGAAAGGTATAAAAGATGTACTAACTCAATAGTTGAAGAAATTTAAGAAATGTACAATCTGTGAAAAGTATAAAAAATGCACTAACTCAATAGTTGAGGACATTTAAGAAATGTACAATCTGTGAAAGGTATAAAAAATGCACTAACTCAATAGTTGAGGAAATTTAAGAAATGTACAATATGTGAAAGGTATAAAAAATGCACTAACTCAATAGTTGAGGAAATTTAAGAAATGTACAATCTGTGAAAGGTATAAAAAATGCATTAACTCAATAGTTGAGGAAATTTAAGAAATGTAGTGAAAGGTATAAAAAATGCACTAACTCAATAGTTGAGGAAATTTAAGAAATGTACAATCTGTGAAAGGTATAAAAAATGCACTAACTCAATAGTTGAGAAAATTTAAGAAATTTACAATCTGTGAAAGGTATAAAAAATGCACTAACTCAATAGTTGAGGAAATTTAAGAAATGTACAATCTGTGAAAGGTATAAAAAATGTACTAACTCAATAGTTGAAGAAATTTAAGAAATGTACAATCTGTGAAAGGTATAAAAAATGCACTAACTCAATAGTTGAAGAAATTTAAGAAATGTACAATCTGTGAAAGGTATAAAAAATGCACTAACTCAATAGTTGAGGAAATTTAAGAAATGTAGTGAAAGGTATAAAAAATGCACTAACTCAATAATTGAGGAAATTTAAGAAATGTACAATCTGTGAAAGGTATAAAAAATGCACTAACTCAATAGTTGAGGAAATTTAAGAAATGTACAATCTGTGAAAGGTATAAAAGATGTACTAACTCAATAGTTGAAGAAATTTAAGAAATGTACAATCTGTGAAAAGTATAAAAAATGCACTAACTCAATAGTTGAGGACATTTAAGAAATGTACAATCTGTGAAAGGTATAAAAAATGCACTAACTCAATAGTTGAGGAAATTTAAGAAATGTACAATATGTGAAAGGTATAAAAAATGCACTAACTCAATAGTTGAGGAAATTTAAGAAATGTACAATCTGTGAAAGGTATAAAAAATACACTAACTCAATAATTGAGGAAATTTAAGAAATGTACAATCTTGAAAGTTATAAAAAATGCTCCACTTAAAAGAGCCAACATAATTATTAAGACCTCTTCTTTCTCCTCCTTCGGCAGTGTTTTAGGAAAAGTCCATTTCTCGTCTCAGCCAGAGTAGGAAAGGTGCAATTTGTGAAACTTTCGGGGATCAACTAGCTTGGAAAACTACAACATTCGATTCGACTAACATTTGTTTTCTAGACACTTGTTTTTTTGTAAAAATAAATATGTTAATTAATTATTTAAATAACAGATAATTCTTGATGTAATGGGGAGTTAATAATTTGTTCGCCTTGAAGGTTCTATATCTATCGAGTTGTCCCGTATCTGATTTTTATCTCGAAAGAAATGAAGCCACGTACATCATATTCCAAGACGAAGTTAATACTGTACATTCATTTATATGGAGAGAATGAATTATATTGTATTTTTCTGTTTGAAGAAAAACTTGAGAAAGAGAAAATTATTTTTGTCTTGAATATAAGGGGGAGAAGAAGGGAGAACCAGTTTCGGTTCTTCTCCAAAAGAATTGAAGAGGGAGTGTGTATATCATTTCAGACTGCAGTATCTTATTTCAAGTAGAATATATTTAGGAGAGAGAGAAGTCTGGTGTAAACAATTTGATACATGAATTCAGAATTCAGATTAAAAAATTAACACGAAGTAACCCGAGTGATTACGATTTACGAGTAACGATTCAAAATTGGAATCCTACAAAACGAACCAATGCGATTCGAAAAAACAATTACTTTTTCTTGGCTTTTCGCTCGGCTTTTCTTCTAGCTCTCCGACCCATGCTTTCTTCAGGCATATCATCCAAATCCTCGAATGATTTCTGTATACACAAAAGATAAATTACCTTTAACCCATAATATTTTAGTGTCAAACTAAAATGCACAATTTTGCTTATCTGAGATGGTTAAATCATTTTTCAGAATATAAGAAAGATAATTGAATAATTTGTACAAATAGAGAACTTACTATTATAAAAAGTAGATTCTTAAAATAATGTAATTATGGAATTTTATATATATAACTACCTCCCTGAGCTCTAAGAAGCTAACAACATAGAAAGTAGCGGCTGCGGCGGCGACAATGCCGAGAACTGGAAGAGCAATCTGCCCTGCAACTCCCTCCATTCTTCCTCTCTTATTGTGATTCAGAGCCAGATATTGGAGTGAGTTATCTAACTTATCTTATCACTTATCAGGGTTTTCTTTTCTCCATTGAGAAAAAAATGGAGTTGTCCATTTCCATATATGTGGGTGAGAACAGAGAACAATACTTCCGTGCGTGAATCAGCGATTCACCGAGGACATTTATCATTCTCTATAGATTCCCAAAAAAGATCGGTAAGAAAAGGACAAGAGAAAGATCAATAATGGCGACACTCCCTTTTCATCTCTCTCCCGTAACTCGAGCTCGCAGCTTTCGACCTATCCGTGCATCTTCCAATGGTACGAGGTTTTAATGGCGAAAATTTTAATTCATTGTCGAGTTTTGTGGGTGTTGGCCCAATTTGGTGATTTTCTTGTTAACTGGTTCATTAAGAACAAAATATGTTTTGAGATCGGTAGAAAATCGAAGAAAATATAGGAAAAATTGTACTTACTGCTTGAAACTTTGTACAATTGGAATCAATTTCTTGTAAAATTTGTATGTACACTTGAAATGATTTTAGAAACAACCTTAAATTGATTTTAATTAGGGGTACCATTATCAAATTCGAGATCAGGAGGGCCAGTAATAGTGGAAATACCACTGGAGAAGATAAAGAGGCCTCTCATGAAGACCCGATCTAATGACCAGAATAAAGTTCAGGAATTAATGGAGAGTATCCGTGTAATTGGACTTCAAGTACCAGTAAGTATGCAAAAGATAGGTTCTTTATTGAAATCTAATTTTAGTTAGTATAATCCTGATTTGGTTCAATTTGATAAAATTACAGATTGATGTGCTAGATATTGATGGGGTTTATTATGGTGAGCCCTAAAAATAGTATAACCTTGCTTAAAGGATTCTCGATTGAATTTATATACTTCTTTTTCTAGGGTTTTCGGGATGTCACCGGTACGAAGCGCACCAACGTCTCGGTTTACCAACTATCCGGTGCAAGGTACGGCGTGGTACGAAAGACACATTGAGGTACAAATTTAGACTATTCAGATTCAATCATACTAATCCTCTTGTTTTCTTTTCGAAGAAACTGAATGTGTATGAATTATTCGGCTAATTTCAGGCATCACATGAGATGAATCAAGACAAGGTTGTATGTTATTATCAGACCTTAATGTATGTATTATATTATTTCGAGTTGTAAACTAAAAAAACCTGGAATATGAAATTTTAACCATAAAAACTGGAACGGATTAAAAATCAAACTTTAAATCCACGCCTGAAATTAACCCAGAAATTAAAGCACACCAAATAATTAATTAATTAATTACACCAAATCAACCCTAATTAAAATCATAACACATATATAAATACCACGTATGTTCAAGAAGATGAGCTAGGGACATCATTTCTTACCCCGTCGCCCTTGGGTTTAAATACCGTGCTACCGAACAGGAAATATGCGAATGTGTGGCCGAGAATGGCAACGATCAAGACTCCTCCATTAAAGGACATTAAAGCAAGCATGAGCAAGTAATAAACACCGAGCCGCAACATGTGTAGACTGGCACGAGCCAGTTCGGCGGTAATGCGATTCCAGCTTGGCCTGATCAAGTGGGAATGACTGAGCCACTCGGTCAGTGCGGCAAATATGAAGACCGAGATTAGGGCGAGCACGTACATACCAGTGTTTGATCCGGGCCAGTCATTGAAGAGAATTATGGAGTTCTTGCCCCAAAAAAGTGTCATGTGCATGTATGACATGGATTTGCTCATCATGGTTGTGGGGGGGCTCATTGTCATGTTCATGGCTATATTAGGGGTTTTTAGTTATCTTTTCTTAACTTTAGTTTTGTGGATGATGATATATAGATTGTATATCTTGGTTGGTTCTGTGTTGAAAATATATGTTGTATTTATGTACTTCCGTGTAATTTTGTACTTTGTACTACACATTGACTTTTCCTTTTAAGAGTTAAATTGAAGGATGAAATTTTGTTTGATTAGTGAAATATATAAGATCAACTAGTGAATTTAATAAATTAAGAATAATTTGTTTCTGTGGCAATAAGAGATACAATAAGATATACTTGTCCCTTCTAAATTCCATACATATCTAGAAATGCTTAATTAAATGGCATGCAACATGCCATTTAAATGAATGGGTATTTTATTTTAATACAACATAATTCCCATCTTATATTATATTTTATGAATGAATTGAATAGCATGCAACATGCCATTTAACGAAGGATCTAGGATTTTTATACTGTTGTATTATTTCATAGAATACAATTAAAAAATATTCTACGAAATTTTATAGAATACAACTGTACAGAGTTATATTAAGAGGAGAGTTCTAAATAAAAGAGAGTTAGGAAATTTATAAAGAGTTTTATTTCACATTAATAACAATTATTATGAAGGAATAAAATATATGCCATGAATTTGTGCATCTCTTGTTCGAGAGAAAGTCTAAATTTGATCATCAATTTTTTTAAGGAAATTTTTCAATCACGAATCGTGTTCTTTTCTGAATCCAATTTTTATATGGTGTCAATGAGACTCGAACCCACAACATATACCAACATATAATTCTTGTGCCAAATCACTTAACTATCCAAGATATGAGACCATTGGAATGATCCCTCAATTATTGAGTTTGTGTATTTTTTGCCACTCGATTTTTATATTGGCTCACATATAATTTTTTCATCCGTTAAATATTTATGTGTTTGTTATATTGACATGTAATCAATGACACGACGAATATTCTACCATATAATCAGTGATGTGGCATTTAAATATATTTTTTGATATTCTTAAAAGAATTATATACATATTCTATTGTCGTAAACTCTAATATTCATTAATATAAATATTAATATTAATTGTTTAACAACTTCAATAATCTAAAACATTTAGATTTACTAATTTCAATATTTAAGAAGTGACATGGAAAATATTATGCCACATAATAAATGACATGACATTTTGAGAAATGTTATGTTTTAGATTATTTAATATCTTTTATTGAATTGTTTAATCTATTTTTCAATTATTTAAGAGATGTATTTATATGTTATAGATAATGAGATATGTTCTGATATTTTAATAGATTATGAATGTTTTGTCTTATGACGAACTAGACTGGAAATTGATAGAGAACTTGGTCAGTCTATTTGTACGCATTGGCTTAACGCATTTCCTAAACACTACCAAAGAAAACAACACATAATGAAAATTTTCTGGTAAGGACTGTACAAGGGAACGAGCAAGGGATATATCAATAAACTTGTTAAAAAATATTATTCGTATTATCGAATATTCAAGTTTTGATGATAAAACATGGTAGAAATACACGTCATGTAATTGGTATTGTTATGTGTCAAGTTAATGTAAATATAATTATTTAACGAATGAAATAATTATATATAAGTCAATCTAATAATTCAGGGGTTAAAAAATAAAAGGGAAACATGAAAGTTGAGGGGTAAAAATTAATGAACTCAATATAGTTGAAGGGTGAAATATATATTTTTCTCATATGCACGTATGAGAAGTTTAATTAATAGAATAAAAACAATCTCTCTTTTTATTACTCCCTTTTCTTTTATATTTATTTTCTTTTTCAATATTATTAAAGAGTTTATTTATTTATAAAATCAAAATTATCTTGGTCGGAGAAATGAGAGCACATGACCTCGTATTTTTCGAGGTGCATGTTTTCGATTGTGTTATTAGATTGGAACCAAAACAAATCGAGGACTTTGGATCCGGTAAATGAAAAAAATCAGGCACGAGATAGCATCATTGTTTCCTTTCTTTTGTTTAAAATAATTATTTAATTATTTATTTTGCTATTTTAAAAATATAACCACCACATACAGTTTCAAACTTATATTATATTTTAGGAATGAATTGAATGGCATGCGACATGCCGCCTCTTTCCATCAAGAAAAAAATCTTCAACTTAGTTTTAGGAGAACTTGTTTATTTATGAATTCTCATTTTATTCGTCGTCGCCATTAACTCCCTCAATGAACTCTATTTTTACTCCAATTTAATTACTAAAACCAAACAATAATGCATTTCTAATTTCCTATTTACACCAGTATTCTATCTATCGATTAACTTGCAAACTGGAGATGATTCGATTCAGTCGACGTCAACTCTTATTTACAGCTTTGCATGTAGTTCTCCACTTCTTCAATCTTCTTGTGGAGACTTGTACTTGTACTTCATTTTGAAGGTCCCCATCCTATATCAAACTTGTACGATCATATTTTAAGGACCATTTTATCCCTTTTATCAGTTAATTATAAAAGATTTGCAAGGGAAACAATATCTCTTCAGAAAAAAAAGACGAAAAAAAGAAAAAACTCGACAAGTTCAACTCGAAGATGGACGGCATGGACATGACACCACCTTCCCCCATGGGCACCATGACCCCCATGGCCTCTATGAAGAAGCACTACACCTCAATGGTGTTCTTTTGGGGCCAGAACTCCGAGATCCTTTTCGATGGGTGGCCAGGTACTAGGGGCGACATGTATGCCCTCGCCCTAATTTTTGTTTTCCTACTCGCATTCATATCCGAGATGATAAGTAACTGCCGCGTCGACAGGCTGACTCGTAACAGTGGCCTTTCGCAGACGGCAGTGCATACTTTTAGAGTCGGATTAATGTACCTCTTGATGTTGGCGGTCATGTCGTTCAACGGTGGAGTTTTTATAGTCGCCATTGTTGGCCATTTAGTCGGCTTTCTGTTATTCAGGAGCGCACTGTTTGGAAGTAAAGAATCTGAAGCTTTATCGACTGAGAACAAGGTAAGTGATTTGCCGGCAATGAGCTGTTAATATATCCCTTGTGTTAATATAAATCCTATGAGATTAATGCGTTTGTGATGTGTGGTGAGCAAGTTTGCGTTTTAAGGATTTCCATGTTTTCTTGTCGTATTTCGTCGCCGCTCTTTCGGTTATAATTTGTGCCCGTCAAAGTTTACTTTATTTGCAAAATTGTGTGAAAAATTCTGATTGAATTTCATGTTGTGATGGCTTTGTTTTAATTTTTTTGCTTTAAATTGTCTAATTTCGCATGAAGAACAGTGAAATTGAATTGTCCAAGTTTGTACATTATTTATTACTAGCATTGTGTCCGCGCAATTGCGCGGATTTTGCTCTATGTTCTAAGTTAATATATTTAATTAACATGATAACTAACACATGTTAGTTATTAATTCAATACGTAATTGACATTAGTTCGAATTTATAAATTTGAATCAATATAATGAATATTTAATGATATGTTCTAATTATCACGTTAATAAAATGCAATAACACAAATATGGAGAATACGGCCGGTACATTTTGGAACTTCATAAAATTATATTTTTTTTTATGAAAAGTACAAACTGATATTCCAAAATGTACCCGTCGTATTCTCCATATTTGTACTATTGCATTTAATTAATGTGATAAATAGAACATATCATTAAATATTCATTAATATTGATTTAAATTTATGAATTCGAACTAATGTCAATTACGTATTAAATTAATAGCTAACATGTGTTAGTTATCATGTTAATTAAATAAATTAACTTAGAACATAGAACATGTTAGGGTGACATTTGGGGAAGAATATAAATTTTTCAATTGAAAATTAAAAAAAAAATGACACGTGTCTCATTTACCTCATATGTTAGGGATTAATTCTATGCATAATTTATGAATTCGTACTAATATTAATTACGTATTAAATTAATAGCTAATATGTGTTTGTTATCATGTTAATTAAATATATCAACATAAACATAAAACATGTTATGGTAAAATTTGGGAAAAAATATCAATTATTCAATTGAAAATTCAAAGAAAAAAGCCACGTGTCACCATATGGTGATATGTTCAAGATTAGTATTATGATAAAATTTGGGAAGAAATATCAATTATTCAATTGAAAATTCAAAGAAAAAAGCCACGTGTCACCATATGGTGATATGTTCAATATTAGTACTATTAGTAATAGCCAAAGGTATCTTCTTATTCATCAAGATTATATTAGTTATATTTTATTTGTTGTCATGGGCAGTGCAATTCAAGCAATTAGTTGTGTTGCTCGGATACTTTGAAAAATAAAAAAAACCAGTCGCAGGTTTATCGGATATGGAGACGTCATCGATACGTATTTGCAGGGCCGGTCCTGTATGTTGGCCCAAGAGACTCGTCAAAGACCATAATTTTAAAAAGGCCATAAATTTTTATAAATATTTAGCTATCACTAAATCTCAATTCGATTCAGTTTCAGGTATCAAATCGTCGGCCCAGTTCGATTAGTAAAACCCAAACAGCCTCGTTTTATACATAGCCTAACTTCCTCTCTTTATATACAAAGTGAAATATTTTATTTTCTTAATGTATTGCTTGTGGGATTAAAGTGGCTTTTTGCACAAACCGCTCATTTAACTCCTCTTGATTTACAAATGTATGGACCAATAAATTGGGCCAACTCTCAACTCAAATATGTAGATTTTTTTTGCTGTGAAGTTATTTTGTGTAATTTGCATATATTCCCTAAACAAAATAAAATATAACATATCATGATTCATGCATATTTCTATAAAATATAAATATAATATATTTATTAGTTGTTATAAAATATAAATATAAGGAGATTGTGTGGGGTTCGATTCCCGACGGAGACACTGGATTATAAATTAAATGTTAAATGAGTGAATAGAGTGTGTGGCCTACGGGTTTGTAATAAAAAAAAAATAAAAAAAAGGAGATTGTGTTTGGAAGGGGGACTTTGAGCCCTCTCCGAATTTACTCAAAAAAAATATAAAATATAAATATAATATAAAACATATCCCCAACAATATTTATTTTATTAATATTAATATTTATTGGTTGCATTAATTTTTTGTCAAAAATCTCCGAAAACGTCGGACCGGCCTTGCGTATTTGATATGCCAGGTGACGCATCGGTGCCACATGACGTATCGTCATTTTTTAATATATAAATTGGCACAAATACGAAGAGATACGGGACCAATACGAGAGACATACTACATTTTTCAATTGTCCTTTTTTGCAAAACATTCAAGTGCAGATTTTTCTGTAATTAGTTAGTGGGCCCAGTCCAAAATATTTAGGTTACCCATATTAAAAAGGAAATGCTTTTGCAGGCCGTCTAAATTAAAAAAAGTCATACATTATGAAAAAAATAATACAAAAAATCCGCTTTATTATTATAGTTGAGAAAATCTTTCTACAAAGTTTGATTTATTTATAACCACGAGTCTTCATAGGTTTATGTTGGTCATTATTTGAAAAATAAAATTATTTTGTCGATAATGAATGTTGCAAATTGCAATATGTTGTTTTTATGTTAGAATTTGCATGTTGGCATGGACAACAATACTCTCTTTTTGTGTGGAATATGTTGGATGGATCATGGATGGCGGTTTGTGTTATGTTGTGATATCTTGATTTGTAAAGGACCAATAATGGTAATGTTGAATAGATATCAATTTATGTTGTAACTTTTTTTAATTTTATCTACTTGAAATATTATCATTTGGTTATATTCATTACAATTTTCAAGAATATATATTAAAACCCGCAGCGAAGTGCGAGCTATTTCCTAGTTAGTATAATGCAACACTTCTAGCTCTTCAACGCTTGGGCCACGTCATCCATCTCTTCTCAGCCGTCGGATTCAATTCTTATATCTGATCCATTCGTACCTTCCGTGAACTTGAGTCATGTACACCGAGATACATTCAAATTTTCATTTACCATGGACCATCGTGGACTGCATTATTCAATTTTCTTCGGTTAATACGACAGATATATCCACATCGATCAATGTTTTAAATAGCGTGTAGCGACACGCAGCATTTTTGACGTTTAATTTAGCGGATAGCGTTAGCGGGCGATATAGCGCCGCTTCACCATCGCAACGGAGTTTGATCAAAATTATTATTGTGTAATGATAATAATGATGATTATTATTGTTATTATTATTTAATAACAATATCAATAATAATAATTATAATAATTATTATAATAATAATACTAATTATTATTATTATTATTATTATTATTATTATTATTATTATTATTATTATTATTATTATTTGTACTATTACTATTATTATTACTATCATTATTTTATTATATTTTTATTATTACTATTGTTATTATTAGTTTTAACATTATTATGATAATAATAATAATAATAATAATAATAATAATAATAATAATAATAATCATCATCACGCTATAGCGCCGCTACGGCCGCTATATTTGAACGTTTCATGCTATAGCAGGCCGCTATAGCGTTACAGCGGAACAAAACGCTACAGAGCTAAATTCCGAAGTGATGCATCATTTACCTATTAAAATCCGTTAGCACGCTATAGCGCCCTGAAGCGCCGCTATTTAAAACACTGATCCACATACATCCTCTTTTTCTCTCCTCTCTCTCCACAACGTTCCGTAGAGTGAAAAAACAAGAGAAAAAACATGCTCTCCTCTCTCTCGACGTTTTTCCTTTGTACGAGAAATCATATCCGAGCGTTTCTATGGTGAGCGAACTCTACACGAAAGCTGCGCTAGCGTTATCTCTTCGAGAGCGACCGACAAGCCAATTCTTTTGATCAGCGACACAAAATTATTCGATTTTTCTCTCTTATCTAATATTATGCTTCTTTCGTGTCTTCTTTGCGCTCGGTTTGTTTTTATTTCTGACGATTTTGGTTCAAGCCAAACTAATCAATGGCCCAATTCATTCGATAGGGTACTTTGTTGAGTTTTTCGAAGATTTAGGGTTCTCTTTCCTTTTGTTAATAGCTCGATTTGTTGTTCTTCACAACGATTTTGGCTGAAATTATAATTAGTATAATTCTATACTTTTTCCTGGCTCCTGGTTGAGCCACGTCACCAGGGGCCTTTTTGTAAAAAAAAAAAAAGTTTACATTTTGGTCATTTTTATTTCGAAAAATTACAATTTGGTCCTTTTTTATTTACATTTTGGTCCTCCAAGTTTAAAAAAATACATTTTGGTCCAGGGGGCTCTTTGTAAGAAAAAATTTAATTTACATATTGGTCCTTTTTTTATTACATTTTGGTCCTTTTTAGTTGAAAAAATTATATTTTGGTCCTTTTTATTTTTGTTTTGGTCCTTTCAAGTTTAAAATATTACATTTTGGTACTTCATATTTACATCTTGATCCTCTTTTATTTACACATTTTAATTCGAAAAAAAAAATTAATTCACATTTTGGTCCTTTTTAATTTACATTTTGGTCCTTTTCAGTTTGAAAAATTACATTTCGGTCCTTCTCAGTTTGAAAATTCCACAACACCACACAAATCGAATCACTGGCCAATACAACGCTGCCGAAAAATAAATACAGAAAAAACACAAATCATAAAAAAAAAAAATCAACGTGCCCCGCGCAATTGCGCGGGGTTATAGCTAGTTAAACTAATTTCAGGCCGACCTAATTTGACTTAGGGTTCTTTGTTGGGTTTTGTGAAGATTTGTCTTACTTTTCTGAGTTAAAAGTTTTGATTTGTTCATGTTATCAGTTATTGATTTGCTCAATTTTAATCTTTTCTACATTTTCAATTATATTTTCAACCTTGAAATCAACTCGATTTACAAGTTTACATCTCTAAATTTTCAGAAATTTAAATGCCTTAATTTGCAATTAATGTTGCAACTTTTATTCTAATTAATTACAAATTGTTTCTGCCCAGGGAACTCTGCCGAGTCGTGCATTCGTGCTATCTAAACGTGGATGGTGGCGATGAGAAGATTGCTCATGTATTTACTTTTCTAAATAATGCTTTAAATTTTGTTTCTTTGTAGTTTACATCTGGATAGTGGCCTGTTTTTGGAAATTTCAAGATTTATTGAGTTTGTTTCTAATTCAACAATCATGGGGTTCTTTTTTGTAAATTTCGGGACAAAAGTCGATATTTAAAAAAAAAAATTGGAAAAATTTAGCATTTTTTGGATTTTATTTTGGGATAATTCGAGGACCATTTGTGTTTTCCTATACATTTCGCAAGTTTGGGGTTTCTTTATTGCGAAATTTCGGCATTTTCAAGTTTATTTGTAATTAAGCCCTTTTGGGATTTTCTTTTTAATTCCAGAATTATTTGTGTTCTTTTTAAAGCAAATAGTCGTGTTCAACTCTTCGAGCGTGATCAATTTCACGCGGTATGCGTCTTGCATCGTACTTTCGGAAAGGTCGCGTGATCTTGGGGACTAAGGTAGTTCGGACTCAGGGCCCTCTAATCCGCTGCGTGGGGCTCCGGGTACATCGATACCCATCACAACTTGTTGTGTGACCGTTAGGGATGTCAATGGTGTGGATACTGCCCGAACCGACCCGAACCGTATCCGAAGAAATATCCGGATTCGAAAAAAATATCCGGATCCGGGTGGATCCGGATATGGATCTGGTTGCTAATTTTAGGATCCGAAACCAGATTCGATATTCGATTTTGGTGCGGGAACCGGATCCGTGTTCCGGATCCGGGTATTTTTAGGATCCGGATACTCGGAACCGGATTCGAGTATCCGGAACCGGATCCGAATACGTATATTATATATTATTTTTATGTATTATATTTGATATTAGTTGAAAAATCATATACAAAATAATGATTTGTGAGTGATTTAAACTCACAATCGTAAAACTACGTTTAAATATAATCAAGTTTATCATTAATGTCACAAATTATATATATTTATAGCTAAAAAATAAATCATGTTATGATAACATAGTATCCGTTTTAAGATCCGAAAGAGAACCGTATCCGTATCCGACAATATCCGAACCGTATCCGTATCCGCTTATTATCCGAACCGTATCCGGATCTGGGTAATTCCGTATCCGGATCCGTATCCGAAAAAAATATGGATATGGATCTGGTATGACCACTATCCGAACCGGATCCGAACCGTTGACACCCCTGGTGACCGTGTAGGTTCATTTAATGATCGTAGTAAGGATTGGCTAAGCCTTAAAGCTCATGAGCGGTGTCTGGTCACTCCATCATAGCTATCCATGTCAAAATGATTTTTTTTTTATCATTTATTCCTATCTTAAATAGTGGTTACTAGTCCTCTTGTTAGCTATATCCGTCAATCAAAATGCATGTGGTAGTCATCGTTATATTTTGATCGAATATACTTATTCCTGATACCAAACCGAATTAACAAATACAATCAATATTAACTTTTAATATTTTCTTTAATCAATTCATTGAGAGGCATAAGGGATATCTCTTTCTTACAAAAGTAAAAATTCCTATCTTGGTAACTCACATCATTTGTCGTGTTTCGAACAATATCCAATAATGATCCTTTTGGCCACTTTTTACAGATAGCGGAAGAGCACATCAAAGCATTGTGTTATGCACGCAAAACGATCTATGATCACCTCAAGTGTGAAGAACTAAAATCCTATTCGTTGCGAGTCCATTATCAATGACTAAACCACGTTATTTTTATGGCTCACACTTTTGGTCAAATCCAATACGAATAACCTAATACATATCCATATCCCCGATTCGACAAGCTCTTTTGTCCTATGATTAGTAAAACATAATCATCTCCTCGGCTAATATGCTAGTGTACACATTTAGTCAATTATCGTATAATAGATATTCTTCTCTCTTAAGCATCCTAATCGCGACTAGGGACGATTTAGAAATGGTACATTATAGCGTGACGGTTTTACTTGACATAATCACGTATTATGTAGACGCTCACACAAGTCCAAATCAAGGTTCATGTAATCAAATTACACAACCCGCACACGTTTATCATATAAGATAAATGCAAATAAAATTTAAGTAAACCAAATTTTTTAAAGTAAAATGCATTCATATAGATTACGTATTTGGTTGATGCAGCGCTTACAACTATAACTTGCTGAAGGAAATACAGTTTCAGGATCAACCGTAAAAGTGTACACAAGGATAAACGAATGTAGTCGTACATTCGTAGCCATATCTTTCAGTAGGAAAATCCGATTTGAATGGTTCAAATTGGATAAGATAGATAATTAGATTATCTATAACCTTCATGTAGAAATATATTTCATATGAACGAAGTATAAGTGTCGTTTCTATGAAATACCGAAAGGGTGCAACAGTATGACATACAGTTAGTAAAACAGTCATAACTTTTGCATACGAACTCCAATTGGGCTGGGCCAAATTGGGTCGTGTAGATAATGAGATTATCTACAACTTTCGTGTTGGTTGATTTTCTGTCAGAGAAATTTATCAATTTCGTCTGGACAGAATACTGACCAGGTTCATGCAGTTTTCTGTGTGAGAGGGTGTATATTAGATATACATGCCTTTTGGCTAATCCTGATCCTATTATATATAAATAGGATTTTCTCTCTCATCTTAACTAAGCAATTCATTCAGAATTATCCAGAAAATTGTGAGACAAATTTCTAGAGAGTGAAAAGGTGTAAAAGAGAGAAACCGTGAAAAGGTGTTTTACGGTTTAGAGAATCAATTCGATTAAGCAAGTTCACCGGTGCATCGTCTAGGCAGGTGCATCCGTGACCGACGTCTTGCGATTCAAGGTGGATACACGTAGAGGAGCAACAACTGAGGCTCTCACGATTGTGATCGATTCGGACGAGTAGATTGAGTCGGAGACGAAATCAAGTGAATCGGCGAAGTCAACGAGCGGTGAAAGACGCGTGGTGTGGGACGCGCGTATTGTCACCAACGTGACAGGAGAAAGAAGGCAGCGATCAACCCTTCGTGTGCAATCAATTTTGCACCGGTAAAGATCTAACCTTCTATTTGCATCGTACCCTCGAAGTCGTGGCGTGATCTCGGGAATCGGGGAACCGGACCGGGCCTACATATCCGCTGCGCGGGCCCGGGGCCGGGGATATTCCCCAACACTTGCGAGGACTATCGTATTAGATATTTACACTCTATTCTCTTCCTCCTCTAGGTATCTCCATACCTATAGTCATCGCATGATAGTCACGCTTGACTAGAGAGAGCGGTTTTGTAAACGGGTCCGGTTTTGTAAACGGGTCCGCTACGTTTCCGCTAGTGTCAATCTTCCTTAGGTTTGAAATTCTTCCATATACCTACGATCCCATCTTGCCTTTATAAATTTCATGGATCAAATGAAATTTTCTGAGTATTGTCTAGAAGCAGTGGTGTGACCTCGGCTTCTTGGCTTGTGCTATTGCGACGATCGCAATACATAACGATAGGATCCGGTAACTCGAGACTACACCGAGTTTGGTCACGTACACTTGATCCATACCGCTTCATTTGCGGTTCGTAAACTGCAATATACTCGCCTCCGCAATACATAATCGTGTCTTCACTTAATCAAAACACGTATCCGCTTCGTGATCGAAAGTCGTGGTACATATTTGGAAACTACCGTTGGTATAACTCTTTATTACCAACCCGTCATCTACACCAACATAGATGAGAAATATATCCTTAATCCTTTCTAAAAGTATTTAAGTATAATCTTTGCCACTTCCAATGTGACTCCCGGTGGCCCAAGGGATGCATAACTATTATGCATACACAGTGTATAACCCATTAGACACACACATGAGGCAGAACTACTTCCGTTCGAACGAAGCTAAGCTACCGTTCGAACGGACCAACTTCTGTCTCCGAGTTTAGTAATTGTAATAAAATTACATTTAAACTCGTGTGCTTCCATTTGAACGAAGATAAGTTTCCGTTCGAACGAAATATTTCCTGTATTCGATTGATAGAAAAATTAGACGCTCAACGCTAGGGCCGGTCTCGAGTTTTCAACGATCCGAGACCTATATTGAATACGGACCATTTCAATTATAATTGATAAAAAAATCTTACAAAAATGTTGAAGATATTAATTTGTTTGCATAAGACAAATAAAAAACACTATCCTTCTTGCATTTAAATAAAAAAAATAATAATAAAAACCATAATTTTGTCCTAAATAAATTAATTTATTGCCATATCATATAACTAATTCTTTGTTTTAATTATTCAATGATAACCTAATTAAAGACACATTTTTTAATGTTTATGCATACATAGAGCTTACTAAAAATTTGAAATTTTGGACCCCTCTCTCATAGTGGACCCTAGTCATGGGCCTTAAAATCTTGCCCTATGGCCGGCCCCGCTGTCAACGCGTACGACATACCAACCACATACATATCATGACATACATGATAAATCCTACAACCAAAACGTATAGAATCTTATCCATGCTACTTTTCTCCTTGCTCGGTGTCAAACATTGAGCCTTACAAAAGTTTATGCCACTCGACATTGGGAGAAATCCTATTTTGGATTTATGTATTGAAAATCATTTTCAACACTTTGTCGATGTACGTGCACCGACTTAGACCAAGGATCTTCTTAGATATATCCTATAGATCTTCACGCTTAATTTATAAGCGGTCTCGCTTAAATCTTTCATAGCGAAACTAGTACTCAAGTACTTCATGACTTCCGTAAACATCGGAGTGTCTTTTCCAACGATTAATATGTCGTCCACATATAGCATAAGAAATATAATACAGCTCCCACTAACCTTCATGTATACACAAGCTTTTATTCGTTCTTGATAAAGTTATATAAACCGTTTATAACTTCGTTAAAAGAATATTCCAATTCCGAGAAGTTTTCTTCAACCCATCACATGGATCGTTGAAGATTGCATACCCTTTCCCCGATTCTTTTTTAATCGACAAAACCGCCAGATTGTGTCAAGTACACACATCCTTCAATAAAATTTATGTTAAGAAATACGATTTTGACATCCATATTGCCATATCTCATAGTTATAATATGTGACTATAGCAAGCAGAATTCGAATGGACTTAAGCATGGCAATGTGCGAAAATGTTTCTTCATAGTCTCACCATGAATTTACTTGAAACTTTTCGCGACTAGCCTTGCTTCATAAGTATGCATATTCCTATCCATGTTGGTTTTTCATCTTGAAAACCCATTTACATCTCATGGGTCTAACCCTGGGAAGTGGTTCAATCAAGTTCGAAACTTGATAACATACACAAATCAAATCTCAGATTTCATGGCACCATGTCATTTGGAATCTTTACTCCTCATAGCCTCCTTGTAGGACATCGACTCATCATATATGAGTTCGATCTCATCGTCATTAGCCACGATAAATCTATATTTATCAGCTCATGACATGGCCTACTTGGTCTACGAAAAGTGTCTTGTGTGCCTGACTCGGGTTCATCAACTCTTGACGAATTCGGGTCAACTTTCATCGGCTCAATATTCATTTTCGGATCTCGAACTCCTTGGAGATCTATTATGCTCCCACTAGCTCTAGAGATAAATAGCATCAAATTCGAAATTTGTGCAAATCAAGTCCTCCTCTAAGAAGGTATTTCTTCGAACTATGAAAATCTCATTTTTTTTGGGATTATAGAATTAATATCCTATAGTTTACTTAAGGATTCCCGATAAATAGACAATTTTCAGATTTGGAATCACTACAACAAAACTGGGTATCAGCGACGGGGCTTACTTTTCAGCGACGGGCCAACGGAAATAAAAAGCAGCTTCTGCGACGGGTCAACGCAGAAAGCTATTTGCGACGGTTTTTTTCCCCGACGGCCCGACGCTGTCACCGACGGCCCGTCCCTGATACGTGAAGCCGTCGCAGATAGTCCTTTACCGACGGTATCTTCACCGACGGCCCATCGTTGCTGTTTGAACTTTGGCGTCGGCCCGTCGCAAAAACACAAACCCGTCGCAGAAAACCCACGCCCCGTCGCAGAAAGCTTGCTATGGTCCGTCGCAGAAACTCCTCCCGTCGCTGAAAGCTTGCTACGGCCCGTCGGTGAAGTTATAAACACCTCCTTTATATACCTTGTTGGCCCCCTTCTCTCTCTCTTTACCCTTAGGGTTTAGGGTTTTTCCTTCTTCTCCACAGCCGCGCCCCCTCTTTCCCCTCAGCCCCTCTTCCCCTCTTCTCCACAGCCCCAGTCTTTCCTGGAGAACCCACAAACAAAGACGGTACTGCCTTCTTTCTCATTTTTTGGGAGATTTTTTGCCCGCTTTATTTTTCGTTGTTCTTTTTGTTTGTTTTTCCTGAAGATTTTGCAGATTTCGTTGTTCTTTTTGTTTGCTTTATTTTTCGTTAATATGTGGTTCTTTTTGTTTGTTTTATTCATGTATTTCTTTTCTGTACACTGTGTGGAAGAGTTTTTAAGAGCTGTCTGATTTTGCTGCGTGCATCTGAGAGTTCATGTTCTTCGTTTGAACTCGGGGGATTTGGGATTCCTTCTTTGTATACAATCAGTGTTGTGGAACTTGGGATTCTTTGTTCGACCAACTTGGTTTTGTTTTTGCTTGATTTTCTTTCTGCGAGAAAGTATTTCAATCATGTATTTCTTCCTAATTTTAAATATATTCTGGTTAAATTTATATTGTGGTTATTATTTTAGGAAACTTATCAATTTAGAGCAATAGAGTAGGATATTCTAGAGCAATGGAGTTGGTGTTGGAGGAAGATATGAAGAGCAATGGAGGAGGATTAGTTTATTTCTCGGGTGTTTCAATGCTTGAGTGTTTGAGCAATGGAGGATGATTGAAATGAAAAATTAGGAATTTGAGTGTAAATTTGTGTACTTGAATTTATGTGGATTTATGAATTATTTTAAAAAAATTTATTTGGAATTTGAGTGCTTGAGTGTTTAAGTATTTAAAAAAAAATTGAGTGTGTAAATTTGAGTGTGTAAATTTGAGTGTTTAATACATACGAAATATTTATTAATTAACATTTCATTAAATATTTAAAAAATTAGATATATAAAAATTAATACACTGAAAATTAAATATAAAAAAATAAAATATACCTTTCAGGGACGGGCCGTCGGTGATATCTTCAGTGACGGGCCGTCGGTGATAGCTTCAGGGACGGGCCGTCGGTGATAATCTGTCACGGGCCGTCGAAAATGTATTGCCGTCGGAGAAAGTAGTATTAGCGACGGGCCGTCGCAGAAAATAGTATCAGCGTTGCCACTTTCACCGACGGTTGTTTAGCGACGGGAGGCCGTCGGAAAGGACTTTCAGCGACGGTTTTGGTGACTTTCAGCGACGGTTTTTGCCGTCGCTGATACCCTGTTTTGTTGTAGTGAATAGAGTTTATCCAAAACAAATTTTCGGATGTACACTCACATTCTCAAATCTCCACAAAAGATAGTGTAGGGTTACGCACGGGATCACGCTCTAAAACCACCCAAAAAGGAAGAGTTGGAGAAAATTACCTCGTACAAGTTAGTACGTGTCGATTTCTTCTCCAAATCCGTGAACCTTCTCCAAGGAGTGCTCGTGCAATCCCTATACTCGTGTCCACCTTGATTTTGACCGATCGGAATCGTTGACGTCGTTCTAGTCGCCGTCACGATCAATTCTCTCAAGAACTTGCTCGAATCTCCCTCTAAATCACTCTAGATCTAATCTATTTTCTGTGGAAGAAGAGAGAGAAAGCGGCGGCTCAAAACCCTAATTCTGAAAATTAGCTTATGTTAAAACGAAATCAGAATTCTATATATATAGGAATTAGGTCAGTTCGAACGCACCTAAATGGTTCGTTCGAACGAACCCCGTTCGTTCGAACCCACTTAAATGGTTCGTTCGAACGAAGCCTGTTCGTTCGAACCCACTTAAATGGTTCGTTCATTCTGACTATCACGAATAAGTCCGTTCGAACGCACTCATATAGTTCGTTCGAACGAACCTAATTCTGACTACAGAATTGCCTATTTATATAAATTCTTCCAAGTTAATTCTTAAGCCATATTTTCTTTCAAACTCCCTCTTGGATTAAGACTTAATCAACTTGGCCATATGTCCAACATATATCGTGAGATCTAATCACACGTGATTCCATTTTGTTTGTCCAACAAACGTATTGGTGAGCATTATCTTGAGAATCCGATATGTTACGAAATCTTGGTGTGACCGTGTAGGTTCGTCTAATACTGGCAGTGGATATAGCAGCAATCCACAAGGTATTGCGAGCACTAGACTGTCGTTAATACCTACCCAAAATTAGCACGAAAAAGGTGGAGAACACCTTTATGAAGATGCAGTACATCTTCATACCTAGCTCAGATAAGTGTTACTAGTCCTCTTGTTCACGATATCTTCCGATCAAAAGAGTCACGGTGAAGCCTAATACTTCAAGTCACCTCCTTTTCTTTTTGATCAGATATACTCTTTCTCGATAAGAATTGGATTGATAATAACAATGCGAACTCTACTGAGTTCCATCGAGCTTGGCCAAGCATTTCATCAATCTCAATTCAATCGAGGGGCCCGAGAGATATCTCCCTCTATCCTTTTTCAAGGTTAGAAAGGAACAATTCCTATCTTGTAATCTCACATCCTTTGCCTATGCTAAAAACAATACCCAATAGTAATCTCTGCTACACAGTTACGCGTAGGGTTAATTATATCAAAGCATTTTCTTTTCACATACTAGGTGTCCGTGAGATCACTCAAGTATGAAGAACTAAAACACACTATCTGGATATGAGTTCGTCTCCAATGACTCTGACCATGTCACAAACTCATATTGTGGTTAGTCCAATATACGGCGCCGCGTATATCCATATTCTAAAATCGACGTTACCATCCCAGATCAGTAAAACATGATCATCTCATCTACGAATATGCCAGTGTATGTAAAAGTCTCCATTCAATGAATGGACTACCTGGTTCAAACCTATGAACAACTTTATATACACCAGGGACGTTTTAGAATTGTATTCATTCCGTTTAGTGGTTTTACTATCATTCAATTGACGAATCAATATGCCAGACGAAGGCCATGCAACATATTATTCTCAATTGACTCGATGCACTAAACTAGAATAAAATTCAAGGTCTATCCGATTATTATAATCGAATAACCATTCACACACTTTCTTGTTATTTAAATTTTTTGAAATATGAAGGTTTAGGTCATATGATGAATAATAATATAAATATCTGTCTCATAAACAAATACAATCCTAATAACACGCCTAGGGCATAATAAATGTTCTCCCACTTGCACTAGGCAGATCGAATCCCCTTATGCAATAAGAAACATATATAAAACACCCAATCTAACACTGCGATAGATATCCCAATCCTATCGCCCTAGCATGCTGCTCATGCTTGGCACGTGATAGTGGCTTCGTAAATGGATCGGCCACGTTATCATCAGTAGGTATCTTCATTATTTTCACGTCACCTTGAAAGAAAATATGGCTTAAGAATTAACTTGGAAGAATTTATATAAATAGGCAAATCTGCAGTCAGAATTGGGCCGTTAATATTATTAGGGATTTAACCAAATTTCAGCCTATTAGGCTTTATCCTAATTCGGGCCCATTAAGATTATTAATCTTTATTTAACCTAATTTCGGCCTATTATATTCTGACCTAATTTTGCCTATAAATATATATTCTGATTTCGATTTTCTCTCTCCTAAGAATTCATTCTGACCTAATTCTGGCCGCCAAATATTCTGACCAATTCTGGTGAGATTCAAGGAGAGAAATTTGAGCAAAACTTTGAGAGAAATCAATCGTGACGGCGACTAGAACGACGTTGGCGATTCCGATCAGACGAAATCGAGGTGGACACGAGTAGAGGGATTGCACGAGCACTCCTTGGAGAAGGTTCACTGATTTGGAGTAGAAGGCATCACGTACTAACTTGTACGAGGTAAAATTCTGAACAACTCTTCCTTTTTCGTGGTTTTTCGAACGTGATCCAGGTAGAATTAGGTTATACATATGTAAATAATTCCGCTGCACAACTCTAATTCATGTGTATAACCCTACAGTGGTATCAGAGCAAACGCTCGTTAAAAACCATCGAAAATTAGATTTTCAGATTTGTAGATTAGAATTTTATAATTTGAGAAATTTTAGAATTTTTGGGCTAAATTGCAAAATTACATAATTAAAATTCTGTTGAAAATTGGATTTTCAGAAAATTAGATTTTCAGAATATATTGTAATTATTACAGATTAGATCTGGTTAAAATTGTATTTTCAGAAAAATTAGGTTTTCAGAATAAAATTGGAAATTCAGAAAAATTAGATTTTCAGAATATATTTTGTACAGATTAGATCTGTTGAAAATTGGATTTTCAGAAAATTAGATTTTCACAATATATGGTAATAAATACAGATTGGATTTGTTATAAAAAAATTTGGATCTGTTAAATATATTTTTTAATAAATACAGATTTTCAAAAAAAAAAAAAAAAAAAAAAAAAAAAAAGAGTACAAAAGTTGAAATTTTTTTTTTCTGTCGTTTCTCGATCGAACTTGGAGTTGCGATCGTATGAACAAAATTCTGGACAACAAATTTTTTTTTCTGTCAAAAATGCCCATTAATTTAAAATTTTCAATTTATAAATTCAATTCGGTATAGCATATAGCCTAAAACGGGGATGATTGTTTGTGATTGTTTGTATGTGTGTTGTGATTGTTTGTATGTATATTGTGTGGGGGCCAGTGAGCTTTCCAAATTGTAAACTATTTTAATATGGGGATCGGTGAATCTTCCAAGTTGTAGTAGAATAGGTTTAGTTTTGAAAAAGGAACCTTCAAAACAAGACAACACGAAGATTGGATCTTCAAGAAAAGACGACACAACACGATGATTGGATCTCCAAGAAAAGACGACACAACACGAAGATTGGATCTTCAATAACAGCACAAGATCATCTTGGGTTTTAGGGTTGGGAATTTAGGGTTTTATGATTGCTCATAAAACTAAAAGGCCTATATGCTATACCGTACAATTTTGTTTTGTTTTTGTTTTTATGCATGAATAAAATAAAAGTTAAATAAATGATTTTAAGAAAAGAAAATCCTCCCACGTAATTATCAAGTAACTTGCCTCCCTAAATGGAACCTTCGAAACTAGTTATTGTTTATTTGTGTTGCATGGCCATAGCCTGGCACAGATTCTCACATACGTAGCATTGAAGGCATGCATTGGTTAGGAGTTGACGTGTTGCATGGCTTTAGTCTGGCATGTCAATTCGCTAATTGAATGATACTCCATTTGTGGTTTGGACTTGACCAATTAACTAGCTAGGCTAGTATTTGGGGCAAGGAGTGAGGAACACATACTCTGGTTTTGAGTTGGACTCAATACCGGACCTCGCGAATAAAGCAAGAATCGTCTTAGAGATGATTGGACTTCGTCCTACCCGACGTGCCATATTTTCTGAGTTGTTGGCCAAAGTCACCTTAGAAATACGTTAAATAGGGATCTTGTCCATTATGAGATTTCAGGTATCGAATCTCCGTTTCAATAGTGGGGGCTATTTGAAATGATAAAATAATGGGTATTTCAAGTTGTTTAAAAATGAATTTAATATATGAAAGATCACGTTATTAATTACATTATTTTTCTAAAATTGTAGATTTAATGGCTTTACCAAGTAATAACCGCTTTCGTTTGCGTCCCATTTTGGAAAGGGAACGAATGAACGGAAAGAACTTTCTCGACTGGCAGAGGAATCTGGGATTCGTTCTGAAACAGGAAGGAAAGGTACACGTCTTGGAGACGCCTATCCCTCCTGTGCCAGGGGATGATGCATCTGCGGATGCCATATTCGAATATCAGGCCATGATGGATGATTCGAATGATGTAACATGCCTCATGTTGGCTACTATGACTCCTGAATATCAAATCCAGTTTGAGAAACAGGATGCATTCGAGATTATGAAACAGCTCAGGGAGATGTTTCAGGTTCAAGCAAGGGTGGAGAAGTATCAAGCTCTTGGCAATGCGACGCAATGCAAGATGCAAGAGGGTACGCCTGTTAGCTCGCACCTTCTTAAGATGAAAGGATATTTCTATCATCTTGAGAGGCTTGGCATCAAATTTGAGGCAGAGTTACAAACTGATTTGATCATGTTGTCACTGCCATCGAGTTATGATTCGTTCATTTCGCATTTCCACATGTCAGACATGCAAAGGACCATTCCCCAGCTCTTCGGCATGCTCATAACATTCGAAAGCGACCAGAAACCGCGGTACATGAAGTCTAGGACTTCGGAGGTATTGGTGGTTCACGGGAAGAGTCCGAACAATGGGAACAAGAACAAGAAGAGGAAGGCAAAGGGCAACAAGGTTGCGCCTAAGCCCGTGAGCAAGAAAGCCAAGGATGACAAGAAGTGTTTCCACTGTCTCAAGGAGGGGCATTGGAAGCGTGATTGCGAGATCTTCCTGAGGGAGAGCAAGTAAAAGACCGCTTCCTCGGACACACCGGCATCAGGTATTTCCGTTATCGATTCATATTTTTTTACTTTATCATCATGGGTGTTGGACACTGGATGTGGGACTCATATTTGTAATAATATGCAGGGCCTAAGAAGTAGAAGATCGTTGATTCGGGGCGAAGTTGATTTACGCGTCGGGAATGGAGCTCGAGTAGCAGCATTAGCCGAAGGGACGTATGATTTAACTTTGCCAAATGGACTTATTTTAGTTTTGAATAATTGTTGTTATGTACCTACTTTGAGTAGGAATATTATTTCTGTTTCGAGACTTATTGCGGATGGATATGAATTAGTTATTGGTACTAATGATTGTTTTATTCGCAAGAATGACATTTTCTTTAGTAATGTTCTAGTTGAAAATGGTTTATATGTCTTGGATTTAGAAAATAACAACAATAATCAGTCCATTTATAACATAAATACCACTCAAACAAATGACACATACTCATGGCATTGTCGTCTCGGACACATAAACGAGAAACGTATTGCTAGACTCCAAAAGGATGGAGTACTAGATTCTTTTGATTTAAAGTCAATAGAAAATTGCGAATCTTGTTTGATGGGTAAGATGACAAAGACACCTTTTTCCAAGAAAGGAGAAAGATCGAAAGATGTATTGGCCCTCATACATTCCGATGTATGTGGACCGATGAGTGTCGAGGCTAGAAATGGGTATCGCTACTTCGTGACTTTTACTGACGATTATAGTAGATATGGATATCTATACTTAATGCGTCACAAAAGTGAAACTTTTGAGAAATTCAAAGAGTTTCAACACGAGGTAGAACTTCAACTGGGCAAGAAAGTAAAAGCCATTCGATCGGATCGAGGTGGCGAATACTTGAGCTATGAGTTTGAGGACTATCTTCGAGATTGTGGTATAGTATCACAATGGACTCCACCCGGTACACCCCAATGGAATGGAGTGTCCGAGAGGAGGAATCGGACTTTGTTAGACATGGTTCGCTCGATGATGAGTCGAACAGATTTGCCAAAGTCATTTTGGGGTTTCGCGCTTCAAACGGCCGCTCATATACTGAATAGAGTTCCGTCCAAATCGGTTGAAAAGACACCATATGAGTTATGGCATGTCAAGGTGCCATCATTGTCTTATCTTAAGATTTGGGGTTGCAAGGCATACGTCAAAAGGTTATTGACGGAAAAACTCGAGCCAAGATCAGAGAAATGTTTATTTGTGGGGTATCCTCAAGAAACAAGAGGATACTACTTTTACTTGCCGAGCGAAACCAAGGTATTCGTGGCTCGACGTGGACACTTCTTAGAGAAGGAATTCCTAGATCGTCAAGCCAGTGGGAGTAAAATTGATCTCGAAGAAATTCGAGAACCACAACGTGAACATGTTGATTTGGAACAAGATTCTGAGTTACCATTGGATGGTGAACCAGAATCTAATACACAACATCTACGTAGATCTGGTAGGATTCGTCAAGAACCTGAGAGATATGGATTTCTCATTAGTAATGACGATGATGAGTTGACTCTAGATGATGAGCCAACTTCCTACAAAGGTGCTATGTCTAGTTTGGGTTCCTCGAAATGGCATGACGCCATGAAAACCGAGATCCAGTCCATGTATGATAATAAGGTTTGGAATCTTATTGATCTACCTAATGGTGCTAAGACCGTTGGGTGCAAATGGGTTTTCAAGAAGAAAACCGACATGGATGGTAATGTACACACTTTTAAAGCAAGACTGGTGGCGAAAGGTTTCAAGCAAATTCATGGTATAGACTATGATGAAACGTTTTCTCCAGTAGCCATGTTTAAAAGTATTCGCATTCTTTTAGCGATAGCTGCATATCACGATTATGAGATATGGCAGATGGATGTCAAAACTGCTTTCCTTAACGGGAACCTTACCGAGGATGTGTATATGACACAACCCGAGGGTTTTGTCGATCCAAAGAATACGAATAAAGTGTGCAAGCTTATGAGATCCATTTATGGATTAAAACAAGCATCTCGTGCGTGGAACATACGATTCGATGAGGTTATCGCAAAGTATGGTTTCATTCAAAATATCGAGCAACCTTGTGTATACAAGAAATTCAGTGGGAGTTCGGTTGTATTCCTCATCTTGTACGTGGACGACATCTTACTCATTGGAAATGACATCCCGATGCTTAACCAGGTTAAGGCATATTTGGGTAGTCAATTCGCAATGAAGGACTTAGGAGAAGCTGCCTATATTTTAGGTGTGAAGATCTATAGAGATAGATCGAGGAGACTTCTCGGACTAAGTCAAAGTACATATATTGACAAAGTGATAACTAGGTTTCACATGGAGCAATCCATGAAAGGATTTCTGCCAATGTCACATGGCATCACTCTCACTAAGGCTCAGTGTCCTTCAACGGACGCTGAACGTGAGCGAATGAGTCGGATCCCATACGCTTCGGCTATAGGATCGATCATGTATGCCATGATATGTACTAGACCAGATGTCGCATATGCGTTGAGTGTGACTTCCCGCTATCAGTCTGATCCCGGGGAAGCTCACTGGTCTGCAGTCAAGAGCGTTCTTAAGTATCTCAGGAATACTAAAGATATGTTTCTTGTCTATGGTGGTTCGGAAAGAGATCTGATTATCCAAGGATATACAGATGCTAGTTTCCAAACTTGCCCGGACGATTTCCAATCTCAAAGTGGTTACGTCTTTACGCTCAATGGGGGAGCTGTTGTTTGGAAAAGCTCCAAACAGAAGACGGTGGCTGATTCTACAACTGAAGCGGAATACATCGCGGCTTCAGAAGCCGCAAAGGAGGCTGTATGGCTACGACAGTTCGTGATGGAACTTGGCGTTATGCCAAGTATCTCGGGTCCCATGGATGTCTATTGTGACAATAACGGAGCAATAGCACAATCTAAGGAACCGCGAGCGCATCATCGGTCCAAACATGTACTCCGACGTTACCACTTGATTCGTGAGATTACGAAGAGAGGTGATGTGAAAATAATGAAGATACCTACTGAGGATAACGTGGCCGATCCATTTACGAAGCCACTATCACGTGCCAAGCATGAGCAGCATGCTAGGGCGATAGGATTGGGATATCTATCGCAGTGTTAGATTGGGTGTTTTATTTATGTTTCTTATTGTATACGGGGATTTGATCTGCCTAGTGCAAGTGAGAGAACATTTATTATGCCCTAGGCGTGTTATTGGGATTGTATTTGTTTATGAGACAGATATTTATATTATTATTCATCATATGACCTAAACCTTCATATTTCAAATATTTTAAATAACAAGAAAATGTGTGAGAGGTTATTCGATTATAATAATCGGATAGACCTTGAATTTTATTCTAGTTTAGTGCATCGAGTCAGTTGAGAATAATATGTTGCATGGCCTTAGTCTGGCATATTGATTCGTCAATTGAATGATAGTAAAACCACTAAACGGGATGAATATAATTCTAAAATGTCCCTCGTGTATAAAGTTGTTCATAGATTTGAACCAGGTAGTCCATTCACTGAATGGAGACTTTTACATACACTGGCATATTCGTAGATGAGATGATCAGGTTTTACTGATCTGAGACGGTAGCGTCGATTCTAGAATATGGATATACGCGGCGTCGTATATTGGACTGACCACTATATGAGTTTGTGACATGGTTAGAGTCATTGGAGACAAACTCATATCCAGATAGTGCGTTTTAGTGCTTCATACTTGAGTGATCTCACGGATACCTAGTATGTGAAAAGACAATGCTTTGATGTAATTAACCCTACGAGTAACTGTGTAGCAGAGATTATTATTGAGTATTGTTTTTAGCATAGGCAAAGGATGTGAGGTTGCAAGATAGGAATTGTTCCTTTCTAACCTTGATAAAGGATAGAGGGAGATATCTCTCGGGCCCCTCGATTGAATTGAGATTGATGAAATGCTTGGCCAAGCTCGATGGAACTCAATAGAGTTCGCATTGTTATTATCAATCTAATTCTTATCGAGAAAAGAGTATATCTGATCAAAAGAAAAGAGGATGACTTGAAGTTTTAAACTTCACCGTGACTCCTTTGATCGGAAGATATCGCGAACAAGAGGACTAGTAACACTTATCTGAGCTAGGTAAGAAGATGTACTGCATCTTCATAAAGGTGTTCTCCACCTTTTTCGTGCTAATTCTGGGTAGGTATTAACGGCAGTCTAGTGCTCGCAATACCTTGTGGATTGCTGCCATATCCACTGCCAGTCCTAGACGAACCTACAACGGTCACACCAAGATTTCGTAACATATCGGATTCTCAAGATAAATGCTCACCAATACGTTTGTTGGACAAACAAAATGAAATCACGTGTGATTAGATCTCACGACATATGTTGGACATATGGCCAAGTTGATTAAGTCTTAATCCAAGAGGGAGTTTGAAACAAAATATGGCTTAAGAATTAACTTGGAAGAATTTATATAAATAGGCAAATCTGCAGTCAGAATTGGGCCGTTAATATTATTAGGGATTTAACCAAATTTCAGGCTATTAGGCTTTATCCTAATTCGGGCCCATTAAGATTATTAATCTTTATTTAACCTAATTTTGGCCTATTATATTCTGACCTAATTTTGCCTATAAATATATATTCTGATTTCGATTTTCTCTCTCCTAAGAATTCATTCTGACCTAATTCTGGCCGCCAAATATTCTGACCAATTCTGGTGAGATTCAAGGAGAGAAATTTGAGCAAAACTTTGAGAGAAATCAATTGTGACGGCGACTAGAACGACGTTGGCGATTCCGATCAGACGAAATCGAGGTGGACACGAGTAGAGGGATTGCACGAGCACTCCTTGGAGAAGGTTCATTGATTTGGAGTAGAAGGCATCACGTACTAACTTGTACGAGGTAAAATTCTGAACAACTCTTCCTTTTTCGTGGTTTTTCGAACGTGATCCAGGTAGAATTAGGTTATACATGTGTAAATAATTCCGCTGCACAACTCTAATTCATGTGTATAACCCTACACACCTCTCTTCGTAATCTCAAGAATCAAGTGGTAACGCCGGAGTACATGCTTGGACCTGTGATACGCTCGCGGTTCCTTGGATTGTGCTATTGCTCCGTTATTGTCACAATAGACATCCATGGGACCCGAGATGCTTGGCATAACGCCAAGTTCCATCACGAACTGTCGTAGCCAGACAGCCTCCTTTGCGACTTCCGAAGCTGCGATGTATTCCGCTTCAGTTGTAGAATCAGCCACCGTCTTCTGTTTTGAGCTTTTCCAAACAACAGCTCCGCCATTGAGCATGAAGACGTAACCACTTTGAGATTGGAAATCGTCCGGGCAAGTTTGGAAACTAGCATCTGTATATCCTTGGATAATCAGATCTCCTTCCGATCCTCCATAGACAAGAAACATATCTTTAGTATTCCTGAGATACTTCAGAATGCTCTTGACTGCGGACCGGTGAACTTCCCCGGGATCAGACTGATAGCGGGAAGTCACACTCAACGCATATGCGACATCTGGTCTAGTACATATCATGGCGTACATGATCGATCCTATAGCCGAAGCGTATGGGATCCGACTCATTCGCTCACGTTCAGCGTCCGTTGAAGGGCACTGATCCGTAGTGAGAGCGATGCCATGTGACATTGGCAGAAATCCTTTCTTGGATTGCTCCATGTGAAACCTAGTTATCACTTTGTCAATATATGTACTTTGACTTAGTGCGAGAAGTCTCCTCGATCTATCTCTATAGATCTTCACGCCTAAAATATAGGCGACTTCTCCTAAGTCCTTCATTGCGAATTGACTACCCAAATATGCCTTAAGCTGGTTAAGCATTGGGATGTCATTTCCAATGAGTAAGATGTCGTCCACGTACAAGATGAGGAATACGACCGAACTCCCACTGAATTTCTTGTATACACAAGGTTCCTCGATATTTTGAATGAATACTTTGCGATGACCTCATCGAATCGTATGTTCCACGCACGAGATGCTTGTTTTAATCCATAAATGGATCTCACAAGCTTGCACACTTTATTCGTATTCTTTGGATCGACAAAACCCTCGGGTTGTGTCATATACACATCCTTGGTAAGGTTCCCGTTAAGTAAAGCAGTTTTGACATCCATCTGTCATATCTCATAATCGTGATATGCAGCTATCGCTAGAAGAATGCGAATACTCTTAAACATGGCTACTGGGGAAAACGTTTCATCATAGTCTACACCATGAATTTGCTTGAAACATTTCGCCACTAGCCTTGCTTTAAAAGTATGTACATTACCATCCATGTCGGTTTTCTTCTTGAAAACCCATTTGCACCCAACGGTTTTAGCACCATTAGGTAGATCAATAAGATTCCAAACCTTATTATCATACATGGACTGGATCACGGCTTTCATGGCTTCGTGCCATTTCGAGGAATCCAGGCTAGATATAGCACCTTTGTAGGAGGTTGGCTCGTCATCTAGAGTCAACTCATCATCGTCATTACTAATGAGAAATCCATATCTCTCAGGTTCTTGACGAATCCTACCAGATCTACGTATAGCTTGTGTACTTGATTTTGGTTCACCATCCAATGGTAATTCAGAATCTTGTTCCATATCAACTTGTTCACTTTGTGGTTCTCGAATTTCTTCGAGATCAATTTTACTCCCACTGGCTTGACGATCTAGGAATTCCTTCTCCAAGAAGTGTCCTCGTCGTGCCATGAAAACCTTGTTTTCGTTAGGCAAGTAAAAGTAGTATCCTTTTGTTTCTTGAGGATACCCCACAAATAAACACTTGTCTGATCTTGGCTCGAGTTTTTCCGTCAATAACCTTTTGACGTATGCATCGCAACCCCAAATCTTAAGATAAGACAATGATGGCACCATGCCATGCCATAATTCATATGGTGTCTTTTCAACCGATTTGGAGGGAACTCTATTCAGTATATGAGCGGCCGTTTGAAGCGCGAAACCCCAAAATGACTTTGGCAAATCTGTTCGACTCATCACCGAGCGAACCATGTCTAACAAGGTCCGATTCCTCCTCTCGGACACTACATTCCATTGGGGTGTACCAGGTGGAGTCCATTGTGATACTATACCACAATCTCGAATATAGTCCTCAAACTCATAGCTCAAGTATTCGCCACCTCGATCCGATCGAATGGGTTTTACTTTCTTGCCCGGTTGAAGTTCTACTTCGTGTTGAAACTCTTTGAATTTCTCAAAAGTTTCACTTTTGTGACGCATTAAGTATAGATAACCATATCTACTATAATCGTCAGTAAAAGTCACAAAGTAGCGATACCCATTTCTAGCCTCGACACTCATCGGTCCACATACATCGGAATGTATGAGGGCTAACACATATTTCGATCTTTCTCCTTTCTTGGAGAAAGGTGTCTTTGTCATCTTACCCATCAAACAAGCTTCGCAATTTTCTATTGACTCTAAGTCAAAAGAATCTAGCACTCCATCCTTTTGGAGTCTAGCAATGCGTTTCTCGTTTATGTGTCCGAGACGACAATGCCATGAGTATGTTTCATTAGTTTGAGTAGTATTTATGTTATAAATGGACTGATTATTGTTGTTATTTTCTAAATCCAAGACATATAGACCATTTTCAACTAGAACATTACTAAAGAAAATGTCATTCTTGCGAATAAAACAATCATTAGTACCAATAACTAATTCATATCCATCCGCAATAAGTCTCGAAACAGAAATAATACTCCTACTCAAAGTAGGTACATAACAACAATTATCCAAAACTAAAATAAGTCCATTTGGCAAAGTTAAATCATACGTCCCTTCGGCTAAAGCTGCTACTCGAGCTCCATTCCCGACGCGTAAATCAACTTCGCCACGAATCAACGATCTTCTACTTCTAAGGCCCTGCATATTATTACAAATATGAGTCCCACATCCAGTGTCCAACACCCATGATGGTGAAGTAAAGAAATAAGATTCGATAACGAAAATACCTGATGCCGGTGTGTCCAAGGAAGCGGTCTTTTGCTTGCTCTCCCTCAGGAAGATCTCGCAATCACGCTTACAATGCCCCTCCTTGAGGCAGTGGAAACACTTCTTGTCATCCTTGGCTTTCTTGCCCACGGGCTTAGGCGCAACCTTGTTGCCCTTTGCCTTCCTCTTCTTGTTTTTGTTCCCATTGTTTGGACTCTTCCCTTCAACCACCAATACTTCTGAAGTCCTAGACTTCATGTACCGCGGTTTCATGTCACTTTCGAATGTTCTGAGCATTCCGAAAAATTGGGGAATGGTCCTTTGCATGTCTGACATGTGGAAATGCGAAATGAACGAATCGAAACTCGGTGGCAGTGACAACATGATCAAATCAGTTTGTAACTCCACCTCGAATTTTATGCCAAGCCTCTCAAGGTGATCGAAATATCCTTTCATCTTGAGAAGGTGCGAGCTAACGGGCGTATCATCTTGCATCTTGCATTGCGTCGCATTGCCAAGTGCTTGATACTTTTCCACCCTTGCTTGAACCTGAAACATCTCCTTGAGTTGTTTCATAATCTCGTATGCATCATGTTTCTCAAACTGGATTTGATATTCAGGAGTCATAGTAGCCAACATGAGGCATGTGACATCATTCGAATCGTCCAAGATGGTCGTATGTTCGAATACATCATCCTCAATTGCTTTATCCCCTGGCACAGGAGGGATAGGCGTCTCCAAGACATGTGCCTTTCCTTCCTGTTTCAGAACGAATCCCAGATTCCTCTGCCAGTCGAGAAAGTTCTTTCCGTTCATTCGTTCCCTTTCCAAAATGGAACGCAAACTAAAGCGGTTATTACTTGGTAAAGCCATGAATTCTACAATTTTGAAAAATAATGTAATTAATAACGTGGTCTTTCATATATTAAAATTCATTTTAAACAACTTGAAATACCCATTATTTTATCATTTCAAATAGCCCCCACTATTGAAACGGAGATTTGATACCTTAAATCTCGTAATGGACAAGATCCCTATTTAACGTATTTCTAAGGTGACTATGGCCAACCACTCAGAAAATACGTCACGTCGGGTAGGACGGTGTCCAATCATCTGCAAGACGATTCTTGCTTTATTCGTGAGGTCCGGTATTGAGTCCAACTCAAAACTAGAGTGTGTGTACCTCTCTCCTTGCCCCAAATCATAGCCTAGCTAGCGAATTGGTCAAGTCCAAACCACAAATGGAGTATCATTCAATCAGTGAATTGACATGCCAGACTATGGCCATGCAACACGTCAACTCCTAATCAATGCATGTCTTCCTTGCTACGTACGTGTAAATCTGTGCCAGACTATGGCCATGCAACACAAATAAACAAATACTAGTCTCGAAGGTTCCACTTTGGGAGGCAAATAACTTGATAATTACGTGGGAGGATTTTCGTTTAATAAAATCATTTATTTTATTCATTCACAAAAACAAATAAAATATTACGGTATAGCATATTGGCCTTTTAGTTTTATGAGCAATCATAAAACCCTAAATTCCCAACCCTAAAACCCAAGATGATTCCATTGCTTTTCTTGAAGATCCAATCTTCGTGTCGTGTCGTCTTGCCTTGAAGGTCCCTCTTCAAAACTAAACATATTTTATTTTATTACAACTTTGGAAGACTCACCGGTCCCCACTTATTTAAATAAAATACAATTTGGAAAACTCACCGGTCCCCCACACAACACACATACAAGCATTCACAGACAATCATCCCCGTTTTAGGCTATATGCTATACCGAATCGAATTTATAAATTGGAAATACGCGTATAAAGTTGTCCCTCGTGTATAAAGTTGTTCATAGATTTGAACCAGGTAGTCCATTCACTGAATGGAGACTTTTACATACACTGGCATATTCGTAGATGAGATGATCAGGTTTTACTGATCTGAGACGGTAGCGTCGATTCTAGAATATGGATATACGCGGCGTCGTATATTGGACTGACCACTATATGAGTTTGTGACATGGTTAGAGTCATTGGAGACAAACTCATATCCAGATAGTGCGTTTTAGTGCTTCATACTTGAGTGATCTCACGGATACCTAGTATGTGAAAAGACAATGCTTTGATGTAATTAACCCTACGAGTAACTGTGTAGCAGAGATTATTATTGAGTATTGTTTTTAGCATAGGCAAAGGATGTGAGGTTGCAAGATAGGAATTGTTCCTTTCTAACCTTGAAAAAGGATAGAGGGAGATATCTCTCGGGCCCCTCGATTGAATTGAGATTGATGAAATGCTTGGCCAAGCTCGATGGAACTCAATAGAGTTCGCATTGTTATTATCAATCTAATTCTTATCGAGAAAGAGTATATCTGATCAAAAAGAAAAGGGAATGACTTGAAGTCTTAGGCTTCACCGTGACTCTTTTGATTGGAAGATATCGCGAACAAGAGGACTAGTAACACTTATCTGAGTTAGGTATGAAGATGTACTGCATCTTCATAAAGGTGTTCTCCACTTTTTTTCGTGTTAATTCTGGGTAGGTATTAACGGCAGTCTAGTGCTCGCAATACCTTGTGGAATGCTGCCATGTCCACTGCCAGTCTTAGACGAACCTACAAGGTCACACCAAGATTTCGTAATATATCGGATTCTCAAGATATTGCTCACCAATACGTTTGTTGGACAAACAAAATGGAATCACGTGAGATTAGATCTCACGACATATGTTGGACATATGGCCAAGTTGATTAAGTCTTAATCCAAGAGGGAGTTTGAAAGAAAATATGGCTTAAGAATTAACTTGGAAGAATTTATATAAATAGGCAATTCTGCAGTCAGAATAAGGTTCGTTCGAACTAACTATATCAGTGCGTTCGAACGGACTTATTCGTGATAAACAGAAGTGGGTTCGCTCGAATGAACATTTAGGTGCGTTCGAACGAACTGGGTTCGTTCGAACGAACTATGTTAAGTTCGTTCGAACTGACCTGTTTCCTATATATATAAAGTTCTGATTCCGGAATTTGACCTAAGTTTTTCTAGGGTTTTGAGCCGTCGTTTCTCTTTCCTCTTCCACAGAATTCCAGATCAGATCTGGTGAGATTGAGAGGGAGATTCGAGCAAGGATCTTGAGAGATTGATCGTGACGGCGACTAGAACGGCGTTGGCGATTTCCGATTGGTCGAAATCAAGGTGGACACGAGTAGAGGGATTGCACGAGCGATTCTTGGAGAAGGTTCACGGATTTGGAGAAGTAATCGACACGTACTAACTTGTACGAGGTAATTACCTCAAACTTTTCCTTTTTCGGTGGTTTTCGGGCGTGATCCAGGTAGAATTAGGTTACGCACGTGAACTAATTTCCGCTGCACACTTTGATAATCGTGTGCGTAACCCTACACATTCAACATGCTCTAGCTCTTGAAATAATTTCTTGAGCGCTGCATTTTACTTTCGTATGCATCCGAATTCTCACAACTCTTTTGAAAATTTGCGTCTATACATGCCAACACAAGGCATGCAACATCGTTCGATTCCTTCTTAAGTTTATTGAACCCGACTTTCTCTAAAGCCAAAGCTTCAGGTCCTGAATCTACCAACTCTGTGTCCAACACGTCGCTTTTCAACCTCTAATCTAAGAACTATTCTTAGTTTTCGTAGACAATTTCGGTAGTTTCGGCCCACAGGCTATCTATAATATCGATCTTACCGATATAGTTTTGGTGTTGCTAGAAAACATGATTCTAAACGAAAAATGAAGATTGATTTACTAACCGTGCGTACTTAATCTATATGCTTATATGAATGATTTATATGAAATTGTGCTATTTTTATCAAATCGATAACTCTAATACCGATTCTTGACTCCAAGTCCACAACACTAAAGGCCCATATTTCACGATCTTCTCACAAGTGATGGCCTATCGGGTGAGATCTCGCTATTTAGGTAGGATAAATCCAATTGCATTCAATGTGACTCTCAACCCATTATATGATTTCGGTGTCAGATCATATCACATACAATTTGAACTTCTGTTTGTGCATCCTATATATGCCCCCAACCCGATTAACTTGGACGGTTAAGTCACAACCATATTCACGTATTGTTCAATTGAACTACCAACGTGCCCGACTTTGATCTGAAACCTGAAACCACGCAACACGTAAGACCGATTGATAAGGCGATTTTTAATCACCTTTTATACTCATAAAATATAGAATTAAAATTTATCATGATACTTTACCATGAATTTGTGTGTAAATTTCAGGTGTAAAAGGAAAAATTGTCAGAACCAAGATCATAGCACTACAACAGATATGCACATCAGCGATGGTAAAAACCGTCGCTGATACTCCCAAAAACCGTCGCTGAAAGTTTTACCGACGGCATCCCGTCGCTGATCTCTCGTCGCTGAAAGGGACGTCGCTAATGTCACTTTTTCCGACGGGCCGTCGCTGATGTCACTTTTTCCGACGGTTGTTCTTCTCCGGCGGGCCGTCGCAGAAACCCTTCTCCGGCGGGCCGTCGCTGAAACCCTTCTCCGATAAATAATTATAATATTAATAAATAATTAAATAATATTAATATTTTAATATTAATAATATAAATAAATAATTAAATAATATTAAATTTATATAATTAATATAAAAATAAATAATTAAATAATAATAAATTTATTTTAATAATTATAATATTAATAAATAATTATAATATTAATAAATAATTAAATTATATTAAATTTATATTAATTATATATAAATAAATAATTAAGTATTAAATAAATAATTAAATAATATTAAATTTATATAATTCATATAAAAATAAATAATTAAATAATAATAAATTTATTTTAATAATTATAATATTAATAAATATTTATAATATTAATAAATAATTAAATTATATTAAATTTATATTAATAATATATAAATAAATAATTAAATATTAAATAAATAATTAAATAATTAAATAATATTAATAAATAATTAAATAATATTAAATTTGTAATATTAATATTTTAATATTAATAATATAAATAAATAATTCAAAAAAACAAATTTAAAAAACAAATTTAAAAAAATATCTAAACCATATTTAAAACTGATTAACTAAAAAATATTAAACCTAAATTAAACATATTCAAAAATAATTTTCAAACCAATTTAAAAAAATCAGACCTAAACTAAACACAATTATAACAGATTTTAAACATATTTACGAATTTTTTTTACAAAATCAGATCTAAATAAAACATCCAAAAATCAGACCTTAAAAAACAGATTTAAAAAATCAATTCAAAAATAAATGTTACACGAATTTGTTCAAAAAAAGATAGATTAAAAAAACAAAAATACGAATGAGATAATTAAGCCTAGAAATTGACAAGAAAGATAAAAAAAAAAAAACTAATCAAATGGAGAAATAAACACACCTTCAAACCGAGAGGAGCAAGCCGGAATTCATCCACCAGAAACGTGCAACCAACCGAGAAGAGGAGAGGGACGGGCTGGACGAAGGGGCAAGAGGAGATAAGGGGGCTGCGAAGGCGACATCAGAGAGGGGGAGGAGAGGGGAAGAGGGCTGTGAGAAGGGGGAAGAGGAGAGAAGGAGAAGAGGGGCTAGGCTGGGCGAAGGGTAAGAGAGAAAGGAGAGAGGGGGCGGCTGGGCGAATGGGGAAGAAGAGAGAGAAGGGGGGCGGGCCAGGGTTTATATGGGCTGGCCTAAAACTTCACCGACGGTAAAGTATTTCTGCGATGGGCCGACGGTATTTTTACCGACGGTTTTTAACCTGGGCCGACGGGCCAACGGAGAAAGGTTAATTTCTGACGGGCTTTTGAAATTATCAGCGACGGGCCATTTTTTTCCGACGGGCCGACGTTGCTCATTTGCGACGGTTTATTAGTTTACCGACGGGCCGTCGGTGAGCTTTACCGACGGGTGTTTGGGCGTTCCGACGGGCCAATGGGCCGACGGAAATGTTTTGAAATCAGGCGGTTTTTTTGAACCCTTCTGCGACGGGCCTTCATTTCCGACGGGCCGTCGGTGTGGTTCTACGACGGTTTTTGTTTTTATCGACGGGCCGTCGGTGTCCATCAGCGACGGTTTTTGATCCTGCGACGGGCCGTCGGTGTTTATCAGCTACGGGCTTTCCTTCTGCGACGGGCCGACGGTATTTGCTATGGGCCATCGGAAATATGTACCGTCGGAAATACACATTTAGCTACGGCCCGTCGGTGAAAGTGCTTGATATTTGCGACGGCCCGTCGCTGAAAATAGGGTACCGTCGCTGAAAAACTCATATGTTGTAGTGTAGATGGATTCCTCTCGCTTTCCCGATCGATATGGTAATATCATATCACGATATTTGATGGAAACATGAGATATAAATCGAGATTTGTTTTCAAACGGATCAAACGTGACTCATTCCACGAAAATAACCATTAGCTGAACCAGGAATAAACCCTTAATGATCTTCTGTGGCAACAGAAATTATACAACCCACAACAAAGGCCCATACATCCTTTCCTGACTTTTTGCACCGACCACCACATAGGGAAATCAGAATGTCTGACCTGTCAAACTTTTCATGTGCGGTTGATCTATTGTGCCGTGTAGATAAATCCACACAATACTACAAAGATAAATCCACAGAATATCAGTGGAAGTGTAACACAACTCCACACAATTATTATTGGGAAATTTTCAAAAAAACCCCTATCTTTTTTGAATATTCTAAAAAATCCCCTATCTTTTTGGAAACTCCAAAAAACCTCCTCTACCAAAGTTTTATTTTCAAATACTCCCTATAGGGGTTAAATCTAACCATGGATGGTGTTAAAAAATTTTTTGACCAAAATACCCTTCTATTTTCATATGTATATTTTTGTTATTTTTTCATTAATTTTATTAGTTTTAAGAAAATTCATAAATAATTTTTAAAATATAATGATTTCACAAAAATAAAATTATTAAATGTTGTGTTTGTATAATTTTAATATTTCATTTATTATTCATGAAAAACTAACATCAGATAATAATAAAATAAATACCTTGAAAATATATTGATAGAAAAATATTTCTTTAAACATCTATTTTATTTTTATTTTCGTTCTTCTTTTATGTATGTTTTTAATAGATCCATGATATTTTAATTTTTAAATATTTGCAAGGTGTTCTTTTAATATTATTGTTCATCTTATTATTATTTTATGTTATTTTTTCAGTAAAAAAATATAAAAGTTAAATATATATAATGTATGAAATATTAAAATTATATAAATATAACATATGATAATTATTTTTTAAAAATTATTATAAGCTAAAAAAAAATTAGGAATTTTTTAAAATTAATACAAATAACAAAAACATTATTTTAATTACTAAATATGTAAAAAGAAGGGTATTTTGGTCATAAAAAAATATTTAACACCATCCATAGTTAATTTTAACCCCATAAGTGGGTATTTGAAAATAAAAGTTTGGTAGAGGGATTTTTTTTGGAGTTTCCAAAAAGATAGGGGTTTTTTTATAATATCCAAAAAAGATAGGGGGTTTTTTGAAAATTTCCCATTATTATTTATATTTGTTTCTGTTGTAAAAATATATAAATACGAATATGAAATATATAAAGAAATAACTAAATATTTATATATTTTTTATATTATGAATAAAATTATGTTGTTATTTACATCTATTTCTAAAAACATATAAATACGAACCTGATAAAATATAAACGTAAAAGTTTTTAAGTATATTAGCATTATCCTCGTACACCCATATCTCCACACAAGATATCTTCAATCAATACGGGCTGGTCTCATTATGGCATGAGATGATTTAAAGGCACGAGATGCATGCCTTATATTATATTGCAACATGGCATCACTTTCTATAATGCAACATGGCATCTCTTTTAGTTTTTTTTGCAAGGTATGCAATGGATTAAACTATGCACCCCGCTTAATATACCCCCACTTACCCCGCATGGGCTAATTAAGTAAGTAATTAATGCATTAAAATACCTAATTTGTCATTGGGGGATAAATTGCGGGATAAATTAGCGTGGTGCCTAATATCATTGGTATGCAATTCATGATAACTTATTTTAAATGGCAATAGATCCAAAAGAATGTGATGCCGTGTTTTATATTATAGGAAGAATATATTAGTCTTTTCTAAATTTTCCATACAAATTGATGTGTTAATAATTAGTAACAAACCAAGTAATTAATATAAAGATATGTGCTAAATTGAAATCTTGTATGTGTCAAATCAAATTCACTAGTTATTTATTTTATACTCGTTTAATATATCAAATCGGAAAAAATTATTCATTTATCACGGTTTTCATTTAACATACTTTTTAAAACTAAATGATAAATATCACAATCGATTGATTGAGGAGATGATAAATATCACAATCAATAGATTGAGGAGGTAGCAGAGGGGCGTTCATATCATCACTCATAGTTCGAGGGGACAGCATTTTTAGTTAATTTTTGTAAGGTATATAATACTTCATGATATTGTCAACTTAACTTAATTATTCAAGAGGTACAGGAGAAACTTCCTCTTTACACGGCGCCTCTTCCTCATTTTTGATAGTAACTTCTTAACATGTTAGAGAAAACAGAACTTGTCAGTTAATCATGTTTAATTATAAATAGTTCTTAACGACTATATAATAAATAACTAAATGAATATGATTTAATACATACAAGATTTCAGTTTAGCACATGCCTTTGTACTATTTACTTAGTTGATTACTGATTATTAACGCATCGATCTGGAAGGTAAATTTAAAAAGGAAAAATATATTCTTTCTATATTATAAGATGGCATCACATTCATTTGGATCTAATGCCAATTGAAATAAGTTATTATGAATTGCAAACCTTGCAAAAATTCACTAAAAGAGATGCCATGTTGCATTATAAATACTTTCATCATAACGATGAATAAATAACATAATAATGTTAATTTATCAACTCCTTATTTGGAACTTATCTTTGTGCAATTTTCTCATGCCATATCATCACAATTATATCAACAATTAAATTATGATATGTGACAACATATGAACCATGGATTAACTTTTGATTTTGTGTGATTATGTTTTATTTGTAATATTTATGTGTCCCTTATTTTACAAATAGTTGTAAGCAATTTTAGAAGGCACATCAGCTTTCACTGATGATGTGTCAAAATATTATTCGTTAAGTTCATTTTAGACCAGTTGTACTTGATTTTGAATTATTTTACAATATGTCACACGATCAATTGTGAATACAAATAAAAAATGAAGAGTTTAAATATCTAACCTTCATAAATTAATATATAATATCATAAAACATACATCAAATATTGATAGTATGTTTCATAATATAATTTTAAAAAATTAAGAAAAATATTCACTTGAATTTTATTTTTATTTTGAGATCCATATTATCATATATTCAATATTTTTTGTCTAACTTAAAATTATGAAAATCATTATGTAAAAAAATATATAAAAATAAGTATAATTACATTAATGACTTGTAAACCTAATTATTATTATTTTTAAAACTATAATTGAAAAAAAATGCACATACTTCTAAGTATATGTTATATTTGTATTTTTATTTAAAAACAATTTCATGTTATTCTATAAAAAAAAAATAATGAAAGATATTTATTTACTACACAAATAATTTCTTTAACTTATATAATATTTTTCAAAAATAAACTTGAAACATAAAATTTATCAGACACACAATTTTTTTTTTAACTTTTAAAATGTTATTATTATTTTTTTTAGATATGAAAATTTAAAATATCATATGGTTTTATTTTTTATTTAGGTCCACGCGTGTTATTTTATTATCTTATAGTAATATTTTTTTTTTGTATGTATTGTATTAAAGTACTAAATAAATATTTCAATTATTTTCAAAAATAGTATAATAATTTGTCATCACCAAATTTTCTTAATCAATATGATTTTCATTTTCACAAAGTCTTATTTTTGATCCCGAAAAATTGTAACTATATATTATGTGTATGACAAAACAAATGAATCAAAACCGCCGCGAAGCGCGGGTAAATATCTCCTAGTTAACATCATAATCGTTATCATGTCATCATGAATAATTAACATCATAATTGTTAAGTAAAATTAACGGTTAATGGATAATTGTTAATTTTTAAGTATTTATAATTGATGAAGACGTTAATGACATATTAATTATTAATGTATCTTATTAATTAAGATATTAATTGAGTGTTAATTGGATGAGTGATGCCATTACGGAAGTGATGGGATATTAAAATTTTCCTTTAATTTATTAGCACGACATATTTTGATTACTACCCAACCCTACAAAAATATAGCCGAAATATGTAAATGACTTCGATCCAGGGCCTTTCCTTATAAAACCGTAGCATCATCACAGATCTAGCATAGAGAAAAAGAAAGCTATTGAACGAAATCAAAGAAGAAAATTAAACACAAACCAAAACCGATCTACAATGGGTTCGATCTCTCGCGAGAATAAGCCGCATGCAGTTTGCATACCATATCCAGCACAAGGTCACATAACACCAATGCTCACTGTCGCCAAGCTTCTTCACTCCGCGGGCTTCCACATCACCTTCGTCAATACCGAATACAACCATCGCCGCCTCCTCCGTTCCCTCGGTATTCAAATCATCAATATTCGATCATTTAATTCTTCGAACTCATTTCATGTTCTATTTCATTTTCTTGTATTTACTATTTAGGCCCAACAAGTCTGACGGGTCTCCCGGACTTCCAATTCAAAACCTTACCAGATGGACTGCCATTCTCCGATGAAGACGTGACTCAAGACGTACCGTCTCTTTGCAAATCCATCATGGAGAATACTTACCTCCCTTATTTTAGAGATCTACTTTTAGAGCTTAACGGGCCGGATTCGGATGTTCCGAAAGTGAGTTGTCTTGTTCCGGATTTCTGCATGAGTTTCTCATTGGATGCGGCGAAGGAGTTCGATGTTCCTTGTGTGATGTTTTGGACGGCTAGTTCGTGCGGATTGTTGGGTTATCTCCATTACAAAACATTATTGGAGAAGGGTGTTGTTCCCTTTAAAGGTATATTACATGTAGTTTAATTAAGAACATTTATGAAAGCACAGTTTGTTAAATAATTAATGATGACCTTTTTCTTGATGCGATAATGATCGATCGTCTTTCATTTAAAAGTACTATTTCTTTTTCTTGTTTGTAGATATTGATGAAATAAACGAACACCTCAACAGGAAAATCGACGGTTTACCGGGATTTAAGAATATTAGGCTAAGAGACCTCCCAAGCTTCATTCGTACAACCGACTCAAACGATCTCATGTTTAGATACGTCCTATACATAATGAATCGTGCATCCACGGCCACGGCCATAATAATTAACACATTCAATGAACTCGAGACTTCAATTCTAGATCAGTTATCTTCAATGCTACCTCCACTCTATACAATCGGGCCCGTTTCCATGCTGTCAGATCATATCAAAGAGACCTCACTCAAATCGCTCGGCTCCAATCTTTGGAAATTGGAGCCGGGTTGTCTTGAGTGGCTCGAAGGAAAGAAAGAGGGATCCGTTGTTTACGTCAATTTTGGCAGTGTAACAGTTATGTCAAACAAACAGATGGTCGAATTTGCATGGGGGTTAGCGAGAAGTGGTTGCGAGTTTTTGTGGATCATCAGGCCTGATTTGGTCCGAGGCGAAATGGCGATTTTACCAAAGGAATTTTTGGAGGAGACGAAAGGAAGGGGTTTGTTGGCTAGTTGGTGCCAACAAGACATGGTTCTGAGACACCCATCCATTGGAGCCTTTCTGACGCACAGTGGATGGAATTCGACTTTGGAGACCTTATGTGGTTGCGTACCAGTGCTAAGCTGGCCATTTTTTTGCGAACAACAAACGAATTGTCGGTACGCTTGTACCGAATGGGGGATTGGAATGGAGATTGATAATGATGTGAAGGGAGATGAGGTGGAGGGGCTGATTAGGGAGATAATGGGAGGAGAAAAGGGCAAAGAGATGAAGAAGAGAGCAATGGAGTGGAAGGAGAGTGTTGAAGTGGCCACCCTCGAAGGAGGATCCTCATTGGTCAATTTTCAAAAGTTGGTCAATGAGGTGCTTAGCCCATGAAGGGATTTTAATATAATAATTTAATTTTACAATTTGTTTTGAAATAAAGATTTTACTACTTTCTTGTTTTGAGTTTCAGCAATAAAAGAGTAAAAGAAAATAGAAAAATGAATGCATCCCCTGAAATCTGTGATGGTGTGTTTGGAATTTGGATGACAGCAAAATGGATCAGAAAATGATTTTTATGAGAATATTATGAGATGAGAATTACATTTTCATATGCGATGAGAATTATATGTGATGATAATGATATATTTTCATGATGTAACACGTAATGATAATGATGATGTTACTTTGTCAAATAATTTACCAAAATAACCCATTTTTTTTTTAATTCAATTTAATTTAAATATTAATTTACAAAATGAAGTATACCTTTTTTTTTTTTTTGTGCGAAACTGCCCTTGCCCTTACAATATATAGTGTTTTACAGATTACATACAAATTCGCATAACTATAACTATCTGTATTAAAAGTGTTCTCTAACTAGAGATGTAAGGCCTTAATATGCTCTCCAGTCCAATATTTTATAAAATTTCCTGCGGATATGATAAAATTTCCACCCCTTGTTTTGTTTTGTTAACCCCTCACAATCCAATTTACCCCTCCCATTAAATTTACCTCGCTTTGGAGCCAAACCAGGAGGCCACGTGACACGTCACCCGCTACTGTTCATCCTCTTCAGCGTTATTGTTCACATCATTTTACTGTTCACCGAATTTACTGTTCGTACTTTTACTGTTCACATATATATATTTTTTTTATCAGGCTGCGTCTTTTATGCGTCTATGTACCAAGCTGCGTTTTTTTGTGCTTATTATAACAGTTTTGATTGGTACCAAGTTGCGTGTTTTATGTTTTTTTGTTTGTCTTTTTTAGAATTTTATTTTATTCCACATGTCTGATATTCTAAATAAAACATTTGAATTTTTCTTTTGGAACATATGATATGCTTTCAGGAGGAAAAAAGTTTGTATTTATTACGTAATACTTGTGAGACTATTTAATATCAGAGTTTTTTTTTTAATTAACATTTGGATAAAATTGAAAAGTTTGATTTGTACTTGTAACGTTTTAGTTAAAATTATTATTTTATGATTATAAAAATTTTTGAAATATTTCTAGTATTTAATAATATGCTCTCCAGTCTAGTTCTTGTGAGGATGTGTTTATATGCGCGAGAAATATTTCTAGTATTTAATAATATGCTCTCCAATCTAGTTCTTGTGAGGATGTGTTTATATCATTGATTATGGGTGCATTGTCTGAGAAAATTGCACATGATTTGATTTGGAGTTCCCGTAGTTTGTGAAGCGAGTTTAGACATGCTATGGCTTCTGCATGGGTGCATGGGTGGGGGATTGTGCTCGGATATTCGAACCTTCATAGAAAATTAGGTGCGGGCCTTTCATTATGATAAATCCAATACCAGCCTTATCTGGTACCCAAGAGACATCAAAGTAGCAGGTTTATTGTTAGAAATAAATCTTTAATTGATTCTGAATCGTACCTATTTTATCTTTATATAGGTTTAATTACTTAACCACTAATCAAGCTAATCATTTAACTAAATTATTCTTGGCCACTTGTACACCTAATCAGGATATTCTTGTACTACTAACCAAAGAATATTTCATCTAGAATAACTAAGTTTTTCTCTACATTTGGCCCATACTAAATAGACACCTCCAATTGATTCTAACATCCCCTCGAGCGAAATCGGGAATTCATCACGGTGAGTTTGGAACGAAGATCGATATGTTTAGGAGAAGGGAGTCTATTGGTTAGAGCATCCACGACTTGATCGGAGGAGCAAATAAACTTCACTAAATTGTTTGGAATTGATTCGATCTCGAATGAAGTGAAAATAAATTTCGATATGTTTAGTGCGAGCGTGAAAAAAGAAATTGAGGACAATAAACATTGTTCCAAGATTGTCAAACAAAAAAAGGTTGGAGACGGGAGAATAAGATCGAGTCCGCGAAGAAACGATTGGAGGCATGTTAGTTTGGTTGTACCCATTGCTAAGTTCTGGTATTCCGATTATGTGTTTGAACGAGCAACGGTATGTTACTTTTTAGAACTCCATAAAACAAGATTCCGACCAAGATAAATACAAAAACCAATTGCTGACCTTCGATCATTCGGACAACTTGCCCAATCGGCATTGGAATAGGCGTGAAGAGATAGATTCACACACTTGCAAATTGCTAAACCATGATGAATGGTCCCTTAAAGCATTGGAGAACTCGTTTTACCGCTACCCAATAATCATATGTGAGGCGATGCATAAGTTAGGAGAGACGGTTAACCCCCATCGATACATACAATAATACATGCTCGACTATGACATGAAACCACACATTATGTCATACCGATTTCGATGGCTGCAAACATAGAAAGCATTTTCATGACTTAAATATTACGAGGGATCATGTTGTACATGTTGTTTCTTTGACATAATTATATTATATCATATTATCACAAGATTTATTAACCATTAACATTTAATGATCAACCCAAATGAATGATAAATTATTTGAATTTTATTGACAAAAAGAACTCAAGTTTTCTAAGTTTGTAGTCAAAGACAAAAAAAACAGCAAACAAGGGAGCTTCCGTCTTGATGGAATGACCCTCCCGTTTGAAAAGAACATCAACATGTTAAGACTGCATCAAAAACAGAAAGAGAACAAACAGGGGAGCTTCCGTCTGGACGGAATGGACCCCTGTCTGGACGGAATCTCCCCTGGTGACGTGATTGTGTCAAACACAGAAAAACAGCAAATACAGGAGCTTCGTCTGGATGAAATGGTCTCCCGTCAGGACAGAATGCCCCCGGGGACGTGACTATTCAACACCTTGTGGCACCCCTGCAGACACGACTCCGTCTGGAAGGAATGGTCCCCCGTCTAGACGGAATAGCCTCTGGGGACAAAAAAACTCTGATTTTTTGTAGTGTTCGCCGTTTCTTCCGTTTTCGATCATTTTCGAAACGAACAATCATGAAACATTTTCACGAACATTCCTAGATACTCTCAATCATCACATGATTGATCTCTAGTAAATTCTACTTGTGATTTTAATCGCAAACTAATTTCTAAATATCTAAATTCATGTGCATGTGAAAACGTTCATATTATTGATGTTGGAGAAGGGCGATATTAGGATGATTAAGGGGATAGAAGGGTGCTTAAGGTCGACAATCTCTTACGTCTCAGTGCCGAACTCACCTCTCCACACATAGATCAACCGGATCAGATCTTCCGTATATATCAGAACCATTCTCATTCGACTATCCCTCACACTCTAATGGGATAAATCTTCCAATCAGATCGGATCCACCTTCTTTCATCTCTTCTTACTCAAATATCTCAAATCATAATTCGAATGCTACAACGTTAGAAAAAAGAAAATTTGTAGTGAAAGGATCTGAAAAGGAGGTAACAAGGAAGGAGGAGGAGAATGATGGATATAAAAGGAATAAAATTCAGTGTTACGTATGTCTAGATTGGAGACACAAGAAAAAGTATTGTGGAGATCCTATTAAATGCAAGAAATGCAAAAAAATTGGGCATGCAGTCTATGTGTGATCAAATGCCCCACTAAGAAAAACCACAAGGAATGCATAATTATTACAAGAATAGTGGGCATATGCCACAAATAATACAAATTACAGACCAAATCTTGCATACACAATTTACATTCATCAAAACATGGATGAAATTGCTAGCTCCAAGGAATGGAATGTCTTCGGCGTGCCGGAGGCAATGGTGCTGACCAAATTCCCAAATTATTGCTCTATCTCCTGAAAATGGGCAAATAACACATTAGTGTAGAAATATTCATGATGTTTGAAATATGTATCATAAAAGCATAGAATATAACTTCACAAGGACTAAAATCCCTAAATAAGACTCGTAAAACGTGTTCCATTTGCCTCACATCAAATACCCCCACACTTAAACCTTTGATCGTCCTCGATCAATTGGAGATTTCTAGTTATAATCAATCTAAGGACGAATTGCACTAGATTCTATTAAATTTGTATTCGTCATTTTCAAACGCATTTCATGAACCTATTGATTCGCTCCCGTTAATCAAGTTGCTAATGTTTAAGAAAGATAATGGTCAAATAATCAAATCTTAATTGAATAAAAATCGCAATTTCAATAGAGTTTAGAATGAGCAATTAATTTCTACCGGAAAAGGTGATTAAACACTACCGTTCGAATCTTTTCACGCCACAATTCAAAAGAAACCCGATTTCCAAAGTTTTTGAGTCTTCGTTTTGCAAGAATTCCCTTTTCAACCCGTTCGATACGTTGGTACAAGGTTCATACCCGTTTTCAGTCGAATTCCCCACCCACTCCTTCATTTCGTAGAAGTCTTTAATCGAGCGCCCCACTACACCGAAATGCAATGAGGTTACATCCCGGTATTCTATTTTGACCTTCCTTCTATTTTATTATTTTATTCTTATTTTACTTTCTTTTTTTCTTTTTCTTTTTCGGATCGCATTTGTAGAAGGAGTTCCGCGGCACCGGAGTGCAACGAAATTACATCCCGCCTTTTTTCAAGATCCAAGAAGAAGGCGGGTACTATCGACATACTAACGGGTCCCCACGAACGGTTGATTCATTAAGTGTAAGCAAAACTCATTCAAAAACTTTTCAATCGGGTTCTAATTCGAAGATGGGTTCAATTTTCGAAAACTAGTATGTCAGGTAAACCACGAATCCATTAATTGTCAAAAACTCGTGATAATTGCGAAGTTTATTGGTGTGGGTTTGATTCCAAAAAGATTTCTTCAAAAAAAATTATTTTTTATTTTTTATTTTTTATTTTGACCAAATTTTCTTAAAACAATTTGTTTGAGAGCGAAAATCGTATTTTTAAAATGAAATTTTTGTTTGAAAAACGACGATTTGTTTCAAATGAGGTGGAGAAAAATCTTTTTTTGTTCAATTTTGTCCTTAGTTGAAAACTAGACGTGCTCCGAGATTTAAGTTTTATCAATTTTCTATTTTATTCGCAAAAAAAAAAAAAAAAAGGAAAAAAAATTGAAAATAAAGAAAAAATTTCCCAATATTTTACGTTTTAATTTGGGCACATGCAGGTTCAAAGGTTGTGTTACCCCCCCATACGTATGGATTTACTTGTCCTCAAGTATATGGAATATAGAATAAAAATAGGGTAATGAAAAGATATAACCTTTGATGTGTGGGCTTGTCACCCTCGCTAGCGCTCTCGTTTATTGGTCTCGAGCTCGACCATGCCGGTGTTACCCTCCTTGAAAGTTGAACGAGGAGCTCACTTGGATCGCTCTTTTTCGACCGTCTCGGAGTGCTCCTTTCGAAACTTTGGAGAATATGGCACTCAATGCTTGGTTTAATCGTTTTGCGCATGTCAAAATTGGCTCCAAGGGCATCCTTATCTCGCTTCGAATCAATTTGTATACAGGTCTTTGGCGAAGCGGAGTGGTAAGTGGCGTCAGTGTCTCGATGTTATTTGTTTTTCTTGATAAATCTACACAAGGAGAAATTCTTTCATGAGAGGCATCATAGTTCTTATTTGAATTTAAATCGATGCTAAACGGAAAGAATTCACCTTGGAGAGTTGGAGAGTTTTCTTCTTGCTTGGTTTCGTCGTTTGGAATGAGTTGAACCACCATTTGGAGAATTGAGTCCACCGACTCCTCTTCTTCTTCTTCCAAGACCGTCTCGATGCTTTCTTCGAATCCCCCCACACTTGAACTTTCGCCACCTTCAATTTCTACGTTGTCCTCGCTTGAGCACTCGGAATTAGCGTCTCCAAGAGATTCTATCCAATTTCGTATTTCTATCGGGGTTTCCTCATATTGATAAATGAATGTCAAAGTTGACATCAATTTCTCTATCGTTTCTATCAATTCTTCGTCGGAAACTTCGTCTTGAGATTGAGAGGATGGGTCTTGGCATTCGAATTCGAGTTCGCCTTGAGATTCGTCTATGGAAATTATGTCGTTTTCGTATCGGAAAGCTTCGTCGGTGGAATTTGGTGGAATCATTGAGAGGAGTTCGTCTTCTTCCTCTCTCAATTCTTGCTCTTCTAGCTCCAATCGAGCAATTTCTTTCTCTATGAAATCTTGGTCCGACATGGATTCGGGATATCCCCTTTCGATCTTCGCTAGTTGCATCCCTTCCCGAAGCGTTAAAGGTCTCTCTTGATTGTCCATCTTGTACCTTGCAAAAAAAGAAAAATTCTCACAATGAGTGAAATATCAAGTTCAAATATATCAAATCGATTTCCAATAACACTCAAGATTGCAAGTATGATTTATAATTTCGACTTTAAACATTGCTCCCCGGCAACGGCGCCATTTTGATGACGGGAATTTCGATCACGATTAAAATGCGTAATTATTGTCGTTGTTTTGAAATCCCGAAAATCAAACGAGTATTTGTAAGTGTTTTGCACAGGGTAAATATGCAAGTTCGTCCACAAGGAGCGTATGCGTTGAAATTACGAATCAAACTAGCAAGAATATAAGAACTTAAATTAAAGATTTTCAGTTTGGGAAGGGAGCATGGAAAAAAGTTTAGAACAAAAGAAAATATTTAAAGAAAGCAAAAGAACTCAATTCAATCTCAAGTTTATTAATCAACACAAGAATTTATTAAAAGAATCACAACCAAAAAACTGAAATAAAAGAAAGAAACCACCTAATCAAGCCCTAGAACGCCTAGTGACTTGTGTCGATGCCTTCCCGTCGATCCGGTTGAACGCCAACTCGAGTCTCCGTTTCTTCTCACGCGGATCCTCTTCAATTCGTCGAAGAACACCTTCCGCACGAATGACCGATCCTTTCCTTGTGTCGAGATGGAGCAAGAACGCCTTAACTCCAATTTCTTCACGTACAACCCTAGGGCGAGAACGCCTCTACCAAAGAGTTGGTCTTGAATTTCATGGTTCTTGGTTGAATCTTGTTTGTTTCTTGGAAGAGTTTGTGGAGAGAGATGGTAGAGAGTTTGCCCCCAAAGGGGAGAGAAAAGGGGGGGGGAGAGATCATTTGCCCTTGGCCTTAGGGTCTTATTTATAGCCTTGATACTCCTCTTGATTGGAAAGGGTAATTATGGAAGGTTTAGGGGAGCAACAAATCAACTAAGAAGGCAACAAATCAATCTAAAGGAGGCCACAAATCAATCTAAAGAAGACAACAAATTAGCTTGTTGGGGCTTGTGCATGGGCTGAGAGCTGGGGCTAGGCGTGGGCTGTGAGATTTGCCTGCGTGGGCTGTGAATTTTGCCTCTGCGGCCAGGCCCATTGTTGCCCCTGTGCGTTGCAGCAGTTTGGTGATCATCTTCTTTTGTTTTTGCCTTTCCCGCCTCGATCCTTCACCGAATATATCGATGTGATATATCGTTTTGACTGTCTTCGGCGTGCCGGAGGCAATGGTGCTGACCAAATTCCCAAATTATTCCTCTATCTCCTGAAAATGGGCAAAGAACACATTAGTGTAGAAATATTCATGATGTTTGAAATATGTATCATAAAAGCATAGAATATAACTTCACAAGGGCTAAAATCCCTAAATAAGACTCGTAAAACGTGTTCCATTTGCCTCACATCAGTCTTTTGTCAATTTAATTATTGATCGGAAAATGGACGTTAATCTAATCAAGGTTGACATGATAACCATGCCTTGTGATTAGCAAGTATCGCATAACAAAATGATTAAATCAGATAACTATCTTGCTAGGAAATGATTGCTAATCATTCGATGTAATTTGGGTAATCATAATGTCTTACTAGGGACAGATTATGATTTACGAACTAAGTTTAGTTCATTGCCAAATTAATCGAACCTACAAGGTCACACCAACGTGTTAATCTTGTTGGACGAATCGATATTCTTTAAGTGATATGCATATGAGATAATACATATAGAAAAAAAATCAAAATAAATAAATACATATAATATATATGTGTATGTATTATTTTAGAAGAATTAAATTATTTTTCTAAGTCGAAAATTATTGGGCTTACATATATATCAAATAATATATGTGATTAAATAAAGAATAATTAACATATATATGACCAAAAATTACCATGCATATATGATATGTATGTAATATTCTTTTCATAAATATGATAAAAGAAAATACAAATAATAAATGGTAAATGATAAAGATATCTTGTCCTTGTCATATATGAATAAAAAGAAATTATGAAAATATTTTACAATCCGAAAACATATATATGTATTAATTATATATGTTAATTAGATTAGCATATAATAAATAAAAATGCATGACACTAATAGGACGAAAATAATATGTATGGAATATATGTGTATAACTATATGTTAATCAGATTAACATATACTTTACATAATAATATTAGGCCGAAATATATATGTCGTGAATATATATATATATATATATATATATATATATATATATATATATATATATATATATATATATATATATGTGTGTTAATTAGATTAACACATGATTTGTTGGACCGAAATATACATGTCATGAATATATAAACACATGTTTTACTTATATTAATGCATGATTAATTGGGCCAAACTCATTAGGTTTTTGACCTAATACTATTTCCTTGTATGATTATTGATTACCCCTCCTCCCTCCATTATTTCCTTGGACGATTCTCTGTCCATGGACATCAAACAAGTGCGATCTCGATTCCGATTTTGAGATCTATGTTTTTAAGGAACGACAAATAGGATACACGATGCTTGATTATTTTTGTTCCCCTTAGTTCAATGATTATTTTTCTTTTTGGATACAAAAGGTTCATGAAAAATCATGTTTATTGAAATAAAAGCTAACTATCCTTTACAAATTTACAAAACATCAAGTATTATTACAGAAGTCTTCAAACTAAGATCACTAAATTGATAAGAATCTCCAAAATCAGAAAATAATCTCTCAAACGTATAAACGATCTTCTGATACCAACGTATAGCTTAACAGTTGAACATTTTTAACCAAAACAAAAATATCAACAAAACGATTAAATCAACCCAAATAAATCACAATGCATGCAGAGCGATAAATAAAATCAAAGAATTGTAGAAATTAACACGGAGAAGGGGAACGACTAGCACCTATTCTTCCCCATTCGCCTTGTTCTTTAAAAAACGAGCTACCATAGACGAAAAATGCGAAAGCATGACCTAAAACGGCCACAATAAACACCCCACCATTGAAAGACATCACCGCAAGCATGGCTAAGTAATACAGACCCATTCGTAACATGTGCATGCCAGTTTTCGCCAATTCGATCACTACGGGGTTCCAGCTTGGTCTGATCAAGCTGCAGTGACTCAGCATTTCCGTCAGTGAAGCAAATCCAAAAACAGCAATCAGGGCGAGAAAGTACATGGCAGTGTCTGATCCGGGCCATTTGTTGAAGAGGATTATTGCGTTTTTTCCCCAAAAGAAGGTCATGTGCATGAATGACATGTCCATGTCCATGTTCATGTCCATGGTGGAATTATTGGTCATGTTCATGTCCATATCTGGCATGTCCATTTTTTTTCGAATTGATTTGGAAGGATTGTTCTTTGTTTTGGTTGAAGATGGATTGAAGGAATTGTATTTTAGCCAGATCAATTTTGAGAAGATAGATTGTGGGTATGTACTTCTTATTTATTTTCTTGTACTAATCATTGACTTTTTTTTGTAATATCTTATGGCATTTTGTTTTTCGAGTTTAAATCTCAGATCATTTCAGATTCTTGAATAAACCCTAATATTCTGGAAATTAAATTTTAGTCCTTACAATATGAGTTGAAAAATTATTCAGAATTTTTTTTTATTTGGCTCCTCTTCAAGAAAATTCAGGTCCAAAATCAATGTAGTGGATTTCTCAGAATATTAAAAACAAAAATTGTATATTTTAATTTTGTAAATAATCTCCTTTTATTACACAACTAACAAACTACATATCCAAGACTGCATAATATTTTTTACTAAATCAGTTTGCTTTGTATGTTGGTAATGTTGAAATTTGATATAAACACGGATTTCAAGGGCACACATGCAAAAAAAATTCCAACATGACTTTGAACCTGTCCTCAATATATAGAGATAATGTTAAAAAAAAAGGTAATTTATTATTTTATATTGAAGACAAACTTATTTTTGTTCCTTGATTAGATTTTGATTTTTTTTAATTGTTCAAAAGTCAGCAAGGAAAATCTCAAGTAATTAATAATTATTCAAACAAGAAAAATCAATAAGGGAAAGATAATTTAACAAGATGCTTAGGATATATTCTTATCCAATAATTCGAATTAAATACACACAATAATGTGCTTGGATTTTCTTTTTGCGTGACATTTTATCACTAAATATTTTGCTATATGTCTTCCGAATTACAAAAGAGAAATATAATTTACTAATTATATAATTTGTGTACGTTAATTTAGCATTGATATCTCAATTTCCGTCTGGACTATTTGTTAACATAATTTAATGTAAATTGTGCCATTTTTTTTCCTTTAATGGAGAAACAAAATACATGAGATCATGGACCCATTCATGCAAACTGTGAAAAAGATAATGAAATTTCAAATCATAAAATCGATCAACAATCACACACAATTTCCGATCCAATCAAATAAACTGAAATGTATTTTCCAAACTCACAAATTATTAACGAAAATACAGGTGGCCACGACCAACCCAAGAAACACTCACAAACATACAAATCCTCTCAAGACACGACTCCAAATTTTACATTCATTCCTTAGGGTTTAATTCTTAAAAACGAGATCAACAACTCATGGCAGGAAGATCTGTACTTCCCGGCTTCCCCTCCGTGGGAGAAACTTCACACCCCGGCCTGCGGAATATTGCGCTCCTGAAAATCAAAAACCCAACGGCGTGTCCAAAAACCGCAACAATAAAAACTCCACCATTGAACGACATGACTGCAAGCATGAGAAGATACATCATGCCGACTCTAAACGTGTGAACCGCCGTTTGGGCCGCACCGTTCTTGCTTGTAAATTTGTCGATACGATGGGCACTGATAAACTCTGAAATGACTGCGAGTAAAAAAACAAGAATCAAGGCTAGGGCGTACATGCCGCCCCTTGTACCCGGCCAGCCATTGAAAAGGATCTCCGAGTTCTTGCCCCAGAAGAACACCATCGAGGTGTAATGATGCGTCATCGAGGTCATGGGGGTCGTCATGCCGTTCGTGGGTGGAGGCGGTGTCATGTCCATATCCATATCGTGATCCATTTCTCAGATGAATTAGCCTAGGTTTTTATTTGTTCTTTTGAAGGAAATGGGAATTGTTGTGTTCTTCCTTTTTGCCTTTTTTTTGTAATTTCTTTGGTGAAAAAATGGGGTTGAAGATGAAAATCAAAATGACACCCTTGTACTTGCATTTTTAGAGTATTTTATTGAGTTTCCTATTTTATTCATGTTGTACTTGTCTACGAGAAAGTAGAGATTGATAGTACCAAGAGGGGATAATAGTTGACTTCAATCATCTTCAGTTTTATTGTAGCTGCATTCATCCATTTATTTGACTTACAGTATTATTTGGTGACGTGGTAGCATATAATACGAGTAAGTGATATGTACAGTTAGACTGAACTGGAGATAAACATAATCTAATAATATATTATAGTTTGATTTTTTTTGTTAATTTTGTATTCAAGAGATGATGAAGCCCCTTATAATCTCCTCAATGTGCTGACGCTCAATGTGTTGACGAATGACTCTTCTTCAATCTGTTGATGAATGACATTGAACAAGGGTTAAATGAGTACATGAACTCGATTTAACACGTGCGTGTATATATATTTGCGAGGACATAATGCAAGGACGTGTTTGCAATTTGCTCATAATGCGGGGACATATTTGCGATTTCGGCAAAATATGAGAACATGTTTGTGATTTCGGCTTAATCCAGGTACAAATTTGATTTCGGCATAATGCAATACATATCTGATTTTGGCATAATTCTGGAGTCATAATTACAAGTTTGGGATAATTGCAGGGATTTTTTTGGCGGAGATGTATTAAACACGTTGAACGTGTAGGGATGTTCATTATATTGCAGAGACGGGGGTACGGGATGTTGAACTGGTACATCAAGTGACAAAAAAACGATACCGAAATCGGTACCGCGAACGGTACCGCAAGTGACTTCAATTATAATAACCGTATGTCAATTATGTTTGTATTTATTGTAGATATTTTAATTACTTTTTGTTGGATCTATGTGAGTTATCTCCTTTATGATTTGTGAAAAAAAAAAATTGAAATGAAATTTGTAAAATTTTTAGAACTGGTACCAAAAATTAATGAATTTGTATTTACAAACTCATCAAATGAAGATTAACAAATTTATATTTACAACCTATTTTCAATGTCTTACACAAATTAATATTTAATATTACATTTCAAAATCAAACCCAAAAATTACGGCTAGTAAAAATAACAATGAACCCTCCCTCCCACATTCTCACATCAAAGCAAATATTTCATCTCTGGTCTTCGCTTCTTCGTAGAATATGGTACGGTACCAGAGTATGGTTAGGTATCAATCTTTTGCATTGACCGGTACGAATTTACATCACTTTATGTATTATTATTATCATAATTTATGATTTAATATTTCACTAAAGTGTTCAAACATAAATTAATGTATTAAAGTTAAGATGTTAAATCATATTTATGTCATCAAAAATTAAGGAAGAGTGTATTAAGGATATCCAACATTTTGCATTAAAAAAAATTGCATTAGCAAAATGTCTCTTTGGGCAAGGCGGCTCGGCATGTCCTCGGGAACCAGATTTTCTATGATGATTTTTCTTCGCAAAAAGTTTTCAATTATCGTAGTAAATGCCATTTCAAAATATGTTTTCGCACAAAATACCATTTGCAAATGCATTTTTCATATCCAATTCAATTACACTAAACATATATAAATTCATTATTAGTTCACAATAAAGCAAATTAAACCCAAAATACCATGTCCCTGAACCGGAGATAGTTAACGGGGAATTCCCTGTTACCGCGAGGCTAGTAAACGGGGAATCCCGTCTCATTGTCATCATATCCTTCTATTACATTAGACTGAGAAAAAACATAATATTTGGTAAGAAAATTCAACAGGATATAGAACCACAAAGATCGACCTTGGACACCGACACCGCCACATCACTTGTTTCATCAATCTGATTGTTTCCTGATCTCGCGAAATAGAAGAACCCTAATGCATGCCCTAATATAACCGCTACCAAAACGCCTATGTCAAAGGACATAACCATGATCATGGCGAGATAACGAAGACCAGCATGCGCTGTGTGAATAGCCGTTAATTTGAGACCATCTATGTTGCTTACCCAACTTATACTTTGTGTGTATCCATGATGGTTTAACAGCTCGACTACGAAGGTGACGAAAAAGGCGACAAGAAGATATAGACAGTGCAGCATTTGTAGCTATGATAGTGTGATACTTCATTATTTTGTCTTGTATATATAAGAGGTTTTAGTGTTAGATGCACGTGTGGTAGTGTTCTTGGTCAGTTTTTCACTTCTATGAAACAGGATTGGTTGGTCTGGAAAGGCTGATAAGAGGTACATATTAGTGAGATTAGTACACTTGGGGTTAGGGAGAGTAGTACACTATTTTGGTATGATAAGTAAATTATGCCAGGTAGGGGTGTAGATGGTTCGATATTCCTCTCAGTGGCGTATCTTGTCCCAAATCAATGGAGGAACGGTAATCTAGGAGGACAGGAGAGTTACTGTGAGAAATTTTCAAAATTTTCTGAGAAGACGGTAATACATAATTTTGCAGTTCTATCGTAAAATACACTGACATAATAACATATATATATATATATATATATATATATATATATATATATATATATATATTATAGTTCAAAAATTAAAGGGGGTAGTTGTCTCTCCTAGTTTTTTAATAGATTCTTCACTGATTGTTCGAATCGTATTTGGATTTGGTATTTTAGTTTAGTGTCGAATTCTGATCAGGAAATCATGTTATGTTGTATATGTCATATTTAATATTAATTGAGAAAAAACTAATGATTTCTGAATGATTTAAAGTCACAACTATAGAAATACGTTTATATATAATAGTTAAGGTTTTTTATGTCGCTAATTATGTATATATATAATTAAAAATATATGATATGCTATGATTTCATGGTATCCGTTTTAATATTCGAAAAGATTTGTATCTGTATCCGATAATATCTGAATCGTATTGTTTAATATCCGAACTGTGTCCGGATCAAGGTAATTCCGTATTCGAAAATAAAATTGGAGACGAATCTGGTATGACCGCTATCCAAACCGTTCAAGCATTTACACCTCTAATGCCTGGTCCAATTCCGAGTTTTCTTGTTGGTGTTTTGCTGGAAAAAAATAGTATTTGGGAAGATTGGTTTGCCGTACATATAAAAAAAATGATAATTAATTTGTTTTGTCAAAATCTGATGGCCAATATTGATATACTCTATTATGTACTACATACCATATCAAAATACAAAATACTTTTGTCACAATAATAAACTCGAATCACTACATAATTCACTAATTAAATCACTAATTTGTGTATTTGTGTCATTCGATCATCAATAATAATTAAAGAGACACTACATATTACTGGTCAATTAACATACTTTTCAGTTTTCAGTGCTTATAACTGTGTTTTTTACTAAAGCAAAGTCCAGCTCATGCACTAAAAAATTCTTCAATTTTTTGACAGTGGAGATTGAAAGTAGGAATGTCAATGGGTCGGATAAAATCCGAATCCGCGAGTATCCGATCCGAACGGAACGGATAATATCCGAAAAAAATACCCGCGGGTCGGGCATTAGCCGAATAAAAATACCCGCTCCGGGTTCGAGTTCGGGTACGGGGATAAATTTTTATCCGCGGGTATAACCGAACCTGAAAAAATACCCGAACCCGAACACGAAAATATCCGAGAAATACCCAAAAATACTCGAAAATATTCAATGATATAAAATTTCGTGGTGTTTTATGGATCAATTATTTGTAACTTTTGCATTTTATAATGTATTTTGTACAAATTGTTTGTTTTATGTATACTAATTTGTTTGTGATTTTACGTATTTGTATAATAATTTTTAAATTTTTTTTGGTGATTTTTTGATAACGGATTCGGGTTTTTTTTTTATCCGCAGATATTTGGGTTCGGGTATGGAGGTATATCCGGATAACACCGTATTCGTATTCATATCATGATATCCGATATCTGATTTCGAATAAGAATACGAATACGTTAATCGATATTCGATTTCGAATACGATTACGGTAGCTGATGTCCGATTCCGAATACAAATGAAATAATCTATCGATATCCGGTTTCGAACATGAATACTATATCGGATACAAATACAATATCCAATTTCGAATACGGATATGACTGCGATATTCGATGTTACATTTTGAACACGAATACATATATGAATACAATATCGAATGCGAATAAAATATTAAAATGAAATAAAATAAATATATTAAAATAAATATATTAAAATAAAATAAAATAAATATATTAAAATAAAATAAAATATTAAAATAATATATAAAAACTTGTTTAAATCATGAATTAAAGTTAGTGCACGGAGCCATGATTCTGAATTAAAGTTAGGGCACGGAGCCATGAATTAAAATTAAAGTTAGTGCATGAAGTAGAGCCAGATTAAGCGACCAAATTTTTTTTAAGAAAAGACGGGGAATGGTGTCCCGCCTGGCTGGCAAACGATAAATCCGAAATTTAGTTTGAGTATATAGTTTATAAACTTGGTTAGAAACGAAAATTTTCCTTTTTTTTAACTTGCCATTTTTTACTACATTATACATTCTTGAAGTACAATATTTTCTTTGGACGTTACATAAAAAATATAATATACATTTTTAAATGATGTTTTATATGCGTGATAATCTTTTTAAAAGTATTATGCATAATTTATCTAAAATTTACCTTTTTAGATTAACGATACACATTTCAGATTTATCTTTTAAAATATGTGATGTATATTTTTAATACAAATTTTAAAATGATGATATTTCTTCTGAAATATTATTTAATATATATTTTCTTTGATAATTATATGTCTTTGTACATAACTATTATATCTTTCTAAAATAAAATATTCAGTATATATTTTTGAATAAAATTTTATATTTTTTATGAATATGTTAGACATGAGCATTATAATTTTTTAATAATAATTTATATTTATATCTTTATTTAAAGAGAAATGTTTTTAGATACATGACATCTTTTTTTTAAACATTTATTTTGAACATTAATATAATATTTTTTTTTCAAAAAACTCAGTACATATATTTGGTGACAATTAGGTCCCATGATAGAAAGAAAATGTCACGTCTCGCCATCTGATTTGTGATAATTGGACCGGCAACGAATCATTTGACAATAATTAGCTGTTTCGGTGTAAAAAATAAACCAAAACAACGTTTGAAGAGAAAAAATGTACCTAGTAATTAATGGACGTGCCAAATTCATTTTTTTTTCCTAAAATATATAACAAATATATTTAAAAAATATATAACAAACACATCAGCAGTGGCGGATCTTGACACGATTTTTTGGGGGGGCAAAATAAAAAACTGTTTCTGAAATTACACTGCACTATTTTTTTGGGGGGGCAAACAATAAAATTTATACTGTTATACTAATAAAATACACTGAATTACTAAATATATACACTGTTTTGCGAAAATCTTGGGGGGGGGCGATCGCCCCCCGCGGCCCTTACTAAGATCCGCCCCTGCACATCAGAATCTATTAATATATTATGTATAGAAACATTTAAGATTTTTTTTTTTTTTTAAAATGACGTATTATATTCAAAGTAAAAAAACGACACATATGAAATATGAAATATGAGCAAGAGATATATAAGGTAACAATATTTGGGCATGTGAATCATTTATTTGAAAAAATTAAGGGCAAGTATTTGAAAAGGACATTCTTTTCATATTTCCACCTAAAATTGCACCTGTCCTGACTAAGACAGACCCGAGTCCGACCTCGGACCCATTTCACCACCAAACGATCTACCAACCCATCTCCGCCTACAATTTCTTCATCTCACTGCCTCTGCTGGCCCGACTCCACTCTCCCGCCATGCTTCCTCGCTCCCACCCACATCCACCAAACCGGCGGCGCTCCGCCGTGGGTCCGCCACAGCTCTGTGCAATTGCCACCGCGTTTCTCCTCCTGCTTTCCCTAACGGTTTTGCATTCTCGTCTCTCGTCCTCCCCGCTCTCCCTCCCTTCTCTCCCCATCATCAAATCCGAATCTACTCAACCGGATTTGAAACGAGAGTCTGAATTTCAGTCGGATCGTAAATCTTCTGCGTCCACCTCGACCCTCTCTCTCGATCTCATCGATGAGTTTGACATCATCGAATCCGATTCGAAGTCCCAATCAGAATCCAATTCCAAATCGTCGCTCGTCTGGGATCATATCCTCGGCGTAGCTCGTCTTCCTTTTGGCTCCCGTAACCACAATTCAGATTCGGATCCGATTTCAGATTCTGATTTTAATTCCGATTCCATATCCGATTCTGATTCAGAGGTCAATTCGAATCGGATACGAATTGCTTTTTCCTCAGATGATTACCCGATTGATGAGGATATACGATTCAAGCTCAGTTCGATCAAACAAATCGAAGATGCATTGCTGATTAAACCAGTAAAAGGGGAATCGGTCCTCAGAGAAGGCTGGGCTAAATGGTTAGAAGGAAAAGGAGATTTCATTAGAAGGAATCGCATGCTTCAATCGAAATTGGAGCTGTTAAATCCAAAGAATCATCCTTTATTACAAGATCCAGATTTACCAGGCCTCACAACCCTAAGCAGAGGCGACAGACTGATTCAAAGAGAACTACTCCGAGAAATGGAGAGCACTCCATTCGTACCTACTGGAGAGAAATCCGTACAAAGGAGAGAATTGCGCGCAAAAGAAACACAAGAAGACACAAAAATAGAGAAAAAGATAACTGGAATGAGATGGGGATATTTTCCTGGCATAGATTCAAACTTAAAATTCAGCGATTTCATGAATAAATTCTTCGAAGAAGAACGAAAGTGTGAAATTAGGGTTTTAATGGTGTGGAATAGCCCTCAATGGACCTATGGAGTGAGACATCAAAGAGGTTTAGAGAGTTTATTTAAGCATCATAAAGATGCATGTGTAATAGTATTTTCAGAAACTATGGATTTTGAATTCTTCAAGGATTTTGCCAAAGACGGGTTAGTTTTTTATTTATTTTTAATTATTCAAAGATATTGAGGTTAAAAATTAAGTTTATTTCTATAGATTTAAAGTGGCACTTGCTATGCCAAATCTAGACGAGCTTCTAGAAGGTATGCCAGTACAAGTATTTTCTTCAGTTTGGTTTGACTGGAGAAAGACTAAACACTATCCATTACACTATAGTGAGTTGATTCGACTCGCAGCTTTATACAAGTGAGTTTTTTTTGCTATTATTTCAAAGAGATAAATTAGTGATTTTGAAATTGTTTTTTTTTATTTGTAGATATGGTGGTATTTATCTCGATTCAGATGTAATCGTTTTGAGACCTTTGAATTTGCCTCGAAATTCTTTAGGAATTTCTGGTGAAATCGATGGCAATTCGACTTTTAGTGGTGCAATTATGGCTTTTGATAAAAACAGGTATTTCAAATTTAAATTTTTACAATTTTTCTTTTTCGCATTTATTAATTAAATTTTTTTTATTGTAGTGAATTTGTAATGGAGTGTTTAAGAGTTTTCTACTCCACATATGATGAAAACCTTATAAAATGGAACGGAGCAGAATTATTAAGTAGAGTAATAAATAATGGCAAATTTGACGTGAATATATTACCCATGCTCGAATATTATCCTATAAGTTCTTCAAATATCACAAGGTATGTTATTTCATCAAAATATTTATTTTATAAAATTTCCAAGTATTTTAATAAAATAAATAAATGTCGGTAGATACTTTGCGGAACCGAGCGATGAAACTGAGAGGGAGGAGCAAGATGTCCTGTTCAAGAGAATAATGGAGACGTCCAGTACTTTCCATTTATGGAATAGCATCACTTCTTCGCTCGTACCGGAGCCTAAGAGCCTCGTGGAGAGAATCCTCGATCACTTTTGCCTCCGTTGCCTCGATGTAATTTAAATATTTATTTCATTTTATTTTATTTTTTCAAGTCTTTTTACATGGGTATATTAAAGATAAATTAGATTAGGAGTGGTGTTAGATTCTTTGAATAGAGTATTAAAAAAAGGGGTAATTACGAATATGTCCTCAATTTGTTTAACGTTATTTTTCTAAATTGTGAAAAAATGCTTAAAAATTAATCAGAAATAGAAATAGACATGAAAGTATTTTGACATCATATATCCTCGGCAAAAGAAATTGTCTTTTATGATACTACTCGACATTTAGCAATTCCATTATAAGCCTATAGCGACGAAACCTCTTGTCATCCATCAATTTCCGCGCCTCTTCTCGACCGTGCCCTTTCTTCTTAAAAACCTATCATCAAATTAAAATATGAGGTGATCTTAAAAACAATAAGAATTATAAATTATAAAATAATTACCTTGCAAAATGTCTTCGTCTCGATGTGTAGTAAAGTAAGATATTTCAGATTAGGGCAACGCTCGACGAAAGAAGACCACAAATGAACATCACAATACACGCAACCGCTTCCGAGGGTGAGCCTCTTCAAATTATGAAATGTAGGGCATTTCAGTAATTCTCTTTTCAACATGCCCTGCAAAAGAAAATATTTAAATAAATTCGAGGAAATAATAACTTAAAAAATAGTACATACCCTGAAATTAAGAATCTCTAAGTGGAGATCCTCGACGCCTGAAAGACTACTAAGGAGATCATTTTTGTACTCCCCATATTCACCGATAGTTATTTTCACCGTAGTAACTTTAGACATATTTTTGAGAACTATCCATCTGCTAGTATGATGAATATGCAGATATTTGAGGCAAGGACCGAAAATATTAATAACCGGTGAACTCTCCACGGACCATGAAATACTGCTGATGGACAGTTGTTTCACGGTCCGTAATGAAAGATTGTCCATTTTTAGATAACAAAATTCCAAGTTTAGGCTTTCGAGGGTTGGGCACCCGGAAAGAAGCTTATTCATGATATCATCTTTGATGTATGCGCGCGCGATACGCAACTGTTTTAACTTTGGGAGGAAGATATTTTGTGGTAAAGTATTAAAATTCCAGAAAGTACATGCAAGTTCGATACTCACCTCCTCTAGCGATCTACATACGTATAAAGAATTCGGGAGATGAGAATTATTCGCCAATTTAGTCCCGCATATCCTTATTTGAAGATTTTTTAGATTATGGTTCAACGCGTAAGGGATCCATCTTTTTCTTGCGGAATCGGTGATTGTATTCTCGGATTTAAAACTATCGTGGAATTTAAACTTGAGTTGAAATGTGTCTACATTTACAACATCATCCCGAATACACAAAAACATGCTAACGAAATTCTCAAACCTCTCGAGTTTTCCGTTTGAATTTACTTCGTTTTCAAATTCAGAGAGGTCAAAATCCAGAAATGGTACATAAATCCAGAGTTGAGACCATCTCTTCGATAGTATGCATGTTTGCACGACTTGTTTTGCCTTCAATCGTGACAAGATGCATATAAGTAAGGAATCAGGCAAGTCGCTTAACCTGTCTAAATTGCAATCGCTCATCTTTCTATGGTTTATGTTGCTTTCCCTCGAATACTCGATTTGTACGATTTAAATAGACAATGGTAACAAATAAATGACACGTTGTACTAATCGCAAATAGCAAAATCGCTTTGATTTTTGTGAGAATGCTGATAGCAATAAATACTTTATTCGCAAAAAATCAATCGCGTGCTCTTAGGAAATGCAGACGGCAATGCAATTAATTCCTTATTTATGTGGCATATCATATATTTGCAGTGTTTTATATTTTCCATGATTTTGTATTTTTAACTTTTTTGTACTGTACATATTTATTGTAAACCACATTTATAATTTATAATGAAATAAATATACATATCCAAACAATCACAATGATTGACTAAGGGATTTATTGTAAGCCGTTTTTTTTTATTACAAGCCCATAGACAAATTTTTTTTTTTTATTAACTGAGATGAGTTCTAAGACCCATACCCACACTATTAATCCTACTATAATATTTTTTACAAACACTTTTATCAATTTTTAGTGTGCCACGTCAGATTTTTTATACCAATCGAGTTATACCGGATTTCAAATAGTCGATCAACTGTAATTAAACGTAGAAGCGTCTCATCTCTCTCACTTATTCACTGCGTCTCTTCCTTCACACCTCACCTCTCACAGAAAATACCATGGAACCAGCCTATCGGATACTTTACTAGACTTCACGCCTCACTGAGAAGAAAATTTTTATCTCTGCTGCCTCTCGCAAGGAAGAGGTTCATCTCTTGACGCCTTGCACAGAAGAAAAGCTCCCATCTCTTCATGCCTAGCACAGAAGGAAGTCTCCGTCTGTTAAGTCTCTCCATATTCATTTGTAAGGTACTTATCAGTCTTCTTCTCAAAACATATCGCCATTTATCTTTCTTGCTCTTCGCTGTCGACCCGATTTTCTTTTTTGCTTTTTCATTTTTCCCGATTCTTGAGAGGAAAGTTCCTGCTTCCACCACTCTCTCACGCCTCACACAATTAAAGTCGCTTCCTTTCTCTTTCATTTGTTTAACTACTCTTTCTCTCTCTCTTTGGTTTTCTAACCATTTCTCCGTCTCCATATTGATTTCAAAGGTTTTTCTCCGATTTTACATGGGTTAGTTTCTGCTGGGAATATCATTTTGATTCAAAAGGCAAATTTATGTGATGATAAGGTGTTCGTCGAAATTACCGTAATATAAAAAGGTATATATTTTTTTTTTTAAGTTTTCAAATCTATATATTAGGCATGAAATTTACTTACAAGCTTTTTTTAAACAGATTTGGTTACCACAATCTCATGATTCAAAAGGCAAATTTATGTGATCATAAGGTGTTCGTCGAAATTACCGTAATATGAAAAGGTATAATTTTTTTTTTTTTAAAGTTTTCAAATCTATTTATTACGCATGAAATTTACTTATAAACATTTTTTAAACAGATTTGGTTACCACAATCTCATGATTCAAAAGGCCAATTTATGTGATGATAAGGTGTTCGTCGAAATTACCGTAATATAAAAAGGTATAATTTCTTTTTGAAGTTTTCAAATCTATTTATTTGGCATGAAATTTACTTACAAACAAACCCCTTTATTAATTCAGTGACTATTGTTTTTTTTCCCAATTTAATTGAATAGGCTATCATAAATTGAAAGGAAAGAGTCGTGATCATAAGGTGTTTTACAAAATTACTCTAAGAAGTTTCTTCATATTTGAAGATTCGAATAGTAAACAACTTTCATAGGTATTAACCATATTTCTATTTATTTTGCATTAATGATTTGGACTTGAATTCATTATTTATTTTTATTATTTGAAGTTTCTTCATATTTTTTTCATAAGTTACTAATCAAAATTGAATTACAATAATGCCCCTGTATTCAAGAATATAAACAATTAATTCAATTGACCGTCAATTTTAGTAACTAACAAAATTGATGTTTAATTACAATAATGCCCCTATAATTTTTAAATGAATTGACTGTTAATTCGTTTCAATTTTGGCATGCGTCAATTAATTGTTAATTATGATTGTTTTTTTGTGATTTTTAAACTTTTCATTGCAGGGGTTTATATGCAAGTAAATTTCTGGGTCATTTCAATGGAGATCTCCAGTGGAATGTGTGGCCCACATTGTACCGGTATGAGTTCTGGACCAAAATCGTGTGATTTGAAGTTGTGAGCAATCTTCTCAAAACCTCTTCTCCAGGCCTTAAATTGAAAATTGTATTTTTTTTTTTTTCTTTTTCTTTTCCAAATCATTAAAAATTGTAATTTGTGATTTTGAGTTTATTTTTTGGAATTGGTACAGGTACCCAGGATTGCTCCATAAACCCCTCAATATGGTCAACAAAATCGGCATTTGGTACCAGTCTCGCATACTCGAGCCATATCTTTTTTGGGTGGACAGCGTTTATTGCTCAATCAAGGTAAGTTTACTTTTATACCCCTATAAAACGTTGAATTGTCTTATTTATTCCCTATAGCACAGGGTATTTTGCATTTGTACCCTAATTTTTTTTTCTTTCTTGAAAGGAATGTGAGTATCCACTTGCACCAAAACAAAAAAATAATGTGCGTGTCAGCATTTTCAGATAGGATGCGTGCATTTGTAAAGGTACGATCCGCACCTTTTGCACTTAGATCCAATAAATTATCATATTCTAATTTCATCCAAACATAATTAATATTGGGAATCATGATAATTTCAGATTTTAGAGGGGTATATTTGATATTTTCAGATTTGAAATATTTTCATATTTTAGATGGGTATTTTTGATATTTTCAGGTTTTGTAAGTGTATTTATGAAACTTTTAAGATTTTATTTGATATTTTAAGTGTTAGGGTATTCTGGAAATTTTCTGATTTTGGAAGGGTGTTTTTAAAAAAAATTCAAATTTTATATGGGAATATTTGGTATTTTCATGTTTTAATAGGGAGCAATTTTGATATTTTCAGGTTTTAAAACTGTATTTTGAAGTATTCATATTTTAGATTGGTTGGTTTGATATTTTCAGGTTTTATAAGGGTATTATTGAATTTTTAAGATTTTGGATGGGTCATGTTCGACATTTGCAGATTTTCGATGATTATTTTTGCAATTTTCATATTTTTGAATCGTATATTTTTTTGATATATCAGGAATCTTTACATTACACGTAAGAAAAACATCATTTATTACCATAGCTGAGTATACTTTTTTTTTTGCTTATCATTTGAAATATTTCTCAGGTTATGTTTTTTTTTTTTCTTCAAATTTTTTTAGCAATTATTTTTATTGATAATGAAAAATAACACACTTTTGTTGTAATAACCCATGTTAGAACAAAAATTAAATTAAATAATATACCCCATGTTGAAAAAAATAATGTTCTACAAAAAATTTAAGATTTAATTAGCATATGAATTTATCTTTTATGGGCCAGCCCTATTTTTGAAATAAATAATATACTTTAGTTTAATATAAATGATTTAAAGATATAAAATAAAGAGGACCTTTGTGCATAATAGACATTATCTGATAAACCTTAGTGATATAAAATAAAGAGAAAACTCACGACTCATATGATTCATTATCTGATAGCACGAATCATATTCTTGGTGATATCCCAAACAGAGGAGAAAGAATAAGATGGAGAAAAAGAAAAGAAAAGACAAGCAGCAGTATAAGGAATAATAAGTTTCTCACGTCTCCAACAAATCCTTCTCAGATGTTTCTTAGGTTGTGTTGCAGTTACATCCGGATTGGAGTGTGACATTTGTAGCTATCACATTTGTAACTCTTTGTCCTTAGTAAGATGTTGATTAATTAAGTAAATTCTCATTTCGGTGATTAATTAAGTAAATTCTCATTTCGATCTCATTGTTTTGATCCAGTAACCATATTAGTATTTTTTTTGACAAATTCAATTCACTACTGGATATTGCAAATGTTATTAATCTTGTAGCAAGCATGAACTTATGTAAGGAACCGACAAGTATGTATTGATATAAGATAAATAGTAAGCGAAGCATGACAAAGGGAAATGCATGATTTATTTGAATTGAATTGGAACGACGAATCACATTTCGTTATTGAGGAAGATTGTATAATTGCCCCTCTTAGGTTATAGTAATTTGTTGGACAAATAAATATAGTAAAGATTTTCTTAGTTTGTATATATTTGATTGGATATATACTTTTATGTATTTAAAGTAAATATTAAGTTCAACAAATTTTAAATAATTAATTTTTCTAGACAAATAAGAGTAAAACATATCAAATACCCGCAGCGAAGTCGCGGGCATTTTACTAGTATTGAATATAGTACAAGGTGTACTGCGGTATTTACAATGAGTTTTATTTACAAGACTCCATAGGCAAATTATTTATTTATTGTAAACCGTTGATTTTGAACTCTCCAAGGTATTTGGTGGTAGCGCCTAATGGTGCTGTGGTAGCGGGTAAAAGAAAACCCTGGTAGGATTTTGATGCGATCTGACATACCCTCTCATTAAATTTGTAATACTTTGGCCCAGCAGCAGCGTGCCACGTTTTAACTCATCCAGCCGTCATACTGTTCTATACATCTCCGCCATCCATTCTTCCATGGGAGCGGAGCTTGTCCGATCGCCATCGGACCAGATTTTCTCCGTGCATAACCTGAATCGTTGGATTGTTATTATGATATGATTCTTTGAAACTTATGATCAACTCTGTTTATATTCCGTTTATATCTAAAAAGGAAAAGAAAAAAAAAGACACCTTCTTAGACTGTAGTAACTAATGGAGATCTCCTTTACCTCTTTCAATGACAACTTCCTTTAATCCCATAAAAAAGTCCCAAAATTGGTTTAATCCTTGTATTATTATAAGAGATGATAGCCCAAAATGTTTGTAAGAGATGACAGAACAAAAAAATAATTCTGCATCTTCATTCTCGAGTAGTCGAGTTTTCATTGTTAATTTTTTGCTATTTAGGTTTTTGATATATGATAGCCCAAAATGTTTGTTATTTTTAATATTTAGGACTCCAATCATTTTCACTGATCTGATGATTTATCGAACTTAAGTTCCTAATTATAAGAACAACAAAATATATGGATACATTAAGATATTAATTCATGATTTCTTAATACTCGGCTCCCAAAAAATATTATATTATATATAAATAATGGAAGTTACGACAAGGAAAGAATAGAAATTGCACTTGCAATTAGGGATGTCAATGGGTTGGATAATACCCGTGTCCGATGGATATCCGACCCGGGCGGATCGGATAATACCCGATTAAACCTACCCGCGGGTCGGGTATTACCCGATTATAAAATATCCGGCACGGGTACCGGTAAGGTATGGGTGAGGTCGTACCCGACCCATGGGTATACCCGATCCGAACCCAGTCCTTAATAATCATATTTATATTAATATTTTAATGTATATTTTATTATTTTTGTTGTTTTTTAAATGGGTTTAATCTATTTTTTTCTACGGTTTTTTATTATACAATTTATTTTTATTTTTTCTATTTGTTTGGTAAATAAAACTAAAATAAATAAATTCTTAGATTTATGTTTATTTTTTTTTACTGATCTTTAACGTTTCTATCAATTTTACTTTCATAAAACTATTTCTATTTAAAAATATATTAAAAATATTTGTTGTGTATTTTATGATATTATTATATTATGTGATAATATTTTAATTTGAAAAAATATATTTTTCGTTAGTATACTTTAATATTTTTGTATATATTTTGGTGGGTAACCCGAAAACCCGCGGATAATATACGGGGCGGGTAAAATTACCCGTTTAGTTCACGGGTCGGGTATGTGTATTACCCGATTAAGAATTAAGATGGGTAAGAATATGGGTGAGCCTATATCCGACCCGAACCCGACCCATTGACATCCCTACTTGCAATCGAGTTTTTTCATCAATGTACTTGAGAAAATTCTGCAAGAAGAAAAGATTGACTTTTTCATTCAATTGAATTTTTCATCAATTGAAGAATAAAAATTGCACCGTAGAATTTTCTTTTGCTCAAGGAGAAAAGATTTTGGGTTTCATTGCAAGGAAATGGAAATGGACTCTCCATTGTATGTTTTCGGTGGACCATACAATATTAATTCGGGATATTTCCTAATACGTGATAACAGAGAGAAACGGGGTTGATCTTATTATTTTTAATCAACAAGTTACAAAACCAATCCAACGGCTGTGCTAATGTGCGGACAAGATCCTGTCCAGTGACCATGGGACAAGCTCCGCTCACTTCTTCCAAACATAACCTCGTTCCATTCTCTCTCTCTCTCTCTCTCTCTCTCTCTCTCTCTCTCTCTCTCTCTCTCTCTCTCGCTTTACATGCTCTCTACCCCCTCTCTCTCTCGTCCAAACCTGCCGGTTCCACTTTGCCTCAAGGCCTTTCTCTCGACTCAATGCACTGAGAGAGAACATGGCCAGGAAAAGAGGAGAAACGCAGCGAGAAGAAGCATAAAGAGAGACGATGGCCGGAGCTATGGCTCTCCCGCCACGTGACCGTTGCTTACTACGGCGGAGTGTTGGTATTACGGAATTCAAATATAGATTTCAAATAGGAATTTCTAATATACAAAACTCTCTCTAATATTTCTAATAGGCTCTTACAAATCTCTTTTGTATGTTCTAAATTTGATATTTGATAATATAAATTGCTAAACATCTAACTCCTATTTATAGGCTCCATAAACTTGGAATCCAAGAAATTAAAACCTTGCCTTAAAATTATTTCCTAAACTAATTTTCTTATAATAAAACTTACCCTATAATTATTTCCTAAATTTCTTTCCTTAAAATAATCTTTCCCTAAAATTATTTCGTCTAATTAAACTTGATAATTATTAATTCGGACTTGGGCTCTTTAACAAATTCCTCCCTTAAACTCAAGCCTGTTCTTTATCCCGATTATCGTCTTGAAGTTCTCGAACAACGCTGTCGGAAGCGGCTTCGTGAAAATGTCTGCTACCTGGTCCTGACTCGGCACTGAAGGGGAATATCCTCGACCCCGGGCCCGCGCAGCGGAATGAAGGCCCGGTCCGATTCCCCGATTCCCGAGATCACGCCACGACTTCGAGGGTACGATGCAATTAGAAGGATAGATCTATACCAGTGCCAAATTGATGGCACACGAAGGGTTGATCGCCGCCTTCTATTTCCTGTCACGTTGGTGCAAATCCGCGCATCCCACACCACGCGTCCTTCACCAATCGTTTGCTACGCCGGTTCACTCGACTTCGTCCTTGTGCGTCCAAGCGTTTCCACCGTCTTTCTTACTCGAGTCGATCACAATCGAAGAGTCACAAACGTCACTCCTCTACTTGTATCCACGGTGATTCGTAAGACGTCGGTCGCGGATGCACCTGCCTAGACGATGCACCAGCGAACTTGCTCGATCTAATCGATTCTCTATCACTCGAGAAACTCCTTTCTCGATTTCTCTCTCTCTCTGCACCTTTTCACTCACAAAAGATCAAATCTGAATTTGCTCTTTTTCTCTTGTGTATTGGGCAGAATAATTATGTAGAATTGCATTAGTGTGGAGAGAGAAAGTATCCTATTTATACCTAATAGGATCAGGATTAGCCAAAAGGTATGTATATCCAATATACACCCTCTCACACAGAAAACTGCATGAACCTGGCCAATATTCTGTCCAGACGAAATTGATAAATTTCTCTGACAGACAATCAACCAACATGAAAGTTGTAGATAATCGCATTATCTACATAACCCAATTTGGCCCAGCCCAATTGGAGTCCGTATGCAAAAGTTATGACTGTTTTACTAACTGTATGTCATACTGTTGCACCCTTTCGGTATTTCACATAAACGACAATTATACTTCGTTCATATGAAATATATTTCTTCATGAAGGTTGTAGATAATCTTATTATCTATGTAACCCAATTTGAACCATTCAAATCGGATTTTCCCATTGAAAGTTATGGCCACGAATGTACGCCTACATTCGTTTATCCTTGTGTACACTTTTACGGTTGATCCTGAAACTGTATTTCCTTCAGTCTCCCACTCAATTTCAGATCTACCTAAAAGGTACTCATGCATATCCAATACGTACGATTTTAGAGAATATAGCTCGCGTATCAAATACCAAGCCATGCACATCCTATGTGCCAATTTTATGATCAAACCCGACTTAGTACGACTCGTTGTGTGACCATGTAGGTTCGATTAAGGATGGCAGTAGGTTGTTTCCAATGCCTACAAGCTCATGAGCGGGATCTAGTCACTCCATCATAGCTACCCATGTTAAACGAATAATGATTGTGATCATTGTGCCTATCTCGAATAGCGGTTACTAGTTCTCTTGTTAGCGATATCCGTTAATCAAAAAGCATGGTAATAGTCATCCTTATAATTTGATTAACTACACTTATTCCCCGATTCCGAGTTGAATTAACAAATTTCAATCGATATTAACCATTAATATCATTGACTGCGGCCGCAGATTTCGTTAATCGACTCATCGAGCGGCGCCTAAGAGATATCTCTTCCTTTCGGAATAAACAATTCCTATCTTGGAGACTCACATTGAATTTCGTGTTTCAGACAATACCCAATAATGACCCTTTTAACTCCCTGTTACGGTGAGCGTAAGATCATATCAAAGCATTGTGTTACGCACGTAACGCAATCAATGATTCCCTCAAGTTTGAAGAACCTAAAACCCCATCCGTCGCAAGTCCATCTATAATGACTAAACCATGTCATGGTCTCGCGGCTTCGGTCATATCCAATACATGTAACCTAACATATATATACGTTCCCGATTCGACAAGCACTTTGTCCCATGATTAGCAAAACATAATCATCTCCTCGGCAAACGTACTAGTGTACGCGTTCAGTCTATTATCTAATAATAGAAATGCTTCTCTCTTAAGCAAGCTGATCCGCGACTAGGGATGTTTAGAAATGACACTTTAAGTGTGACGGTTTTGCTGCACACAGTCCTCAACCATGTAGACGTCCACACAAATTCAAATCAAGGTTCATGTAATCATATTACATAACCCAGCACACAGTTTTCATATAAGATAAATGCAAAAATGAAAATTTTTAAAATTCTGAAATTGCATTACTATAAGATAAGTTTGGGGTGATACAACGTTTACTAATCTATTAGACTAATCTCGTCCTACGAAACTATCGTTTTAGATAACTAACTACTCTCTTCCTCCTCTAGGTATCTCAAACCTATAGCTTTCGCATGATAATCATGCTTAGCTTGCGAGAGTGGCTTAGTAAACGGGTCCGCAACATTCCTGTCAGTATCAATCTTCTCAATGATCACATCCTTCCTTTGCAAAATCTCACGGATCAAGTGAGATTTTCTGAGTATGTGCTTGGAGCGGTGATGTGCCCTCGGTTCCTTGGACTGTGCTATTGCGCCCGTATTGTCGCAATACACAACTACAGGTTCCGAGATGCTCGGGACTACACCAAGCTCCGACACAAACTTCTTGATCCAAACCGCCTCCTTTGCCGCTTCGGAAGCCGCAATATACTCCGATTCAGTTGTAGAGTCTGCTATCGTGGGTTGTTTGAAACTCTTCCAAAAGTACCGCTCCACCATTTAGACAAAACACGTATCCGTTTTGTGATCGAAAGTCATCGACACATGTTTGGAAACTGGCGTCGGTATATCCATTGATGACCAACCCGGATGTCTTTCCACCATAAATTAGAAATTGATCCTTAGTTCTTCGTAAGTACTTAAGGATGTTCTTAACCGCGATCCAATGCATATCCCCTGGATTAGATTGGTAACGCGAAACGACGCTCAATGCATACGACACATCGGGGCGCGTACAAATCATGGCATACATAATTGATCCAACCGACGAAGCGTATGGAACAATACTCATCGCATTCTTATCTTCTCTCGATGTCGGACATTGAGCTTTAGAATACGATATGCCACTCGACATTGGAAGAAGTCCTTTCTTCGAATTTTGCATTGAAAACCGTTTCAACACTTTGTCGATGTACGTGCTTTGACTCAAGCCGAGTAACTTCTTGGATCTATCTCTATAAATCCTCACGCCTAATATATAAGTGGCCTCGCCCAAATATTTCATAGCGAAACGAGTATTTAAATACTTCTTAACATCCGTAAGCATCAGAATGTCGTTTCCTATGATCAAAATGTCGTCTACATATAGTACAAGAAATACTACGTGGCTCCCACTAACCTTCTTGTATACACAAGGTTCTTCTACGTTTTTGACGAAATTATATTCTCGTATAACTTCATCGAAACGTATGTTCCAACTCCGAGAAGCTTGCTTCAATCCATAAATGGATCGTTGCAACTTGCACACTTTATCTAGATTGTTTGAATCGACAAAACCATCGGGCTGTGTCATGTACACATCCTCTTGTAAATTCCCGTTAAGGAATGCAGTTTTGACATCCATTTTCCAAATTTCCTAATCATAATACGCTGAAATGGCAAGTAGAATCCGTATGGATTTAAGCATTGCGACGGGTGAAAACGTTTCTTCATAGTCAATACCATGAATTTGCTTGAAACCTTTCGCCACTAGCCGTGCTTTGTAAGTGCTGACATTCCCATCCGTGTCGGTCTTCTTCTTGAAGACCCATTTACATCCCCCTGGTTTAACCCCGGGAGGTGGATCAATCAAGTTCCAAACTTTATTATCGTACATGGATTGAATCTCGGATTTCATGGCATCTTGCCACTTAATGGATTCCTCGCTTTTAATAGCCTCGCGATAAGATGTCGGCTCATCATCAATGAGTTCGACTTCATCGTCATTTGCCACGATAAAACCATATCGTATAGGCTCTTGACGAACCCTACCCGATCTACGAATTGCGCCTTGTGTACTTGACTCCGGATCCTCAACAATTGATGGAACCGGATCAACATTCATCGGCTCAATATTTATTTGTTGGTCTCGATTCTCCTCGAGTTCAATTCTATTTCCATCCACTCTTTTAGAAATGAATTCCTCCTCTAAGAAGGTACCTCCACGAGCAACAAAAACTTTGTTCTCGTAAGGATGATAGAAATAATATCCCTTAGTTTCCTTGGGATAACCGACAAATAAACATTTTTCAGATTTGGGATCGAGTTTATCCGCAATCAACTTGCGAACATAAACTTCACATCCCCAAATCTTTACATAAGACAATTTCGGAACTTTTCCGGTCCATATTTCATATGGTGTCTTAGGTACCGATTTAGAAGGTATGCGGTTCAATAAGAAAGCCGCTGTCTCTAGGGAAAATCCCCAAAATGATTTTGGAAGGGAAGTTCGACTCATCATTGATCGAACCATGTCTAACAAGGTCCTCCTCTCGGACACGCCATTCCATTGTGGCGTTCCTGCCGGAGTCCATTGTGGAACTATTCCACATGATTTTAGATGATCTTCAAACTCATAGCTCAAATATTCGCCACCTCGATCTGATCGAATGGCTTTAATTTTCTTGCCAAGCTGATTTTCTGCTTCGTTTTGAAACTCTTTGAATTTATCAAAAGTTTCCGCTTTGGCCCGCATCAAATAGATATATCCATATCTACTATGATCGTCCGTAAACGTAACAAAGTAGCGATAGCCTCCTCTTGCCTCGATGCTCATTGGTTCACAAACATCGGAATGTATGAGTTCCAATAGATCGTTGGACCTCTCTCCTACCTTGGAGAACGGCGCCTTTGTCATCTTGCCAAGCAAACATGATTCACAATTCTCAAATGAATCGAATTCAAAAGAGTCTAGCATTCCATCTTTATGGAGTCTAGCAATGCGTTTCTCATTTACATGACCGAGACGACAATGCCAAAAGAAAGTATGATTATCAACTTTAGGTTTAATCCTTTTCGCATTAACGTTATACATGGACTTATTATTTCCGTGATCGAAATCCAATAACATAAAGACCATTTTCTAACAGAACATTTCCATAGATAATAGAATCCTTACATATCGAAAACTCATTATTGCTAATAACGAATTCATAACCATCATTGGCTAGTTTCGACACACTTATTATGTTCTTACATAATGCTGGTACATAATAACAATTATTTAGTACTAATATAAGTCCACTAGGCAAAGTCAAATTAACTACTCCTACGGCAAACACAGCAACTCTTGCTCCATTCCCGACGCGTAGTTCGACTTCGCCCTTTTCCAACTCCCGACTATTTTGTAGAACCTGCATATTTCGACAAATATGAGTCCCACATCCGGTATCCAATACCCAATTAGTCATAGTGGAAACATTAACTTCAATAACGTTAATACCTGAGAGGCCGGTTGCTGAAACCGCCTTGCCCTTCTTCATCTCCTCGAGATAAGATTTGCAATCACGCTTCCAATGTCCAGTCTTGTGACAATGGTAGCATGTCTCATCCTTGGATTTCTCCTTTCCCTTTTTATTCGGCTTCGAACGCTTCTTAGCCGAACTGCCCTTGGACATTGATCTCTTACGATCCTTATTCTGAATCGCGAGAACATTACCAGCAACATTTGCCTTGTTCTCTCCGGACGTCTTCAACGTCTCCGATTCATAATTCTTGAGCATTCCGTGAAGCTCAGGGATCGTCTTGTCCATCGAATGCATGTGATAGTTAGTCACAAACGGAGAAAACATTGGAGGAAGTGCACACAAAATCAAATCTTGTTGCATAATCTTCGACAATTTCTCTCCTAGCTTCTCAAGATGATCTATGAGAGCTTGCACCTTCAAAACGTGAGTGCTCACCGCAGACCCCGAAGGCATCTTGCAGTTTACCAACTCCTTGAGCGTACCGAACCGTTCAATACGCTCCTGCTCTTGGAACATTTCCTTGAGCACAACGTTTATGATGTGCGCATCCGAGTCCTCAAACTACCTTTGAAGACTAGCGTCCATACATGCCAACATGAGGCACATAACGTCATTTGCGTCCTTCTTCAGTTTCTCAAACGCGGCCTTTTCATCGGCCGTAGCATCGGGGCCCGGTTCCACTAGTTCCGTATCCAATACGTGGCTTTTACCCTCTTGCCTGAGAACAATTCTCAGGTTTCGGTGCCAATCTAGATAGTTCCGTCCCACTAGCTTTTCCTTTTCTAATAGCGATCTAATCGATAAGGTGTTGGTGTTACTAGAAGACATGTTCCACAATTGAAAATAAAGATTGATTACTAACGTTGCGTACTTATCCTATAGGGCTTATATGATGAATTATTACAGTGTTATTTTATCGAATCGAGAACCCTCATACCGATACGGGACTCCAAGTCCATAACACTTAAGATCCATATATCACGATCCTCCCACAAGTTGCTTTGGCAGACGAGTAGGATCTCGCTATTTAGCTAGGATGATATCCAATCGCATCCAATGCGACTCTTAAACTTTTACAGGATTTCGGTGATGGATTGTATCCTATACAATCCCAGTTCCGTGTGTGCATCCTATATATGCCCCGAACTCCAATCAAGCCGGCTTTGGCCTTAACCCTTATTGGCTTGGACGGTAAAGTCACAACCACGCTCATCATATCGTTCAAATAAACTACTAATAAGTCGGCTTTGGCCTTAACCCTTATCAGTACTTATTTAACACTTACCACCCCGTCAATATCTACAATAACCCATGTCGACTTTGGCCTTAACCCATGTGAAACATAGTACTGATCATAGTGGTTGTGAGTGTGGAAGGCATTTCCATGACTTAAATATTATGAGGGATCATGCACATGCATGTTTAATTTCATGACATAATTACATTATATCACTATCACAAGATTTTCTAGTGCATATGGACTAATTAGGGAAACTTAATTATCCTAATAATTAACTAAATTTATATGCCTTAAATCGGTGCAAAGAATACAAATTTTCGAAGTTTGTAGTCAAAAACTAATCTGGCAACCAGGGGCTCGTGCGTCACGACGCACCATAAGCTGCGTCCTGACGCACCACCTCGTGTAACTCTTTACACATGATTTTTGTACCGTGCGTCACGACGCACTATAAGCTGCGTCATGACGCATAACCTAACTTTGAATGGTCCGTCACGACGCAACATAAGCTGCGTCATGACGCACCACCTCGTGTAACACTTTACACAGGATTTTGTACAGTGCGTCGTGACGCACCATAGGTTGCGTCATGACGCACGAACACTCAAAATCTCCAGAGAGCCAGCGTCATGACGCATGTTTCCGTGCGTCACGACGCACCCTTGGCATCCCCGCAGTACCGTGGCATCCCATGGCGTGCGTCACGACGCACCAGATCATGCGTCATGACGCATATCACGCTGATTGCCTTTTCTGCCCTAATTCCGATTCAGTTTTCCATCATTTCGAAAACGATTGATCATGAAATCTTTCCACGATCATCTCTAGATCATTTCAGACATCCAATGACTGATCTCTAGTGATTCACTTGTGATTTTAATCGAAATTCCATTTCAATCACCGATTTGTATGCAAACGGGTACGAACTTTGATAACCCGTGCGTATATCCAATATACGACTTGATTCGACCCTCGAATCTCAGCGATCGCTCTGATACCACTGAAGGGAATCGATCCGACCCCGGGCCCGCGCAGCGGATAAGAAGGCCCGGTCCGGTTCCCATGTCCCGAGATCACGCCTCAATAACGAAGGTACGATGCAAAGAAGGATAGTCAATTACCAGTGCAAAATTGATTGCACACGAAGGGTTGATTGCACTTTCTTCTTTCTCCAGTCACGTTGGTGACAATACGCGCGTCCCACTCCACGCGTCTTTCACCGTTCGTCCACGTTCTTCGATCCTTCGGTTCGAACACCACAGAGAGCCACAGATGTCGCTCCTCCACACGTATCCACCTTGAGTCGGAAGACGTCGGACACGGATACACCTGCCTAGACGATGTATCGGTGTACTTGCTCAATCTCGATTGATTCTCTGTAACCGAAAAACTCCTTTTTCGGTTTCTCTCTTTTCTCTCAAAAAGTGTCTCTCTTTCACTTGAAGATTCAATGAACAGAATAACCACTTTGTTGCTTACTTACATTCTGTAGAGAGAGAAACATCCTATTTATACACAATAGGATAAGGAAATCCAAAAGGCACTTTTTGGACTCACCAAATAGTGTGTACCAAAACTGCCAGAAAACTGTATTTTAACACAGTCCGTCATGACGCACCATAAGCTGTGTCATGACGCACCATGTGTAAAACTAACTTTTAACCATGTCCGTCATGACGCACCATATGGTCCGTCATGACGCACGAAGTCCAAAAGTTACTGGACAAAATACGCATTCTAGCGTCATGACGCACCATACGGTCCGTCATGACGCACGACCATATTTTTCCTGAATTTGGCTAAGTCCACAACCTAGTAGACATAACACACTGTGTGTGTCATGACGCACCATATCGTGCGTCATGACGCACAGTGTTATTTCGCCCAATTCTGTCTTCTCGAACGCGTACGTTCGTGTGTCCTTTTGTACACTTTTACGGTTGACCTGAAACTGTATTCCTTCAGGCCCTCATACATTCCGATGTATGTGGACCGATGAGTGTCGAGGCTAGAAATGGGTATCGCTACTTTGTGACTTTTACTGACGATTATAATAGATATGGTCATCTATACTTAATGCGTCACAAAAGTGAAACTTTTGAGAAATTCAATGAGTTTCAACACGAAGTAGAACTTCAATTGGGCAAGAAAGTAAAGGCCATTCGATCGGATGTTTATCTATTATACAGAAAGTAAAGGCCATTCAATTGGACAAGATTTGGGGCTGCGAGACAGACGCCAAACTGCGAGACAGACGCCAAACTCAATTATACAGAATGTGCAAGGGGGGGGGGGGGGGGGTAGGGGGATAAAAATTTGCAAAGGGGGGTAGGGGTAAAAATCTCCGAAGGGGGGGTAGGGGGGTAAAAATCTCCAAAGGGGGAGTAGGGGGTAAAAATCTCCATAGGGGGGGTAGGGGGATAAAAATTTGCAAAGGGGGGGGGGGGGGTAGGGGTGTAGAAATCTCCAAAGGGGGGGGTTAGGGGGTAAAAATCTCCAAACGGGGGGTTGGGGGTAAAAATCTCCAAAGGGAGGTAGGGGTTAAAATCTTCGAAAGGGGGGGGGGGGGGGGTAGGGGGATAAAAATGTGCAAAGGGGGGGGGGAGTTGGGGGGTAAAAATCTCCAAAGGGGGGTTGGGGGTAAAAATCTCCAAAGGGGGGGTAGGGGGTACAAATCTCCAAAGGGAGGGTAGGGGGTAAAAATCTCCAAAGGGGGGGTAGGGGGATAAAAATTTGCAAAGGGGAGGGGGTAGGGGGGGTCAAAATCTCCAAATGGGGGGGGGGAGTAGGGGGTAAAAATCTCTGAAGGGGGGGGGGGTTGGGGGGTAAAAATCTCCGAAGGGGGGGGGGTAGGGGGTAAAAATCTCCAATGGGGGGGGGGGTACGGGGATAAAAATGTGCAAAGGGGGGGGGGGGTAGGGGGTAAAAATCTCCAAAGGGGGGTAGGGGTGAAAAATCTCCAAAGGGGTGGTAGGGGGATAAAAATTTGCAAAGGGGGGGGGGGGGTAGGGGGTAAAAATCTCCAAAGGGGGGGGGGGTAGGGGGATAAAAATTTGCAAAGGGGGGGGGTAGGGGGTAAAAATCTCCAAAGGGGGGGGGGGGGTAGGGGGTAAAAATGTGCAAAGGGGGGGGGGGGTGGTAGGAGGATAAAAATGTGCAAAGGGGGGGGGGGGTTGGGGGGTAAAAATCTCCCAATGGGCGTAGGGGGAAAACATCTCCAGGGGGGGGGGGGGTAGTGGGTAAAAATCTCCAAAGGAGGGGGGGTAGGGGGTAAAAATCTCCAATGGGGGGTAGGGGGATAAAAATCTCCAAAGGGGGGGGGGGTAGGGGGTAAAAATCACCAAAGGGGGGTAGGGGGATAAAAATGTGCAAAGGAGGGGGGGGGGGGGGGGTAGGGGATAAAAAATTGCAAAGGGGGGGGGGGGGGGGGTTGGGGGTACAAATATCCAAAGGGGGGGTAGGGGGTAAAAATCTCCAAAGGGGGGGGGGGGGGGGTAGGGGGATAAATATCTCCAAAGGGGGGGGGGGGTAGGGGGTAAAAATCTCCAAAGGGGGGTAGGGGTTAAAAATCTCCAAAGGGGGGGGATGGGTCGGGGGATTAATATTTGCAATGGGGGGGGGGGGTAGGGGAGTACAAATCTCCATAGGGGGGGGGGGGTAGGGGGATAAAAATTTGCAAAGGGGGGGGGGGGGGTAGGGGGAAAAAATCTCCAAGGGGGGTAGGGGGAAATATATCCAAAGGGGGGGGGGGTTTGGGGGATAAAAATGTGCAAAGCGGGGGTATGGGGATAAAAATTTGCAAAGGGGGGGGGGTAGGGGGGTAAAAATCTCTAATGGGGGGGTAGGGGGGAAAAATCTCCAAAGGTGGGTAGAGGGATAAAAATCTCCAAAGGGGGGGTAGGGGGTAAAAATCTCCAAAGGGGGGTAGGGGGTAAAAATCTCCAAAGGGGGGGGGGTAGGGGGATAAAAATCTCCAAAGGGGGTAGGGGGTAAAAATCTCCAAATGGGCGGTAGGGGGTAAGAATCTCCAAAGGGGGGGGTAGGGGGTAAAAATCACCAAAGGGGGGGTTGGGGGTAAAAATCTCCGAGGGGGGGGGGGGGGTAGGGGGGTAAAAATCTCCTAAGGTGGGGTAGGGGTAAAAATCTGCAAATGTGGGGGGGGGGGGGTAGGGGGTAAAAATCTCCAAAGGGGTGGTAGGGGTAAAAATCTCCGAAGGGGGGGGGGGGGGGTAGGGCATAAAAATTTCCAAAGGGGGGGTAGGGTGTAAAAATCTCCAAAGGGGGGGGGTAGGGGGTAAAAATATCCAAAGGGGGGGGGGGGGTAGGGGGTTTAGGGTTTAGGGTTTAGGGGGTTTAGGGGTAAAAATCTCCGAAGGGGGGTAGGGGGTAAAAATCTCCAAAGGGGGATTAGGGGGATAAAAATCTCCAAAGGGGCGGTAGGGGGTAAGAATCTCCAAACGGGGGGTAGGGGGTAAAAATCTCCAAAGGGGGGGTAGGGGCTAAAAATCTCCCGGGGGGGGGGGGGTAGGGGGGTAAAAATCTCCTAAGTGGGGGTAGGGGGTAAAAATCTGCAAAGGGGGGGGGGTAGGGGGTAAAAATCTCCAAAGGTGGGGGTAGGGGGAAAAAATCTCCAAGAGGGGGGGGGGGTAGTGGGTAAAAATCTCCAAAGGGGGGGTAGGGGGGAAAAATCTCCAAAGGGGGAGGTAGGGGGTAAAAATCACCAAAGGGGGTGGGTAGGGGGATAAAAATGTGCAAAGGGGGGGTAGGGGATAAAAATTTGCAAAGGGGGGGGGGGGTTGGGGGTAAACATCTCCAAAGGGGGGGTAGGGGGTAAAAATCTCCAAAGGGGGGGGTAGGGGGATAAAAATCTCCAAAGGGGGGGGGGGGGTAGGGGGTAAAAATCTCCAAAGAGGGGTAGGGGTTAAAAATCTCCAAAGGGGTGGGGGGTGGGTTGGGGGATTAATATTTGCAAATGGGGGGGGGGGGGTAGGGGAGTACAAATCTCCATAAGGGGGGTAGGGGATAAAAATTTGCAAAGGGGGGGGATTGGGGGTAAAAATCTCCAAGGGGGGGGGGGGGTAGGGGGAAAAATCTCCAAAGGGGGGGGGGGGGGGTTGGGGGATAAAAATGTGCAAAGCGGGGGGGGGGGGGGGGGGGGGGGATAAAAATGTGCAAAGCGGGGGAATGGGGATAAAAATTTGCAAAGGGGGGGGGGGGTTAGGGGGGTAAAAATCTCCAAAGGTGGGGTAGGGGGGAAAAATCTCCAAAGGTGGGTAGAGGGATAAAAATCTCCAAAGGGGGGGTAGGGGGTAAAAATCTCCAAAGGGGTGGTAGGGGTAAAAATCTCCGAAGGGGGGGGGGGGGTAGGGCGTAAAAATTTCCAAAGGGGGGGGGGGGGGTAGGGTGTAAAAATCTCCAAAGGGGGGGGGGGGTAGGGGTAAAAATCTCCAAAGGGGGATTAGGGGGATAAAAATCTCCAAAGGGGCGGTAGGGGGTAAGAATCTCCAAACGGGGGGTAGGGGGTAAAAATCTCCGAAGGGGGGGTAGGGGGTAAAATTCTCCCGGGGGGGGGGGGGGGTAGGGGGGTAAAAATCTCCTAAGGGGGGGTAGGGGGTAAAAATCTGCAAAGGGGGGGGGGGGGGGGTAGGGGGTAAAAATCTCCAAAGGTGGGGTAGGGGGTAAAAATCTCCAAAGGGAGGGTAGGGGGATAAAAATTTGCAAAGGTGGGGTAGGGGGGTAAAAATTTGCAAAAGGGGGGGGGGGGGTAGGGGGTACAAATCTCCAAAGGTGGGATAGGGGGTAAAAATCTCCAACGGGGGGGGGGGGGGGGGGGGGGGTAGGGGGATAAAAATTTGTAAAGGGGGTAGCGGGTAAAAATCTCCAAAGGGGGGGTAGGGGGTAAAAATCTATAAAGGGGGGGGGGAGGAGGGGG